>CM060690.1:27214293-27835086 GCA_030686995.1 Artemisia argyi | reverse complement strand
AGTTATTAGGTAGAGTGGGCACATAACCGGGAGAAGTGGGTACGCACATGATTTCTATGAGAAGAATTACTATGTTAAACCAATTCAAATGTTTATGGGAAGTGCTCAAAATGTGACAAGTGTGTATATATCAATATACTAATATGTTCATGTAGTATAAAATGCTTACGGAGAAATGCTCAATTATGCTAAGGGTACATATATCAATATGCAATTATGTTTGTGTAACATAAAAATGTCTACGGGGAAATGCTCAAAATGGGTATTTATCAATATACTAATATGTTTGTGTAGCATAACATGCTTACAGGAAAATGCTCAAACGTGCTAAGGGTACATATATCTATATGCAATTATGTTTGTGTAATATAAAATGCTTAATAAGTCCATAATCGTCTGGAGGATGGAAGACACGGAGAGCGGAAGGCTATAAAAATATTTTTGCTTGTAAGTATGGTTATAGTTTAGGTCTCAATTAGACCCGTTTCCCTATAACCATGGCTCTGGTACCAATCTGTAACACCCCCAATTCATGGATGCAGCGGAATTCAAACTGGGTGTTACTCGACGGCACAATAGTCACAATAATAGAAAACGAACTCCAATTGAGTCGTTTTAAAAGATTTATCATTCAAATTGTATAAATATTAGAGATTACAAAATGAGGTCTCAGATGGTTCCATGTTTACAAATTTCATTAGATGAGTTTTCGAATGATAATAAAATTTATAGCCCTTTTGAATATCCGTGCCCTTCCATGCCATCCTTGATCATCATGGACCTGAAATACATGCTTAAGAGGTCAACACAAAGGTTGAGTGATATTCATAGAGTTTGTTTAATGGTTGGACACAATATGTTGGTAGTATGAGTTAATTAGACTCATACTCATGGTTGGAAAACAAAACAGGTAGGCTACGTTATTATACGCCCATAAAATGTATTATACACTAAGCTTATGACACCAAAACGTTAACGGGTACCAATATCAATCGGCGGAGTTATCCCGGTAGGTACTTTGCTAACATACCTAAATCTCAAATATTAGTGCATTTGTTTGAACTTAGTCAATACAAATGGGATTCGTCAATCCCAATAGGCCTATTCACAATATTTGCGCTCACTCGCAAGTAACCCTCGCAAGTGATTAAATGGTTCATAATAAGGGATCTTGGATTGGCAAGGATGTTACTTAGTGATAATAAAACAATCAGGCAAGCATACAAATGAAAAGCATTGTGTTCGGTTGAAAAATAATAGCATGTATTCCCCCCAAGGGTTTGTAAAACAATTAAGTAATGGAAAGTGGGGCTATGAACTCACCTTTTGTTGGATGATGTTTAATGAGAATGATGGATATGCCATGAGAACTTCTACGAGCAACCTAGAATAATTGTTGCAACTTAGGTTTGGAATAATGTCTAAGAATACGAAGAATTGCCTATATATATCTTGCATTTAGTCCATGATGTAGTACTTAGTATAGTGTAAGTCTTTGAAAAGAAATGGTTCATGAAACATGTATAGTTTATATATCGTTTACTACCGTTCGGGCCGACATAATTCAGAAGTCATGTAGTAAACGTTCGAGGAGCCAGGACACTTTAATTCGTATATCCACAACTCATCTCGACGGCTTACTTAATGAACTCCTTACATGAGGCTCCCTACTATTGTAGTATTTGATAAAATATATATATATAAGTTTTGATCCGAAAAGTTACATGTCCAATATTTGAATAAACTTAGGAAAGTTTACTTTTACATGAAGATTGTTATTAGGATGAGTTTCTTAAATCTTGTATGACAATTACTTGTAAAATTTCATGGTTCTTTAGATGGAGTAGATCAAAATTGCATGTTTAAGTTATCGCTAACTCTTTAGCTCATGTTTTCGCCTAGGTAAGTTTATATGGTCATTAGTCATGGCTTCGCCGTGACCTTGGTCATTGTTCCATGGTCTTGAGACTCAACCTTGGCCTTAGCCATGGTTGTGGTCTTGGCTTTTGGTCATTAGACCTCTTGGTTACATTTAATCATAACTATAACATGGTCATTTGGTTTTAAAAATGGGCTGTTAAGAATTTGAAGAAAAATATCACTCGAAAAGCGTTTTCAGGGCTCGAGCTTCTTTGTTTTTGATGAATCGGAGCAGAAGGGCCTCGAAAAAATACGGATTTTGATCAGAATGCTATTTTGGCAGATTCGGCGTTTTGGTTTCGCTAACTTCTTTTGGCCATAACTTTTAACTCGTGTACTCGTTTTAGGTGGTTCAAATTGCTATGTTTTCCTTGTTAAGTCCTCTACTACAATATGTAATTGTCCAAAATCATAATTATACCATTTTGATCAGATTTCACCAAGAAAGTCACTAGTTTACTTGTTATCTTAACATAAGTTAACATATATATACCAATACTTGTTTTACCCATTTTTAAACATCATGGACATAATCACAAGACAAAATATAGTATGAATGATATGTAAATAGCATGAATATGATATTTAACAAGTAGTATGTTAGGGTTTTGCTTACAACTTTGGGCTTTCTAAAAGAAAGGAAGTTAAGAACAAGGATTAGGACTTTGATTGAACAAGCTTCTCTTCACTTTAGCAATCCTTCTACCCTTGTATTCTTGAAGGATTTGTGATGAGTGTTTAGGTGACTTGAGTGGATCTAAACTCAAGAGAATCACCTAAAGTTTCTAAGGATTTGAAGTAGTTACTTTGTAGCTTGAAACTAGTATTTGGATCAATCAAAACATAACAAAAGCTTTGGAATTGATATGGAACTTGTGTTTCTTGAATAATACTTGAAGTAAACTAGCAAAAGGAAGTTTATATGTGTTCTTGGACGTTGTAAATGAAGAGGGGAGGGTGGGGTATTTATATGGTCTTGAGGAGGTTAGTTTGGATGACTTTTCAAAGCTTATCAAAGAAGCTTGAACACATGGACTCATCCTAGATGATCAAGGCCTCATCACAAGCCACCAAGGCTTGTGAATCATCCCTATAGTCGGCCATATGAAGATATGGTGTGACTAGATGATTAACTTGGTATTATCTAGCTTACGGAGTGAGTTTTGGCTTCGTTAATCGCTAACTGTAAGCCGTTAAGCCACGAAACGTAAAACTGTGTATCGTAAAAATACGAAACTTGAAAGAATGATTAAACTTGTCAATATACTCCATAATAAATATAAAATGAGTGGTAGGTTCCATTGGGGTACTAAAACCCTGCTAAAACTGGAAACACGGGTATAAAACGCGTAATACGTAAAACGTACGAATATTGTGTAAAATTGAGAAAAGTAAAATGTTACTTTTCTAATATGATAATAATGATTTAAAATAACTTATAATGTCTAGAATGGGCTCAGTCTAGTGTCGGTTGGTATTTAATGTCTTTTAGACATAAAACCGTAAACCTAAAAATCAAGGAATGATTTATAAAATCAATGAATGATTTTTGGTCAAAGGAGGAGGGAAAAATATGTTGACTTATTCCAAAAATGTGAAAACTCAAATTGTCTTAGAAATGCGGTGCAGGTATAGGCTAAGGTTACGGCTAAGTAAAAGCGCTTAAAAATGAAAATTCTTGTTTCTCTCGGCCGAGGTTTATTTGGTCACATTTTTCTCAGTCATGATTAATTCTCAAATAAATCATGAGTGTATCAAACATTTTTCTGATGCGGGGAAAATTAACGCGGTCGAGTTTCGTTGTGCGTAGAATTTTTGAATGACGTTTTACCCTAAAACGTGTAGTTCCTTAATAACTTTCGCGAAAATTATTTGATGAGTGTCAAACTTTTATTTTATCATGGAAATGGTTTATCATACGAGAATATGAAATAATAATCAAATTCTGGAAAATGAATAGTAAAAGTGAATAGTAAAAATGAATAGTAAAATTTTCGGGAATAGTAATTAATCTGAAAATGCGAATTGTTACAGTCTCTACCCCTTACGAGAACTTTGTCCCGAAGTTCTATGTGTATTATATGTTGGAGTAGTGTCGATGAAGAGGTGTGGTTACTTATGAGGACTAGAGTGATGCGTTAGATGAGTATTTACAAATAGGTGAACACTGTGCACGTGATTGTCTAGATTTTTTTACTATGTGCATAATCCAGTTGTATGGAAAGGAGTTTTTAAGAAAACCATCCGTGTAACACCCCCAAAATACCGCAGCGGAAGACTGTGTCACTGGGGTGCTACTTCATAATACAAAGTACAAGTTATAGAAAACGACCTCTAAATGAGACGTTTTGAAAAGTTACCATTCGATTAATGAATCAAAGTTACAAACATGAGATTCCAAAGTATGATACATAAATGTATACAAAATGTTTTGAATGGTAAATGATAAAAAGCGTAAGTCTTCAGAATATGCAGCTTGACTCTATGTTCCATGCACTAGCTATCGCCTTACTAACCTGAGATAAACATGCTAAAGTGTCAACACAATGGTTGGTGAGCTCATAGAGTTTGTCTAACAAATAAAGCCTATAAAAATGATCACACAGCAAAGGCATCGTGAATCCACTCAGTTGCAAGTCCCGCCATAAGAGACTTGTAACCTGTGTGTTTACAACCCACTGCTAAATATATAGTATGAATAAGACATGTATAAGTTCATCAAAACAATTAAGCAATTAGTAGTGAGTCTCTACTTCATCTCCAGAGACCTCACTTGGGAGCCAATTCCCAAAGACAACTGGGAGCCACTTCCCAAAGACAACTGGGAGCCACTTCCCAAAGATAACTACTAGCCACTAAATAGAATAACGCAATTAAGTATAACACAGTCATGTATGTATGCAATCAAGTATAATATAATCAAGTTTAAATGTTTTGAGTATTTGCACAAGTAAGCAAGTAGTTGAGCATGTATCTCCTCCAAAGAGTTAAAACAAGTATAAAAAGAGTAGGGGCTATGACTCACCTTAAGCTTATGTAATGAGAAATGATAGTGGTAGTCGAATCGCGAAAGTCTCTAAGAGCAGCCTATAATAGAATGTTGCGACTTAGGTTTGGAGTAACGTCTAAGAATACGAAGAATTGCCTATATATGTCTTGCAAATAGTTCATGATGTAGTACTTAGTATATAGTGTAAGTCTTTGAATATAAGTGGTCTATGAAACATGTATAGTTTGTATATCTCTTACTACCGTTCGGGCCTACATAATTCAGAAGTCATGGAGTAAACGTTCGAGGAGCCATGACACTTTAATTCGTAAATCCACAACTCATCTCGACGGCTTACTTAATGAACTCCTCACATGAGGCTCCCTACTATTGTAGTATTTGATAACATATATATAAGTTTTTGATCTTTAAAAGTTATATGGTCTTTAGCCGTGGCTTTGCCGTGACCTTGGTCATTGTTACCATGGTCTTGAGACTCAAGCTTGGCTTTAGCCATGGTTGTGGTCTTGGCTTTAGGTCATTAGACCTCTTGGTCTCATCTAATTATAATCATTATATAGTAACTTTGGTCTAAAAATGGGCTGTTAAGAATTTGAAGAAAAATATCACTCGGAAAGCGTTTTCAGGGCTCGAGCTTCTTTGGTCCTGAACGAAAATGGCGTTCCGGACAACTTTCGTGTTTTAACTTTTTGATGAATCGGAACAGAAGGGCCACTTTCAAAGAGGTCAGAATGCAAACAGTAGGGTAGTGGTAGTTTCGGCGTTTTGGTTTCGCTAACTTTTTATAGCCATAACTTTTGACTCGTGTACTCGTTTTAGGTGATTCAAATTGCTATGTTTTCCTTTCAAAACCCTCTTTAACAGTATGTAAGTGTTTCATATCATAGTTATACTATTTTGGTCGTGGTTCTCCAAGAAAGTTACTAGTTTACTTGTTTAAATAACATAAGTTAATATATAGTTTCCATAACTTGTTTTACTAGTTTTTATACATCATGAACATAAAACAAAGACCATATATAGCATGAAAGAAACATAATAAGCATGAAAATGATATTGAGCAAGAAAGTGTAATAGGATTTCTTACAACTTTTGGCTTTCTAAAGAAAGGAAGTCAAGTATGAAACTAGGACACTAAACCTATGCTTGTAAACCCTTCACCACAACTCTTGAAACCCTTGCTAGCCTTGATATAGACCTTGTGAAAACCATTTAACTTCAGCCCCTAATCACCTTGTGTAGCTCCTAATTTAACCATGGAATCACCAAACAAACTTAAGAACTAGGTAGAGAATACTAAGACCATGAACTTTGTAGTGTAACTTGTAGTTTGAAGATCAAAGGATCATGGTGCTAGGGATTAATGGTGTGGCATTTTTAGTGATGAAGAAAGAAAGGAAAATGAGTTTTCTAAGTCATGAATGAGTATTTATATAAGCTAGGATGAGGAGGTGCAAGTATTATATATTTTTCTTAAACTTGGAGACCAAGTTCAACATGTGTTCTAATCCTAGGGCTAGAGTCATGAGATTAAGCCACATGGGCTGATTTCTCCCACCCTAGAGGCGGTTCACAATACTTGGGGAGGAAGTGTTGGCTTTTGATGGTATTATCCTACTTATGTGACTAGTTTTGGACCCGTAAAATGCTAACCGTAAGTTGTTAAGTCACGAAACGTAAAACCGGGTATCCTAAAAATATGAAACTTGTAAATATGCTAGAACTTATCAATATACTCCATATTAAAATATAAAATGAGCGGTAGGTTCTATTGGGTGCTAAAACCCTGCTAAAACTGGTAACACGGGTCTAAAACGCGTAATACGTAAAACGTACGAAAGTTGCGTAAAATTGAGAAAAGTAAAATGTAACTTTTCTAATAGGATACTAATGACTTAAAATGGCTTATAATGTCTAGGCTGGGCTCTGTATAGTGTCGGTTGGTATTTAATGTCTTTAAACTTAAAACCGTAATGCCCAAAAATCAATGAATGATTTATAAAATCAAGGAATGATTTTTGGTCAAAGGAGGAGGGAAAAATATGTTGACTTATTCCAAAAATGTGAAAACTCAAATTGTCTTAGAAACACGGTGCAGGTATAGGCTAAGGTTACGGCTAAGTAAAAGTGCTTAAAGACGATAATTCCTGTTTCTCACGGCCGAGGTTTATTTGGTCATATTTTTCTTAGTCATGATTAATGCTCTAATTAATCATGAGAGTACTAAACATTTTTTTGATGCGGGGTAAATTAACGCGGTCGAGTTTCGTTGCGCGTTGAATTTTTGAATGACGTTTTACCCTAAAACGTGTAATTCCTTAATAACTTTCACGAAAATGATCTGATGAGTGTCAAACTTTTAATTTGCTATGGAAATGATTTATCACTCGAGGCCATGAAACAAAAATCAAATTTCGGGAAAATTTCGGGAAAAAGAATTGTAAAAGTGAATAGTAAAAATGAATAGTAAAATTTTCGGGAATAGAAGTTAACCTGAAAATGTGAATTGTTACAGTCTCTATCCCTTAAGGAGAACTTCGTCCCGAAGTTCAGTTGATGTTAACTACTTACGGTGTGTCTAAGAGAATTCGGGATCTCTAATATAGTGGTGTTTACTCTGATTCGTCTAAGGTTGTGGTTAAGGAGTCGTGTCGGATACAATTAAGCCCACTTATTTATAACTCATTACTTACATAAAGAAGCGTCCAAATTTATGTAAGTAAGGGATCATAAACTTATGGTTCGGTGATTTACAATTTCTTTATTTAAATGCAGAGGCGTCCCAATCCATTTAAATAAGGAGATTCTAAATCATCCTACTTAAGAATTTCTCACACAAAATCCGCCTTCTGAGGCAGATAGTAAGATAATCAAGTCATCAAATCCCTAAAGCTAAGAAATAATATTATTTAACTCAAATCTTGTGTCTCATCAAACAAGAACTGTCACAAGATCAAGTTAAATAATTAGTTATTACTGAGCTCCATGTTTTTAATGACTCGGCTAATCTCTGGGGTTCCTTATAATACTAAAGTCACATCATCTAACAGCGTGGAACTAAACCAACAACTACCAAAAAGCGTATGTGTATGTAGTGTGTGTAAGGCAAATAAAGAAGAGAGTCTTAACGTATATAGCAGTTATAGTCTAGGCACTAAATGCAACCTAGTTCTCTATAACCAAGGCTCTGGTACCAATCTGTAACACCCACAAAATACCGCAGCGGAAGACTGTGTCACTGGGGTGCTACTTCATAATACAAAGTACAAGTTATAGAAAACGACCTCTAAATGAGACGTTTTGAAAAGTTACCATTCGATTAATGAATTCAAAGTTACAAACATGAGATTCCAAAGTATGATACATAAATGTATACAAAATGTTTTGAATGGTAAATGATAAAAAGCGTAAGTCTTCAGAATATGCAGCTTGACTCTATGTTCCATGCACTAGCTATCGCCTTACTAACCTGAGATAAACATGCTAAAGTGTCAACACAATGGTTGGTGAGTTCATAGAGTTTGTCTAACAAATAAAGCCTATAAAAATGATCACACAGCAAAGGCATCGTGAATCCACTCAGTTGCAAGTCCTGCCATAAGAGACTTGTAACCTGTGTGTTTACAACCCACTGCTAAATATATAGTATGAATAAGACATGTATAAGTTCATCAAAACAATTAAGCAATTAGTAGTGAGTCTCTACTTCATCTCCGAAGACCTCACTTGGGAGCCACTTCCCAAAGACAACTGGGAGCCACTTCCCAAAGACAACTGGGAGCCACTTCCCAAAGATAACTACTAGCCACTAAATAGAATAACGCAATTAAGTATAACACAGTCATGTATGTATGCAATCAAGTATAATATAATCAAGTATAAATGTTTTGAGTATTTGCACAAGTAAGCAAGTAGTTGAGCATGTATCTCCTCCAAAGAGTTAAAACAAGTATAAAAAGAGTAGGGGCTATGACTCACCTTAAGCTTATGTAATAAGAAATGATAGTGGTAGTCGAATCGCGAAAGTCTCTAAGAGCAGCCTATAATAGAATGTTGCGACTTAGGTTTGGAGTAACGTCTAAGAATACGAAGAATTGCCTATATATGTCTTGCAAATAGTTCATGATGTAGTACTTAGTATATAGTGTAAGTCTTTGAATATAAGTGGTCTATGAAACATGTATAGTTTGTATATCTCTTACTACCGTTCGGGCCGACATAATTCAGAAGTCATGGAGTAAACGTTCGAGGAGCCAGGACACTTTAATTCGTAAATCCACAACTCATCTCGACGGCTTACTTAATGAACTCCTCACATGAGGCTCCCTACTATTGTAGTATTTGATAACATATATATAAGTTTTTGATCTTTAAAAGTTATATGGTCTTTAGCCGTGGCTTTGCCGTGACCTTGGTCATTGTTACCATGGTCTTGAGACTCAAGCTTGGCTTTAGCCATGGTTGTGGTCTTGGCTTTAGGTCATTAGACCTCTTGGTCTCATCTAATTATAATCATTATATAGTAACTTTGGTCTAAAAATGGGCTGTTAAGAATTTGAAGAAAAATATCACTCGGAAAACGTTTTCAGGGCTCAAGCTTCTTTGCTCCTGAACGAAAACGGCGTTCCGGACAACTTTCGTGTTTTAACTTTTTGATGAATCGGACCAGAAGGGCCACTTTCAAAGAGGTCAGAATGCAAACAGTAGGGTAGTGGTAGTTTCGGTGTTTTGGTTTTGCTAACTTCTTATGGCCATAACTTTTGACTCGTGTACTCGTTTTAGGTGATTCAAATTGCTATGTTTTCCTTTCAAAACCCTCTTTAACAGTATGTAAGTGTTTCATATCATAGTTATACTATTTTGGTCGTGGTTCTCCAAGAAAGTTACTAGTTTACTTGTTTAAATAACATAAGTTAATATATAGTTTCCATAACTTGTTTTACTAGTTTTTATACATCATGAACATAAAACAAAGACCATATATAGCATGAAAGAAACATAATAAGCATGAAAATGATATTGAGCAAGAAAGTGTAATAGGATTTCTTACAACTTTTGGTTTTCTAAAGAAAGGAAGTCAAGTATGAAACTAGGACACTAAACCTATGCTTGTAAACCCTTCACCACAACTCTTGAAACCCTTGCTAGCCTTGATATAGACCTTGTGAAAACCATTTAACTTCAGCCCCTAATCACCTTGTGTAGCTCCTAATTTAACCATGGAATCACCAAACAAACTTAAGAACTAGGTAGAGAATACTAAGACCATGAACTTTGTAGTGTAACTTGTAGTTTGAAGATCAAAGGATCATGGTGCTAGGGATTAATGGTGTGGCATTTTTAGTGATGAAGAAAGAAAGGAAAATGAGTTTTCTAAGTCATGAATGAGTATTTATATAAGCTAGGATGAGGAGGTGCAAGTATTATATATTTTTCTTAAACTTGGAGAACAAGTTCAACATGTGTTCTAATCCTAGGGCTAGAGTCATGAGATTATGCCACATGGGCTGATTTCTCCCACCCTAGAGGCGGTTCACAATACTTGGGGAGGAAGTGTTGGCTTTTGATGGTATTATCCTACTTATGTGACTAGTTTTGGACCCGTAAAATGCTAACCGTAAGTTGTTAAGTCACGAAACGTAAAACCGGGTATCCTAAAAATATGAAACTTGTAAATATGCTAGAACTTATCAATATACTCCATATTAAAATATAAAATGAGCGGTAGGTTCTATTGGGTGCTAAAACCCTGCTAAAACTGGAAACACGGGTCTAAAACGCGTAATACGTAAAACGTACGAAAGTTGCGTAAAATTGAGAAAAGTAAAATGTAACTTTTCTAATAGGATACTAATGACTTAAAATGGCTTATAATGTCTAGGCTGGGCTCTGTATAGTGTCGGTTGGTATTTAATGTCTTTAAACTTAAAACCGTAATGCCCAAAAATCAAGGAATGATTTTTGGTCAAAGGAGGAGGGAAAATATGTTGACTTATTCCAAAAATGTGAAAACTCAAATTGTCTTAGAAACACGATGCAGGTATAGGCTAAGGTTACGGCTAAGTAAAAGTGCTTAAAGACGAGAATTCCTGTTTCTCACGGCCGAGGTTTATTTGGTCATATTTTTCTTAGTCATGATTAATTCTCTAATTAATCATGAGAGTACTAAACATTTTTCTGATGCGGGGTAAATTAACGCGGTCGAGTTTCGTTGCGCGTAGAATTTTTGAATGACGTTTTACCCTAAAACGTGTAATTCCTTAATAACTTTCACGAAAATGATCTGATGAGTGTCAAACTTTTAATTTGCTATGGAAATGATTTATCACTCAAGGCCATGAAACAAAAATCAAATTTCGGGAAAAAGAATAGTAAAAGTGAATAGTAAAAATGAATAGTAAAATTTTCGGGAATAGAAGTTAACCTGAAAATGTGAATTGTTACAATCCGAGACTGACATTCACAAGTTATACGACACACATAGCATGGTCCATAAGATACCAGGAATGTTGGGAAGCATCGATTGTATGCATTGGGAATGGAAGAATTGTCCAAAAGAATGGCAAGGGCAATTTCACAGAGGTGATAAAAAGTACCCAACCATGATGCTTGAAGCTGTCGCGTCGTATGATTTGTGGATTTGACATGCATTTTTTGGTGTTGCAGGTGCGAATAACGATCTAACCGTTTTGTATAATTCGCTGTTATTCGGTGACTTGATTGACGACGTCGCCGACGTGGTTCCGTTTGAAGTATACGGAAGAAAATTTAAGCATGGGTATTATCTAGCTGATGGAATTTATCCAGAATGGGCATCGTTCGTCAAATCATTCACGGTTGCAAGTAACCCAAAAAATGCTGCATGGAAAGTGAAACAAGATAGTGCTCGAAAAGATATCGAGAGAGCTTTTGGTGTTCTACAAGGGCGTTGGCGTGTTATTGCACAACTGGCGTGTGCATTTACTGTGGGCAAATTACGAAGAATCATGTACTCGTGCATCATAATGCATAACATGATCTTGAAAGATCAACAATATGCGATATCCGAAGCTGCAGAAATGTATATTCCTCCGCACCCACATATGCAAAAGTCATGGGTTGAACGTTGCGCGGTGCATAGGAGACAAAACAAAGAACTACGCGATAAAAACATACACAGAAGACTTCAACGATGTCTTATCGAGTATGTTTGACGACAACAACAACAATGGGAACAATTTCAACAAAATAGGAATAATTAATTTCGTATCATTTATTTTTTTTCTTTGCGCATCGTTTTTTTTTTCCGGTATTGTAACTTTTTTAATTTGATGAAATAAATTTAGTTTGGTGTGGTATTTTTAATTTGTGTTAGATGAATTTAATTTATTTAGTGAAATGAATAAAAAAATAAAGTTGTAAGTGGTGGGCCCCGAATGAGTAAGTTGCGGTTAGTTATGAGTGAGGAGGAGGTTAGTTGTGAAGAGGTGTTGCGATGATGTGGCACCCGTAACCTCAAATGAGGAGAAATACCTCATTACCACACCCACTCCTCTAACAATATGATACCATAAAAAGACTAGATACTTAAACTCATTGACCTCGTCCTTTATATACGAACTGAAGCCAATGACTATGAATCTCTTTTCAACTTTTTGTTCTAATTATAAACCAAAAAGACACTTTTGGGCATTAAATGCTTTAAAATTCAACATTACAAATTTTATTGCTAAAGGTACAAGTAATTTAAGCACAATTAGATATTATATATGTTTTAAAATTCAACATTACAAATTTTATTGCTAAAGGTACAAGAAATTTCAACACATCTCCTAACATTAAATACATATAATTAATTCTCTTATTAAAACACCCCTAAATCAAAAGTAACAGCGTTTTCGCTGGTGTTATCCCAAAAAATGCAACGGGATGGCGCAACCACGGTACCGTACTGAGCCGTCGTGAACAGCCCACATCGTCCCGAAAAACGCAACCAGATGGCGCCACACTGGTACCATGCCTCACGTTTTCCCATTTTATTTTTTATTTTCGAAATCTATACAAGTTTATGGTTCGGGTGTAGCAGGAAGCCACAGGAAGAAACCAAACAAGTGTTTGTGTGTAGTTTGTTTTGTGTTTTGCGAAGAAAGAATTTTGTGAAAGGATTTTGTTGGTAGCTGAGCTTGGTTAGAGAAAGAAGGATGGCTGCGTTTTTTGTGGAGTAAATTAAGTTAGGTTTGAGACAAATTAGGGTGAAGGGTGTTACGTATATAACTAAGGTTTGGAAAGGATCATAGCTCTGAGGGTGGTTGTGCATCAATAATCTTCGAGAAAAGTTCCGGAAAATTAATTAGTGGGACAGGACCAGAAAGTCAAAGTATGGGACACAAACACTGAGTCAGTAACTCGAACATACCATGGCTGTTTAGGGTCAGTGCTTGATCTCGCCATTACATATGATAACGAAAGTGTAATTGCAGCATGTAGCTCAAAAAAACTGTATGTATGGGATGCGAATTCTGGTCGTGTTCGTCATACTCTCACTGGACATTCAGATAAAGTATGTGCAGTAGATGTGAGCAGATCTTCAAACCGATACATTGTGAGTTCAGCTTATGACCGCACCATTAAAGTATGGGATCTGAATAAAGGATACTGTATCAACACTATTATATTCCCAAGTAACTGCAACACCATTTCTTTTAGTCCAGATGGGCAGACCATCATCTCGGGTCATGTAGATGGGCACCTCAGGTTATGGGATATACAGAAGGGGAAGCTACTGAGTGAAGTTGCTGCACATTCTTCTGCTGTTACGTCTACATCTCTGTCTACAAATGGTAATATGATACTGACATGTGGGAGAGATAATCTGCATAATTTATTTGATATAAGAAGTCTTGAAGTTTGTGGGCGGTTTCAGGCAATTGAGAATAGAGTTGCATCTAATTGGAGCAGATCATGTATTAGCGCAGATGATAATTATGTTGCCTCTGGATCAGCCGATGGGTCTGTTCATGTCTGGTCGATATCTAAAGGTAATATAGTAAGCACTCTCAAAGAACACACGGCTTCGGTATTGTGTTGCTCTTGGAGTGGTCTCGGAAAACCTCTAGCCACTTCGGGCAGAAATGGAATCATCTGCACGTGGAGTCATTGATTTGATCAATTGTTAACCTCACGAGGTAGCACATAAAAGGTTAGCCCTTTCCTTAATTACTTGTATGAGTTTCAAAGAGGCATATATTTAATTAAACTGGAAAATTATCGAATGGTTGTAAATTTATCTAATTATCCCTACCTTCAAAAACCTGATTATTTATATCATCAGATTGTTTAACCGGTAAATAATCACCTGACGGCATATAAAGCTTTAACATAATTCATGTCAATTTTGCTTCTATTTTTTTTTTTTTTTTTTTTTTATTATTACTAGTATTTTTTTTGAAAGGCTAGGATATATTAACAATAGAACAGTGGATCCTAGGAGGAGACCACAAAAAAGGATACAAAAGTTCGAATATACTAAAAGAGAGAAAAACAGCCAGCGCCAAAAACAAAAGCACCTAACCCCAAACAAAAGACAAAACCAAAACAACACAAAACAGGTCGAAAGGTTTTTACATATAATACCATAATGCAACTCTTTTCCATAGGATCATGGACATAAGAAGCAATCTTTAGCTTGGGTCCTCGTTGTTACTCATGTAAGATTGCTGATGGAGATTGAAAAGCGAAAAGTATGCACTCTTTTCTCTTTTGGCTAGTAAATCATCATGAGAACCTTCTTCAACAACAATCCCATTGTCAATCACCAATATTTTATTTGATCTTTGTATAGTAGATAATCGATGAGCTATAATGACACATGTCCTACCAACCATAGTTTTTTCTAAAGCATCTTGAACAATGATTTCTGATCTAACATCGAGTGCACTTGTTGCCTCATCCAGTAGCAAAATGGATGGATTTTTCAAAATTGCTCGGGCAATTGCGATCCTTTGCTTCTGTCCCCCTGATAATTGCGTGCCTCTTTCTCCACAAACTGTATCATACCCATCTTTCATGGAACTGCTCATAAAATCAGATAAACTAATCACCTTTACCAAGTTCCTGGGTGAAAGAAGATACTTGCAGAAGGTGGCTAGATGGTAATGGGTCAAAATGGGCATTTTTTATCGGTTGGTTCAAAACAGTATCGTCCATAATTTTTGTTATAAATAGTTAGCGTGCCAATTGCCAAATATAATTACAAAAAGTATTATCTCAATGATGTACTAAACTTTGGAATAAAATAATATAGGAGGCTTAATGCATTAAAAATACCTTTTATGTGACTTCCCACCTATTTGACCCGTTTCCTTTTTAGCTAATATTTTTCAAAATTTTTACCCATTTGATCCGTTGAAATATAACACACCTGAATATGGGTTCGAACTTGCCACCACTAATAATTAACAAAAAGAATGTAAGAGAAGATAAACCTTATAAATTCATGGATATTGGCAAGGCTTGCTGCTTGGATTATCTCGGCTTCTGTAGCATTTTCTTTCCCATAAGCAATATTTTCCTTAACTGTTCCTGCAAATAGAGTCGGCTCCTGACCAACCCAAGCAATAAATGAACGTAATGCTTTAAGGTTGTAGCGCTTAATGTTAACTCCATCCACTTCCACAGACCCCTTTGCCGGGTCATAAAATCTCTGAATCATTCCAATTATTGTCGATTTCCCAGATCCACTTGTTCCAACAAGAGCTGCAACTTCACCAGCTTCAATCTTTAAGCTCAAACCTTTAAGAACCATCTTTGTTGGTCTCGTCAGATAAGTAAACTCCACCTCTTTTAGTTCTATCTGCCCATTTATCTTTTTTGGATTGAGAACATTATCCTTTAACGGGCCACTTTCCATCTTTCCACTTCTGTTTAGAACCTTAAATAGCGATCTTAAAGCATTTGTTCCAACAGATATATCTCCAGTCATGCTTCCAGCTTCAGCGATTAGTATCCCTGCTGTTACCACAATGTAGAATGTCTGAAATAAATGCTTGTATGTGATCTCACCCTTGTACAGAAGCTTTCCGCCATACCAATAAAGTATGCATATATTCATAGTCATTACAAATTGTCGAGTAAATAAAGCCATCCCTGATATTAAAGGTTGCTTCTTACTCTCTTTCTTGGGCCCTTTTTGTGTAGCATGATATAATCTCATAACCTGATCTTGTGAATAATATGCGGTGATCATTCTGTGATTACTAACAGCCTCACTTGCTATTCCACTGCTTTTGTTTCTTGCAACCAAGACTTTCTTGGACATGTTTCTCGTCATAACCAATTTCAAGTAGAAACTACCAATGATGAATAGTTGTAAAGTGATAGCTACACTAGCAAGTCTCCAAGATAAGAACATCCCCCAAACGATAGCTAGAATAGAGGCTGAGATTGACTGTGCAAAGAATTCCAATCGATCAGCCACGAGATTCCTTACCATAAGTGTATCTGAAGAAAGCCTTGAACAAAGGGCCCCGGTGCTATTGTTGTCTTGATCGAACCACTCGATCTCAAAAGCCATGATCTTTTCAAAGACTGCTAGTCTTATCCTTTGTGTTAAGTTCTCTCCCATTATTCCAAAATAGTAATGCTGAATCACACTGGAAATGATGGCAGAGACGGAAATAGTCATGAAGGCGTAGCATAACTTTCTTGCTTGAGATTTGAGTTCATCTTGATCTTTGAGAAAAAATATAGAAAGCATTACTGCTTGCAACAAGGCCACCAATGGTTGAACCAAACCACTAATAAGAGCACCAATGGTTCCCATTAGAATCGATTTCCATTCGGGTGTAGTCATCTGCATCAGTTGCCACCATGAAGGATGCTTGTATTCCTCATCCGACTGTTGGTTTGTCACTTCTTTGAAACGAGATTTCATAAAATTCTTTCTATTTTCCCTTTTTTCTTTTGTATCTAGATATGGTACGGTTCTAGATTTGATTTGTTCAGATAGTGGTAAAGATTGACCCTTTACAAACATTGACTTCTGTACATTCACCATGATCGAGTATGGCCCATTAGTGTTTCGAATAAGTTCTTCATGGGAACCTGACTCTATTACTTCCCCTGATTTAATGACAACAATTAAATCTGCATCACGGACTATAGATAAACCATGTGCAATGACTATTGTTGTTCTTCCTATTGAGGCTCGAGTCAAGGCTTCCTGTACTGCCTTCTCAGAATGCGAGTCTAGAGAACTAGTGGCTTCGTCTAGTAACAAGATTTTCGGTTTCTTTAGCAGTGCCCTTGCGATGGAAATCCGTTGCTTCTGCCCTCCCGACATCTGTGTTCCCAGTTCACCAACCTGAACATAATATGGTAAATGATTAGCATACAAAGGTAACTAACTTTGGTCCAATTCCTTGCAGAAATAGTATATCCGAGTTGTACTTACCAGTGTGTCATACCCGTTTGGTAGTTGCATGATAAAGTTGTGTGCATTTGATTTTTTCGCTGCTTTCATAATCTCGTCACTTGTAGCACCTTCTTTCCCAAACAAGATATTCTCTTTAATTGTGGTTGCAAATAGTATAGGTTCCTGGCTTACTAAGCCCATTTGACTTCTTAACCACTTTAACTGGAGTGACTTTATGTTAACTCCATCCAGTAATATCTCACCCTCAATCGGATCATAGAACCTTTCTAGCAGATTGATTACGGTTGACTTACCGGCTCCACTTTGACCAACCAATCCAATAGTTTGACCGTTCTTTATCTTGAGATTGAAATTTTTTAGAACTAGGCTTTCTGGTCTTGACGGGTATGCAAAGTAAATATCTTTGAACTCCAATGCACCTTTAACAGCGGATATTGTTGTACCATGTTCGTTTGCTGAGTCTATGCTTGGGACACGGTCTATAATCTCATTTACTAAGGATGCTGAAATCGTGGCTTCAGCGAAATGCTTGATGTTTATTAAAGAAGCTCCAAGACCACTGCAAAGGTTTGTTAAAATAATGTTTACTTTCTTCATTGACACAACCCAAATTGGCCCATTCATGAAACAAATATAGTATTTAAAGGATTATTTGCAATATACTTACAATCCTCCATAGACAATGCATGTACCAGCACTAAGAATATCTCCACCTTTGGTTCCATTATTAATGACCAAAATGCTCCCGTACCAACTCATAAATGCAAAAATAGCAAATATGATTCCAAAACTACCGAAAACCATTCCCTTCAATAAACCTTGTTTAATTCCAAGAGTTAGTGTTGGTATCAAAGCATTTGAAAACTTCTTCACCATCTTTTCCTCTCCAACATATGAATGAACTGTTTTAATTGAAGAAAAGGTCTGTTCTGCTATCCCACCGGCAACTGCATAAGCTTCCTGTAGCTTCTCTTCGTTTTTTGCTAAAAGATTTCCATAAACTACCCCTGGAATAATCAGCAAAAACATAGCAGGGAGTGCCACTATAGCTAGTCTCCAACAAAGGTACACAGCAGTTAATTCAGCTGTTGCGAACATGCATAGATTTGCAATAAAATCCGGAATCTGTCCCCATGTTAAAAAAACAATTTAGATATAACATTTCATAAACGATATTAAAATATGTAGTGAAGTTATAAATAAATACCTTTTCGCTAAGAACTCCTTGTATGTTTACTGATATATCAGTTGATATATTTCTGACTACGCGGGATGCTTCTAGACTTTTGTCAAAGTACCCGATTTCTTGTCGTAGAACAGCTTTTAGATATTTAATGCGCATCCGTGATGCTTGCCTTTCTGCAGTGTGTCCCCAACAGAATCCCTCTGTTTAAGATCAAAACATGTTACTTACGCAGATGAAGATTATAAGATGAAGATGATTAGGGGATGTTTGGGATTGCTTATTTTGAAATTGTTTATCTGAATAAAACAGTAAGCCGATACCAACCTGCTTTATTTTAGTGCGTATTTACTTTATAGTAAGCGGATTCATAGTTTATCCAAATACTTCAGGCTTTTTATCTGATACTAAAGTAAGTATACAAGCACTAAAATAAGCAAATCCAAAACACCCTCCGAATTAGGGAACTAAATCTATAAGAAGATGAAAAGTACGTATAAATGCGCCTGAAGCCACAATAGCAGCAATATACATATAGATGAGTGCATACTGCAAAAACAACAATATTAGTCATATAATATGAAAAATAAGATGCATAAACAACATGTTAAAATGAATAATACTAACTTGGTTTATGTCAGAAGGGGTTATAGAAGACAACGATGCATATCCATTTGTCATTCGACTAACGACTAACATGACCAACGACATACTTAATCCATTTGCAACACACCCTCCAGTCCCAAACGCCATTAAAGTGATGTCTATCCAGTCAGCATGTTCTGTAATCATCTTTATTAACCCAGGTGACGCCCTGCTGTCATGTTTGCTTGATGATCCATTGTTTTTTTCCATCTGATCTATTGGTGTTGAACCGTATCTCATGCACGTTACACCTAGTTAAAAACACATTTTTTCCCCGTGAACCATTAATGTATTAATCATGCATCTTAAAGCTTCTTTTGTTTGGCAACACTCATGTTGTATTTACATTAGAGCATATTCTTTTCCGTTCAACAGGCAGTTATATTTTAAGGTCGTACGTTTGGATCAGTTCTAAAAGGTGAAATATGCTAACAACCAAGTGATGCAGGCTTGCAGCTGTAAGCTGTAGGATACTTTCGGCGTTGGTCTTTATCTATGATTAGAAACCGTTATCTGAAACTTAACTATATTTTGTAAGCATATGAATGGGAATCGTATGTTTGTACCTTGATGCTTATTTATTGGTCCATTGAAGACGGCGGCAGGCAACCAGATTCTGTAAAAAATTAGGAGTATAAACAAAACATATTTCATTTTACTGTAAGGAATTTATTTATTTATTTTATTTTTTTAAAATAAATTTTTATCATTATACCTTCAAAGTCTAGTTTTTTAGGGTGTTGTTTTGTCGAAGTTATCTTGATGATATCTTTATATATGTTGAATTTTGATGATATTTAAATTTCATGTTTTGAAATCATGGTGGTCTTAATTAGACTTAACGACTTTTATATGCATGCATGTTTCTATATACTCGTATTATGATATAAGAGAATCTTTAAGAATTGTTCATGTTCATGTTCATGTTCGACATTTCTATGTGTTTTATCAACTTATGCTGCATGAGAAATGTGACAAAAAGTAAAACAATAAACAAGACATGAACCGAAGATGATCTAACCAATACAAGCGGCTACTATACTTTCAGGTTATATGTTTGACTGAACCAAAGAATTGAAGATTCTTAACCGGACAAAGCTCCTATGTTTTGGCACAGAGCTTTTTGGAGTTTTTTTGGGCGATGAGCGGTAAGCAATGAGCTTTTTGATTTTTAATGTTCGTTTGGCAAAAGAGCGGTGAGCTTTGCTATTTTTTAGGAAAGCTGTGAGCGGTGGCTACAGCTCACAGCTACCGCTCACTGCTACTTTTGCCAAACATAGATACTTATACGGGTCAAATCAAGTCGGGTTGGGTCGGGTCAAATCGAGTCACCAACTCCTATTATCTACTTAAAAATTTTCGTAAATGGCCGATCATAAAAAATACTAGTATGATCTTTATTCTCTTTTACTCCGTAAAAGGTAAACTATTCACACTTATAATAAGTTTCTCTAATTATTGATAAATTATGTAATACGTTGTCCGTCGTATAAAAAAGTGTTAAAAAAAAGTAGAGAAATTATGATATGAATAATAAATGCAAGTGTTTACTGGTTTTATTGATTAAGAGTCATTTTTATCAACACTTGCTATATAAATTAGTCATGGATAACTTACGAAAAGTTCCAATTAAAATGGAAAAATAGAAAGAAAAAAAAAATAGTTATATAATTACCATAGTTGTTAAGATCCCGATCTCTATTTTAGGATTTTACGATTTTATGATTTTACAAAGTAAAAACGATCCGGATCCTGTGTAGGATCTTAACAAGATTAAAATCTTATAGTATTTCGATATTAATCATAGTATCTTAATATATACTCAGATCCGACCTTACTTTTTTCAAACCGCAAGCTAAAAAATAACAAACTTATGGTTTATGTTTTTATATAGTTTAAAAACAACGTGTGATACTTCTTAAACATTCATATAATTTCATATAATTTCGTGTTTATAGTATATAATAATTTGTAGATTTGAATAATATCACAAAGATCATTAAAAAAATGAAATTATAGTAGGATTTTAGGATCCAATTCGATTTTACGATCACGATCTTGCAAAGACGAAAACAATCCTAAGTAAAAAGCGAGTACATTTTATAAAGTACATTTATTTCCAAAGATAAATAGATCAAGTCAAGTGTCACTAAACAACATTTTTTCCGTTTAAAGAGACATACTCTGCTTCCCTTGGCGCTCCCTTCAAAACAGAGTCAGCATCTAGCCCATAGCACTTCGAGAAATACATATATTTTATAGATGACATATTGGTTAACCAGATTGGAATTTCTCGTATACCAAATTCACATATAATTAACCCCTCCAGTGAGTAGAGGTGTTTTACTTCTTCCGGAATTGACTCCGAATGACTCCAACCAATCAATATTAAATAACGAAGGTTGCTCCTCAGCTTCTCTATCCCTTGGAGACTTGGGAAACAATCAAGCTCCTTCGAGAATTGCCCAAGTGATAACGTCCTTAACAAGGTAAGACTGTCAATTCCACTAGGCAAGGAAGTCAGTTTGTCACAATCGTTAATTTCCAGTTCCCTCAAAGAACCACCAAGGTTGTGCAAATCGGGTATTACTAATAGACTTGGACATTCGTAGATCAATAGACTTTCAAGAGATGTGAGCCCTTGTAAACTCCGAATGGACTCGAGATTTCTGCAGTTGCGTATAGTTAATTTAACAAGAGGATGGAGATGATGTTCATCTAAGAGAATAATTTTCGGGCAATCTTCAATGGTTAGCGCCTCGAGGACCGGAGATATCATCGTTGAGGAGTTCGTTGCCGCATCTGTCCACTTTTCCAGGCTTTTCATACCCGTAAGTGTGAGACGTCTCAATGATAGAGATAAGGGCTTCCTTGGTCCTAGGCTAGAAGAGCTGCTTAAACTTGTCACGTTGTCCAAATCCTTCAGCTCAAGAATACGAAGAAGTGGTAGCTTCCAAAGCATTGGAAGACTCAGGCAGTTGCGACATCCAAATAGTCTGACATCCACAAGCTTGTCATGGGGAATCCATTTCGTTCCCATATTGGTTGACATTTTCATCACCCATTCAGGAAAACAGTCACTCGAATAGTTTTTGATTGTCAAGCTTTTCATATTTGCATGGGTTTGCAAGCCTTCCAATATATCCTTGTCCTTCTGCCTCACACCCTCATTGCTTTCCTTCCAACAAAACTTCATCTTGTATAGATTCTTTTTTCCAACTAAATCTACCTGGATAGCTTCTTCTTTACTGCCAACTTCTTCAAGATTATAAATGTAAAGCTTCCCCCCAAGGTGTTTCAAATGGCCTAGCTCTCCAATTTGACATCCTTTCTCTCGACCCACACTAAAGTAGGACAATGTTCGAAGAGAAGTCAATTGTCCCACGTCCTTTGGGGAGATAACATTATCTCCAAACTCGAGATGGCGTAGGCTTATCAAATTTCGCATGCCTTCTGGGAATTTCTTAAACTTAGAACACCGAAGCAGCTTCAAAGTTTGCAGATGGTGAAGTTTGGTGAGAGATTTTGGAAGAACTTCGATATCGGTATGTGACAAATCAAGGTACCTGAGATGCACCAAATCTCCAACTGAATCATGCATCACTGTTAGTGAAAAGGAACTTAACGTTAGGATACGCAAACACTTGAAATCTTGAAATGATATCTTCGTCACAACTCCACTCAAGAACAGCGTGTGCAGAGTTCTATTTGCCATGTCCTTTAACAAATTGTTGTCCTTTTCTTGGTACAGAGATAGATGTTTTACGTGAGACATGTGTACTTCATCGCTAGTCGGAACCAACAAACATAAGCTTTCATCACTCGAAACATGTAAAGAAAGATCATGCACTAGATCATGCATCTTACAACTTAAAACGTAACCATACTCATCCATTTCAACATCTTGGAACAAGGAATTGCTTACCAAGATTTTGAAAATATCATTTCCCACATCCTCCATATGACTGTTTGTCGTGCCATCCACTTGAAGCAACCCTAAAGCCATCCAAAGCTGGATAAGTACTTTCTTTTCCATTAAAGTCCCCTTCTCAAATATTGAACAATATGCAAAGCATTGCTTGGTGATCGAATTCGGCAAACTGTCAAAGCTTAGTTTCAAGGTGCTTAGAACCATGTCACCTTTTTTACCCCAAACCTCACTTTGTTGGACGGACACCCACATATCTTTGTCACCGTTGCACTGTTGCAACATGCTTCCTATTACCTTTAATAACAATGGCAAACCACGGCATTTTTGCACAATATCACGCCCTATCTCCTCCAATTCAGGCAATGGTTTTGCTCTTTCTTTAAACATGAACCAACCCTCGTCATCTGAAAGACCTTGCAAAGTACAAGAATTCTTTGTCATATCAATAGTTCCGATTTGAAGTTTTCGTGTGGTGACAATAATGCCATTACCATTCTGTGAATTCACATTTACCATACAGCTCCTAAATTCATCCCAATATTCCCTCTCTTCTTCCCATACATCATCGAGGACTAGCAAATATCTTTTTGATCCCAACACTTCTCGAAGATTTTTAATCAAATTTTCTCTAGTTGCTATCTCACATTTCTTGTCGGTTAGGGATTCATAGATCATTTCCAGAAGTCTATTGATGTCAACCTTAACCGACACACACAACCAAGCTTTAACATCAAATCGTTTTTGGATGCTTAGATTATTGTAGACCGACTTAGCTAAAGTGGTCTTCCCAATCCCACCCATTCCCACAACCGGAACTATTGTAAGCTTGCCTTCGTTTCTTGATTCCGTTAAAAGCCACACTATATGTAGTTCATCCTTCTCCCTCCCAACAATCTTGAATTCATCTAAATATGAATGAGTCTCCTTACGAAGACTATTTGGACCAGGGCTTTGCTGTTCATTTTGTAGTCCCAACTCGAGTGCTTGTTTGTTGATCTCCAACAATTTTTTGTTAATTTTTTCTATTTTGTGACCCATTTCTCTACAAAATGAAAGCTTTTTCAACTTCGGGAGAAATCGTATATTTCTAGTCATCTGATCTCGTTTCTCTACCTCACGCCTTAACACTTCATACTGAACCTCATCCAAGAGATCATCAGCTTCGCTCACCACATCTTTTAGCTGTTTCAGCCACTCTGCCACAGCCTCACTACCCTTTGGTCGCTCAGCATCACGTAACTTGGCCCGAATCATCTTTAACTTGCTACGAAGGATATTCAAGTTTTCTGCGAAACCCCAAGCAATGACACTTTCGTTAGCAGCTAATGAAAATGCCTTTTCCAGTATCACTTCGGCAGCTGCACTTACAAAGGCCTCAATCATTTTCACTGTTAAGAAAAAGAAGAAAAACAAAAATGAGGGAAGTTTTAATACGCGTAAGAATAAGAGTAGGGGGTGTTTCTTTTTTATGTTAATAAGTCTTAATGGGAAGATAGTAGTGGGGCCACACATATAATATGTTTCTTTTTCTGTTAAATGGTCTGTATGAGGAGAGAAAACAAAAGGTGCTCCTCCTCATTAAGACTCATTAACAGAAAGGGCCCCACCACTTATTAACATCCCCATTAAGCCCCATTAAATCTGTTATGGTCTCAAATTTTGTGTTAACTCATATATAATCATTAACTTGGTCAACATCCGCATTTTTATCCAAATCCACAATATTTATCAATTTATGGGAATTAATACTTACACAGAGGTTTAATATACCCCCATACTATTTACCCTTTCTAGGCCAGAAAAATATTGGTTTTGTGCTAAGTGACTGTTCATAAGTGTGATCGTGCTTTCTTTCATTCACTATAACTGTTTGGTGAACAACTACAATGCCTATCTTGGGTTTACTTAATTCACTGGTGTAGATGTGTAATGATGAAGGGACATAGTGTATTTTTTTCATTTAAGAATTGCTATAAAAGTAAATATAAACAAGCAACAGAAAACAATAGATCGGATTGAAGCAAGCAAACATAATATGATAAACAGTAGTCAATATTTGTGTAAAATGACATTTATAAAAGTATACCTGTCAGATTGCTTTCTTTATGATCCTCTCCTTTGTAGAAACAAGTACTGTTCAAACTTTGATTGAAAAGATACGAAAGTTGTGAAGTAAGATGACAATGAGTTTAAGATCTACAGTAACATATTTAGATTATTTTATTTTCTTTTCAACTTTGATGGCTGTACCAAGATCTACACGTTTGTTTGTTTGTTTCTGTTGACACCAAAATTCCTTAGTCCATGCCTTTATTTATTACTGTATATGAAAACTAGGTAGTGTATGGCCCATGGTGTTTATATTTTGAGGTATTTAACAACATATAAATCATGGCTTTTAAGAAGATTTTGAAGGTGATTAAGTTATAAAAAGCTATTTTGGCAAGAACAAAAGTATCATAGTTGATTTTATTATGATATATATAATACTAACAATATGATACCATAAAAAGACTTGTAAGCGTGTTGTTGATCAAGAAAATTAAAGTTAAGTTTTAAACATAATTTTATTTAGAGACTTAAACTTATTGACCTCGTCCTTTGTAAACGAACTGAAGCCAATGACTATGAATCTCTTTTCAATATTTTGTTCTAATTATAAACCACAAAGACACTTTTGGGCATTAAATATTTTAAAATTCAGCATTACAAATTTTATTTCTAAAAGTACAAGTAATTTAAGCACAATTAGATATTATATATATTTTAAAATTCAGCATTACAAATTTTATAGCTAAAGATACAAGAAATTTCAACACATCTCCTAACATTAAATACATATAATTAATATTTTTATTAAAACACCCCTAAATCAAAAGTAACAGCGTTTTTGCTGGTGTTATCCCAAAAAACGCAACGGGACGGCGCAACCATGGTACCATACTGAGCCGTCGTGAACAGCCCGCGTCGTCCCGAAAAACGCAACCAGATGGCGCCACACTGGTACCATGCCTCACGTTTTCCCATTTTATTTTTTATTTTCGAATTCTATACAAGTTTATGGTTCGGGTGTAGCAGGAAGCCACAGGAAGAAACCAAACAAGTGTTTGTGTGTAGTTTGTTTTGTGTTTTGCGAAGAAAGAATTTTGTGAAAGGATTTTGTTGGTAGCTGAGTTTGGTTAGAGAAAGAAGGATGGCTGCGTTTTTTGTGGAGTAAATTAAGTTAGGTTTGAGACAAATTAGGGTGAAGGGTGTTACGTATATAACTAAGGTTTGGAAAGGATCATAGCTCTGAGGGTGGTTGTGCATCAATAATCTTCGAGAAAAGTTCCGGAAAATTAATTATTTGATATAAGAAGTCTTGAAGTTTGTGGGCGGTTTCAGGCAATTGAGAATAGAGTTGCATCTAATTGGAGCAGATCATGTATTAGCGCAGATGATAATTATGTTGCTTCTGGATCAGCCGATGGGTCTGTTCATGTCTGGTCGATATCTAAAGGTAGTATAGTAAGCACTCTCAAAGAACACACGGCTTCGGTATTATGTTGCTCTTGGAGTGGTCTCGGAAAACCTCTAGCCACTTCGGGCAGAAATGGAATCATCTGCACGTGGAGTCATTGATTTGATCAATTGCCTTGTTAACCTCACGAGGTAGCATATAAGAGGTTAGCCCTTTCCTTAATTACTTACGCGAGTCTCAAAGAGGCGTATATTTATTGTTGCTATAATAAAACTGATTATCTATAATGATCACTCTAAAAAAGCACATACAAATAGCATTTTAACATAATTCATGTCAGCTTTGCTTTTTTTTTTTCCTTCCTGAAAGGCTAGGATATGTTAACAACAGAACAATGGATCCGAGGAGGAAACCACAAAAAGGGATACAAAAGTTCGAATATACAAAAAGAGAAAAAAACAGCCAGCGCCAAAAACAAAAGCACCTAAACCCAAACAAAAGACAAAACCAAAACTACACAAACAGGTCGAAAGACTTTTACGTATAATACCATAATGCAACTTTTAGCCATAGGATCATGGACATAAGAAGCAATCTTTAGCTTTGGTCCTCTTTGTTACTCGCGTAAGATTGCTGATGGAGATTGAAAAGCGAAAAGTATGCACTCTTTTCTCTTTTGGCTAGTAAATCATCATGGGAACCCTCTTCAACAACAATCCCATTGTCAATCACCAATATTTTATTTGATCTTTGTATAGTAGATAATCGATGAGCTATAATGACACATGTCCTACCAACCATGGTTTTTTCTAAAGCATCTTGAACAATGATTTCTGATCTAACATCGAGTGCACTTGTTGCCTCATCCAGTAGCAAAATGGCTGGATTTTTCAAAATTGCTCGGGCAATTGCGATCCTTTGCTTCTGTCCCCCTGATAATTGCGTGCCTCTTTCTCCACAAACTGTATCATACCCATCTTTCATGGAACTGCTCATAAAATCAGATAAACTAATCACCTTTACCAAGTTCCTGGGTGAAAGAAGATACTTGCAGAAGGTGGCTAGATGGTAATGGGTCAAAATGGCAATTTTTTATGGGTTGGGTCAAAACAGTATCGTCCATAATTTTTGTTATAAATAGTTAGCGTGTCAAATATGATTACAAAAAGTATTATCTCAATGATATACTAAACTAAGGAATAAAAATAATATAGGAGGCTTAATGCATTAAACATACCTTTTAGGTGACTTCCCACCTATTTGACCCGTTTCCTTTTTAGCTAATATTTTTCAATTTTTTTACCCGTTTGATCCGTTAAAATATAACACATCTGAATATGGGTTCGAAATTTCCACCAGTAAATTAATTAACATAATTATGCAAGAGAAGATAAACCTTATAAATTTATGGATATTGGCAAGCCTTGCTGCTTGGATTATCTCAGCTTCTGTAGCATTTTCTTTCCCATAAGCAATATTTTCCTTAACTGTTCCTGCAAATAGAGTTGGCTCCTGACCAACCCAAGCAATAAATGAACGTAATGCTTTAAGGTTGTAGCGCTTAATGTCAACTCCATCCACTTCCACAGACCCCTTTGTCGGGTCATAAAATCTCTGAATCATTCCAATAATTGTTGATTTCCCAGATCCACTTGTTCCAACAAGAGCTGCAACTTCACCAGCTTTGATCTTTAAGCTCAAACCTCTAAGAACCATCTTTGTTGGTCTCGTCAGATAAGTAAACTCCACCTCTTTTAGTTCTATCTGCCCGTTTATCTTTTTTGGATTGAGAACATTATCCTTTAACGGGCCAGTTTCCATCTTGCCACTTCTGTTTAGAACCTTAAATAGCGATCTTAGAGCATTTGTTCCGACAGATATATCTCCAGTCATGCTTCCAGCTTCAGCGATTAGTATCCCTGCTGTTACCACAATGTAGAATGTTTGAAATAAATGCTTGTATGTGATCTCACCCTTGTACAGAAGCTTTCCGCCATACCAATAAAGTATGCATATATTCATAGTCATTACAAATTGTCGAGTAAATAAAGCCATCCCTGATATTAAAGGTTGCTTCTTACTCTCTTTCTTGGGCCCTTTTTGTGTAGCATGATATAATCTCATAACCTGATCTTGTGAATAATATGCGGTGATCATTCTGTGATTACTAACAGCCTCACTTGCTATTCCACTGCTCTTGTTTCGTGCAACCAAGACTTTCTTGGACATGTTTCTCGTCATAACTAATTTCAAGTAGAAACTGCCAATGATGAGTAGCTGTAAAGTGATAGCTACACTAGCAAGTCTCCAAGATAAGAACATCCCCCAAATGATAGCTAAAATAGAGGCTGAGATTGACTGTGCAAAGAATGCCAATCGATCTGCCACGAGATTCCTTACCATAAGTGTATCTGAAGAAAGCCTTGAACAAAGGGCCCCGGTGCTATTGTTGTCTTGATCGAACCACTCGATCTCAAAAGCCATGATCTTTTCAAAGACTGCTAGTCTTATCCTTTTTGTTGAGTTCTCTCCCATTATTCCAAAATAGTAATGCTGAATCACACTGGAAATGATGGCGGAGACGGATATAGTCATGAAGGCATAGCATAAGTTTCTTGTTTGAGATTTGATTTCATCTTGATCTTTGAGAAAAAATATTGAAAGCATTACTGCTTGAAACAACGCAACCAATGGTTGAACCAAACCACTAATAAGAGCGCCAATAGTTCCCATTAGAGTCGATTTCCATTCGGGTGTAGTCATCTGCATCAGTTGCCACCATGATGGATGGTTGTATTCCTCATCCGACTGTTGGTTTGCCATTTCTTTGAAACGGGATTTCGTTAAATTCTTTCTATTTTCCGTTTTTTCTTTTGTTTCTAGATATGGTACGGTTCTAGATTTGATTTGTTCAGATAGTGGTAAAGATTGACCCTTTACAAACATTGACTTCTGTACGTTCACCATGATCGAGTATGGCCCAGTAGTGTTTCGGATAAGTTCTTCATGTGAACCTGACTCTATTACTTCCCCTGATTTAATAACAACAATTAAATCTGCATCATGGACTATCGATAAACCATGTGCAATGACTATTGTTGTTCTTCCTATTGAGGCTTGATTCAAGGCTTTCTGTACTGCCTTCTCAGAATGCGAGTCTAGAGAACTAGTGGCTTCGTCCAGTAACAAGATTTTCGGTTTCCTTAGCAGTGCCCTTGCAATGGAAATCCGTTGTTTCTGCCCTCCCGACATCTGTGTTCCCAGTTCACCAACCTGAAGATAATATGGTAGATGATTAGCATACAAAGGTAACTATCTTTGGTCCAATTCCTTGCAGAAATAGTATATCCGAGTTGTACTTACCAGTGTGTCATACCCGTTTGGTAGTTGCATGATAAAGTTGTGTGCATTTGATTTTTTCGCTGCTTTCATAATCTCGTCACTTGTAGCACCTTCTTTCCCAAACAAGATATTCTCTTTAATTGTGGTTGCAAATAGTATAGGTTCCTGGCTTACTAAGCCCATTTGACTTCTTAACCACTTTAACTGGAGTGACTTTATGTTAACTCCATCCAGTAATATCTCACCCTCAATCGGATCATAGAACCTTTCTAGCAGATTGATTATGGTTGACTTACCAGCTCCACTTTGACCAACCAATCCAACAGTTTGACCGTTCTTTATCTTCAGATTGAATTTTTTTAAAACTAGGCTTTCTGGTCTTGACGGGTATGCAAAGTCAATATTTTTGAACTCCAATGCACCTTTAACTATAGACATTTTTGTACCGTGTTCGTTTGTTGAGTCTATGCTTGGGACGCGGTCTATAATCTCATTTACTAAGGATGCTGAAATCGTGGCTTCAGCGAAATGCTTGATGTTCATTAAAGAGGCTCCAAGGCCACTGCAAAGGTTAGTGAAAATGATGTTTAGTTTCTTCATTAACACAACCCAAATTGGCCCATTTATGAAACAAATGTAGTATTTAAAGGATTATGTGCAATATACTTACAATCCTCCATAGACAATGCACAAACCAGCACTAAGAATATCTCCACCTTTAGCTCCATTATTAATGACCAGAATGCTCCCGTACCAACTCATAAATGCGAAAATAGCAAATATGATTCCAAAACTACCGAAAACCATTCCCTTCAATAAACCTTGTTTAATTCCTAGATTTAGTGTTGGTACCAATGCATTTGAAAACTTCTTCGCCATCTTTTCCTCTCCAACATATGAATGAACTGTTTTAATTGAAGAAAAGGCCTGTTCTGCTATCCCACCGGCAACTGCATAAGCTTCCTGTAGCTTCTCTTCGTTTTTTGCTAAAAGATTTCCATAAACTACCCCTGGAATAATCAGCAAAAACATAGCAGGGAGTGCCACTATAGCTAGTCTCCAACAAAGGTACACAGCAGTTAATTCAGCTGTTGCGAACATGCATAGATTTGCAATGAAATCCGGAATCTGTCCCCATGTTAAAAAAATAATTTAGATATACATTTCATAAACAATGTTAAAATATATAGTGAAATTATAAATAAATACCTTTTCACTAAGAACTCCTTGTATGTTTATTGATATATCAGTTGATATATTTCTGACTACGCGGGATGCTTCTAGACTTTTGTCAAAGTACCCGATTTCTTGTCGTAGAACAGCTTTTAGATATTTAATGCGCATCCGTTATGCTTGCCTTTCTGCAGTGTGTCCCCAACAGAATCCCTCTGTTAAATTTCAAAACATGTTACTTAAGCAGATGAAGATGATAGGGGATGTTTGGGATTGCTTATTTTGAAATTGTTTATCTGAATAAAACAGTAAGCCGATACCAACCTGCTTAATTTTAGTGCTTATTTACTTTATAGTAAGTGGATTCGTAGTTTATCCAAATACTTCAAACTTTTTATCTGATATCAATATAAGTATATAAGCACTAAAAATAAGCAACCCAAAACACCCTCTGAATTAGGGAACTTAATCTATAAGAAGATGAAAAGTACGTATAAATGCGCCTGAAGCCACAACAACAGCAATATACATATAACTGAGTGCATACTGCAAAAACAACACTATTAGTCATATAATATGAAAACTAAGATGCATAAACAACATGTTAAAATCGATAATACTAACTTGATTTATGTCAGAAGGGGTTATAGAAGACACAGATGCATAGCCATTTGTCATTCGACTAAGGACTAACATGACCAACGACATACTTAATCCATTTGCAACACACCCTCCAGTCCCAAACGCCATTAAAGTTATGTCTATCCAGTCAGCATGTTCTGTAATCATCTTTATCAACCCAGGTGGCGCCCTGCTGTCAGGTTTCTTTAATGATCCATCCTTTTTTTCCATCTGATCTTTGGTGTTGAACCCTATCTCATGCACATTACACCTAGTTAAAAACACTCATTTTTTTTTTCCCGTGAACCATTAATGTATTAATCATCTTAAAGATTCTTTTGTTTGTCGACACTCTTGTTGTATTTACATTGAAGCATATTCTTTTCTGTTGAGGTAGTAATATTCTAAGGTCGTATGTCTGGATCTGTTCTAGAAGGTGAAATATGCTGACAACCTGAACTAGGTAATGTAGGCATGTAGCTGTAAGCTGTTGGATACTTTCGGCGTTCACCTTTATCTATGATTACATACCGTTATCTGAAACTTATAATTCATGTCATTTTGTAAGCATATGTATGGGAATCATATGTTTGTACCTTGATTTAACCTGGCACAGACTGGCGGCAGGCAACTATATTCTGTAAATAGTAGTAGTTAGTACTAGTCTAAACAACACTTATTTCATTCTTCTTGAACTTTATTAAAAAATTTTGCCATTATACCTTCTAAGTCTAGTTTTTTCCGGGTGTTGTTTTGTCGAAGTTATATCTTTATATTTGTTGAATTTTGATGATATTTGGACTTCATGTTTTGAAATCATGGTGGTCTTAATTAGACTTAAAGACTTTTATATGCATGCATGTTTCTATACTAGTTAGACAAGTAATGGCGCATAGCGGCGGCGGTGTGTAGTAGCATTAATTTGTGTGTGCATTTTTTTCATGGAGTAAGTGAGAGTAGAGAAAATTAGTAATTTAAATTGTAATTAAGTATTTAAATATTGAAAAATGATCGGCGTGCCTAAAACTTGTGCCTAAAATCATGCCTAATAATATGATTGCAACACATGCCAAGTTGAAATTTTGAGATAAAGAGAGATAAAATAACCATCACATGTGTTATCTTTATATGGATTAGGCATGCTATTAGGCATGTGAGTTAGTTATCTCTAACAATGCGCTTAAATATTTATAGTAATATATTAAGTGATAGGTAGGTTGGCCCAAGCCCGGCTTGTTGATTTGAGTCCATTATGGTTTCTAAATGTCTTACTCTATAAATAGTGGTTAAATAATATATCATATTCTACGGGTTTTCTATCCTCTTACATAATATATTGCATTTTTTTTATTAATAGCAATATTTTAGTCTAATATAACATTACTCATTTTTAAAGTTTTTAGGTTTTAAGCAAATGTCTGTTCTGGTATAGATAGTTTGTAGAACTATTTTTTTCCCCCTCCGTAAAAACTTATGATAAGAGAATCTTAAGAATTGTTCATCTCCGACATTTCCATGTGTTTTATCAACTAATTATGCTACATGAGAAATGTGACAAAAAGCAAAACAAGAAACAAGACATGAACCAAAGAGGATCTAAAGAATACAAGCGGCTATTTCCAGGTTAAATGTTTGACTCAACCACTCTTAACCGGACAAAACTAATAATCCGTATGTGATACTTATACGGGTCAAATCAAGTCGGGTCGGGTCAAATCGAGTATCTACTTAAAAATTTTCGTAAATGGCCGACATAAAAAATATGATCTTTGTTCTTTTTTAAAAGGTAAAGTATTCACACGTATAATAAGATCTTTTAGCTATTGATAAATTATTGTAATACGTTGTCCGTCTTATAAAAAAGTGTTCACAAACAAAGTGTCGATAAATTTTCGTATGAGTAATGAATGCAAGTTTTTATTGATTGAAAGTCATTTTTATCAACACTTACTATGTAAATTAGACAGGGATAGAAGTGCACAAATCGGGTAAATTTCAAAAACCAACCGGTTACGGTTTGACTCAACTGGTAAAAAACCGGTTTGGCTCAAACTGGACTGGTTTGAAACCAATTTTTGCCAAAGAAAACCCAGACCGGTAGTGACCGGTTTCAACCGGTTTTGGGTAAATTAATTCTAAAAGCTGTTTTTTGTTAACGAACTAAATATAATAAGGGCAGTTTTTTATTTTTTATTTTATTATTATTATTTTTTTGACTAATATATATATAAGTGCAGATTTTTTTGAACTAAGTATATAACAAAACACAAACCCTAAACATATTTAAACATCAAACATCAAATTGTTTCTTGCATACATAAATACAAAATACATAAAAATAAAACATCGTCTTCTTGAATAACATTAAACGGATAATATAAAAATAACGTTTTGAACGATTCGTCTTCGTCAAGAGGTAGGGCCAGTAGATATTTCTTCCAAGTGTATTTCTTCTTCAACCCGTTCCAATTCGCCTTCGGGTGGTGATATATGTTGAATCCTTTCAATGCCATCGAGGTAGTTTTTCAAATAAATGCAAGTTTCCATCGACACCGGAGTGAGTTTTGATCTTCTTAGTGATATAACCCTCCCAATAGTCGAAAAGGCGGATTCCGAAGCTGTCGTACTTGCTTGGACCATTAGTAGGTCACGGGCCATGGCGGCTAGAACTGGAAATTGGGAATCCCATTCTTTCCACCAATCCAAAAAACTTTGAAATTCTTCAATGGTCATTTGAGACAAGAAATCGAATCCTTGGTACCTTCCGCGCATGCTACTAGGGGTGTTACCTCGAGCTCATTTTTGATTCTCATTTCCTAAAAGATTATACATTCGAATTGACTCGTTAGTACCATGAGAACTCGAACCCGCCTCTTGATGCATAGTATGGATATGTGAAGAACTTGAGCCATATTTAGTTAAATAAATTTGAAACATATTTTCAAAAGCACGGTTAAAGTGATCAACTTGTCTAGAAACATAGCCCGGGTCATCATCGGAAAAACGCAAATCATAACCAATGGTAGAAATCAAAGCCTCAACCCTGGTTCAGTTTAGAACCGGGTTCAAAGCGGCGGCACAAGTATAACGCAAGGCAATTCTTCAAATATTGTTTAACCTTTAATTTCATCGGTCTCACCATCTCTTTAAATAAATCACTTTTCGATTCAACCTCCTCTAACTTTCAAGCTATTAAATAAAGTTGATTTACAACTAAACAACTTATAGGATAGTAAACTCCCGACAACAAAGTAGTAGCATTTTTAAAAACTTCAAGCATTTCTGTAGCAACTTTTATAGTATACCAACCATCCTCGCGATAAGGGTCAGCCTTATTTTTTTTGTGCAAGTTGTTCATAAAACACTTTTAAAGTATCTCTTTATCGTAAAGCACTTTTAAACATCAAACAAGCAGAATTCCATTAGGTAGGTACGTCCCAATTTGTAACACCCCCAAATTTATGATTTAGCAGCGGAAAAGTAATTTGGGTGTTACGGGGAGGATCGAAGTCATAATCACATAAAACGGCTTAAAAGAGGCGTTTTTGAAAGTTATTTGTCATTCAAATAATATTTTTGTTAAAAGATGAAACCTTTGATTCAAAATCTCATTAAAAGATATAAAGGTTTGAAAGAATGACATATTTGATTTTTACACTATTTTAATTTATCAGAGTAATAAATGCCCGCTCTATGTCTTGTCCTGCTCCGTTAATTACCTGAGATACACATGCTTAAAAGTGTCAACACAAAGGTTGGTGAGTACATAGAGTTTAATGGAAAACCATTTATTTCAATAGATTCAATAGTATTTAGTAATAATTGTAATGAATACTAATAGTGACAGAACAAGTATTGAGTGATGTTGATTATAATCACAGATAAATCATATATGTATTCAATCAAATTCAAGTATTGGATCATAATCCTAACATGAGATGGAAACTCGTGATACTAATGTAGTGAGATTTATAATTCAAATCTGGTCAATTACCTATACAGCTGTATCTTGATATATGTTTGAAGACATATATTTTCTTATAGATATTGCCCCAAGCCTCATGACACGCAAAACGTTAACAAAATGCCGTAAAAACGGAGGTGATTATCAAATCAATGATAATGTTGCCCTCGTGTAATAGGTGATTTGCCAATTCCTATTTTTACTCAAATATAATGTATCACGACTAATACGACTACCCACAAAGGTATTCCGTCAAGTATTTAGTGGGATAGGATGTCAAGCCTCAACAGGTTTCGAAGCTATTCACTATATTCGCGCTCACATCAAGTGATTAATGGCTCATGATAGAGGGACTTTATGGCGATAAGGGTAACTTAGGCAATATCAAGGTAATGATGTAACTAGAGTATTGGTGCTCTTCCTAGCAATTATTTCTGTTGAAACATAGAAATATAATATAGAGATAAGGGAATCATTCAGGATGTTATAGTAAAATCAAATATCATCTTACAATAATCAATTTGGAAACATTATTATCTGAGTTCAGTATTCTAGTTAAGCAATTTGCCAGTAATATATGTATATATATATATATATATATATATATATATATATATATATATATATATATATATATATAAATGATTTGTGCACCATTTATTTTAGGCTATACACCACTAAATCACACCAGTGATGCATACAGTACAACACCGCTATGCATAATTTAGTGGTGGATGGCAAAAAAAATGGTATACAAATCACCTCTCATATATATATATATATATATATATATATATATCACATCTTAAATCATAAACTTCATCAGGTAAATATTAATTATGAAATTGATTTGAATCATGTAATTTATTCATATACTTATAAAATTATCAAAGTATATGTAAGCATGTATCTCCCCCAAAGAGTTAAAACAAGTATTAGAAATGGGGCTATGACTCACCTTGAGCGATACTGGAAATGATGAAAAGGAAATTCGGGTGAGATTATGAGAACGATTATGGAAACGTCTTCAATACGGAACCTGATTATAAGGAAGGTCGTAAGATTTCGACTTTATACTAATGATGGAAATGATAATGAGAACGAATAACGATATGATCGTTAGAGTGAGAATACGACATGCTTAAAATGCCTAAAGTTCAAAAATAATATATTTCATAATATTATCTTATTTTTATGTCTTTGAAACCAATATATCGTTTTCTTGAAAGTGAGGAAACAATTCGTTAAGTTAAATCGTTTTAAAATGTTTTATATAAATATAACGAAAGTTAATTATTAAATAAACGAGTTATACAAAATGCACGTGACGTGATGGGGTGACGTAAAATGGAAAATAAAATAAGAATGTCAAATATAATATGTTGGTCCTTGTCCTTTTCCAGCTTTTACACTTTTTATACTAACGGCATTAGCGTTACACCGTTAGTCCTTTTATATATAGTTTACAATTTTAGTCCTCTACTTGTCCAATAATCAATTCTGAGCTTGGAATATTAAATAATATCAATTTCTATCCTTAAGATTCTGTTTTTACAATTTCAGTCCCTATTTTAGGCGTTTGGCAATTTTAGTCCCTCAAAGTGAAAACGCGTTACAAGTTTAGTCCTTTTTACACAAAATTTATAGGAAAAATATTCTGAAAATTTCTATAGCTTTCTTATGCTTATTAAAACTTATTTCAACTGCTTACTTTTGAAAGTAGTTTATTTTTATATAAATGGGCCTTTAATGTACACTAACAAGGCCCGTTAAGAAATTTAGAGGCGAGGGCATGAAAATAGTTTTGGGCCTGGACTTGGGCTATTTTTGTGATTCTAAAACTGTTTCATATGGGCCTGGTGCACTGATGGATCGTTTACTCTTGTTGGGCTTTGAATAAGCCCAAACCGAATTTATTAAGTTTTTAAATAATAATGAAATTCTAGAAAACCTTGTAACTGTCGATCAAAATTAATCAATTTGAGTGTCGAGCTAAGCTTATGGGGTTGAAGTTAAAACATGAAAAGGGTAGTTTTCCAGGTCTACTATTGAGATATGTAAAAATATTGATGTGTTGTTAATTCGAATTAGATTTTTACGTGGCCATCTAAGTGGTGATATAGGACGTTTTTATATATGGAAAGACTTAGAAATATTTCTAAGTGTTTTTAGTTTTTATACCCGATTGATACAAGGTTTAAAATAGTGTCGAATGATGCATGTAACATAGAAATAAACATGAGATGAGTGTGTATCGTGACTCCTAGGCCTTCCACAAGGGAGGCTAGTCACTTTTAGTGTTCTATATGTTTATACGGACGCAAGAATATATATGAGACTATATATGCTCGACATGAAATTATACATGATGCATGGAACTCAAATAACGTACTAAATGAAATTACAAGAGTTCTAAGATACTTACAACACCCTTAAAGGTGGTAGAGAGTCTAGTGTGAAGAAGGAAAACACAAGATTTAATCACGTTTGATATAACCCAAGTAATAAACTTATATATTGAACCCGTTATTTCTTGTTTGCTTCCAAACGTGAGAGTGATTTAATTCTGGTCTTTCAGAGATGAGTTTGAGAGAGTATTTGAGTTTATTATGAGTGCTTTGGATGATAGAAACAAGCGAATGGATATAGAGTACATATAGTAGAGTTTTAGAACACGTAAGTGCAAATATTTCAAAGAAACATGTACTACTATTTAGTGTCAGTGAATGAACGATTTTAAATGACTTTTCTTACCTCCTAAGACTTTAAGAGATGTTTGTGAGAGCTTAAAAGATGGGTGTTTGTCTTGGTGAGTCATGGAAATGTCGACTAGCTATATATTTACATACACGATTTGATAAATCGTGTACAACTTGGTTACTAGCTTATACAAGTCGACTTTTAACATGAAATCCTACTTGAAATATTATTAGGATCTCATAGAAACAAATCGGAGTCAAAACGGTTAAGTTTTGGATTTTCAACTATTTCGAATGGGTTGTGTTTGACCGATTACTTTGCCTTTCGAAAACATAGCAAAAGTCGACCTATGATTCTGAGATTTGGCACACGTATATTTGGCTAGGTGAAAAAAGAGATGGTATAAAAATATATATATATGTCGTGTGTAGAAATTGGGAGAACGAGAGGCAGTTTGTAGCATGTACTAGTCGAATATATGAAATTAATAGAATTAGAATTGGGCTTTAAGGTTTTGGGCCGAAAATTAGTTGGGTCGTTTGGTTGGGCTGAAATTATTAAGATAAATTAAGATTAGTGAAATATTTAAGTTTCGTTAAACATGTCGAGAACTTGTTTCGGCATTTGGTGAATTTTGTGATATCGTAATCATGACCATTTAATATAATAAGAAAAATTTCAAATTTTTCTGTAAAAATGGTGATTAAAATAATGACAGAGATTAATATATAATTAAATGTTGTTAATTATATGGATTTTTGCAGTTCTCTACACAATTCGGACATAAACAAATGGAATTTGTTCTAGCACAAAACTTGATATAGTTTGATATCGTATATTACTACTACTAAAAATATCTTTCAACATATGTTTAAAAGCAGTTCTTGTTGACCAGCTAAAATTTAACTCGTCTTGCACAACCAAATTAATGATATGTGCTATACATCGACTATGAAAAAAGACACAGTTGCAAATCGGTTTGTATTTTAGTTTTAAAGACTCAACCGCATTGGTGTTGTTCGACGCATTATCGAAAGATATAGAAAAAATATTTTCTTGTAAGTTACACGTTTGGATGATCCAATCTAAAATATGATAAAGATTATCGTCGATATGGGGTATCCAAACAATTGAAACGCAATCGCACACTTCATCATTACCCACATTTTGGGATTTACCCAATGAGTGGTAACACAAAGATACGCATTCGGTGAACCAGATGGAGCCGTCCAAACATCACATGTTAAATTTACACCGGTTTCTAATGCTTGAAATCCTAAAATCATTTCTTGTTTAGCCATTTTCCACATTTTTATACAATCACGTCTAAGGGTCATTCGACTTTCATGGGTATATCGAGGTTGAAGTGTATCTTGAATGTAACAATTCACATTTTCAGGTTAACTTCTATTCCCGAAAATTTCACTATTCATTTTTACTATTCACTTTTTCCGAAATTTGATTTTTATTTCATGTTCTCGTATGATAAATCATTTCCATGGCAAAATAAAAGTTTGACACTCATCAGATCATTTTCGCGAAAGTTATTAAGGAACTACACGTTTTAGGGTAAAACGTCATTCAAAAATTCTACGCACAACGAAACTCGACCACGTTAATTTTTCCCGCATCAGAAAAATGTTTGATACACTCATGATTTATTTGAGAATTAATCATGACTGAGAAAAATGTGACCAAATAAACCTCGGCCGTGAAAAACAGGAATTTTTATTTTTAAGCGCTTTTACTCAGCCGTAACCTTAGCCTATACCTGCACCGCGTTTCTAAGATAATTTGAGTTTTCACATTTTTGGAAAAAGTCAACATATTTTTCCCTCCTCCTTTGACCAAAAATCATTCCTTGATTTTATAAATCATTCCTTGATTTTTAGGCTTACGGTTTTATGTCTAAAAGACATTAAATACCAACCGACACTAGACTGAGCCCAGTCTAGACATTATAAGTCATTTTAAATCATTATTATCGTATTAGAAAAGTAACATTTTACTTTTCTCAATTTTACACAATATTCGTACGTTTTACGTATTATGCGTTTTAAACCCGTGTTTCCAGTTTGAGCAGGGTTTTAGCACCCCAATGGAACCTACCACTCATTTTATATTTTATTATGGAGTATATTGACATGTTTAATCATTCTTCCAAGTTCCACATTTTTACGATACCCGGTTTTACGTTTTGAGGCTTAATCACTTACGGTTAGCAATTTACGGAGTCAAAACTAGTCACATAAGTTAGCTAATCTCATCCAAAACCAAGTCACTCCCCCTTATCCATTCCAAACCGCCATAGGGGGGGGGGAGTCACCCCTCATGTGGCTTGATCTCAATCTTAAGGTCTTAAGATGTTTACATGTGTTCAACTTGGTCTCCAAGGTTTGACAAGTCAAGATTGTAACCTCCTCAAGACCTTATTTAAGCCTCTCCTCTCCTCTTCTTTGTACGCCACACATCACACACACAAACAGCATAACCTTAGCTCATTTACTTCCAATTTCATGCAAGTATCAAGTGCTACAACAACATAGAAACTCTGGTTTGGTTTTGATTCATCAAACTACTTCCAAACCCTAGAAACTTTGGTGGTTTCTCTTGAGTTTGAATCTACTCAAGTCACCTCAACTTTCATCATCTCTCTTTCAAGAATACAAGTGTAGAAATATTGCTTGAAGTGAAGTAAGGTGAAGCTTAAGTCTATCAAAGTCCTTACCTTACATGTTAACTTCCTTTCTTAATTGAAAGCCAAAAGTTGTAAGCAAAACCCTAACATAATTCTTGTTAAATATCATATTCATGCTATTTACATATCATTCATGCTATATATTGTCTTATGATTATGTCCATGATGTATAAAAATGAGTAAAACAAGTATTGGTATATATATGTTAACTTATGTTAGTTAAACAAGTAAACTAGTAACTTTCATGGTAAAATCTGACTAAAACAGTATATAAATGATATTGGACAATTACATATTGTAGTAGAGGACTTAACAAGGAAAACATAGCAATTTGAACCACCTAAAACGAGTACACGAGTCAAAAGGTATGACCATTTGAAGTTACCAAAACTTTACGGCAAAACTGCCTAAATACCTTCTGTGACAGAACATAAAACACGCAAAAAGAGGCCCTTCTGGTCTGTTTCATGAAAAAGTTAAAACACGAAAGTTGTCCGGAATCACGTTTTCTTCAAAAAATCAGGAGCACGTATCCAGAAAACCAATAACGAATGAGATTTTCTTCAGTTTCTTAACAGCTATTTTATATACCAAAGTCACTATATAATAGTTATGGTTTAATAAGACCAAGAGGTCTAATGACCTAAATTCAAGACCACAACCATGGCTAAAGCCAAGGTTGAGTCTCAAGACCATGGAACAATGACCAAAGGTCACGGCAAGGCCATGACTAAATGACCATATAAACTTACCTAGGCAAAAACATGAGCTAAAGAGTTAGCGATAACTTAAACATACAATTTGGATCTACTCCATTAAAAGAACCATGAGATCTTACAAGTAATTGTCATACAAGATATAAGAAACTCACCCTAATAACAATCTCCATGTAAAAATAAACTTTCCTAAGTTTATTCAAATATTAGACATGTAACTTTTCGGATCAAAACTTATATATATATATATATATATATATATATATATATATATATATATATATATATATATATATATATATATATATACTAGATTTCAAAGCCCGCCCGATGGGCGGACATGACTTATAATTATTCTTTTGATGGTGTTAGTTAACGGAAATTTATTTTTAAAATACGGCTAATTTATTTATTGTATTAGTTTTGTTAATAGGTTAAACATGAAAATTAGTTGAGCGTTATTAATTATTAAACAATATGATAAAAACAATTTTCAATGTGTTTATTTTATTAACTTTTGAGACAATTGCATATTGTTTGTCATAGAAAAAAACTCATCACTGAAGAGACAAACATACTTGTGGAAAATTTTTGCGTTGAATTGAAATTATAATTTTTGCGTTGAATTGAAATTATAATTTCAATTGCATATTGAATTTTGGAATTATAATTTCAAGTCAGGCGGGCATGACTTGAAATTATAATTTGGATGGTTTTAGTTATTATAAAAATGGTAAACTCCACCATGTTTCTAACAATTTTTTCTTAAACTACATGAATTAAGCTTAGGTAACAAATTATTCAGCATGAAATAACCTCACGATACTGGTATCTGTTGTTAATGCTTTCATGGGTCTTCTTCTGTTTTTTCATACAACAAATAAAAAAATGTTACATGTGGATATATACAAAAGTGTGATAAATTTATATGAACTAAATGTTTATCATTTTCTTTCCGGCCAGTCACTTTTTATATTGTTTGATTGCTGCACACATGATATAGTTGGGTCTTGAGGTTATACTAATCGTTTATGAATTGTTGCTGCTACAGGTATCAACGCAAGGTCAATATTATCACAATTCAATGGACAAAGGAGTCCATCCCCAGGATCTGCTTGTACCGTGCGCGAGTAGTACTCTTCAGCTCCTTCATGGTCTCCTTTAGTCTGTCAATCAAGAACCAAAAGCCACATAAATAATTTAGAAAAGTTTGCTCATTTCTAAAATGGATCCTGCAGCCTCAAAATCCAAAAGGTATTCATTGGCGTCATAATTTTTTAAAACAAAAACGACGCCAAAATATAATAATAAATTCTAAGACGACTTTTTCAAGCAAAAACAGTTTTTTCTTTTTTTCTTTTTTTTTTTACCTTAAGGGTCTACGCCACCTGATCCCATATGTGGAGCTTCCGTACTATGAATAATCATACAATCAGATGAAGTCCTTTCTTGTAAATTTTCATGAGTAATTCCCGACCCCATCACAACATCCACATCTAACGCGCATGGGATTCAATAGTTTTTAGAAACTATTGTTTATTCAAAAATTATACATTTGCTGAATATGAGTACGGGCATTATATTATTTGTATATTAAATGTGTTTATACTATAGTAATGTGTGCTGCAAGTTGTGAAGAAACCGTAATAGCAACTTACTTGATATCAAGATCGATGTGCTCCTGAATATGAAAACCAAAGCAGCTACTACCGACAACTCTTATTGGCTATGCCATTGCTATCCTTGCTCCAAAGGTCCCGAGCCTTAAATGAATATACCAAAAAGGTAAGATATGACACTGCTATTTTGACCAGTTTCATCTAAAGATTAATAATACGCTTCATAAATAATTGCTCAATGAGGATTAAGCACTAACAAAGTGACAAAAGGGTATATGGGCACAAACATATTTGAAGCGAATACACAAGACATAAATTTGATAAATATATCTAAACTCAACACAGAATCAATTAATCATATATGTTTTAGGAAAGAATCTTGAATAAATAGAAAATCAAACCTGACAATATAAACGTGGTTCTTAACTGTGGCAATAAACTTTCGTACTCCTCCATCATCAACTCTCTCAACACACCCAATGTAGTCTGCTTTCAAAATGGGTGCTGATATTAGTAAATAAACTTAAAGACCTGACACATTAACAATAGCAATAGTTACCTGTTAGTATCGTGCTACCAGTATCAGCTCTTGCTTGGACCTCATTGAAGGCTGCGAATTCAAAATACTTTCAGCAAAACATTATGCATTGATGGTTTTAATGCTTCATTCAGATAGTTCAGGTCTCATCTGAATATATTATATCAAGATATTGTCAGAAAAAGAGGAGATATGTGAAAGCAAGACCAGTAAAGTCAAAAACGACTTTTTGGTTGATTTGGATTTCTGAATGTTGGAAAGACACCATATGCAGTCACCCTCGCGAGGCCATTCCATAGACAATCTAATTGTTAACTTAATCTGCTTGAACATACCTGTTAATTTGATTGCAGTAGTTGGAGACTTGATTGGTTATCAGGAAGCTATCAAGTCGTGATGGCTCAGGGAGAGGCTTAAAGATGGGGTTTAAAGGATCCTCCTCAGGGAACGGTTCCTCTCTTGCAGCTTTACGTGCCATGTTTTTAGACCTAGCCAACATACATCAGAAGTCATACATTAACAAACGGGTAAAAAATAATCCAGAATCACAACAAATTTCTTTATTGATTAAGCTTTTGATAAACAAAAAGGCTCATATAAAACATAATCAATAATCTAATGTGAAATAAGCATACAATATAACATTATCCGAATCGTATGCAAGTGTCATTCTAGGATAAACCTTCAACAACTTTTTATAAATCAATATCATTAACTCTCAATGCACTTTAGTCTTTATATGTATTGCAGCATCTATGCAAGCGTGCAGCGAACTCCACCCATAATTTGTTTATATGAGTGCTTTTATAGTTTCATTGTGCACAAAGAAGCTGAACACCTGCAAAACAACCCAAAATTTTATCACTCATTCTCTCAGCTTCTAACCCTCATTCAAGTTATAACTTCAAATGATTGACATGTTATAATGTTTCATACAAGTTAATCCAAAAGTGTAAATCACAGGAAAAGAAAGCTAACATGAAAACTATTAAAATTCCATTTGTACAATGTGGTCCACTTATGAGTAAAATGTCAACCACTATATCCTGCACATTAAACTTCAATGGTCAAAATTACGTGACAATTATATTACCCAAAAGTATATCGATCATTCTTGATTAATTAATTATCCATACACAAAAATTGAGGAATTAAGGCATATAATCATTTACAGGATGCACCTTTGTATTCTAATATCTTCATCTTTCACCTTTGTATTCTAATATAGTTAGTCCTATGTTGGAAGACACTAATCGAACAAACCGCATATAAACACTATTATTTTACCTTAACTTCATCAACATCCACCTTAAGGAAAATAGCACCAGGGAACTTCTTATCAAACTCAGCAAAGGCTGGAGCAATTACACGGCAAGGACCACACCATGAGGCAGTAAAATCGAAAACCACCTTTCAATATCAACATTCATTTGTTAAAGATATTCCATGTACCCATTTTTACCATAAAAAACATACAACAATATTCACATGTGGAGTTCAATAAAAATTATCCGTAATTCCCTAAAGAACATATGTACAGAGAGGGGAAAAACCCCGAAACAGTATAAACTCTGATTCAACCATCATATTCACACTGCAAAACATATTATTCAAGCAATCAGTTTTCCGCTACATTAGTTGTTAAGTCCGTGAGAATTTAAAACTTGCCAAACGATCACACAACTAATTAGTTTGTCTAAAAAATGATTTGTTAATGGTGTAATAAACCAAATAGTCCACTCTAAAATACAATTTTCTACTTTCAATAGCTGTAAGTTGTTTGAATGATCAGCCCCCTAAGAAATATGCCAAAGCCTTATGGAACGGTGGAGAGTAATGTAAAAAAAGCTCTAAAGATAATTTACCTTGGCATGTGAACGTTATTAGGTGATGTGCAGATTCTTTAATATCGGTTTCTTATTTGGATTAAAAAAGGTCAAAGGAAAATGACTTACAAATCCAACCAAATTTCCTTTTATCAGCAAATGCAATTTAATATATTTGATACCAACTTGAATTGTCCATGTTTCAACTTGATACCAATTTATGCATCGAAAAAATATAGTGAAACTTAGTTGTATTATTTTGTAAAATTGGTTTCACTCTATTGCATAAACTGGTATGGTACTTAGGGTACTACAGTGTAAACTAATCAATATAAATGAACTCATTTTGGGTGATATTACTACACTAACTCCTTGTTACGTCTGATATTACTTCTCATGAGTTTAAGTTGATAATGGTTTGATTCAGGCCTAAGTAAACATGTTAAAGATCACAACTTAAAATAGTTAAGAAACTAACTTGCCTCACAAATTTCACCAGGAACAACTAATGTTTGATATTCAAATGTCAACTATATGATCAAAACATACCCTTTATAGAAACACAGCGATAGAAGTCGAGAGCAAAAAGATCAGGACACCCACAAGCTAAACTCATAACTCCCGTGTCACCACTGCAACTGGTTTACAACCGATCATAGTAAATTTTCATATGAGGTCCACATGGCATATATACTAAATGGTCATGGACTTTATGTAAGACATTAATGACCACAATTAGTTTAGAATCATTGGGCATGGGTTAAGTTCTGCATAATATAAATAAGGTTTAGTATGAGGTAATATCAAAGTTTTAACTTTGTGGTTTCTATATGCACATCAAAGCCAACCCATGGTTATTTTTAAACGTTACTAACCAAACCTGTGTATAATTGTATTCTATATGACTATATACTAAGAAACTCACCACTTTCTTTTAAGTATGTCATCGTTATTACTAACTGACCCGTTTCATTTAATATAACATTAAGTTGCTTTGAGAGCTTCTAAAGTGAGGTGTATTATGCGCATTCAACACGTATATCAGGTAATTTTAAAGTGTGGAGTGTTAGGAGCAGCCTAGAATGAACCATATTTTACTCTAATAGTGTACATGGAATCAAAGTGGGTTCTACATAAATAATCGGTGTTTGGATCAGGTCATAATCAGTGTTTGGGTCAGACTGAAAGTACGTATATCAGATAATTGTCTTATTTTTAGACACATATAATCAATGGTTTTGCTTGTGTCAAACCTGACAAAAATCCAAAACATTTATTCCAAGTGTTTCGACCAATAGGAATCTGGGACTGAGCATTCCACCCAAGTGCAAGATCTCCATGCCAATCCATAACTGACAGTCCAATGGTTGACAAAAATCGACCAAAAGGAAAATCCTTATATGTTAACGTAGCCTCCAAGCTGCCTCCATAAGCCACATCACCACGACCAATAACCGCCCCTGCTGCCACCACCAACTCTCCTCGTTTATTAATCATTAACTTGTCCTCGAACTTCACACCACCTGTTAATGTGTCACCAAAGTAAGTAGCTGAAGGACCAGCCGATGCTTTTTTTTCCTGTAATTAATAAACCGATAAGACATTTATTTTTTCCAACTGTTTAAATATCAAAATCTACAGTTGTTTATTTTGATTTCCTATGTTTAATTGCACTTGATACCTCCATTTGTAGATTAGCATATTTTTTATCTTTTGTAACCTGACCAGAAAATGACACCGGTATCAAAAGCAACCCATATAATGGTCATTTACAATAACTTAAACTAATTTGATATTAGAAAGCTCTTTAAAAGCAGCCAATATCAGGTCACCTTCACAAAAAATTGCATTTATTCTGGTCCAAACACACCCCATTTCATCAGTGACCTGGGCTGCTCCAAAAAAATTGCATTTATTCTGATCAAAACACCCCTTCATTGTGCAGCGCCTGATAATTTTGTTAGAATATCAGGTCATTTTTAATACCCTAAACTAACCTGACCAGAAAATGACGCCGGTATCAAAAGCACCCAATATCAGGTCACCTTCACATTCGTCACTCTAGTCTATCACGTCCACTGGATTTAACGCAACTTCAGGTACAAACACTACTGCAAAACTCGCAGTCACATGTGTCCCCAAGCCATGTTTCATCACACCTTCTGCTAATATTCTTTTGTTGATCTGAATAAATGACGCAAGATGGGAAGGTATCATGATCATTGGTCATCACTTGTTTTTTGCTCTACCAATAGTCTAAGACACCATGCTTTTTCCCGGGGAATACGAATACGTCCTGACCTGACCTTGCAAGTTTACCTATAATGACAATAACAATATTGCTAGAACATTACCAACTATTATAGTTAACATCTGTAAGCATCCCAAAGCGCTAAAGTCCAAGGACGCACTTACATCGTGCAGCCAAACGGCTGCACCTGCTCTTGCAATCCTCGGAAGTCGGGACATTTGGTTATCCAACACCAGCACCTGTAACAACGGATATGATCAGTTTTCACTAATACTATACATGAATCCCTCGTACTAAGTTATGTACTTACTCTAACCATTTTTGCAACAGCAGTTTCATCGCACAAAACATTGCCACCAACGTACGGATAATATCAAGTCTAGATTGACTTTGGATTTGTTATTGCCAAAGAAATTGTTTCACACATTATCCATCTACGAACCATTGATGTTGACTATCATCATTTGTCAAACACCATTTCGGAGAAGACGAACCAAACCGATGGAAATTGTACCACCTTCACTTTTCATTTGACTTTGATTATAAATGGCAGATTTCAATATAGTTAAACCCCTCACTATGCAATATCGTTAAAACATAAGTATACCCAAAGAGCCTATATGTTAAATCATAATTACAGTTAAAAAATGCACCTTTGGAGTACCCTCTCCCAAACCACCAGTACCTGATGTCTTCTCGACACCAAAGTTACCATTTTGTGGAGGAGATCTTCCTAAAGAAAATGGTGTGTTGCCGGTGTTAGTATCAGACCCTTCTCCTTGACCATCAGGATTGCCTGAATTTACTTTATCTACACCTACGGACTGCAAAGGCTCTTCCACTTTCTTTAGCTGTACAAATGCATTAAAAAAACTATGTTAACTAAAAACTAAAATAACCATTAACCATCATATTGTTTAAAATGGTTGCAAAATAAACATTCTGTAATTAGCGCTAAATGTACACACGCAAATCCAAATACTATATCCTGTGCAGTTATTGTTAAGGGTACTACTGAAGCATAAGCAGGAAAAGCAGGCAATCCCAAACAACCTATAAAAGAACCAACTTATTAACATTAAAAAAACATATTTAGGATATCATTGTAAATACCGCAATTGTGAAATTCTTATATGATAACAGAAGAGTATATACCCTTTAAGCAATATATTAGCATGCATGCACACAAATCAACATTTGTTAAAAAAGACGACTAACCTACCAAAAAAATGTCCAACCTATAAAAAGCTGCAAACAAACCAACATATGCATACACGGTAACAAAATTTTAACATTAGGGTTTTGAGGGAAAAGAGGCATACCTTTTTCATGTACGTGAAAAGACGAGTTGTGGATTTATGAATTAAAGTGTCCTGGCGTCATGTGAGGAGTTCATTAAGTAAGCCGTCGAGACGAGTTGTGGATTTACGAATTAAAGTGTCCTGGCTCCTCGAACGTTTACTACATGACTTCTGAATTATGTCGGCCCGAACGGTAGTAAACGATATATAAACTATACATGTTTCATGAAACATTTCTTTTCAAAGACTTACACTATATTTTGTACCACATCATGGACTAAATGCAAGACATATATAGGCAATTCTTCGTTTTCTTAGACATTATTCCAAACCTAAGTTGCAACAATTATTCTAGGTTGCTCGTAGAAGTTCTCACGGCATATCCATCATTCTCATTATACATCATCCAACTCACGGTGAGTTCATAGCCCCATTTTCCATTACTTAATTGTTTTACAAACCCTTGGAGGGAATACATGCTATTTTAAACCGAACACAATGCTTTTCAATTGTATGCTTGCCTGATTGTTTTATTATCACTAAGTACTATCCTTGCTAAAACCAATCTTCCTTATTATGAACCATTTAATCACTAGTAATAGTGAGCGCGAATATTGTGAATAGGCCTATTGGGATTGACGAATCCCATTTGTATTGACTAAGTTCAAACAAATGCACTAATATTTGAGATTTAGGTATGTTAGCAAAGTACCTACCGGGATAACTCCGCCGATTGATATTGGTTCCCGTTAACATTTTGGTGTCATAAGCTTAGTGTATAATACATTTTATGGGCGTATAATAACGTAGCCTACCTGTTTTTTTTTCCAACCATGAGTATGAGTCTAATTAACTCATACTACCAACATATTGTGTTCAACCGTTAAACAAACTCTATGAATATCACTCAACCTTTGTGTTGACCTCTTAAGCATGTATTTCAGGTCCGTGATGATCAAGGATGGCACGGAAGGGCACGGATATTCAAAAGGGCTTATAAATTTTATTATCATTCGAAAACTCATCTAATGAAATTTGTAAACATGGAACCATCTGGGACCTCATTTTGTAACCTCTGATATTTATATAATTTGAATGATAAATCTTTTAAAACGACTCAATTAGAGCTCGTTTTCTATTATTGTGACTATTGTGCCGTCGAGTAACACCCAGTTTGAATTCCGCTGCATCCATGAATTGGGGGTGTTACATTGAATAAGCGAGGTCATTCGCTTATTGTCGAAGTGGTCAAAAGGCAAGGTTTGTTGAATCACAAATTTCGCCATCCTATCATGAACCCAATCCGCCTCGTCTACAAACAATGATCCATCAACCCTTTAACCTCAACACTTAAAACACTTATATATTAGAATTTTTGAAGAAAAAAACTGAGATTTTTGAGACACTCCATTAAAAAATGCCGGTATCAAAAAATGGGAAAGGAGGGTTGATGAGGCGAAAAATGATCCGTTTTTAGGGGGTCATTTAAGCCGGAATTCGAATTTATTTGATCAAATATTGCCCTAAATCATTTCTTTTGTGATTTTAGGTACTTTGGGAGTGAATTTTGGAAAAGGAAGCATTTTGGACTTTTTTGGAGCATAAAAGTAAAGAAAATGGCAAAGTCATAATTTTCCTTGCTGGGCACAGTACCTGACGGCGTCAAGAGCAATTTTATGACGGTGTCAAGAGCAATTTTGGTGACGGCCCAGAGAAAACGTGACAGCGTCAGCACAAGGCCGTCAAGAGTAAAAGTGGTGACGGCCCAGAGCAAAAATACACATGACGGCGTCAGATCTGGATCTAGGCAATCCGAGAAGTTTTTTGGTGGCGAGATGACGGCGTCAGAACTTTCTTCTTGACGTCGTCACCTCATGAAATCTATATATACATTTCTAATTTTCATTCATAAGTGGGTAACTTGGGAGGAGAATTTTATGGTCGAACCTAATAAACCCTAACACAATTTTTATAGTATTTTCAAGGGTTTTCACCCTTTAAAACCCTTCATGTTCAATTGAGATAAGTATCCTTTCAATTCATTCAATATGTCTATGTGTTGTTTGAATATATCTTACGCTTGACTTAATTTTAACATGTTAGGCTAGATCTCTTGTGTGTTTGCTTAGATGTAATGAAACCTAGATGTTGATTATAGGTTGATTGCTTGTTTATAGTTGTAATGGATGAATGATTTCAGTGTTAGGCTTAAGAAAACTGGCAGATCTCCATTGTGTAACTTGCTTGAACGTCTTAAGAAACATGAACCGATGTGTACTAGGTTTTTATGGTTGTATTTAATGCATGAGCGAATTCTAATGATCCCATGTTAGGAGCTTCTTGCAGGCTTGACATAGGAGTAAAGTAGGAGCTTATAGAATTGGGGAAGTATGTACACCACCCCATGATTGGTATTAAGGAATATAACCCGTCATCCACGCAACTGTAACAAGTAATTAACCTGTAAAAGATATCTAGGGAGTAGTGAAATCTAAGTAAACACAATTCTCCCATCTATTGTTCACACCACACTAGTTTAATTAATTTTATTTTTATTTTTGTTATTTTATTTTGATTGCATCTTAGTTATTGGGTTAGTTGAATAGCAACTAATTCCGCCCACTCTTCCAATACCCGAGATTTTTAATTGCTTTTCATAAAATATAAAAATACAAAAAGAATCATCCCTCACCTCTAGACCTAGTTTTCAAGCTTTCTAATCCTAGCGACACTATTCCTGAGTTGAACGATCAATCCTCCGGTACTTGTCACTATACTATACTACAACGATCAGGTACACTGCCTGGTAGGGGTTGTAAGCTTCTCGAGATCCCTCGAGAGGTAAAGCCTAGTGCAATTCCCACGCATCAAGTTTTTGGCGCCGCAGCCCGAGGAATAGTTATTGTCTAGGTTAGAATTTCTTTTTATTAGGTCTACTTGCTAGATTCCTTTCTAGTAAGATTTTATTTTTATTTTTAGGTTCTCTTTAGTCTATCTTACTTCTTCGTGTTTTTGTTCGTACTCTTTACCATCCGACATCATGGAAGGTGGTAACATCTTTGAACCCATCAACCCACCACAACAAGACCACCCACAAAACCCACCTTTAGCTAACCAACCTCTTAGGCCCTGAACCCTAGGAGAGTATTCCCGACCTAGCCACCAAGGCTATCGAAACACCATTGAGCTCAACCAAGGAGCCAATGTGTCCCCCTTGCGATCCGACACCATCCGGTTGGTGCAAAGCGGATGTGTATTCCATGGACTTCGTTCCGAAGATCCTAATCAACATCTCAAGGACTTCCTTAAAATCGTAGATTCTGTAGACCTTGATGTTACAACTAGAGAGTCGACCCGATTACGCCTATTCCAATTCTCTCTACGCGATCAAGCTAGTCAATGGCTTGAACGTTTCCCCGCGGGATCCATCACCTCATGGGATGATCTCACCACTCGTTTCCTTGCTCAATTCTTTCCACCGGGGAAGACTGCGATGCTCAGAAATGACATCTTGATGTTCGAACAACATTAGGGTGAAACTTTCAGAATTTGGCAGTTTTGGCCCCTAGGAGTGCAATTTTGGAGAAAAAGTCAAATATGGTCCTTGGGAATTCACATTTGTCACTTTTAATCCCTGGATGAAAATTTTGAGGAAATTACATGTTTGGTCCCTGGACTTTTCAAAAATGACAATTTTGGTCCCTGTGAATTTCAAAATAGAAAAATATCACTTTTGGTCCTTTGATTATTCATATTTGGCAGGAAATGACCTTATGAGTACTTTTGGAAAATTACAAAATCAGTCCCTATGGTTTGCAAAAATTACACTTATGGTCCTTGTACTAATATTTAACCAAACCAAACCCTTTTGTTATTATTATTACAAGCCTGGTCCAACACCCCCAAGCCCAACACATGGCCCAACCCCTGTCCCTTTTAGAATATTACCCGGTCAAACACAGTCAACACCCTTACCCCCCAAACACTGTATACCCATCCTCAACCCCTCGTTTTTCTGCATCCATGTCTCCCCCCTCCATGATACTTTCACCAAACTTCAATTAATTCTCACCTACACCCACCAAACCCCCTTCCTCATTTATTACCCCACCTAAACCACTCAAACTGCCCACCTCCCCATTTCCCGCCAAAACTTAATTTGAAGGGTCAAGATTGCTTGAAGCTAATCCAAGGGTCAGAGACTGATGGGAAAGTGAGAGATTATCTCCTCAGTGCATATAAATGAAGAAAAAGTGAAAAAGAAAGGGTGTGTAGTGTAGAATAGTTAACTTAGTTTAGTTTATGTCGACTTAGCTTAATTTTCCTATCTTATTGTAATGTTTTGACTTAAAAGCTTTGTAATAATCATTCTCAGTATATCAGAAACTCATTCCACCCTTTAATTTAAAAGTTGCAGTGTTAAATTTCAAATTTGTGTTTTTAATTTAAATATTCTAAATTGTTGTTAAGTATTGGAAGTTGTTGTTATCTGGTTCTTTAAGCTTAATAAGGTTCACTAAGTAAGTTTTTACAAGTTTACTCAACATTTTACTCAGTTTTATAAATAATTCCATAAATTTAAGAAAATCAATCTTTAAATCCAAAATAAGTGAGAGACAAAGAAGAAGCAAAGAAATCTGAAAGGTTTTGGGTTTTTATGGTATTAAAAGCTTATTTGGAAGCTTTGGGACAGTTGTGAGTCCCTGGTTTACCAGTTCTGTGCCTGGATCCATTTGTGAGTTCTAGTCTCAATTTCTTTCAATACTACTGTAGCATTGCTTAAGCCTTGTCTATTTGTTGTTTGTGAGTTTATTGGGCTTAGTTGTTCTTAAAAATTGTATTGTGGATAGCTTTTGTTCTTTGATTCTCAAAATTGCTCAGTTTCATAATTCCACTGCCAATTTAGCTTGTACTTGATTTAGGATAGTTTGCTATTGTTCTTTGTGTTTACATGCTCAAATCAGTTTAATATATCATAATATATCTTTGTGCAAGCAAAACTTGGCCTGAATCAGTTTATCACTTTGAAAATCTCATTTCAGTCAATAAGAAGGGGTGTTTGGTTTTACTTGTTCTAGGGTATTAAGGTCTGTCTCAGTTGTTGCATTTGATGCAGTTAGTTCATACTAGGTATATTAGGTTCATGTAAGCCATAAAAACCAGTTGTGTTTTGCATGAAAAGTCAAATTCACAAAAATCTCACCACCACAGTTAACTGTGGTGGTTATTGAGTCCCAATAACCATCATCTCCTTATATAAGTGGTTCTTTTAGCTTATTTTGGTTTTACTTAAACTTATAAACATGTTTTCAGTGTTTAGGAACCAATCAAAATCCAACTAAGTCAAATATCAAGTATTATCAAAAAGTCAAAAGTTGTTCTCTCAAATTTTTCTAAATATTGTAGTAATTGTGATGATTTTTGTGTTTGCTTTCTAACTTTGAAACTTGTTTCTATTCATTGTCCACCAGCTCTTCTTTTGATTTCCATACTCATTCCATTTTTATGATTTTTGTGCTAGGCCCCATACTTGATCAAAGTCACTTGCAGGGCAAGCCTTTGCCCTGCACACAGATAATCAGCCCAACACCTCCACTTCCATGGCCTCTCATAGCTTACATAGTGGGACCCAGAGGTTTCTTATTGGATTTTTGAAAAGCCAATAAGCCCCTCTTCACAGTTCCAAGCTTATTTTGAGGTTTGAGCCCCCCTTGATAGGGCTGCACTTCCCCCCAACCTTGTCCCTTGTCTGAGTTATCTGTTAGGTTTTTGGAATAGCTTAATTGGCTAATTGGCTTATTCAGGGTACCACTCCATGCTTTCTAGCTTAATACATGTCCCTTGAGTTTGTTTGATCCTAAATTCACTCCTGGTTCTCAGCTCTAAGCTTATTTCAAGCTTATAGCTTAGACAGTTGACCAAAGTCAACTGTCTAAGAAATAAGCACTTGTTGTGCTTATTTCTGAGTTCCACAAATTTTGTTTTTACAAAAGGTTTCCATTTTTAGGTGTAAAACAAGTTCCCAAAGAAAAAATCCAGAAAAGTTAATTAAAATTTTAAGTGATAGTTTCTATTTAATGTAAATTAAATTTTAATTTTCATTTTTATATTTTTTTTAAGTACTAAGCTTTTTTATATTTTTCTTAAATTCCTCTTATATTAAAGTATTTTTAATAATTTTCTCAGATTTTTATTTTATCATTTAGTATTTATTAGAATTAATCTTAGTTTTATTAGTAATTAATTAATAATTAAGTATTAAATAGCATAATTAGTTTTTATAAATCAAAACCTAGTTTTTATATTTTTTTTTCTAGATTTTATATAATATAAAATAATTTTAGGAATTTTTCTATAATTTTTACTGTTCATTTGCTATTTTTTTTATAATTTAAAATAGTTTAATTAGGTAATTAATATTTAATTAGTAGTTAATTAATATAAAATTCACTAATAGACAAAAATACATATTTTTAGTTTTAAAACTTATTTTTAGTTATTTTATAATTTTAGGAATTTTATTTTCATTTTTCTAGTGTTAAATTAATATTATATTGTATTTAAGTATTTTAAATATTAATAATAAGTATTAATTAGTATTTAATTAATAATTAATAATTAAATAGTGTAAAAATTTATTTTCTTTTTCTAAAAATTTTCTTTTATCCTTAGGTTTGTAAAAAAGTCATTTTCACCCCCTGTGGGTTTTCAGATTTCAGTTTTCACGTTTTATTTTATACGTTTACGTTATTTAAAACGTGAACGTACGCGTTTTTAGGTTCTAAACGTTTCTGTGTTTTTTCAACTTTCCAGTCTTATTTATATAGCTTGTTTAAGCTATTTCCTTGTAGATTCGTTAGTTAACCAATCTCAAACCTTTTCCTGTCCAAATTCACCCGATCACAAACCCGTTTAATAACCATCACACCTCGTCGGGACATAACGACCCGGTTCCGCGGAGCATTGACTCTAGGCTGTTTGACCTTGTTGACCATCACCTGGTCAGTTTAGGTTGACCATTTGGAGCCGATCAAATTTTGGCGCCGCTGCCGGGGAGGTGCGCGCGCTATTCTAAACGGTTTTCTGATTAGTGAATCGGGATATACATCCATTGTATATTTCCCATCCTTGTTTATATTATCTTCTTATTTTCCTATAAAAACAAAACCGGTCCCGAAAACATTTTAAAATCAGTTTTCAACGAACACAAAAAACACAAAAACATTTTTTTTATCATTTGTACAAAATCTTTATCCAAAAATCCAAAAATATTCACCTTTACCCCTCTCACACCTTTGATTCTTCATTCCTTACCCTCCCAAACCTTTTGATTCTTTCTATGTCTCATCCACACTTTCTGATTTGCCAGTGGTGTGGTAATCCTTGTAATGGTGGCAATTGCCCCAGCTGTGGCATGGTAGAGTCGGGAAACGGGTCTGTCTATAACCAGAATCCTTATTCTTACCATGACACGACTGATTCATTCCATCTGTTACCACACCACGAGACTCAGCAGTTTTACTGTTGTGAGTACTGTGGTGGTTCACACTACAGTTATGATTGTCAATCGGGAAACACGCTTGTCTATGAGCAGTCTCCTGATAGCAATTGTAATTCTAGCACATACAACCCACAGCCACATCAGTTTTACTATTGTGATTAATGTGGAGGTCCACACTCTAGCTCGGATTGTCAACCAAGGAATCCATTTCCTTGTAACAATTACGACTATTCGTTTCCAGACCCACCTCCACGATACCAAATGATTCACACAACTCCTCAAGATACTGAGCAAGACCTTTTACTAAAGGCTCTTGATTTATTGAAAGAACTTAAGGAGGAGTTGGTTACTACACCGTTTCAAGACTCTCGTGATAAATCTATGGCAGAATTACTTGCTGAAGAACGAGAGGCTAGAAACAAATTGAGCGTGGAAGAATTACTTATCTTAGAACAAGCAGCTATAACACGTGCCAAATTTCGTCAAGCTGCTCTTCTAGACTGTGATGATGATAATAATAATGAAGACACCCTTGATAACCTTCAATTTTATAAGGGTTCCTCAGATTCATCATTTGTGATTCCTCCCATTGAAAATCAGGGAGAAAATAATGAGACGGAGACATTACTAGCAGAAGATCAAATGGAACTTGTACAATCCATGAATGCTAGCTCCTCTCATCTCCCTCAGTCTGTTGTTATCACACCCGAAGTTCACACTCACTCTCTAAACATAGGGGATGAGCATCTTAGCACTATTCCTAATAAGGAATCAGACGAATTAATAAAGTCTAGTGTTGAGATCCTTGTCCCAATCCCGAGAGAGTCACAGGGGACTTTTGATCAAGTGTGTGATATTCCTTCACCCCATGATAATCCAAATGATCAAATTGAGATTGTCTCTGATTCTAGTGATGATTATTTATTGATTCGCCTTAAACTAGTTATCCTTTATTTCTCAACCACTTGTGAATGGTCAATAGTAAAGTCAAACTAATCAAGACAAATGCTTCCGTGGAATACAGTGTTTCCCTGGGTCGTAATGTCCCAACGAGGTTGTGATGGTATTAAAAACGAATCTGTGATCAGTGAATGTGAACAGGAAAGGTATAAAGTGTGTGTGTGTGATTACACTAGGGTTTTATAACTTAAAATAAATTAAATAAACTATTTTAACGATTACGTGAAACCTAGGTATCTAAAAACGTATAAACGTACACCAATTTAAAATCAGATGCGACTGCGTGCTGAGAAAAAAGGTGAGTTTTAAGAAAAATAAACTATAGGGGTTAAAAATGAAAATTCTATAAACTTAAACTTAAAAGAAAATTAAATTAAAAAGAAAATTATTTTTTAGATTATTTTATTATTTATTATTAATTATTTAATTAAAAACTATTTAACTATTTAATTAAAACTAATTTAACTCCAACTAAAAATGATAAATACTATAAATTAAACTAAAAATTTACAAAAATAATTTCTAAACTTAAATTAGAACTTAAAGAAAGTATAAAAAATAAAAATAAATATTTTTGTCTTTTTATAAGTTTTCTATTAATTAAAAACTATTTATATTAATTATACTAATTAAACTATTTTAAATTACAAATAATACTAAAATGACTTAGAAAATTATGAGAAAATTTATAAAACTATTTTATAACTTATAAAAGCTAGGAAAAATATAAAAACTAGGTGTTACTATATAAAAACTAATTATGCTATTTATAACTTATTTATTAATTAATTATTAATAAAACTATTTTTAATTCTAATAAATACTAAATGAAATTATAAAAATCTAATAAAATTACTAAAAATACTTTAATATAAGACGAAATTAATAAAAATATAAAAACACAACTTACTTAATAAAAATATAAAAATGAAAATTAAAATTAAATTGTATTAAATAGAAACTATCACTTATTTTTATATTGTTTTTCCTTGAATTTTCTTTTACCAACCTATTTTATACCTAAAAATAACTAACTTTTGTAAAAACAATATTTTTATAACTTAATAATAAGCTGTATATAAGCTAAGAACCTAGACAGTTGACTTTATTTGACCACCTAAGCAAATAAGCTCAAATGAGCTTGTGTGGGACCCACTATGGTAAAACTTGATTGCTCTGAGTTGTTTGAACAAGTTTAAGCTAAAATATGCTAAATAAGCTCAGTAGATAAGCTGATAAGCAACAATAAGCAATTTGATAAACCAAAAGCAACACAGAATCGGGACAAACAAGATGGCTTATTTCAGGTGGGGTCCACTGGGTGCTAGGTCAAATAAGTGGTCAATGGTTGTTCCCTGGTAGGAGGGGGTTTCTAAGGAACTAAATTTGAGGTGTGGGGCCCACTGAGGTGGTCACAAAACCACCACAAAGTTGGTGGTGTGGAGCTGTGGTGACTGCAGCAGGGCAATACCTTGCCCTGCAGTTGTCTTTGAGGTAATGTGGGGCCCAGCAGAAAAATCACAAAAATTAGAAGATGATGAGAACTTAAAAATGAGCTGGTAGACAATGATTAGGAACAAGTTTCACAGTCTTAATCCAAACACATAAATCAAAACAATTGCTTGAAATTTTGGAAAAAACTGAGAGGTGCAATTTTGACTTTTCAAGTAAACTAGGACAGTTGACTTTTATGAACTTACGATGAATCTAACAACCTAATAATGTTATACTAAGATGAAATAACACCAAATTAAGCTAAAATACCTAAAGATGAAATGATATGAAGGTTTGTGGATCCTAAATGACCAACAGTTAACTGTTGGGAACTATGGAAGGTGATTTTGACTATTAGCTTAAATGTGACCAAACTAATGGTCAAACTGACCTTAAATAAACTTAAGCAACTTATTAGAACCAAATTCTACCCTAAATAACAACAAGAGTACAGCAAAACAGATTTTACCAAACACACCTTAAAAACCTAAGTTACACTATAACTTTTATATATTAAACTACAACTACTAATTTTAACACTAAAACAGATTAAATAAACTTAAATAAAGCTATTTGAATAAAAATAACATCAAAGAAACAACAATAACCAACTATGCTCAATATATGAATTGCTTACATTGATTTTCAAACTGAGATGTGGAACCAGGGTCTGTGTACCTTTCCTAAAAGTCTTCCACAAGACTACTAACCCAGAAGCAATCCAAAACACACCTTTTTCAATCTTAATTCTTCATTAACTCAGAATTTTTATCTTATTTCTATTTTTCTTTTATTTTTCTTATTTTTAGTAACTGAGTGAGACAGATATTACAAGCTTATCAAAGCTTTGTCAGAGCTTAAGTGAGCTTATAAATGCTTACAAGAACATGAAACAATAAAAATTACAGGTCTCAAATGAATTTGTCAAATTCAATTGAAATTATCAAAACTGAGTTTGTTAACTATAATTTGAAATTAACTTGCAATAAAGGTTTCCATACATTCAAAGAACTGAATACAAGTGTTTTAAATGAAAAGATACAACTGGAAATGATTCTACACTACCTACGATTGAATTAAGCTAAAACTAAACTAATACTCTGGTTCTTCTGCTTCCTTCTCCTTTTTAATGGACTTCTAGGGTTTGTGGGACCCACTGGACCAATTCCCACCACTAATTAGAACCGTTGGATCACTGCAACTGATCCTAGCCATTTAAATGGCTTTTGGCGCCAAAAGTCGTGGGAGTACTGTAGAATGCGTGGGGAGGTTTTTTAGGGTTTTGGACAGTTGTGGAGGTGGAGGGGACAAGTGGGAAGAGTGGGTGGACAGGTGGTGGTGGTATTGGAGGTGAAACAATGGTGGTTTAGTAGCAGTGGTGAGGGGGTGGTAATAGAGGGAAAAGGGGGCTGGGGTGGTTTGGTCAAACCAGGCATTGAACCGTTTTATTTAATAAAGGGTGGACTGGGCTGGGTAGTGGGCTTGGGTAATTAAAAAGGGTGGGCTTGGGTAGTTTAGGTAGTGGATTTGGATTTGGTTTATTAATAACAATAAGGATCCGTTTGGTTGTAGGAATTACACAAGGACCAATTATGTAATTATTTCAAAGTTGAGGGGCTGCTGTGGCATTATTCCAAATTTATCATAAGGGTCATAATTGCCATACGTGAATAGTACAAGGGTATGTTTGATAATTTTCACTTTTAAATACCCGGGGACTATTTTTGCCAAACTGTGAAACTTGAGGGACCAATTATGTAAATTCACCAAACTTCACACCAAGGACCATTCCTGCAAAAGATTATTAGTACAAGGACCAAAATTGATTTTTCTCAAAGTTGTTACATCCCAGGGACCATTTATGTCAATTTCCAAAGTTGTGGGACTAAACTTGTAATTTTATGAAACTTTGCACCAAAGGACTAAATATGTAACTTTATGATTAAAAAGGACCTTTGGTGACTTTTTCATGTTTTTAGAATAACCAGGGACTAATTTTGCCAATTTATGAAACTTGAGGGACTGAAACTGCCAATTATGCAAACTTTGTACGTTTTTCATCTGTTTTTGCATATTTTGCATTTGAAACATATAAAACACACTTCTAAGATATTTTAAGTATTTTGATGTATATTTGAGTGTTTTTGTATGTTTTGGCAGCTCAGATTGGTATAAAATGATGAGTATTTAGACACTCATCATTTATCTTATGGAGACATTGAGTATGTTGATGCATCCCTTCCCCACTCTAATGTTGACTTTCTTCTCGAGGAGTTCGCCGATGAACTCACTCACACCAATCCACTTCCATCGGGAGGTGATGATGATCTCTTTGATTTCAAAGATGATATGGAAGAAGTCGAAGCATTCCTTGCTCTAGATAGTTCAACTTCGTATGAAGTTGATGATAACTATCTTGATTCTGAGAGGGATATTATGTTCCTTGAAAGTTTATTGAATGATGATCCATCACTCAATTCTTATCTCAATACCGGGCCTAGTGATTCACCCACTGATGAAAAGTCTTTATCTTATGGAGACATCAGTAACGTTGATGAAATACCTTCTGAACCCATCATTGTTCACCTTATCATGACTCCTCCAGAGTATGATAGCCCGGGGGGAGATGCACTCAATCATGAGAATTTGCAAATTCCCACCCACCCTCCCGGGATGTTTTTGAGCTTAGCCCTTGAAATCCAAACTCAGGCTAATGAGCCTGTTCTCGAGGTTCCTTCCTCTCTTCTTCACTCCTTCGGGAATGAGAATACTATCTTTGATCCCGGCATTTTCATGTATCATTATCTTAAGCCGGATACTTATCTCATCGGTGTGGAACTTTCACGTGCTTCAAATGTTTGTCCAAACATCTTGAATGAAAGTCCGATTGAGATTGTTTCTTCCACATCATGCTTCCCCAAGGACAAATGAATTCGGGGTCGAGTCAAGCTAGCGACTCGGTAAACAAAAACAGTAGCATGCTTATAGGGTTTTCACCCTAAGTGTGGGGGACTTACCCCACAATGGTTACAAATAGAGTGAAAAATACAAAATGGTATTTTCCACGCTTAGCTTGTAATGTTGCCCTTTTACGTTCAAAATGTCGACAAAATAGCCGGGACTTGGAATATTGAGGACAATATTCATCCTAAATGTGTGTGTGGGGAGGGGGGGGGGTATTTCGCTATTCTAGTGAATTTTATCACATTTTACTATCTTATACCCCCGTTTTTGGCCAAAATTTCAAAAATTTTTTCAAAATTTTTTCACTGGTGCTTCAAAATTTTTGTGGTAATCAGTCCGCCATGTCTAACCGACAAAAGGGATTGGCTAATCCAGGAGCAAACGGCTCTTGGTAAAGATATATCAAGTCCGTTTATGGCTTGCAATTTGCCCAAAATTGTATGGTACCTCAACTCGCCATATCCCACAAAGCGAATGAGTTGGCTAGCCCGCAAGATTATGGCTTGTGGTAAAGGCAGTGGAAAATCCATAATTGGTAATCAGCTCACCAAGATGTTGACTATTTCATCAAGAGTTGGCTAGTCCAGGAGCAAACGGCTCTTGGTAAAGACTAATCAAATTCGTTGACAGCTGGTGGTTTGCTCAAAATCACACGGTTATCAGGTGTGCCACAGTTCTTACACCTGGCTACTCCAGAAGTGATGGCTTTTGGTAAAGAGTTTAAAATCCATCAAGTTTTCAAAACAGTTTATTGCTAGGGACTAGCAATAGTTTAGTGTGGGGGATTGATAAGTGCTCAAACACTCATCATTTTTGGTCAAATCTGAACTGTAAAACATACAAAAACACTCAGAAATGCATCAAAATACTAAAAATATTTCAAAATTGTGTTTTTTATGTTTTAGATGCAAAATGAGTAAAAACAGATGAAAAACGTACAAAGTTTGCAAAATTGGCAGTTTCAGTCTCCCAACTTTCATAAAATGACAAAACTAGTCCCTGGATATTTAAAATATGGAAAATTATCACCAAAGGTCCTTTTAAAATCATAAGTTGTCATATTTAGTCCTTTGGTGAAAAATCTCGAAAGTTTTGGAAATTTAAAGTTTAGTCCCTGTACTTTCAGAATTTGGCAGTTTTGGCCCCTAGGAGTGCAATTTTGGAGAAAAAGTCAAATATGGTCCTTGGGAATTCACATTTGCCACTTTTAATCCCTGGATGAAAATTTTGAGGAAACTACATGTTTGGTCCCAGGACTTTTCAAAAATGACAATTTTGGTCCCTGTGAATTTCAAAATAGAAAAATATCACTTTTGGTCCTTTGATTATTCATATTTGGCAGGAAATGACCTTATGAGTACTTTTGGAAAATTACAAAATCAGTCCCTTTGGTTTGCAAAAATTACACTTATGGTCCTTGTACTAATATTTAACCAAACCAAACCCTTTTGTTATTATTATTACAAGCCTGGTCCAACACCCCCAAGCCCAACATACGGCCCAACCCCATCCCTTTTATAATATTACCCGGTCAAACACAGTCAACACCCTCACCCCCAAACACTGTACACCCATCCTCAACCCCCCGTTTTTCTGCATCCATGTCTCCCCCTCCATGATACTTTCACCAAACTTCAATTAATTCTCACCTACACCCACCAAACCCCCCTCCTCATTTATTACCCCACCTAAACCACTCAAACTGCCCACCTCCCCATTTCCCGCCAAAACTTAATTTGAAGGGTCAAGATTGCTTGAAGCTAATCCAAGGGTCAGAGACTGATGGGAAAGTGAGAGATTATCTCCTCAGTGCATATAAATGAAGAAAAAGTGAGAAAGAAAGGGTGTGTAGTGTAGAATAGTTAACTTAGTTTAGTTTATGTCGACTTAGCTTAATTTTCCTATCTTATTGTAATGTTTTGACTTAAAAGCTTTGTAATAATCATTCTCAGTATATCAGAAACTCATTCCACCCTTTAATTTAAAAGTTGCAGTGTTAAATTTCAAATTTGTGTTTTAATTTAAATATTCTAAATTGTTGTTAAGTATTGGAAGTTGTTGTTATCTGGTTCTTTAAGCTTAATAAGGTTCACTAAGTAAGTTTTTACAAGTTTACTCAACATTTTACTCAGTCTTATAAATAATTCCATAAATTCAAGAAAATCAATCTTTAAATCCAAAATAAGTGAGAGACAGAGAAGAAGCAAAGAAATCTGAAAGGTTTTGGATTTTTATGGTATTAAAAGCTTATTTGGAAGCTTTGGGACAGGTGTGAGTCCCTGGTTTACCAGTTCTGTGCCTGGATCCATTTCTGAGTTCTAGTTTCAATTTCTTTCAATACTACTATAGCATTGCTTAAGCCTTGTTTATTTGTTGTTTGTGAGTTATTGGGCTTAGTTGTTCTTAAAAATTGTATTGTGGATAGCTTTTGTTCTTTGATTCTCAAAATTGCTCAGTTTCATAATTCCACTGCCAATTTAGCTTGTACTTGATTTAGGATAGTTTGCTATTGTTCTTTGTGTTTACATGCTCAAATCAGTTTAATATATCATAATATATCTTTGTGCAAGCAAAACTTGGCCTGAATCAGTTTATCACTTTGAAAATCTCATTTCAGTCAATAAGAAGGGGTGTTTGGTTTTACCTGTTCTAGGGTATTAAGGTCTGTCTCAGTTGTTGCATTTGATGCAGTTAGTTCATACTAGGTATATTAGGTTCATGTAAGCCATAAAAACCAGTTGCGTTTTGCATGAAAAGTCAAATTCACAAAAATCTCACCACCACAGTTAACTGTGGTGGTTATTGAGTCCCAATAACTATCATCTCCTTATATAAGTGGTTCTTTTAGCTTATTTTGGTTTTACTTAAACTTATAAACATGTTTTCAGTGTTTAGGAACCAATCAAAATCCAACTAAGTCAAATATCAAGTTTTATCAAAAAGTCAAAAGTTGTTCTCTCAAATTTTTCTAAATATTGTAGTAATTGTTATGATTTTTGTGTTTGCTTTCTAGCTTTAAAAATTGTTTCTATTCATTGTCCACCAGCTCTTCTTTTGATTTCCATACTCATTCCATTTTTATGATTTTTGTGCTGGGCCCCATACTTGATCAAAGTCACTTGCAGGGCAAGCCTTTGCCCTGCACACAGATAATCAGCCCAACACCTCCACTTCCATGGCCTCTTGATTCGTATGAAAACCAATTATAATATTTATAGTAGTATAGTATCGAAATGATCCGCAAGAAATACGGATCACCCGAGTCGTTTCCCAGTGAAGGTGAATGGAATCAAGAATATTGATTCGTGTAATCGTGATTTGAAAAGTGAGATATAATAGTGATTTTGTGATTTTAAAACTACGAATATCAAACATAAACTAAAAGGCAACAATCAAGCATATAAAATGATCTAAAAAGAGATAAATGTGAAATATGTTTGTTAAGTGACGTGAAAAGTTCATTAAATGTGGACTAAGGTTTGACGACGAATTATATTCCTTAGACAAGACTATTTTCTCACAACGTTGGTTTATTTTGAAAATAATCCTTTAAAAAGAAAATAATTACTAGATGTGTAATTTGATTATTCTCCGGCTTTTGCCCTTCAAATAATAAAACTACAAATCTAAATAATCTCACTAATTATTAATCACAATCCCTTTTATTAGTCCACACTTAAATCACAAATCTTTATCACTTAGCAAACATAAAAATAACTACTCGCTACACATATCAAATAAGCTAACCAAAACAAACATATACATAAACTAATTAACTAAAAGTGAAAAGGATAAGAAAATAGAACCCGGATATAAGAGATGAGATGAAATTAACCACCCGATCTTATAAACTAAACAAACAATAAAGTTTAATTCCTAAAAAGCTTTAATAAAACCAAATAGGTAATAAAGTTTGTGACTTTATTAACTAATTAGCTTATTAAGACTAAAAAGTAATAAACTTTATTGATAAGCTAGCTTATAAGACCCTTAAGCTCCGGCCTTAGCAGTAGAAATGATGATAAACAAAGAAAAATCAAAACTTTATTAGAAATAAGCAATAATAATGACCAAATAAGCTATGGAAGAGCTTAATGGTTGATAAAGCTACAAACTTTAAGTGAAATTAAGCTAAGAAAAGCTAAAAGATTGAAACTTTATGAGAAAAACTTAATAAATTTAAGATAATAAGCTATTTTGAAAGAAAAACTAATAAAGTTAAAAACTTTTTATAAAATAACTATTAAAATTATGTAGATCTATAATTATAAACTAATTAATGGCTTTTAATAAAAGTAAAACTAATAAAAATCAAATCTTTTTGGTTTTTATAAAGTAATTTGTAACAACAAAATTTAGATCTAAGTTTATAAAAGCTTTTAAAAACTAAGTAGTAAAAGAAAGTTTATTAAATGAGCTAAATCTAAATAAGCCACAAAAAGCTATAAGCTTTCATGTCTTATTAGATAAGAAAAGTAAAAGAAAAGAAAAGAGTAGAAGTGAAAATAAAATAATCTTCAAAACTTCAAATTAAATCTTCATCCCATATTAATAAACTAAAAAGTTGATTACAAAAAGCATTTGAAATAAGCTAATTTATTACAATAATAAGCTAACCTACTACAATAATCTAATATTACCCCTACTCCTAATAATAATTCTACTCTCTACTCTACATCTACTCTCTAAAATTCTGGTGTGTCCTATTTATATCAAATGAGGAGTGAGGGGTATAATAGTCCATTCAGGCCACTTTCAATCCAAGCCATTCAATCAGGGGTAATCTGGTCATTTCAAAGCGCCGAATGCTATTTTGTCTTATTCCGGAATGCCACGTGTCACGCTCCCATTGGTGGATCTGACTGCTAGAGGTTTCCTCGGACTGACACACGCCTGTGCACTCTGACCTCGTACTGACGCCTGCTGACACACTCTGACCTCGTACTGACACACGCCTGTTTCGTCATCTTGTACACGTGTCATTCTCTGATTGGTCAAGAATACTGCCACGTCGGAACCTCGTACTGACAACCTCGTACCTGCCATGTCAGACCTGCCAACTGTACCTGCAACAATAACCTCGTACAAATCATTAGCATTTAATGAGCCGCCACGTGGCAGGCTCTGATTGCTCCACGTCACTGCCACGTCAGCAGGTGGGGGCCCACTGGTCAACCTTGGTCAACGCAGGTCAAAGTTTGACCAGTCAACGGTCAACGAAAGTCAAAGTCTGACCAGTCAACGGTCAACAGAAGTCAACGCTGACGGTCAACGGTCACTGAGGTCAACGGTCAATGGTCAATGTTGACTAGTCAACGCTGACCGGGCCGGGTCGGTGACGTGTCGGGTCTGCCACGTGGACCACTCATGGAGTGACACGTGGCGCTGAGGATTAATACCCCATTTTGCTCAGACGGGACTCGAACCCCTGACCTCTCGTGTACTGAGCTGGAGCATACCTTCAGTTATAACATGCATTTGGTTCTTTTTATTATAGTTTGAGCCCAGTCCAGATTATTAGTAATAAAAGGGTCAAAATAGATTTTGACCTGTCAATTTAAGGCAGTTTTGGACCTAATAGAAATTTGAGAAAAATACCGTCGGACTCGTTTTTTCGTGCTCTTTCCAATGGTGTGATCGGGGAATATTTTTGACTTCATCTTTACCAAGAAAAACGTGAAAATGTCGTCGAAACTCTCCGAAAATCACCGTTTTTCTTTTGTATTCAAACCCTTTTATCATCAACACATAATCACGCGTTCCAAACATATTTGTAACATAATAAATGTGATCCTGGCTTACATCCCCGGCCTCGGCTATTTACACTTTTCCAAATCTCGTGCTCGTTTTGTCATTTTCTTGTGATTTTTCGTCCTTTTCTTAAATATCCGTTCCTGCACATTCACAAACACAAAAACATACATTCTTTGGCAATTTTGGTTAGTTTTTGGTTTATTTGGTCCAATTTTGGCTAAGAAAAGGTGAGTGAATAAGCACTCACCAAAATCCCCCGGACTTAAGTATTGCCGTGTCCTCACGCAATGTAATCAATTTACGCTCACGAGATAAATAATTTCATAACTCTTTCTACTAACTTTGTAAAGTAGCAAGGAGGTTCAAAAGAGATTACAAAATCATTTATTCCCGTAAACGCTCCGTTTTCCAAAATTTATTTTCTTTATTCCACTTTATTCTATTTTTGGACTTTTCACACTTCATACTTGTGACGGTTTGTTGAACTTTCATTATTTTTGCAATAATTTTTAGGGTCTATGAGTAGAAACACTTCTATTTAAGAAGTGACCATACGGATAAAAATCGTCATCCTTGATTTTTCACGAGCTCCCAAACTAAGCGTAAAAACGAGATCACAGCTTATCTACAAATTTAATGCTAACACTACTCATAAAAGTTACTCGTGAAAACTTCTTACTCCCATTTCCTAAGTTTTTGTATCTCATTATTTTATTTTTGTTGAGAAATGAATCGCTTCATATTTTCTCGTTTCAATAATTTTTAGTCCGATAGTGACACCTAAGTTAAAACGATAAATAGTTACTCATTTTCTCTTAAGAACCACTGCAATAGAAATTCGGTCCACATCAAGGAATTTGGGGTACTTACAATATCAAGGAATATAAGTTGCGGAGTACGATCACGTGCACCTCATGTGACTGATTACTAATCGCTTATCACATGCACCTCACGCGCCAACAACTTATTTACATACATAAGCTCTTATTCAACAATACTACAACTTTCATATTTTTCATTTCTCACTTTTTTCACTTTTCTCATATTCATCACTTTTTTTCTTTGATTTTTTCTCATACATCAAATGGAAGCTTATAGGGTAGCTCCAAAACCACATGCATAATCAACTTTTGACTTTTGATTTTTCACTTTTTGGCTCTTATTTTTGGTGTTCCTTGATATGTACCCAACTTCTAAAGCAAAAATTCTCTTAAGAAAACAAATAACTAAGTATTATTCAAACCTAAATACCACTAATTAACCTAGAACATCTATTATATATGTGTGACGTATCTGATGGGAGTAAAAAGCCACGAGTACCTCTTATGAGCTCTAAAGAGAACCACTACTCCACGTTTAGCATTAAACTTGTAAATAAACTCTATCATTTCTCGTTCTCTGCAAATTTAAGACCTCAAATAATGAGATTAGCAGATGCTTAGCCAATAATCAGCCACGCATATATAAAGTCAAAAACGGGAGCTTGCAAACTCTTTGAAAGAATTCGCGTTTAGTAGCTCCTAATGTAAAAGACTAGCGAAAGCTTTTCAAGTCGTGCATGTATAAAGCCAAGTACGGGAGCCGACAAAAGAGTAGCTCCTAGTGTACAAGACTAGCACAAACTTATGTGATTATCATTGGTTAAGGGAACAAGCTAGGGCTCAACACGCCCGGTCAAGTCAAAATATTTATTCCTACTCTCGCCAGCAAGAAAGTCAACAAGGTGTCAAAACACTTATTCAAACTTTATTATATTTTTCACGACTTTTTCAACTTTTCCATTTTTTTTCTTCTTACTTTTTCATTGCTTTTTCATCAAAAATTTTTGAAATTTTTTCATTTTTTCAATTTTTTTTTTTTTTTTTTTCATTTTTTTGGTGGAAAAACGGAGTTGCAAGAGTACACGACATGGTGAAAAATGCAAGGTCAAAATCGAATCGAAGATTCACCCCCCCGGACTAGAATGAAACATTGTCCTCAATGTTTTTCGGGCAAAGGTAATCCTAACAAATATCTAGGGCCGTTTATTAAGTATGCCAAAGAAAACGTTAGTCGATAAGATTTTCGGATATTGGATTTCCATAAGCGACGATGAATGAGACTCGAGTGGAGAGAAAGACAAAACCACGAGCACGAGAGTCATCATAAATCGGGGACAATCCTGGACAATCATACACAAACAACCACGAAACACTAGATTGGAAGAGGTACCCCTTCCTCACGTTATTTATTAGAAATAAGAAAATTAAGAAGATGAAATTGGATAAGCATGGGTTGCCTCCCACGAAGCGCTTATTTTTGTTAACCGAGTCACATGAGCTTGACTCGATCCCCGAATTAATTCGTCCTTGGGGAGAGCAGATAAAACGGCCACTTGGCAATAGAGATGCCAGGATCAAAAACGGTATCCTCACTCCCCGTGGAGTGAAGGATACGAGAGATCACATCAAATGTGAAGAATGGTAGAAAGATTTTGATAAAAATTAATATCCATTCTTCATCGTCAAAAGAAAATTTTTCATTAATGCTCATTGCAACAAATACCACGGGAGGGAGGGTCGGGATTGTTTCTTCAATAAACAAACTCTTATGATAGAGTGCTCCTCCCCCCGGGTCAGGATCTTCCTCAAAACAAAAAGGATCATTCTCCGGTGGAGAAATGATATGAGAAAGTTCACCGGAGAACTTCTCGTGAAAAGAATCAAGCATATGATGTAAAACCTGAACCTCGGGTTCCATTTCAGACTCATCACTCGGGATATCGAAGATAGGATTATTTGAAATTTGATTAAAATCCGATTCAAAATCAAATATCGGATTCGTGAAAGTCTTATCGAATACTTCGGGAACCCTCGGCACGAGATCATCATCGTCCTCATCTAGAACGTTATCACTCTCTTCAACCGGTGTGAAAGAAGGATGGAAAGAAGAATCACTGTGAAAATTTTCCCCGGACTCACTTTGGATTGGAACGAGGTTCTCGACACTTGACGTATTGAATTTGTCAGATTTCGTTGCCGGAATAGTGTCAAGAGGCTCGTCCCCCATTATTAGAGAGTCCACGGGCTCCACGGGAGAAAAGATAGAATCATTTTGAGGATTTAGATTGATCGTGATTGTGGAACTATCATCGTACAGACAACACTCACAAAACTGAAATTTTCTTTCTTCGGTAGGAGGTTCTTCCATCGATCTCTCATTAGGCTCGGGAGAAGATGTGTAACGATTATTCACCATCTCTTTCAACTTATCGAGCATTGATTTAAGTTCAAGAATATCATTATTGAAATTGGACGTTTGTGGGGGTTGGTAAAAACCATTTGAATCGTAATAAGAATTAGGTTCATGATAAGAATTTTCAAACGATCCCCCACAATTTTCAAAACTCGATGTATTTTGAAAATCACCATTGTAGCACGAATTTGGCTCATAATAATCATTTTGAGGAAAATTATTGAAGCTCGAGTCGTAATCGTAAGACGTGTCAGCATTCGGAGCATAGCACATACAATCAGTGTATCCACATCCGTTACAAAAACATCGCCCACACGGCCTTCCTTCTTCGGACGGGTTTCCACAATTATAGCAATAAAACACAGGTGGTGGTGGTGTATAAAAATCGGGAATATTAGACGAATTGTTGAACGAATTTTGATCATATGTATGAGAATTACAATTCAAACAAACGCCATCACGAATATTATCTCCACATTCGTTGCACGTACACCACACACACAACCCTCCGAAGAACGGTTCTTCACAATTATCACAAATTGGATCCATAAGAATTAAAAAATAAGAGGGTTTGAGAAGAAGAATTAAATTTTAGAGGATAAGAAGATTATTTTTTTTCTTTTTAATTGTTTGGAAAAGAAAATCAAAGTAGAAAAGGAAAATCTTTTTGTGTTTTTCTTAAAACTTTTATTTTCTTTTGTTTTTCTTTTTTCTACGTTACGTTAATTGAAACCGTTTCCTTCAAACCACTCGCGACGGGACGGGAGAGAAGAATGGATCTCTCTTCAGCTTGCAATTTAATGTCAAAGCTATCCGTATTTCCCGCTTATTCGGTTGTAGAATGAAGTAATCCGATAAACAACTAATTTCATGTTTTTTGTTATATTGTTATGCTTATTTAGTTTACAACGCTCCTCCTTTCGGTCGAGACGAGGCAATAACTTTATTAATTTTTTTGGTATTTTTGGAAATACTTTAGGAAAAGTATTTCTGATTTTTCAATATTTATATATATATACAAAAAATAGAAAAAGGCTTAACAAAACACGATTTTTGAAAACAATATTCAAAAATTCACTTCAAGCCTTCCCCGGCAGCGGCGCCAAAAATTGATTCGTATGAAAACCAATTATAATATTTATAGTAGTATAGTATCGAAATGATCCGCAAGAAATACGGATCACCCGAGTCGTTTCCCAGTGAAGGTGAATGGAATCAAGAATATTGATTCGTGTAATCGTGATTTGAAAAGTGAGATATAATAGTGATTTTGTGATTTTAAAACTACGAATATCAAACATAAACTAAAAGGCAACAATCAAGCATATAAAATGATCTAAAAAGAGATAAATGTGAAATATGTTTGTTAAGTGACGTGAAAAGTTCATTAAATGTGGACTAAGGTTTGACGACGAATTATATTCCTTAGACAAGACTATTTTCTCACAACGTTGGTTTATTTTGAAAATAATCCTTTAAAAAGAAAATAATTACTAGATGTGTAATTTGATTATTCTCCGGCTTTTGCCCTTCAAATAATAAAACTACAAATCTAAATAATCTCACTAATTATTAATCACAATCCCTTTTATTAGTCCACACTTAAATCACAAATCTTTATCACTTAGCAAACATAAAAATAACTACTCGCTACACATATCAAATAAGCTAACCAAAACAAACATATACATAAACTAATTAACTAAAAGTGAAAAGGATAAGAAAATAGAACCCGGATATAAGAGATGAGATGAAATTAACCACCCGATCTTATAAACTAAACAAACAATAAAGTTTAATTCCTAAAAAGCTTTAATAAAACCAAATAGGTAATAAAGTTTGTGACTTTATTAACTAATTAGCTTATTAAGACTAAAAAGTAATAAACTTTATTGATAAGCTAGCTTATAAGACCCTTAAGCTCCGGCCTTAGCAGTAGAAATGATGATAAACAAAGAAAAATCAAAACTTTATTAGAAATAAGCAATAATAATGACCAAATAAGCTATGGAAGAGCTTAATGGTTGATAAAGCTACAAACTTTAAGTGAAATTAAGCTAAGAAAAGCTAAAAGATTGAAACATTATGAGAAAAACTTAATAAATTTAAGATAATAAGCTATTTTGAAAGAAAAACTAATAAAGTTAAAAACTTTTTATAAAATAACTATTAAAATTATGTAGATCTATAATTATAAACTAATTAATGGCTTTTAATAAAAGTAAAACTAATAAAAATCAAATCTTTTTGGTTTTTATAAAGTAATTTGTAACAACAAAATTTAGATCTAAGTTTATAAAAGCTTTTAAAAACTAAGTAGTAAAAGAAAGTTTATTAAATGAGCTAAATCTAAATAAGCCACAAAAAGCTATAAGCTTTCATGTCTTATTAGATAAGAAAAGTAAAAGAAAAGAAAAGAGTAGAAGTGAAAATAAAATAATCTTCAAAACTTCAAATTAAATCTTCATCCCATATTAATAAACTAAAAAGTTGATTACAAAAAGCATTTGAAATAAGCTAATTTATTACAATAATAAGCTAACCTACTACAATAATCTAATATTACCCCTACTCCTAATAATAATTCTACTCTCTACTCTACATCTACTCTCTAAAATTCTGGTGTGTCCTATTTATATCAAATGAGGAGTGAGGGGTATAATAGTCCATTCAGGCCACTTTCAATCCGAGCCATTCAATCAGGGGTAATCTGGTCATTTCAAAGCGCCGAATGCTATTTTGTCTTATTCCGGAATGCCACGTGTCACGCTCCCATTGGTGGATCTGACTGCTAGAGGTTTCCTCGGACTGACACACGCCTGTGCACTCTGACCTCGTACTGACGCCTGCTGACACACTCTGACCTCGTACTGACACACGCCTGTTTCGTCATCTTGTACACGTGTCATTCTCTGATTGGTCAAGAATACTGCCACGTCGGAACCTCGTACTGACAACCTCGTACCTGCCATGTCAGACCTGCCAACTGTACCTGCAACAATAACCTCGTACAAATCATTAGCATTTAATGAGCCGCCACGTGGCAGGCTCTGATTGCTCCACGTCACTGCCACGTCAGCAGGTGGGGGCCCACTGGTCAACCTTGGTCAACGCAGGTCAAAGTTTGACCAGTCAACGGTCAACGAAAGTCAAAGTCTGACCAGTCAACGGTCAACAGAAGTCAACGCTGACGGTCAACGGTCACTGAGGTCAACGGTCAATGGTCAATGTTGACTAGTCAACGCTGACCGGGCCGGGTCGGTGACGTGTCGGGTCTGCCACGTGGACCACTCATGGAGTGACACGTGGCGCTGAGGATTAATACCCCATTTTGCTCAGACGGGACTCGAACCCCTGACCTCTCGTGTGAGAGTTGAAGGTGCTAGCCAACTGAGCTGGAGCATACCTTCAGTTATAACATGCATTTGGTTCTTTTTATTATAGTTTGAGCCCAGTCCAGATTATTAGTAATGAAAGGGTCAAAATAGATTTTGACCTGTCAATTTAAGGCAGTTTTGGACCTAATAGAAATTTGAGAAAAATACCGTCGGACTCGTTTTTTCGTGCTCTTTCCAATGGTGTGATCGGGGAATATTTTTGACTTCATCTTTACCAAGAAAAACGTGAAAATGTCGTCGAAACTCTCCGAAAATCACCGTTTTTCTTTTGTATTCAAACCCTTTTATCATCAACACATAATCACGCGTTCCAAACATATTTGTAACATAATAAATGTGATCCTGGCTTACATCCCCGGCCTCGGCTATTTACACTTTTCCAAATCTCGTGCTCGTTTTGTCATTTTCTTGTGATTTTTCGTCCTTTTCTTAAATATCCGTTCCTGCACATTCACAAACACAAAAACATACATTCTTTGGCAATTTTGGTTAGTTTTTGGTTTATTTGGTCCAATTTTGGCTAAGAAAAGGTGAGTGAATAAGCACTCACCAAAATCCCCCGGACTTAAGTATTGCCGTGTCCTCACGCAATGTAATCAATTTACGCTCACGAGATAAATAATTTCATAACTCTTTCTACTAACTTTGTAAAGTAGCAAGGAGGTTCAAAAGAGATTACAAAATCATTTATTCCCGTAAACGCTCCGTTTTCCAAAATTTATTTTCTTTATTCCACTTTATTCTATTTTTGGACTTTTCACACTTCATACTTGTGACGGTTTGTTGAACTTTCATTATTTTTGCAATAATTTTTAGGGTCTATGAGTAGAAACACTTCTATTTAAGAAGTGACCATACGGATAAAAATCGTCATCCTTGATTTTTCACGAGCTCCCAAACTAAGCGTAAAAACGAGATCACAGCTTATCTACAAATTTAATGCTAACACTACTCATAAAAGTTACTCGTGAAAACTTCTTACTCCCATTTCCTAAGTTTTTGTATCTCATTATTTTATTTTTGTTGAGAAATGAATCGCTTCATATTTTCTCGTTTCAATAATTTTTAGTCCGATAGTGACACCTAAGTTAAAACGATAAATAGTTACTCATTTTCTCTTAAGAACCACTGCAATAGAAATTCGGTCCACATCAAGGAATTTGGGGTACTTACAATATCAAGGAATATAAGTTGTGGAGTACGATCACGTGCACCTCATGTGACTGATTACTAATCGCTTATCACATGCACCTCACGCGCCAACAACTTATTTACATACATAAGCTCTTATTCAACAATACTACAACTTTCATATTTTTCATTTCTCACTTTTTTCACTTTTCTCATATTCATCACTTTTTTTCTTTGATTTTTTCTCATACATCAAATGGAAGCTTATAGGGTAGCTCCAAAACCACATGCATAATCAACTTTTGACTTTTGATTTTTCACTTTTTGGCTCTTATTTTTGGTGTTCCTTGATATGTACCCAACTTCTAAAGCAAAAATTCTCTTAAGAAAACAAATAACTAAGTATTATTCAAACCTAAATACCACTAATTAATCTAGAACATCTATTATATATGTGTGACGTATCTGATGGGAGTAAAAAGCCACGAGTACCTCTTATGAGCTCTAAAGAGAACCACTACTCCACGTTTAGCATTAAACTTGTAAATAAACTCTATCATTTCTCGTTCTCTGCAAATTTAAGACCTCAAATAATGAGATTAGCAGATGCTTAGCCAATAATCAGCCACGCATATATAAAGTCAAAAACGGGAGCTTGCAAACTCTTTGAAAGAATTCGCGTTTAGTAGCTCCTAATGTAAAAGACTAGCGAAAGCTTTTCAAGTCGTGCATGTATAAAGCCAAGTACGGGAGCCGACAAAAGAGTAGCTCCTAGTGTACAAGACTAGCACAAACTTATGTGATTATCATTGGTTAAGGGAACAAGCTAGGGCTCAACACGCCCGGTCAAGTCAAAATATTTATTCCTACTCTCGCCAGCAAGAAAGTCAACAAGGTGTCAAAACACTTATTCAAACTTTATTATATTTTTCACGACTTTTTCAACTTTTCCATTTTTTTTCTTCTTACTTTTTCATTGCTTTTTCATCAAAAATTTTTGAAATTTTTTCATTTTTTCAATTTTTTTTTTTTTTTTTTTTTTTTTCATTTTTTTGGTGGAAAAACGGAGTTGCAAGAGTACACGACATGGTGAAAAATGCAAGGTCAAAATCGAATCGAAGATTCACCCCCCCGGACTAGAATGAAACATTGTCCTCAATGTTTTTCGGGCAAAGGTAATCCTAACAAATATCTAGGGCCGTTTATTAAGTATGCCAAAGAAAACGTTAGTCGATAAGATTTTCGGATATTGGATTTCCATAAGCGACGATGAATGAGACTCGAGTGGAGAGAAAGACAAAACCACGAGCACGAGAGTCATCATAAATCGGGGACAATCCTGGACAATCATACACAAACAACCACGAAACACTAGATTGGAAGAGGTACCCCTTCCTCACGTTATTTATTAGAAATAAGAAAATTAAGAAGATGAAATTGGATAAGCATGGGTTGCCTCCCACGAAGCGCTTATTTTTGTTAACCGAGTCACATGAGCTTGACTCGATCCCCGAATTAATTCGTCCTTGGGGAGAGCAGATAAAACGGCCACTTGGCAATAGAGATGCCAGGATCAAAAACGGTATCCTCACTCCCCGTGGAGTGAAGGATACGAGAGATCACATCAAATGTGAAGAATGGTAGAAAGATTTTGATAAAAATTAATATCCATTCTTCATCGTCAAAAGAAAATTTTTCATTAATGCTCATTGCAACAAATACCACGGGAGGGAGGGTCAGGATTGTTTCTTCAATAAACAAACTCTTATGATAGAGTGCTCCTCCCCCCGGGTCAGGATCTTCCTCAAAACAAAAAGGATCATTCTCCGGTGGAGAAATGATATGAGAAAGTTCACCGGAGAACTTCTCGTGAAAAGAATCAAGCATATGATGTAAAACCTGAACCTCGGGTTCCATTTCAGACTCATCACTCGGGATATCGAAGATAGGATTATTTGAAATTTGATTAAAATCCGATTCAAAATCAAATATCGGATTCGTGAAAGTCTTATCGAATACTTCGGGAACCCTCGGCACGAGATCATCATCGTCCTCATCTAGAACGTTATCACTCTCTTCAACCGGTGTGAAAGAAGGATGGAAAGAAGAATCACTGTGAAAATTTTCCCCGGACTCACTTTGGATTGGAACGAGGTTCTCGACACTTGACGTATTGAATTTGTCAGATTTCGTTGCCGGAATAGTGTCAAGAGGCTCGTCCCCCATTATTAGAGAGTCCACGGGCTCCACGGGAGAAAAGATAGAATCATTTTGAGGATTTAGATTGATCGTGATTGTGGAACTATCATCGTACAGACAACACTCACAAAACTGAAATTTTCTTTCTTCGGTAGGAGGTTCTTCCATCGATCTCTCATTAGGCTCGGGAGAAGATGTGTAACGATTATTCACCATCTCTTTCAACTTATCGAGCATTGATTTAAGTTCAAGAATATCATTATTGAAATTGGAAGTTTGTGGGGGTTGGTAAAAACCATTTGAATCGTAATAAGAATTAGGTTCATGATAAGAATTTTCAAACGATCCCCCACAATTTTCAAAACTCGATGTATTTTGAAAATCACCATTGTAGCACGAATTTGGCTCATAATAATCATTTTGAGGAAAATTATTGAAGCTCGAGTCGTAATCGTAAGACGTGTCAGCATTCGGAGCATAGCACATACAATCAGTGTATCCACATCCGTTACAAAAACATCGCCCACACGGCCTTCCTTCTTCGGACGGGTTTCCACAATTATAGCAATAAAACACAGGTGGTGGTGGTGTATAAAAATCGGGAATATTAGACGAATTGTTGAACGAATTTTGATCATATGTATGAGAATTACAATTCAAACAAACGCCATCACGAATATTATCTCCACATTCGTTGCACGTACACCACACACACAACCCTCCGAAGAACGGTTCTCCACAATTATCACAAATTGGATCCATAAGAATTAAAAAATAAGAGGGTTTGAGAAGAAGAATTAAATTTTAGAGGATAAGAAGATTATTTTTTTTTCTTTTTAATTGTTTGGAAAAGAAAATCAAAGTAGAAAAGGAAAATCTTTTTGTGTTTTTCTTAAAACTTTTATTTTCTTTTGTTTTTCTTTTTTCTACGTTACGTTAATTGAAACCGTTTCCTTCAAACCACTCGCGACGGGACGGGAGAGAAGAATGGATCTCTCTTCAGCTTGCAATTTAATGTCAAAGCTATCCGTATTTCCCGCTTATTCGGTTGTAGAATGAAGTAATCCGATAAACAACTAATTTCATGTTTTTTGTTATATTGTTATGCTTATTTAGTTTACAACGCTCCTCCTTTCGGTCGAGACGAGGCAATAACTTTATTAATTTTTTTGGTATTTTTGGAAATACTTTAGGAAAAGTATTTCTGATTTTTCAATATTTATATATATATACAAAAAATAGAAAAAGGCTTAACAAAACACGATTTTTCAAAACAATATTCAAAAATTCACTTCAAGCCTTCCCCGGCAGCGGCGCCAAAAATTGATTCGTATGAAAACCAATTATAATATTTATAGTAGTATAGTATCGAAATGATCCGCAAGAAATACGGATCACCCGAGTCGTTTCCCAGTGAAGGTGAATGGAATCAAGAATATTGATTCGTGTAATCGTGATTTGAAAAGTGAGATATAATAGTGATTTTGTGATTTTAAAACTACGAATATCAAACATAAACTAAAAGGCAACAATCAAGCATATAAAATGATCTAAAAAGAGATAAATGTGAAATATGTTTGTTAAGTGACGTGAAAAGTTCATTAAATGTGGACTAAGGTTTGACGACGAATTATATTCCTTAGACAAGACTATTTTCTCACAACGTTGGTTTATTTTGAAAATAATCCTTTAAAAAGAAAATAATTACTAGATGTGTAATTTGATTATTCTCCGGCTTTTGCCCTTCAAATAATAAAACTACAAATCTAAATAATCTCACTAATTATTAATCACAATCCCTTTTATTAGTCCACACTTAAATCACAAATCTTTATCACTTAGCAAACATAAAAATAACTACTCGCTACACATATCAAATAAGCTAACCAAAACAAACATATACATAAACTAATTAACTAAAAGTGAAAAGGATAAGAAAATAGAACCCGGATATAAGAGATGAGATGAAATTAACCACCCGATCTTATAAACTAAACAAACAATAAAGTTTAATTCCTAAAAAGCTTTAATAAAACCAAATAGGTAATAAAGTTTGTGACTTTATTAACTAATTAGCTTATTAAGACTAAAAAGTAATAAACTTTATTGATAAGCTAGCTTATAAGACCCTTAAGCTCCGGCCTTAGCAGTAGAAATGATGATAAACAAAGAAAAATCAAAACTTTATTAGAAATAAGCAATAATAATGACCAAATAAGCTATGGAAGAGCTTAATGGTTGATAAAGCTACAAACTTTAAGTGAAATTAAGCTAAGAAAAGCTAAAAGATTGAAACATTATGAGAAAAACTTAATAAATTTAAGATAATAAGCTATTTTGAAAGAAAAACTAATAAAGTTAAAAACTTTTTATAAAATAACTATTAAAATTATGTAGATCTATAATTATAAACTAATTAATGGCTTTTAATAAAAGTAAAACTAATAAAAATCAAATCTTTTTGGTTTTTATAAAGTAATTTGTAACAACAAAATTTAGATCTAAGTTTATAAAAGCTTTTAAAAACTAAGTAGTAAAAGAAAGTTTATTAAATGAGCTAAATCTAAATAAGCCACAAAAAGCTATAAGCTTTCATGTCTTATTAGATAAGAAAAGTAAAAGAAAAGAAAAGAGTAGAAGTGCAAATAAAATAATCTTCAAAACTTCAAATTAAATCTTCATCCCATATTAATAAACTAAAAAGTTGATTACAAAAAGCATTTGAAATAAGCTAATTTATTACAATAATAAGCTAACCTACTACAATAATCTAATATTACCCCTACTCCTAATAATAATTCTACTCTCTACTCTACATCTACTCTCTAAAATTCTGGTGTGTCCTATTTATATCAAATGAGGAGTGAGGGGTATAATAGTCCATTCAGGCCACTTTCAATCCGAGCCATTCAATCAGGGGTAATCTGGTCATTTCAAAGCGCCGAATGCTATTTTGTCTTATTCCGGAATGCCACATGTCACGCTCCCATTGGTGGATCTGACTGCTAGAGGTTTCCTCGGACTGACACACGCCTGTGCACTCTGACCTCGTACTGACGCCTGCTGACACACTCTGACCTCGTACTGACACACGCCTGTTTCGTCATCTTGTACACGTGTCATTCTCTGATTGGTCAAGAATACTGCCACGTCGGAACCTCGTACTGACAACCTCGGACCTGCCATGTCAGACCTGCCAACTGTACCTGCAACAATAACCTCGTACAAATCATTAGCATTTAATGAGCCGCCACGTGGCAGGCTCTGATTGCTCCACGTCACTGCCACGTCAGCAGGTGGGGGCCCACTGGTCAACCTTGGTCAACGCAGGTCAAAGTTTGACCAGTCAACGGTCAACGAAAGTCAAAGTCTGACCAGTCAACGGTCAACAGAAGTCAACGCTGACGGTCAACGGTCACTGAGGTCAACGGTCAATGGTCAATGTTGACTAGTCAACGCTGACCGGGCCGGGTCGGTGACGTGTCGGGTCTGCCACGTGGACCACTCATGGAGTGACACGTGGCGCTGAGGATTAATACCCCATTTTGCTCAGACGGGACTCGAACCCCTGACCTCTCGTGTGAGAGTTGAAGGTGCTAGCCAACTGAGCTGGAGCATACCTTCAGTTATAACATGCATTTGGTTCTTTTTATTATAGTTTGAGCCCAGTCCAGATTATTAGTAATAAAAGGGTCAAAATAGATTTTGACCTGTCAATTTAAGGCAGTTTTGGACCTAATAGAAATTTGAGAAAAATACCGTCGGACTCGTTTTTTCGTGCTCTTTCCAATGGTGTGATCGGGGAATATTTTTGACTTCATCTTTACCAAGAAAAACGTGAAAATGTCGTCGAAACTCTCCGAAAATCACCGTTTTTCTTTTGTATTCAAACCCTTTTATCATCAACACATAATCACGCGTTCCAAACATATTTGTAACATAATAAATGTGATCCTGGCTTACATCCCCGGCCTCGGCTATTTACACTTTTCCAAATCTCGTGCTCGTTTTGTCATTTTCTTGTGATTTTTCGTCCTTTTCTTAAATATCCGTTCCTGCACATTCACAAACACAAAAACATACATTCTTTGGCAATTTTGGTTAGTTTTTGGTTTATTTGGTCCAATTTTGGCTAAGAAAAGGTGAGTGAATAAGCACTCACCACCTCTCATAGTTTACATAGTGGGACCCAGAGGTTTCTTATTGGCTTTTTGAAAAGCCAATAAGCCCCTCTTCACAGTTCCAAGCTTATTTTGAGGTTTGAGCCCCCTAAGATAGGGCTGCACTTCCCCCCAACCTTGTCCCTTGTCTGAGTTATCTGTTAGGTTTTTGGAATAGCTTAATTGGCTTATTCAGGGTACCACTCTAGTCTTTCTAGCTTAATACATGTCCCTTGAGTTTGTTTGATCCTAAATTCACCCCTGGTTCTCAGCTCTAAGCTTATTTCAAGCTTATAGCTTAGACAGTTGACCAAAGTCAACTGTCTAAGAAATAAGCACTTGTTGTGCTTATTTCTTAGTTTCACAAATTTTGTTTTTACAAAAGGTTTCCATTTTTAGGTGTAAAACAAGTTCCCAAAGAAAAAATCCAGAAAAGTTAATTTAAAATTTAAGGGATAGTTTCTATTTAATGTAAATTAAATTTTAATTTTCATTTTTATATTTTTGTTAAGTACTAAGCTTTTTTATATTTTTCTTAAATTCCTCTTATATTAAAGTATTTTTAATAATTTTCTCAGATTTTTATTTTATCATTTAGTATTTATTAGAATTAATCTTAGTTTTATTAGTAATTAATTAATAATAAATATTAAATAGCATAATTTGTTTTTATAAAGCAAAACCTAGTTTTTATATTTTTTTTCTAGCTTTTATAATATATAAAATAATTTTAGGAACTTTTCTATAATTTTTACTGTTCATTTGCTATTTTTTTTTTATAATTTAAAATAGTTTAATTAGGTAATTAATATTTAATTAGTAATTAATTAATATAAAATTCACTAATAGACAAAAATACATATTTTTAGTTTTAAAACTTATTTTTAGTTATTTTCTAATTTTAGGAATTTTATTTTCATTTTTCTAGCGTTAAATTAATATTATATTGTATTTAAGTATTTTAAATATTAATAATAAGTATTAATTAGTATTTAATTAATAATTAATAATTAAATAGTGTAAAAATTTATTTTCTTTTTCTAAAAATTTTCTTTTATCCTTAGGTTTGTAAAAAAGTCATTTTCATCCCCTGTGGGTTTTCAGATTTCAGTTTTCACGTTTTATTTTGTATGTTTACGTTATTTAAAACTGAACGTACGCGTTTTTAGGTTCTAAACGTTTCTATTTTTTTTCAACTTTCCAGTCTTGTTTATATAGCTTGTTTAAGCTATTTCCTTGTAGATTCCTTAGTTAACCAATCTCAAACATTTTCCTGTCCAAATTCACCCGATCACAAACCCGTTTAATAACCATCACACCTCGTCGGGACATAACGACCTGGGGAAACCACTATATTCCGCGGAGCATTGACTCTAGGCTGTTTGACCTTGTTGACCATCACCTGGTCAGTTTAGGTTGACCGTTTGGAGCCGATCAATTACAAATTCGATCTTTGATAGACCGAACCTAGATAGGTGAAATAGAAACCAAAAACCAAACCGAAAAGAAACAAAATACCGGAAAACCGAACCTAGATAAAACCAAAACCGAACGGTTTCTAAAAAGCAAAAGCTGAACATTTTTGGTGCCAAACCAAACAATGCTCACTCCTACTGTCAATTTTGTCCAAATTAACTTTTTGCCGAGATTTTATAAAATTTCAATAATAAAGCTAAGTTTAATATATGGAAACACCAAACTAAAAATGTATACATGTAAAACATTAGTTAAGTAATCCTAAATCATATGGCTTTAGACTGTTATGTTCAGGTGTCAAACATTTAAATGCTCACATTACTTAAAACAGTTACTTTGATCACGATTTATCATAAAACTTAAAACCACGTATAATGCACAAAAGGCCTACTATAACAAACCAAGCTAACAAACCTAACATGCCATATATTCATTAAAGTATATTCAATTTTTTGTGATGAAAGATAAATAAAAAGCTAAACATCACAAATACATACTGTAATAAGGGTCTGTTTGGTTTGTTAAGGGATTTGGATATGGATTTAGATTCGAATTTGGTGTAAGTTTTAATATATATATATATATATATATATATATATATATATATATATATATATATATATATATATATATATGTGTGTGTGTGTGTGTGTGTGTGTGTATGAGAGAGAAAATATATAAATGATATAACTATATTAAAAATATATAAAAGAAATTTATTATGAATAAATAAATTAAAAAAAAAATAAGTGGTGTAGATTGTAGAATATGTGATGGCCCACTTTTTTTAAAAGGACAAAAAATGAATAACTTTTGTAAACCTACTATTATGTATCGAATTGCTGTATGTATAGAAAATATTTAGCATTCATCCTAAAGTCAGGGCCCACTTTTTTGTAACCAAACATATCTTTTTGGGTGCGAGTCTAACCTTACATTGCAAAACCACCGAAACAAACTGCGCCTAAGAATTTAAACAAGATGAACCTAAAATATAATTTAGTTAAGTAATGGAAAGAACTGAAAAGCCTAAGAAAAAAGAGTGAATAAATTCTGATTAACGGTGCATTTGGTTTATGGATATCGGAATAAGGAATGATCTGAATCCTTTAAAAATTGTTTGATTAGAAGATCCGATTTTAAATTTAGCAATCATACTCATAAATATTGGTATAATTCATACCCACCCTAAAAAGTGAGTTTTCTCTCTCTTAAATAATTCCCATTCTTATACTCATACCACATCCAAACCAAACGCCCCTAAGTAACTTCATTTCTAAATTCTATGAATTGACAAGGTGAATTAGTGGTAAAATCAGGTTTAGTAATCCTTTTTCATATGTCAATAATGGGCTTCAACCCATTATCATAAAGCCCAAACATTGAAACATTTACAAATTACATATGCATGTTTACTTTCCTTTTTAGAGAATATATAATTCATCATTTTGTCATGGATGATTTCAATGTTCAAAAAAAAAAAAAAAAAAAAAAAAAAAAAAAAAAAGAGAGAGAAAGATGATCGTTATTTCAATTTTAATTATTGAGCTATTATGATTTGAAGAAGCTACTATATCATCAAAAATTAATAAATTGTAAAAATAACTAGCCTGGTTCCTTAAGTCATGATCCGGGTTCATTTCCACGTGGGTTAGGGAAATCAGGCAAAACTGCCCGAGGCATCTCTTCAACTCAGTAGGTAACTCAATTAAATAGTTCATCAGTCGAAAGTTAGATGAGCAGTATCCGGATAGGTTAAAAAATACATAAATATGATTAGATGATTGATTAAGATAGTTGTTTCTGCTTCCTCAACAAGACAACAAGATATTGCAACTCCTAAAAAGATCAACCTAAGGAGCTGTTTAAAAATAATAAAAAATAAATAAATAATAAACATATTTTCTTACTTAAAGAAAATTTGTCGGCGCGAATTGACTGAATCATATATAAACGGTTAAAAACCAAAATAACTAATAATCCAAATGGAAAGACAAAAACCGAAAAAAGGAACCGACCAAAACGATCAATTTCGGTTTTAAAATTTGTACAAACCGAATATTTCAGTTTTGAGAAAAAACCCACCCAAACCGAACCGTGCTCACCTATAGATTTTATAGATAAGATTTTCATACTTAAAATAGTATTATTATTTCTTAAATTAAAAAACAAGATCTATATTTGCAATAAGTGATTTGTTAAAAACAACCCAATGATTTTTGTTTAAGCATTCATTAATTAACAATGTTTTAAAAATAAAACTCATCACTTTAATGAACATATGTTTTCAAACACATATAAATAAGGTAAATAAGTTTCAATAAGGTCTGTGTTAATAGCAAGTGAGTTTATACATGAAAGTAAATATAAAGGCACTTTAGTAAGTTCATCTTTCATAACTAAAAATTAAGAGTTTTGATCATTAATACACTGTATTGATTTTTCCAATTGTTCATTCCTGAAGATTGTGAATTAAGTCCATATAAACGGAAACAATTTAATTTTGGTTAATTTCATTTAAAGCAAAATCATTTCTAAAATAAAAACATAACCTAATTATACGTGCATTATAAAAGGTCGGCACATTTTCTGTACTAGCCTAGAAGGTTTAACATTCGCGCAATCCAAAAACATTACCAACGCATACTTATTCCGATCACTATAAAAGCTAGGTACAATCATTCATGTATTCTAAATTCTAAATGCTAATGATCTATAATTTCAAAAATATGTGCTTAATTGTTTGCATGAAAATATGTTTGCTTGGATGATACATTGTTATGATCATTTGCGGTTTATGTTTAATTATTGGAATGATCGTCGACCCTAAAAGAATTTTGCCACCATGTTTCATTTAGGTCAACAGTGCTAATACACAATGTTTGTTTGCGTTAATGTCACAAAATAACAACGTACTTTATCTATTAGTCAATTAATTGTAGTAATTAATTTTTTTTTATTGATTTTGGTTACTATACTTTTACGTGTTCTCGATTTTTCAATGAATAATCGGCATAACCGGTGAAAATCTCTAGCATAACCTAAGTTGCGCTTAAATGCTCGCCAATTTTTGGTAACATGTTAAGAGAAATAGAAAAATCTTCGATTATCATAACTTTTTGCCTTGTTTCCTTAACGCACCAGTTAAAACATCAAAACGTTTTAATACTTGAGTATATATAACATATGAAATGTTAAACACATTTTGAAAGATTATCACGGTTGAAATTTTCTGTAAATAATAATGATTATGACTTTCGATGAAAGTATAGTAACAAACCTTGTTAAAAAAAAAAAAAAAAGTTTTAATTACAAAAATGAAAAATTATACGTATAAGATTATCTATCTATTTTTAGTATCAGTATCACAGAATTAAGATCTTTGCTTTTAATGTGAATCTTTCCATATTGGCATATACTTGTTTTGCATGTAAATCTTACGATGAACACCTCTAAATCCTTATATAAATTTCACGTAAAATCACATAGAAAACACAAATAAACTCTTGTAAATCATAAGTCATCTTAGACTGTTTACACTCTTTATGTGTTATGAATGTACATTATTTTTTTTTCTTTAATAATGATGCATACTAGCTAAATTACGTGCTCGTATGCACGGTTTTGTTTTGTTTTCTTAAGAGATGGGGCGTGCTAAGCTAAGGATGGAACTCATAAAGAAAGAGAAAACGCGAATCACAACTTATCAAAAAAGAAAGCTTGGTATCATTAAGAAAGCTAGCGAATTCACAATTCTTTGTGATGTTGACACCGTTATGATTATATGCCCTCCAAACTCTAATGAACCTGAGGTATGGCCAGAAACCCCTGATCAAATCAAGAAAAGCATCGCTTCTTACAAATCTAAAAAAGGGGAAACTGGAAAAAGAACTTATAATCTCAATGATTTCTTTGAAGATCGAAAGAAAAAGATTGAAGACGAGCTAATGAAAGCCCGTAAAAATGATAAGGTTAAAACCCTAGGGAGAAGAAGAAACTACAGGAAGGAATGATTTGACCAAATCTCTACCATTATTCATTGATACGTTCAACATAAATAGATATGCAAGTTACAATCATACCCCTTGCATAATAGAAAATAACCGAAATTCCCTTAAACTAGAAACATAAATATAAAATACTAAAACATAAAATACTTAACGTATCAATACTCCCTCCTTAACCCACTTTTTGCCCTCAAAAAGGGATTCAAGTGACCTTGTCTTCATCACCTTCAATAGACTCGTTGGTTGCCGGATCTTCATCATCTATCACCTTGATCATGTAGATTTGTTTATTCGTACACTTGTGGCCCGGAACATACCTTTCGGTACACCAGAAACATTCCCCTTTTGCCCTTTTCAACTCTAGTTCCTTGCTCGTCAAACGCCTCGAGCTAAGCATTCCCGATTTACTTGGTAACTCGTTTGTTGGGGTTGGGAGCAATGGAAGTTTTGAAGCATTAGCCGGAGGTATTATTTTGACATCTTCGGGTTGCGGCCCACCCTCCCCCTCGTTGAGACGCTTCATCAAGCTTGTGTTGTTGATGGCTTGAATTCTTGCTAACCCATACGCTTCATGCAACGTGCTCGGTTTAAACATTTTAACCGGTCCACGGATGTCCGGTTTGAGAGCCTTAAGGTAGAGGCTCACGGCTTGTGTTTCGCTTAGGTTAACCTTATTCAGCAGGGAGTCAAAGGCTGAATTCAGTTCCTGTAACGAGCCTGTCTGGGTTAACGACGCCATCTCTTCCAATGGGTCTTCAAACAGTGCAGCAGAAAAACGAGCAGAGATCGAACGAACATAGTCCGCCCATGGGACCTCGGCAACCGTGGCATTACGGGTCTTCATATAGGCACGGTGCCATTGGAGGGCATCGCCTTCCAAGTGAATCGCAGCGCAGCGTAATTTCGAGGCATCGGGGGTGGCATCCATCGCAAAAAAATGTTCGCAGCGATAGACCCATCCTTCAACATCGTCCCCCGAAAATTTAGGGAAATCGAGCTTACCGATACGGAATGGTTTGGATGTTCGGAAGTCACCATCTGAGCCGGAGAAGGACCCGAAGGAACTGCCTGCCAAGTGAACTCCTTTGTCACGGACAGCCTTCAAGATTTCTTCCTGTTGCTTCAATAAAGCAACTAGGGCAGTTTGGATTTCAGCGATCGCCTTATCGTGGGCTTTGAGGGTGTTGTCGACTTCGTTGTTGCGGGTGTTAGTCATGGTGATTTTGGTAGGGATCGACTGGAAGTTGATACCCTTGATAAGGTTAAAACCCTAGGGAGAAGAAGAAACTACAGGAAGGAATGATTTCACCAAATCTCTACCATTATTCATTGATACGTTCAACATAAATAGATATGCAAGTTACAATCATACCCCTTGCATAATAGAAAATAACCGAAATTCCCTTAAACTAGAAACATAAATATAAAATACTAAAACATAAAATACTTAACGTATCAAAAAAGAACATTGAAGCCAACTATTCGACATGGTTTGATGATCTCAATGGTTTTCCTGAACATTATTTAAGACAATTCGTTGACGTGAAATTGGAACCAAAGGAGAAAGAAGTAAGAACTCGTCTCGAGTTGAAAAAAAGAAACATGAATATTCTATATCCATATACACTTAACATTGGAAATAACCCATCCATGTTTCATTATCCGGGTTTAAGTAACCCTAACCCTCGTCACGTCATGAACAATTGGCTTAGTAATGATGTACCATTTACTTCATACATGCTCATGAACCGTGAACCTATTGCTCCGTATGGTTATCAGTTGGTTGATTCTGGGGGCACTAGAGGTTTTCTTTATGATAATAACTTGAACCAGTTTTTGTCAATTCAACAGCCACCCTTGGTGCAAGGTGGTGCGTTGCAAGAGTTTGCAGTGCAAGAAAGACTTGAATCACAAGCGAACAGTAGTGGTTCTGGAATATGCGATCAATAATCGTTGTGGAATGTTTATGGGTTGATTAGCAGTTTAGCTTCTCTAAAGATGAATAATTGCATATATATCCTTCGTATAACTTTTCTGATGCATTTAATATAATGGTTTTATGCATGTTTTAGGTGTATATGTAATTTTACATCAAAAGAGAGAGATATATGCGAATTTTCCTTTTTTGTGTGATTTGATCATAGACTATGGTTGGACACAATGATTTCTTTCTTTTGGCTATTTCTGAGAATTTCGTTTGGGTTTTATTTTGCTTTTGTTATTTTGATGTCGTTAATTGTTAGATTTTTTCTTCGATCAGGTTTCAGTAATAGTTTAGTGCGTGTTATATTTAAAAAAAAAAGTTTATAAACATATACCTACTAAGCATATGTTTTCAAAGCTTTGCATATGCATAAGATTTTAAGACATGCATTGTTTAACTATACTTTGATAATAACCACCTTATTACTTTGATGATAATTATCTTAACACCTCTTCATGTACAGTCCATTTTATACATAAGTTTCTTTAAGCAGAATCTTTAATACTTATATTTTACAAAACCCTTATCAAAAAGTTCTTCAATTCCTATTTTTATCAAGACACCTATGTACTATATATTGGATTTATCTCTTAACGAATAAGATCAAGGAGTTTCACAAACCAAAATTTGTAGGATTCAATTTGTATTTTAATGATTTATGAACTTTATGTTTTGAAATCTTGGCGTTCATGATTTTAGGATTTTACATATGTTTTGCATCGTCTGTTGCTATCTTTTTTTGTTCTTAACGTTACAACATGTTAAAAGAATCTGTGGGAATAATTCATGTCCGACATATCCATGTTTCTGTACATTATGTTCCATGGGAAATGTGACTTGTAGCAAAATAAGAAACAAGATATGAACCAAAGAGGATCTAACCAAAAGAGGCGGCTATTGTCATGTTGCTTGACTGAACATAAAAGGATCGATAAATCTACAAATATAACTAAAGGTGGCAAGACAACAAGTTGGACAGATTGGTGATAAGTTAATAATGATCCGAATAAAACTAGTCATTAATGTAAGGGTCAAATCAAGTCGGGTTGGGTCGACCCACTGACCACTCTATTGTCTACTTCTTTGTTTACGTAAATTGATTTAACATCATAGAGGGGAAGGTATGGCTCGTTGCCATCCCTCACCACTCCTACGTGGCTATCCTTTGAGCCTCGCCACAGCTCTTCACCACACCGGACTTGGCTCGTTGAAGCTCGCCGCTTGGGAGCTCCTTGTCTGCACGACGAGGGTTGAAACAATTCGTCCTTTTTTTTGTGTAAATATAAGATGAAATGTATATTTGTAGATGTAAATGGTTTGTAATCTATACTACTTATAAATCATTTAGCACCTTCTCTCTTATTAATTTTTTAAGACTTCCTAAAATAGATTTTTAAGTAAATACAAGTAAAAAAGCATCATTTACAAGTATTTGAAGCACAAATAAAACTAAAAAAAAATACTATTCAAAACATACAATTAATACACACTACAACATACGCTGCTTTTAGCGGGGACATTTTCTCGCTTTCAGCGGGGACTTCTCCCCGCACAAAACCTTCGAAAGTGCCTCGGCTAAAGCCCTTCTCTGTAAACTTTCGGCGGCGACGGACCTCTCTTTTGGCGGTGACACGTGGGACCCACACTGCCAGCGTGGACAATTTTGGTCAGGTCAAACTTGCCAGCTTGACAACACTTTTGGCGGGGACACATCCCCGCTGAAAGTATTTTACATAGTAAATGGTTCACACTTTTGGCGGGGACTCGTCCCCGCTTAAAGTATTTTACAAAGTAAATGGTGCTCACTTTTGGCGGGGACACGTCACCGCTTAAAGTTGTGCTCACATGTATTGCAGCAACCTTTTGGCGGGAACATGTCCCCGCCGAAAGTGACTGACCCATTTTGCAGCAAATTGCTGCAAAATGGGCAATTTTCAGATTTTTTCCGGAAAAAATCTACATGATCACTACAAATTCACAACCTGTATATAATCTAATTACAACACCACAAGACACTCAAATCACAAATTCGCCAAACATAATATCATACATATCCAAATTTGTTAAAAATTAACATAATCATGTGTTTGTATCCAAATTCACAAAATACGGTTCAAAAACCGTTATCACATGTCACTACATAAGCTAGCTATCCGCTATACGCTACAAAACTATACGTGGGAACAATGTAGCGGGAATCCTAACACATAAACTACATAAAGACATAATAATCCATGAAACTATCCAAACATTTGTCCTCCCACTCCCCCCACTAGCCCCACTCCCCTCCTCCGGGGTACCTGTAGACTCACCTGGTGAAGCCTCCTGGGATCCCGATGTCGTCGCCTGAGTCGCTAGCTCAGCGGGGAAACCCGGCTGTGTCTTAGCCCACCCTAACAACATATCAATCAGTGTCCTTTGCTGGGACATCTCCTGGGTTTGCTTCTGGACTGTTTCGTGCAGGGAGGACGCGGAGGCTTGATCACGAGCTCGTGCGGCGCTGAGGGTCATCTGACGACCACCGCTGGGTAAGACTTGACCTATGTCAGGAATATGACCTCGCTCACCGATCACGTGGCGCATAATATCGAGGTCAGACATGGTCGTCCCCCCGGAGGTGCTCTCCGTCCGCATCTGTATCATCTGGTTCTGTTTTACAAAAAAACAAGCAAAGTAATATATAAGTCATGATTTATTATATTTGCATTAATGTGGGTGAGTTTTATGGAAATAAATTATACTTACATATCTAGCCTTGGACAATGTAGACTCCCAAACGTAGCTTCAAGACTTGTTATTCTATTTTCCAGATTATCAACAGCAGCAGCTTCATCAAACGTGCTTTCAGCTTCATCCTCACCTCCAACAGCAGCAGCTTGAGCTTCAGCAGCACGTTGAGCTTCAGCAGCATCTACCTCTTCCAAATACTCTCTATAGTATGACTTTTTCCTCAACCATACCAGAATCAGGTCTCTCTGCCACGGTGCACAGTTCACGTACGAACCATATTCATCAAAAATTTCAACGCCCCAATGATTTATAATTTCATTATACAAGAGCTCGTGTGATAAAACTTTTGCCCGCTCCTGTTCCGGCGTTAAACCATCCATTGTTATGTGTGTTTTGTATTTTTTTTTTTGCCGAATTTATGATTTAATATGTATTATGTGTATGTTATAATATATATTAAAAAGTTTTTGGAAGAAAGTTGCAGCTTGGAGGGAAATTTGGCACCTAACCTTTTAGCGGGGACAAAAGTTAAGCATATCCCCTCTAAAAGTATTGGCGGGAATAATACCCGGGACAATAAAGCGCAACTATTTTGGTCAAAGCTTGTGAAATATCAAAAATACTTTCGGCGGGGACATATCCCCGCCAAAAGTAGGAGTTGAAAATGCGACTATTTTGGTCAAATTTGCGATCTGCCAAAAATACTTTCGGCGAGGACTTGTCCCCGCCAAAAGTTAGCGTTGAAAATGCAATGGGCGGTCAGCGAGAATTTGTGCCAGCTCAGCACTTTTTTTGTCGTGTAGCGAGTTTCAGCGGGGACAGAGGCGTCGCCGCCAAAAATCTCGTCGCCCGTCCTCCTGTTTGTTGTAGTGACACAATTTAATTCACCATTTCACAAAAATATACAACTATTTAACCACAATATAAAATTTAACACAGACAGTTAACGACCAACTATTAAGAATCAAAAAAGCCAAATACTTCAACCAAATGCCAAGAAAAACAACTATTTTGTCCTAACTTATATCCAAAACAAAAAAAAAACAGTAAAAAAAACTCCTATAACAATATCAGAATCTATCTCGTTGGATACAAAAAATAAATAAATAAATAAATTAAATTAAATTAAATTAAAAAAAAAATCCTCCTCAAGATATTAATTGAAAATCAAAACAAAAAAAAAAGATCTCGAATTTAGTATTCAAAATGATCAAAAGTCGTTAAAGAATCCAAGAACCAAAGACCTTGTACCAAGATCTTTGAGCCGAAAAACAAAAAACAAAAACAAATTACACACGAACCAATAGAGTTTGTATCTTGTTTGTGATTGTGTTTCAAGACCATGACAACCAAAAAGGGTATTAGTGATTTTGTACTAATCGGTTGTAAGAAGTAAACGAATCAAAGGATAAAAGGTTGAGATTAACACGAAAGGGTTTTGATTGTTTAGTTTATGAATGTATTTCGAGACGAAGTGTTCGGTTATTGGTGGGATAAGATTGAGATAAAGTTAGAGAGGCTGAGTTTGTTTATTAGTGAATGAAATAATATGAAGTATGGTGACTGATGTTATGGAACTAATCGGTTGTAAGAAGTAAACCAATCAAATGATAAAAGGCTAAGATTAACACGAAAGCGTTTTGATTGTTTAGTTTATGCATGGATATCGAGACGAAGTGTTCGGTTATTGGTAGGATAAGATTGAGATAAAGTTAGAGCGGCTGAGTTTATTTATTAGTGAATGAAATAATATGAAGTGTGGTGACTGATGTTATGGACTTTAGGTTTAGGGTTGTTAGCTTTAGGATATAAGTAATACTAAATTCTTCATAAAAATTTTCAATTACAGGGTATCCGCCGCCGCAACGCGCGGTGATACGCGGGATTGCGCCCTCGCAACAGGTTTTACCTCTCAAGGGATCTTGAGAAGCTTGCAATCCCCACCAGGCAGTGTACCTGATCGTTGTAGTATAGTATAGTGACAAGTACCGGGGGATTGATCGTTCAACTCAGGAATAGTGTCGCTAGGATTAGAAAACCTACTAAACTAGGTCTAGAGGTGAGGGATGATTCTTTTTGTATTTTTATATTTTATGAAAAGCAAGTAAAATCTCGGGTTTTGAAGGAGTGGATCGGAATTAGTTGCTAGCCAACTAACTCAATTAACTAAAGATGCAATCAAAATAAAATAAAAATAAACGAAATTAAACTAATGTGGTGGAAACAATAATGAGAAAAGATGTGTTTACTTAGATTTCATTACTCCCTAGATATCTTTTACCGGTTGATTAGCTTGTTACAATTGCATGGATGACGGGTTATATTCCTTAATACTAGTCGTAGGGCCGTGTATAATATTCTCTAACTATATAAGCTCCTACTTCACTCCTATGTCGAGCCGACTAAAAGCTCCTAACATGGGATCATTAGAATTCACTTATGCATTAAATACAACCAAAAATCGTAGTACACCTCCGATCATGTTTCTTAATACGTTCAAGCAAGTTATCAATGGAAGTCTTCCAGTTTTCTTAAGCCTAACATCGAATACAATCATCCACAACAATTATAAACAAACAATCAACCAATAATCAACATCTAGGTTTCACTACATCTAAGCAAACACAATAAAAACCTAGCCTAGCATGTTAAAAGAAAGACAAGCATAAGATAGAATCAAACAACACATAAACATATTGAATGATTATTGGAAGACTTATCTTTATTCAAACATGGATGAAAGAAGGGTTTGAAACCCCTACAATATGATGAAAATTCGACCTAGGGTTTGTGGTAAAGTTCCTCCTAATGTTCCACACTTTTACAATGAAAAATTGGAAAAATATATATAGATAATACATCCTGACGGCGTCATGTTGTAGGGTCTGACGCCGTCAACTCGCCGCCAATATAAAATTCGTATTGCCTAGATCCAGTCTTGACGCCTTCATGTGTAAATATACTTTGGGCCGTCACATGTAAAATGACCCTGACGGCCTTGGTGACGCCGTCAGGTCAATAACACTGAAAATGTTCTGGGCCGTCACGTTATATTTTTCACTTCCACCTCTTTTACATAGCTTGACGCCGTCATGTATGAAACCTTGACGTCATCAGGTACTGTTTCCAGCAAGGATTTTGATACTTTGCCTTTTTCTTCACTATTATGCTCCAAAAACGTCCAAAATGCTTCCTTTTCCAGATTTCTCCTCAAAAGTACCTAAAATGACAAAAGGAACAATTTAGGACAGTAATTGATAAAATAATCATGAATTCGGGCTTAAATGACCCCTTAAAAGCGGTACACTTTTCGCCTCATCACGCGGATACCCTGTTAGTGTTTTAAATATGGAAACTTGTAAATGATTAATTGTTTTTTAAAACACGAAATGAAAATACATTAAACAAGAAATTAAAATACATAACACATAGAATTGAAATACACTAAATAACGTACGATTAACCTACGATTAAAATAAACTATGAATCAAGAAAATGATTTAGTTTGTGCCATAGCCCTCGTCACTCGAATCGTCCTCACTCGACGTCACACGGTTTAATCCCATAGCCCATCGCCATTCTGCTCGACGGTTTCTTCGATCCTGTTTAGCTTTTGCCTGCGCCTCACGAGCTCTTACCTGACGTTGTTCCTCCGCTTGAACCTCTAAAAATATTTGCATATCTTGCTCGAAGAGTACTTCATTAGTCAACCCAAAGGTATTGGGTTGGTTTTGTGGTGGATTGTTTGCCGGTGGATTGTTTTGTGGTGGAATGTTTGCCGGTGGATTGTTTACCAGTGGAAACAAAACTTCCGGTGGAGTGTTTTGTGGTGGATTATCATATGTGAATACGGGAAACAGATCTTGTGGTGGATTGTTTTGTGGTGGATTGTCGTATGGGAATACGGGAAACAGATCTTCCGGTGGTGTGTTGTAAACCGATTCATTATCTGGTGATGCGTTGTGTGACATTGTTTTGTATAAATTGTTTGTAAATTCTGTATGATTTGTGTGTGAATTGTGGGTGTATTGTGTGCCTCTGTGAATGGCTATTTATAGGACTATTTTTTGAGTTTGAAATTTAAATATATCCCGCTCTGTTTTTTAAATTTGAATTTTAAAAATTTATCCACCTGTTTTTTTGAATTTGAATTTTAAAGGTTTATCCACACGTTTTTTTGAATTTAAATTTTAAAGATTTAACCGCCCATTTTCTCAATTTTAAATTTACACATATCCCACTTAGTTTTTGAAATTTGAATTTCTAAACACCCCTATATAAAGCATATCATAACATACTATTTTGCACACACTTCAGTTTCTAAAAAATTTTACAATGGCTAATCGTTGGTCTGTTGAAGAAGAAAACTTGCTAGCCAACAGGTGGCTAATCGTTCACGAATACCATGGCGAATCCTCTTTTTGGAATGAGGTTACAGAAAGGTTCAACAACCAATCTGACGGTGATTTTCGTAATAAAAACCAGATAACGGCTAAGTGGGCAAGACTTAGCACCGAATGCCAAAAATTCAATGATATATACTTGAATTTGCAGCGTATAAGCTAGGACAATGATCGTCTTCAGAATGCTATGAACATCTTTAAAGAATGCTTTGGTGGGAGAGGCTTCAAATATATTCACATGTGGTTAATTTTGAAAAACAGCCCCAAATGGAATAGATACAGTGTTTATGTTTTGTATTTGTATTTCCATATCGTTTATATTTGTATTTCCGTATCGTTATTATTTGTATTTCCGTATCGTTTGTATTTGTATAACGGCTAGATTGAATCTGAATAAAATGCTTAACGGTTAATTTCCCTTTACAATATCTTTTAACGGCTAGTTTCCCTTATAAATACCACTTAAACAAGACTTCGTATTCTCACACACACACTATGGCTAACCAACCAGCTGAGGTGCAAAACGCTATCCTTACCCGATTACGTAATGAACAAGAAAAATAACTTAAGTTGATTAACAGTTTGCTATGTGAGATAACTAGTATTATTCGACAGATGCATACTCGTGCTCCAGAGGTCGAAAGGTTGTGTGAGCTGCCTCAAGACCATCCAATTATCAGGGTCTGTCTAGAAACTCTATTAAGAAATGATGAAACGGATCTGCAACTTCAGGTTGCCTTGAAAATGGTTAGGGAACAAGTGTTGCAAGTGTGGGAGGAGAAGTCAGATCTTATTGACAATTACAAATCTATATAAATCATTCGATTATTTGTGTGTTAGATTTCATATCATTCGATTATTTAGTATTGTTTTTAACTATTTTTGGATCATTTTTAACCGTTTCGTTATTTTATGTTTCATATGTTTTTATTGTGTTGTATTGTATTTTTAATTATTAATGAAATAAATTTAGTTAATTTAATGAAATGAATAAAAAAAATAAAGTTGTAAGTGATGGGCCCCAAATGAGTAAGTTGAGGTTAGTTATGAGTGAAGAGGGAGTTAGTTGTGAAGAGGTGTTAAGGTGATGTGGCACTTATGAGCCCCAAATGAGTAATTTAGCTTCATCACCACACCTTCCCCTCTTAAAGACAATTTTTTTAAACCGCTACATAACGCCCTCCGATGTGGGATATTACTAATATCATATTACAGAATACAAAATCTGTTGATAAGACCATTTTCATCAATATAAAATATTAAATTCTCAAATTACAACATATTAATCTCAATGTCGAGTCTAGATGAGGGCACGGGGGAATCGAGCTATAGTGTTGTGCTACAAAAACAAGTAAAAAGACAAAGCACATACACATATATAGAAAAATATATGGAATTGAGAAGAGAAACAAGATATATAGAAGAATATGATAGATTAGAAAGAAAGGATGTGAAATCAGAAGATACATAGCATGCAGAAATCAAGTTTTAGGCGATGCTGAGGACGAACCCGTAAATGTTTGGACGGTCCTTTAAAGATAAGGGACCGCCACTTTGATAAGGGACCACCGCCAGCAGGCGTATTATTTGAAATACGTGTTGTGATTCAAGTGTTTTCCCAATTTTAAGGTTGATTAATATGACATTTTAAGGACAACAATTATGAATATTGATTGGCTCCAAATGGTCAACTTATATTGACCAAGGAATGGTCAACAAGGTCAAACAGCCTAGAATCAATCTCCGCGGAATATAGGGTTTCCCCGAGTCGTTATGTCCCGACGAGGTGTTGATTGTATTCAAACGGCTTGTGATCGGGTGAATCTGGACGGGAAAGGGGTTGTGAATTATTTGAACTAAGGAATATACGAAGAAATAGCTTAAACAAGCTATATATATGATTACGTGAAAGTTAGATACCTAAAAATGTTTAATATCTAAAAACGTGTACGTTCAGATTAAATTTACGCGAACGTACAAAATAAAACGTGAAAACTGAAATCTGAAAACCCACAGGGCGTGGAAATGACTTTTTTACAAACTAAATGATGAAAGAAAATTTTCAGAAAAAGAAAATAAATTTTTACACTAATTACTTATTTAATATTAATTAAATACTATTTAATTCTAATTATTAATATTTAAAATACTTAAATATAATATAATATTAATTTAATACTAGAAAAATGAAAATTAAATTTCCAAAATTATAAAAAAACTAAAAACAAATTTTAAAACTAAAAATATGTCTTTTTGTCTTTTTGTGGTTTTTATATTAATTAATTACTAATTAAATATTAATTACCTAATTAAGCTAATTAAAATTATTAAAAATACTAAAAAGACTTAGAAAATTAAGAAAAATTTTATAAACCTAATTAACCATCACAGGAATCCTAAAAAATTATAAAAATTTTGTTTTATAAGTTTTTACACTATTTTACTAATTATTATATTAAATATTAATTAATTACTAATTAAATTAAATAAATTATAAAAACTAGAAAATGAACAGTAGAAATTACAAGAAAATTCCTAAAATTATTTTATAACTTATAAAAGCTAGAAAAAATATAAAAACTAGGTCTTATTTAATAAAAACTAATTTTGCTATTTAATACTTAATTATTAATTAATTATAAATAAAACTAATATTAAATCTAATAATTACCAAATGATAATATAAAAATCTGAGAAAATTACTAAAGTTACTTTAACATAAAAGGAAAATAAGAAAAATATAAAAATGCAAGTTACTTAATAAAAATATAAAAATAAAAATTAAAAAGATAAAAAAAATTAAATAGAAACTATCACTTATTTTAAACTTGAATTTTCTGGATTTTCTTTTACAAAACTCTTAAAATACTTAAAACATGAAACTTTTGTGAAAACAAAATTTCCAAAGCTTAAAAATAAGCCAAATGCAAGCAATAAGCTTGCAATGTTGACTTATGTTGACCAAACAAGAAAATAAGCTCAAATGAGCTTATGTGGGGTCCACAATGGTGGATTCTGATTCACTTACGTTGTGTGGACATGTTTAAGTAAGAATCTACCAGATAAGCCAGTTGAATAAGCAATTAAGCCAAAATAAGCAAGTTACTTTCTAATTTATACACTGGAAATGGGACAAGGTTTAGGGGTGGTTCCAGGCGGGTCCCAGTGAGCCTAAGCTCAAAGATTTGGTTGGAATGGAGAGGGGGCCAGGAGGGGGTCTAAGGAACCAAGTAGGGGGCCTGTGGGACCACTGTGGTGGCCAGAAACCACCACCAAAGTGGTGGTGGTGGTTGTGTGGTCTGCTGCAGCAGGGGGTGGGACTGCCCTGCAGGTGAGTTTGATCCAATGTGGGGCCCACAATAAAAATCCTAAAAATGAAGTGACTATGGGACTTTGTAGTTAAGCTGGGGAACTACATATTCTGAAAAGCTCAGGTCCTAACTCTCAAAACAAAATTCTACAAAAATCTTGCAAGTTTTGCAAAATCTGAGATATTACAATTTTGACTTTTGTGAAAAACTTGATATTTTGACTTTCTTGAAATTCTGATGGATCCTATGAGCTAATAAAATTATGATAAGCTATAATAAAGCTAATCTAAGCTAATGATGAAAGTTATAAGCTAATTATGAGGATTTATGGATTCAAAACCCCACACAGTTAACTGTGAGGGGGTTGTTTTGTGATTTTGAATATTTTGCTTGTAATCTATGATTTTTAAGACTAGAATGCAACTAATGAAATATATGTGACATGTTTCAATAATTATTACACCATGGAACTCCCTGGATCACAGTGAGATTGCATAATCCAAACACACCTTAACAGTTATGATTTTAATGAAACCTAATAACACTAGAACTAGAGTGTAATCTATGAATCAGAATCTATCTACTAGGCAATTATAGAGCTAACTAAGCAACAAAAAGCTATCAATAAGCACTACAACAGGTTATGCCAATAAAAGACAGTTAGGACCTAAGATGAACACAAGGATTTTCAATGAACAACCAAGTGATATTAAACAATAATGCTGTCTAAATACACTAAATAAGGACAGAAACATAGATATAAACAATCTTAAACAGTTACATGTTAAAGTTGACAGAAATCTAAGAAATGCTTACAATTGATTCAAGCTGAGAAAATGGTACACAGACTAATAGAACACAACCTAATTGTCTCCCATGAGACTCTACAACCATTCAAATCCAAAATGACCAGGATCCTTGTTTTCAAGATGCTTCCACACTAATTTTTGATTTAGTGAACTACTTTTGAGTATGTTTGATATTTTTAGCAACTGAGTACAAATGGATCCTAATACTTCCAATACTTAGGATAACTTATAATTAAGCCAAGCTGAGCTTTAACAAACATAAATCAACAACTTCTAAACACTTTATAACTAAAATGAGATTTTGAATGAGAATTTCTACAAACTAAAATATTACTGAGAACTTGAAATTAGGATTAAATAAAGGTGTTATTACACTTAAAGTTATGATTAAAATCTTTTTTAACTAAGAAAAACAGCCGAGACTTAAATTACATCTAAAAATATATCTAAACTATGCTACCACTACTGCTACTCTAATACCTCCTATTCTTTGCTTTTTTCTTGACTTATATAGCCCTAGGAGTACTTCTCTGACTTTCCCACCATGAATATCAGCCTTTGGATGACTTCTATATGATCTTGACCTTTCAATTCTTTTTGGCGGGAAAGAAGGGTGAGGCAATTTGGCAGGTTGCTTGTGAGGTTTGTGGGTATTAATTAGGTTTTGGAGGGTTGTGGTTTGGAAGAGGAAACAAGGTGTGGGCTTGCTGAGGTGGATGAGGGGGGAGGTTGAGTGTGGAAGGGAATTATCAAGCTAGTGGGGATGAAGGAGGGAAAGGGTCAAAGTGGTGTTTGACCAGGTAATATAAAAACGGGGGTGGGTATTATTTGTGAGGGTGGATTGGGCCTGTGGGGGACTTGAGCTTGGTGTTTGGCTGGGCTGGGGAAAGGGTGGATCAGGTTGTGTTTTGTTTAGGAAATAATAAAAAAGGTCCATTTGGTTTAGGTAAACAACAAGGACCAATTTTGTAATTTTGAGAAGTTGAGGGACCTGAAATGGTAGATTCTCCAAAGTATATTACAAGGACCAATGTTGCCATTTCCAATAATACAAGGACCATAGTTGAAATTTTCCAATATTTAAAATATCCAAGGACTAAAATTGCCAAATTGCCAAACTCCAGGGACCAAACATGACATTTCCTCAAACTTTCCTCCCAAGGTCCATTTTTGATAACTTTTAATTTTTCAAGGATCAAAAATGATTTTTCTTTCAAAAATATCCCACCAGGGACCAAATCTGTCAAATTATGAAGTTCAGGGACCAAACTGTAATTTCTCAAAACTTTTGATATTTTTCACCAAAGGACTAAATATGACAACTTATGATTTCAAAAGGACCTTTGGTGACATTTCTTTTAAAATATGTGCTCAGGGACTATTTTTGCCAAATTTTGAAAGTTGGGGGACTGAAACTGCCAATTATGAAAACTTTGTACGTTTATCATTTATTTTTACTCATTTTGCATCTGAAACATATAAAACACAATTTTAAAATATTTTCAGTAATTTGATGCATTATTGAGTGTTTTTGTATGTTTTGCAATTCAGATTTGACCAAAAATGATGAGTGTTTGAGCACTCATCAAATATCACAACATAAAGTCACCATGATTCATTCATTCATAGGAAAACATACATGATTAAGACAAATATCTCCTAACAACATAGATTCATACAACAAATACTACTACAAGCTGTCTCTAGAAAATCCTAACTTCCTAGAACATGCTTGGCCCAAAGATAGTCCTCTTGATTATTTAATTAAACATGTAGAGATGTTTAGTTTGAAGATGGAGAGTAAGAAGGTGGAGAGGATGGTGGAGCCGAAGGTGGCATGGATGCAAGAGGAGTTGGTTATATTATAGGTTGGGAAAGGAGATACTCAAGGTAGCCAAACATAAGGTGGAGATCATCTCTTAGAGATGAGATGAGATGGAAGTTGTGATAACAACAAGCACATGATAGGAGAAAGTGGTGGAGTCAGAGGAGCATAGTCCAATAGTCCATTTGGTGAGGTGATGAGGCGAAAAATGATCCGTTTTTAGGGAGTCATTCAAGCCCGGAATTGAATTTATTTGATCAAATATTGCCCTAAATCATTCCTTTTGTGATTTTAGGTACTTTTGGAGTGAATTCTAGAAAAGGAAGCATTTTGGACGTTTTTGGAGCATAAAAGTGAAGAAAATGGCAAAGTCTTAATTTTCCTTGCTGGGAACAGTACCTGACAGCGTCACCAAATCCTACATGACGGCATCAAGAGTAAAACAAGAGGTGAAGTGGATAGAGTACGTGATGGTCCAGAGAGTTTTTACACTAGGGCATGACGGCGTCACCATAGGCCGTCATGGTCCCTTTACACGTGACGGCCCAGAGGAAAATTGCTCTTGACGGCGTCAGATCTGGATCTAGGCAATCCGATATTATTATGGGCGGCGAGTTGACAGCGTCAGATTTCTCTTCTTGACGCCGTCACATTGGAAAATCTATATATAGTTTTGTAATTTTCATTCATTAAGAGGGGACAATTAGAGGGATAACTTGGAGAAACCCTAGCACGATTTTATCAGTATTTTCAAGGGTTTTTACCCTTTGAAACCTTTCATGTTCAATTAAGATAAGTATCCTTTCAATTCATTCAATATGTCTATGTGTTGTTTGAATATATCTTACGCTTGTCTTGATTTTAACATGCTAGGCTAGATCTCTTGTGTGTTTGTTTAGATGTAGTGAAACCTAGATGTTGATTATGGGTTGATTGCTTGTTTATAGTTGTTACTTGATGACGTATAGCCTATATTTGGGCCACAAGCCCAAATGATAGACATTACTTACACCTAAGCCCATCACGAATGGGCTACCATGACAATGGTATGGGCCGTAGTATTATTGCTCTGAGCTCATGAAGCCCAAAGGCCCAATCTAACCCACCGGGTAACGATAAGGATTATCTATTCAAGGAATAGATATCCTTACCTCGGATAAGCACCACGCGTGCGAAGAGTGAGGAGCAAGAAATACGGTTTCTTAGCCCCTATATATAGAATCACACGATTCTCATTCAAGGTACGATTTACATAATCCCTAACTCTTCAACTAAACCCTAAATCGATTACTTACTCTCACGCCGGAGTCTAATCGGGGGAGACAATCCCTCGATAAGCCTAACGGTGTTGTCTTATTTTCTTAGTGCGCAGGTGACGAAGAACTAAGAAGCTAATTGATATAAGAGCAAAAGCCCAACAACCCGGTACGCCCAACTTTTGTATCAACAAGTGGCGCCATCCGTGGGACCCTACTAAGAACTAGAATGACGAAACATAAGAATTCGAGCCAGCGGACTCCGCAGTCAGAAAAGCGTGACCATCAGAAGAAGAATCGACAAGATTCGACCTCTAGGCAGGTTGCTGGGACAACCAGCGCACCTGATCACCAAGAGGCAGGAACAACCCAGTCTCTTCAAGCGACGGAACTACCTATAATCTCTTCAGTGGTCCCAAGCGTTGAGGAACTCCAACGCACCCTCTTCACCACTCCTCATCAGGCTACACCCGCAGTGAACAACACTGTGCCGCCAGGCGCTCCTGAACGGAACAGGGCGCCTAACACTGAGGAAGAAATTCTTGCAACAACTGAGGACGCACCGGATCTAACTTTGGGGAACTTTGTATCCCAAAATTATGAAACATTAACTGCCCTCATGCAAGAAGAAGCAACAAGAAGAGCAAACACGAGCCTACAAGCACGACTCAATTTTGCTCTGGAACGTGAACCATCACCACCGCGTCCCCCACGAGGAAGACGCACAGAACGTACCACTATCCATGATAGGTTAGGTACAATATCTGATTCGCAGTACTCTGGAGACAGCGAGAGGCGCACCAATGTCCACTCCAGACTTGGCAGTCGGGGAATACATGATCGATTAGGGCCTCAACATTCGCCAAGCCAAGGATCTTCAAAACCTGGGAGCAGGAGGATCCAAGATAGATTGGGAAGAAGAAGATCCCCAAGCAGAGATCCCTCAGGCTCCTCTTCTGAAAGAAGTAGGCGCAAGCGCCGAAAGAGAGACTACCCGTCTTCCAGTGACTCCTCGGACAACGAGGATAAAGAAACAGGACACTGGAAGTCAAGAGGAAGACGTCGTGAGGAGGAGAACGAAGATATGTCCCTCCCATGGCGACGTCAGAAAATTGACGCGTTTACGCGACGCATTAGCGATTACTCAGACCACAAACGCAGGCGCATGCCCGCTAACGTAAAAACATATGATGGAACAGGTGATCCTGACGATCACCTAAAAATTTTCGAGTCAGCCGCAACAATCGAAAATTGGCTACAACCTGTGTGGTGCCACATGTTTAATTCCACGTTAGTAGGAAACGCGCGCACATGGTTTAGCAAACTCCCACGTAGGAGCATCGGTGGATTTGAGGAATTACGGAAAGCATTCCGCCACAACTTCACCCAGCGAAAGAAGTGTGCTAAAAACCCTGTGGAGCTAGCAAGAGTGAAACAGCGCCAAGGGGAATCCACCAGCGCTTTTATGGAACGTTTCAAGGATGAGTGCATACAAGTCAAAGCATGTCCTGAAATTCTAAAAATTTCAGGGTTCATGAATGGGATCAATAACCCAGAACTCATCCGGAAGCTTAATGACAAAGTTCCACAATCCTTTGACGAGTTAACAAAGCGCACTAGATCCTTTATACAAGGAGAAGAAGCTGCTGCGGATAGCAAAAAAGGATATTCAAACTATAGGCAACAAGAACAGCCGCGGAGACAATCCAATGATCAGAACAACAACCGCAGCAGGAACTATCGCAGTGGAAGAGACAACGACAAATATACTCCTCTCACTAAAACTCCGAGAGAAATATTTGTAACAGAAGGTGCGAACTTCCCAAAACCACCACCAATGCGCACAGCAGAAGCAAAGCGCCTAGGTAGTGGATACTGCGAGTACCACGGCCAAAAAGGCCATGCAACTAACGAGTGTGTTCAACTAAAACAACTAATTGAAAAATTAGTTAGAGAAGGCAGGATGGACCACCTCGTGAAAAACATTAAGGAGGGAAAGGATAAGCAGAGAAACGGGGGCAAGAAAGAACCCCCAAAAGAAAAAGCTGATACTATCTACATGATACAATCATGGCAACGAAAGATAAAGCAAAAGGTCAGCCAGAAATTCTCTCCAGAAAAAGAGATATCCTTCCCTACCATAGCCGCGGACAACGCAGTCGTGGAACCTCTAACCATTGAGATACATACGGGGGGACATGACATCCACCGCATGTACATTGATGGTGGAGCATCCGCGGACATCCTGTACGATCACTGTTTCAAAAGGCTGCGACCTGAAATCCAAAGTCAGTTGATACCAGCTACAATGTCATTAACAGGATTCACAGGAGAAAAGATTTGGCCCATGGGGCAGTTACGCTTATTGGTGGTCGTAGGAGATGAACAACACTCAACCGCGACATGGATAAATTTCATGGTAATAAAGTCTCCTTCACCATACAATGGTATAATTGGAAGACCGGGAATATCATCCATGCGCGCGGTACCATCCACAGCGCACGGAATGCTTAAATTCCCAGTGGAAGGAGGGGTGGTCACTCTCTATAACACAACAGTACCACCAAGAGAATGCATCGCAGTAACAACTGAAGCGAAGACTATTCCAGAACAGCGCACGGAAAAAACGCCAAATTTAAAAGTCGCTATTCACCCAGATTATCCGGAACAACAAGTTTCGATTGGAGGATCTTTATCTGACAAAGGTAAAGCAGCCGTATGCGCACTCTTGCAAAAGAACCTAGATATCTTTGCATGGGAACCAAAGCATATGACGGGAGTACCGCGCTCTATTACAGAGCATAAGTTACAAATCCGACAAGGATACCCTCCAATACGACAAAAGAAGCGCGGCCAGGCCCCAGATCGTGCAAAGGCTATTTTGGAAGAAGTACACAAGCTAGTAGATGCAGGAATCATGCGCGAAGTATACTATCATGACTGGCTTTCGAACCCAGTTATGGTAAAGAAGAGCGATGGCAGTTGGAGGATGTGCGTAGACTTCACTGACCTCAACAAAGCATGTCCGCAAGACTGCTACCCACTGCCAGAGATAGACTGGAAAGTCGAATCCTTGTGCGGATACCCCTTCAAATGCTTCTTGGATGCATATAAAGGGTATCACCAGATCCAGATGGCAGTGGAAGACGAAGAAAAAACAGCTTTCCACACCAGTCAAGGGGTATACTGCTACACAAAAATGCCTTTTGGCCTGAAAAACGCTGGCGCGACATACCAACGACTGGTGGATACAGCCTTCGAAAAACAAGTAGGCCGCAACTTGGAAGTCTATGTTGACGACCTTGTCATCAAAAGCCATACAGAGGACGAATTGGTGCACGACATCGAGGAAACATTCCGAACGTTGGGGAGGATAAACATGAAGTTGAATCCCAAGAAGTGCACCTTTGGCGCAACTGAAGGCATGTTCCTCGGATACTTGATAGAACCCGATGGAATCAAACCGTGTCCAGAGAAGACAAAGGCTGTTATTGATCTCCCGTCCCCACGCACACTCAAAGAAGTCCAGTCACTAAATGGAAAGTTAGCAGGGCTGAATCGCTTCCTATCTAAGTCAGCGGACAAGTCCCTTCCCCTCTTTAAAACACTCACGAAGTGCACAAAAAAGGGAGACTTTCGCTGGACTCCCGAAGCAGAAGAAGCTTTCCAACAACTTAAACACCATCTGGCATCTCTTCCCAAACTCGTCGCACCGCGACCAGGGGAAGAACTAATCATGTACTTATCGGCAACCCACGGAGCAGTTAGCGCAGTACTATTGACAGACAGAGACTCCGTCCAGACACCCATATACTTTGTAAGCAAAGCCCTAAAGAAAACAGAGGTTAACTACAGTGTTATGGAAAAACTGGTCTTGGCTCTAGTGTTCGCATCCAAAAGACTGCGCAGATACTTTCAAGCGCATCCAATAGCGGTAATCACTGATCAGCCAATTAAACAAGTTATCTCTAAACCGGACGTATCAGGACGCTTACAAAAATGGAGTGTACTGCTAAGTGAGTATAACATCTCGTACAGGCCGCGCACTACAATCAAAGGACAAGTCTTAGCCGATTTTATCGTGGAGAAGCCAGATAGCGACAGCCCGACCTCTGCAGCAAAAACAGACCTACAGGAACCGTGGACCTTGTTCACAGATGGATCCTCATGCGCAGATGGATCAGGCGCAGGCCTTATTCTCACAAATCCAGAAGGTATGGAATTCACCTACGCGCTACGCTTTGAGTTCACAGCCACAAACAATGAGGCAGAATACGAAGCCCTACTAGCCGGACTACGCATCGTAATCCAAATGGGTGTTCGCAACCTAGAAGCAAATGTAGATGCGCGTCTAGTCGCTAACCACGTGTTAGGGGAATACGAAGCCAAGGATGATCACATGATCCAATACCTGGAGAAGACAAAATCTTTGATTAAAAACTTTGATAGGTTCACAATTAAACAAGTACCTAGAGGAGATAACAGGAAGGCGGACGCACTCAGCAAGATTGCATCCACAAGCTTCGCACACCTTTCAAAACAGGTATTGGTAGAAACCCTAAAAAACAAGTCAATCTTGGATATGGAGATATCAACGGTGATAGAGGAACAAGATCCTACGTGGATGACACCTATCATCGAATTTATTAGCAAAGGAATCCTACCCCAAGATAATAAAGACGCTCGAAGAATACGGCGCACAGCGCAACGATTCGAATTACGCGACAACGTACTCTATCGGCGATCTTTCTTACAACCATGGCTCAGATGTGTTGGACCCCTCCAAGCAGACTACGTACTCCGCGAAATTCACGCTGGGTCATGTAGTATGCACTCAGGGCCACGATCCGTGGTGGCAAGCGCTCTAAGGTCAGGATACTATTGGCCAACAATGCACCGCGACGCACGCGATCTAATAAGAAAGTGCAGCAACTGCCAAGTACATAGGCCTATTCCACGCCGACCACAGCACGAGCTAACACCAATCACCTCACCATGGCCATTTTACAAATGGGGTATTGACATCGCAGGACCTTTCCCCGTCGCAGCTGGAGGAATAAAGTTCCTCATCGTAGCCATAGACTACTTTACAAAGTGGATCGAAGCAAAAGCAGTGGTAAACATTACGGGAAACCAAGTCAAACGCTTTGTTTGGGACAATATTGTCTGTCGCTTCGGCCTACCAGGCGAGATCGTATCAGACAACGGAAAACAATTCTGTGATAACCCATTCAAAGATTGGTGCGCACAATTGAACATCACACAACACTTTGCTTCAGTCAAACACCCACAAACCAATGGCCTAGTTGAGCGCGCTAATCGCAGTCTAGGTGAAGGCATAAAAGCGCGCCTTGACAAACATAAAGGAAGATGGGTAGATGAGCTCTCGCACGTCTTGTGGGCGCATCGCACGACAATCAAAACCAGTACTGGCGACACGCCATTTTCCTTAGTCTATGGAACAGAAGCCGTCATACCAGCTGAAATAGGAATGCCAACTATACGCACAGCAGAGGTCAACGTCACAACAAATGACGAGGAACGGCGCATAGACTTAGATATACTAGAAGAAAGACGCGAACGTGCAGCTATACGAGAAGCAAAGGCTAAGGCAAAAATGAAGAAGTATTATGATGCAAAAGTCAAAGACACTTCCTTCAGACCAGGAGACTTTGTTTACCGCGCCAATGACGCGAGCCACGCAAAAGACACAGGCAAGCTCGGACCCAAATGGGAAGGACCTTACGAGGTCACAGACGCGCTCGGCAACGGCGCATACAGGTTGCGCGATATGGAAGGTCACGACCTAGCGCGCACTTGGAACATCTGTAATCTCAAAAAATGTTACTTTTAGGCTACGGCCCTTTCACAAACACACTTGCATCCTACGAGGTGCCCAATAAGTGTTTGTCTTTTTTCTTTCTAGGAATTGTATTTCCTATTTTTTCACTTACTTGCAAGTATTAATAAAATGTTATGGTTTCTAGCTAACTCCATAGCGCATTTTACTTTATTGCATATATGTCAATATTGTTTATTTTATATTTCTGCCTACATGGCGTGCATGCACCACTTAAAGACCCACGAAGGCATAAAGGATAAGTTAACCTACTAATTAACTTGTTGAATAAGAGGGTTGTAAACCCATCAACATTGGATCACGAATCCTTGCTAAGCGCCTTACTCTCGAGACGTTGAGGTAAGTTTCACATGCGCACCCCACGACGGAGGCGCATATACCAAGTACACCGTACGAGCTTAGCAATATAACGAGCCAAGACACTTGGTCAAAAATAAAACTTAGCAAACAATGCAAGTATACTTAAGTTACGCACTTAAAAGACTTAGTCAAAAATAAAACTTAGCAAACAATGCAAGTATACTTAAGTTACGCACTTAAAAGACTTAGTAAAATAATCAAACTTAGCAAACAATGCAATTATATTTAAGTTACGAACTTATAACAAAATGTATCTTATTCCATATTTATTAAATTACAAGGGAAAATACATAAATTTACAAACAACCTATATGCTATGGCGATGATCATGGCTCTCTTCTGGAGCGGCGGAACTCCCCGCCTCCTTCAGCTTACTCAACGTTATAGCATCCTTGAGCGACACAGTTGGAACACTCACAGCAACGCCATCAGATCGAGGAAGGTGCGCAGCACCGATGCCGCACATCACAGCCTTGCCCTTAATACCCTTCTTTATGGCAACCCTTTGATCGTGACGCTCTAGCACCTCCTTCAAGGGGACTTCCTTCTCCAGTGCAAAAGGCTTGAGGATATCACGGGGCCGCGCAAAAACTGGGACTTGAAGCTGCGAGACATCAGGTTTTAGATAATAATCTAACTCCTCTTCGGCATTCTCCCCAAAATGACGCTGCAACGTCAGACCCGCCATGAGCACATCTATGGGGTCATCTTGGTCGCGCTCCAACCTCCCTATATGCGGCAGCTCAAGAACCTTCATCCCCGCCATCGCCTGCACCAGCTCGTCGTACGCCGTTGAGCTATAACCAGGAATTTCCGCCAAGTCCTTCTCCAACAACTTGGCCTCACGGAGCTCCTCCATGGCCTGCGAACGGCCACGCGCTATCGCGCAGTGAACAACCTTCCCAAAGGCTTCCACCACCTCCGCAGACTCTAAAGTACTTAGAGCTGCCAGACGAAGCCCATGGCTGATCAACCACCTGCATTCACAAAGTGATAATAAGGTAAGATACACAATAGGGCGAACAAGCAAATTTAAAAGACAAGGGTGTAAGAATACCTGCGCTCGGCTATCATAGACATCAGATGAGGATACAGCTCCTCGTCATACTCGATGCTGAGGGCGCGCAGCTTCTCCTCATACATCACGAGCGTCTTCTCCATGCGCTCCTTGAACTCTTGCAGGCTAGCATAATGCTCGGCCCTTTTTTCTTCAAGATACGACACAGACCAAGATGTCTTTGCCTTTACCTGCTCAAGTTTCGCCCTCGCATACAGCAGGTCAGCCAAAATGCTCATCTTATCTTGAGCGATTTTCTCAGCATACGCCCTCGACTCCCCAAGCTCCACTTGCGCATCCGCCAACTGTGCGCGGAGTGTCACCAACTCCTCCTCCTTTTGGGCTAGAGCACGGCTCTCCCCAGCATACTTTCCCTTCAGCTGAGCAACAAGCTCAGCTTGGTGGGCAGTGGTCGCAGCCAGCTCATCCATCAGCTGCTGCGCCTCACCACCATCAACAGCCTCGGTATTCCCCTCCTTGTTTTCGTTCTGCGGAGAGGAAACCTCATCATCCTTCGCGGCGTCGTCCCTACGAAACAAAGGCAGTCAAAAAATTACAACAAGTAATTGCAAAAAAAAAATAAAAAAATAAGAAGAGAAGGAATGCACACTTACAGAAACGGAGAAGCATCAGCCTTCAACCGTGCGCCAGAGGTCGAAGTTTCTTCCGCATTCGACCCTGCGTTTTTGATGACGTGTCGACGCCTCTTGCTGGTGCCACTGGTTCCAGCCTCTCCCTTGCGCTTTAAGTTCTGCGCAACCTCTTCCCTCAGCACCTCCTCAAGTTTCCGGATCCGAATGCTGTCAGATGACCCTGAGCGCGCCTCCTCGTGCGCCACCTCCAAATCAGGCACCGCCTCCACAGTGGGAGCCACAACTACTCCTGGCTCAACACTCTGGACGGGCGTCACCACAAGTGGTGGCGTGTCCTCAGGGACCGTCGTAGGCAGAACAGTCAAGTGACCGGCAGTCGCATCAAGCAAGGGCTGCTCTCCTTCCCTCAGAGGACGCACCCCTATGGTTACCTGCTTTGGCCTATCCAGCTTGACCACCGCGAACAAATCCATCTCTGCACATCAAGGGAAACAAGAAAGACAAAAAGGGATCAGTTATTAAAAGCACGAAGACAAGAATAAAAGACTTACAAAGCATGAAGAATAAGGGATGAACACCCACCCCGGCCATCCTCACTTAAAAAAGTGGGAACCTCATCTGCAGCACCAAAATAAGCGCGGCTCAACCCCACGTGTACCAAAAACTCCTCCGGATAGGGGTTAATGGCCAGTCGATTGGCATCTAACGTTTGCGCATCAACGCGATTATAGGAACCGGGTGCGGGGCGCCCATCCCTTGGTAAGGTTTCCTAAGTATAAAACTCAAAGGGAGAGGGAAAGACTGCGTCATCCACCCAAAAGAATTACTCCCTCCAATTTTTGAGGGCGTCAACCTTTTCCGTATAACACTGAAGCGCCCCCTGGCGCTTCGCAAAGGAAACCCACCCATTTGACCACGTCGTGTGGTAAAAGGAGCGGAATAAATCTACAGTTGGTTCTATCGCAAGTAAACGACAGTTCACTTCAAAATTCGACACCTTCGCCGCACCTATACAGTGCAGCTGAGAGATGTGAAGGCGATAGTGATTGAGCAAATCGCTCAGAAAAATGGAAATGGGTACGCGGTAATTCGCATACTCAAAAAATTTCGTGTATAGACCTATCTTCCCTTCGGGGAAGTCAGCTATACACGCATCGACATCTGGAGCCTCGGGATGTACATCCAAAGGCACAAAATAGTCGGAAGAAAACTGCGTGACGTCCTCAATAGACAACGCGGAGCGAAAGTCCTCTAATTGAGCAACCATTTTCATCTTAAAAATAAGTGGGATGCACACAAAGATTACCTACGAGAGTTAAAAGATTTTCTTGCAGAAAAATGCTCTAAAAAAAAAGAAGAAGATGAATAGTGGTTGTATGTGTTTTACTGTGTGGTTAAAAAATGGGGCGGCACTCTTATATAGGGTGGTAAAACCCTAATTTCCCTCCACGTGGAACCCACTCACAGTAAATGGGTGGCTAGAAGATCAAAAGGTACATGCACTTTTTCCCGAATCCCAAGGACTACGTGGACACCACCCCCGACTTTCGAGGCATTCATTTCAAAATTATTAGGTGCATTGCACCTACAAAAAGGCGGTAAAATTAGTTTAACCCCCCGCCACGCTTACCGCTGATGGTATTAAGTCTAGTACCCACGGCTATGCGCCGCGCGCACTAGACTGGGGGGACATGATGACGTATAGCCTATATTTGGGCCACAAGCCCAAATGATAGACATTACTTACACCTAAGCCCATCACGAATGGGCTACCATGACAATGGTATGGGCCGTAGTATTATTGCTCTGAGCTCATGAAGCCCAAAGGCCCAATCTAACCCACCGGGTAACGATAAGGATTATCTATTCAAGGAATAGATATCCTTACCTCGGATAAGCACCACGCGTGCGAAGAGTGAGGAGCAAGAAATACGGTTTCTTAGCCCCTATATATAGAATCACACGATTCTCATTCAAGGTACGATTTACATAATCCCTAACTCTTCAACTAAACCCTAAATCGATTACTTACTCTCACGCCGGAGTCTAATCGGGGGAGACAATCCCTCGATAAGCCTAACGGTGTTGTCTTATTTTCTTAGTGCGCAGGTGACGAAGAACTAAGAAGCTAATTGATATAAGAGCAAAAACCCAACAACCCGGTACGCCCAACTTTTGTATCAACATTACTCATGAATGATTTCAATGTTAAGCTTAAGAAAACTGGCAGACTTCTATAGGGTAACTTGCTTGAACGTCTTAAGAAACATGAACCAATGCGTACTAGGTTTTTATGGTTGTATTTAATGCATGAGCGAATTCTAATGATCCCATGTTAGGAGCTTCTTGCAGGCTCGACATAGGAGTGAAGTAGGAGCTTATAGAGTTGGGGAAGTACGTACGCCACCCCACAAATGGTATTAAGGAATATAACCCGTCATCCACGCAATTGTAACAAACTATCAACCTGTAAAAGATATCTAGGGAGTAATGAAATCTAAGTAAACACAATTTTCTCATTTATTGTTCACACCACTAGTTTAGTTAGCTTTATAAACATTTTTGTTATTTTATTTTGATTGCATCTTTAGTTATTGGGTTAGTTTATTAGCAACTAATTCCGTCCACTCTTCCAAAAATCCGAGATTTTAATTGCTTTTATAAAAATATAAAAATACAAAAAGAATCATCCCTCACATATAGACTTAATTTTTAGGCTTTCTAATCCTAGCGACACTATTTCTGAGTTGAACGATCAATCCCCCGGTACTTGTCACTATACTATACTACAATGATCAGGTACACTGCCTGGTGGGGGTTGTAAGCTTCTCGAGATCCCTAGAGAGGTAAAGCCTGGTGCAATTCCCACGCATCATGAGGTATTGGCTTGATTTGGAGAGGATGAAGGTGTAAAAGAAGGAGATAGGTTACTCACAAATGGAGTGTATGCACCCGAGCTAGATTGGGTGAGCAAGGATGATAGGTTTTTGATGAATGATGAGAAAGGTGATAAGGTTGGCCTTGAGGAGGATGATGGTTTAGAAGAAGAGAAAGATGTTCCATTTGTGGATGGAGTTTTGAGAGTTGCATTGTAACTGTGACACCCCGAAAACCGGATCAGCGGAAGCATACAAGTCCAGGGGTGCTACTCGATTGTTATCATAACAAAGGGCACAAAGAACGATTTTATATAAACCATTTTGGAGGAAATTTCATAATTGAAAATATTCAATTTACATCAATTGAAATAGTGCGGAAGCTATAGTTCAAAAATAGATTTAAAACAGTCCTAAACGGTTTTCGGAGTCTTCTATGACCAAGCCATGCCCTTCGCCAAGCTCCTCCAAGTAAAATATACAGCAGCAGTATCTAACACCTGAGATAAAAATGCTAAAGTCAACACAAAGGTTGAGTGAATCCATAGGTTTAAAATAAAGTAATTGATCACAATATTTCAAATTTTAAGAAAAAGGGGCTACGTTGTTATACGCCCGAAAAATACCACGGGGCTACGTTGTTATACGCCCACTGCACTAAGCTCATGAGACAAAAGCGTTAACAAACACCAAAAGTCGACAGTAACCGCGGAATTTCATAATATATCAAATGCCCCAAACGCTGGGTACCTGCCGAGTACCCAGCAAACCTCGAATATAGTACACCGCAAATTTCCTATCTGGAGAAAGGAGTGGGAGGGTCAATTCCTATAGGCTTATATCCCTATATTCGCGCTCACTCGCAAGTGATTAATGGCTCATGATCTGAGAGACTTAATAGTGGCAAAAATCATACTTAGTGCTTATCAAAATGGCTACTGCTTCACTCACAATACCAGAAAATATCAGTTTTCAGTTCAATAAACAGTTTTCAAACCATTGTGATCATAGTAAAAACAGAGCATGTATCTCACCCCAAGTATTTTGCAAAGCAGTTAAAATAGATAAAAGTGGGGCTATGAACTCACCTGAGTATGCAGCAATGCAAGATATAACGACTAGCACCAACTAGTCAACACAATGGCATCAAAGGTAGGAGAGCACAACGGCATCAAAATATAGTCACACGACATCAAGCAGTATAAATACAACGAAACTGGATCGGCACAACCTAACGGGTAACACATATCAGAAATAATACTCAAGTAATATATAAAGTAACGTCCGTCGAATACCAATGTCATTATGAAAAGGTTTAGTTCTCAATGGCGATAAAAGAAGTAAATCTTTGAAATCTCGTGTGGATCTTAGGAAAATACCGTTTCAAAAATAAGGCGAAGGAAGTCTGCGAAATGAAATCAAACAATTAGAAAAGAACGACGAATAAGAGAAAAACGCTCTCAAGAATAAGTCGTATAATATATAAATAATAACTCACGCCAAAACAAATAGAAACCTCAATGAAAGAATAAACGAGAAGAGAAAAATAATAAAAGAATAGAAGAAAGAAGATAAAACAGACAAAAGAAAACATCGATAGATAGTCTCGGTATTTACCCATTTTCCCAAAGCAACGTTGAAATGAAAAGGGTTTTGAAATAATAAAGTTTGGTAAAATAATTTAAAGTTTATAAAGAATTTTACGAAATTTCGGCATGACGTGCCCATTTATATAATATTTTCCCGAGTCAACGACTCTTAAATAATTATTAAATATTGTCAAAATTTATTATTTTTACTAAACATCACAATATAATATGTTTGAATATACCATTCGCGTGAATATTAGTTGTTTAGTTTTATCGACCATTTTGTATTGTTCGGGTTTCAGGTACGTTAAGATCTTTACGAGCCTAACGTACCCTACCGTCTCGTGTACCAAAGGGTCCATAATGTCCAAAGAACTAACACCGTAAACCCGGTACGTCCAAATCAAGCTCACAATATAATAATATAACATCATAATCCCGGATCCAAGTCCGATATTCAAATCCTCTTAACTATGTCAAATGTATTCTAGGTTTCATAGTTTTTATTATTCTCGTTTATTAGTTTACCATTTAACTAATAACATAATCCCGAGACTAGTAACCAAACCCAAGCAAAATACAACTAAAACTACAACAACAATAACGTCAACCCAACATCAAAATCAATCCGGGTCCAAACCGAACCCAAACCGAGCCCTAGGCTCTCGGCTCAATCCAAACAAATCCAAATCCCAACACAAACACAACACCAACAACAATAATAATAACAACATCATCCCCACCACCACCCGAGTCTCGGTGGTGGTGGCTGCCGGCTGTCGAGACCCAACAAATCAAACGGACCCTCAAAATTACCAACAATATCAAGAAATACATACTCCCTCGTCGCCAAACATCAAACAACAACCATATTATTAAAACCCTCACCGAGTCAACCGAGTTGACTCGGTGAGTCAAACTGAGTCGCGGCCAAAAGGGTCAAGAAAGACCCACACGAGTTTTTGCTTTAAAACATGAAATAAAAGATTTTTAGAAAAGATTTAAACAAATAAAACCGGTTTTTATAAAAAGGTTTACAAAACTAGGGTTAGGGTTTCGTATAATTTCAGAAATAACAAAAGGGTGGCGCGTGAAGGTGTTTACCGTCGGAAAACAGAAGAGAGGAGAGGGCGGGGAAGGCGCGGTGTGATGGTGGTGGACTGTGGTGGCGGCGGTGTGGCTCCAAACGCAAGCAAACGTATGTCTCGTGGTCTCAAACGCTCCAGAATTACTCCTTGGGTCTTGATCTACGCGTCGGTATATAAAAATAATGTGACCGGAATACTTGCCGGAAAATGTGACGGCGCCGGAACCCTAGAGGGAAACTGGTGAGTGTTTAGTGAGAGAAAAGAGAGAATATTGTGAGGTGTGTGTGTTTATTAGTGTTTAAAATGAGAAAATATTAATAAAAGGGGTATATATATTAAAAAGTATAGGGTAGATTTTGAATTAATGAAAGTGTGGGGGATGCAAAGGTAAATATCACGGGGACCAAAACTATCAACGTAGTTAAACTTCTCACGAAAACGCTTCGGGGCTCAAACGACATAACAAATGGACTCGAAAAATTACGAAACTTGCGCCATTGTTCACGAAATTATTTTTCCCATCAAATCAAGTATAAATTTCAAAGTTTTTTTCAAACTTCATATAATTCAAATAAGTTGAAAAATGCAATACGATTCAAGTTTTCTAGGTTGTTCAGCTCGATAAAGGAATAACGCTCACGTTAAATAAGATATCCACAGTTTTTCAAACCCAAACAAGTTCAAAGAAGTTCAAAAGTTAAGGAAAATCAAAAGTAACGGTTTTGGCTCGTAAAATAGTTTTAGGAAAAGTACCGGGGTTACAGTAACACCCCCATTTTCACAGATCGCAGCGGATTTAGATCTGGGGTATTACTTCATGGAATCACAATCACAATAATATAAAACGACTCGAAAAGAGACGTTTTTTATAAAATGAGTTATCATTCATTAAAATATAAGAGTTTTCATTAAGAAGAGGTCCCGTAAATCTAAGTGTGAAAGTAGTATTTTGAATGATAACAGGGTTGAAAGTCCTCCAAGTTTAGTGCCGCTTCGTGCCATAGATCCGTAACAGCTAAATACCTAGGATACATGCTTAAAAGTCAACACTAGATGTTGAGTAAGAGTCATAGGTTTAAGTGATAGTGTGAATACAAGTTCCACATAGTTCAGTTGTTACACCCTTCATGGAAAATGTAAGGTTTATGATAATTGCGAGGCATATACAATTATCATGAAAAGAGGATTATTGCATTAAGCTCATGAGACCGCACGTTAACATGTCCAGGTCATAGAGCACTACAGACCTTTACATGACGGGACGGAGATAAGGTTAACTTGCCAAAGTTAAACCTAAAAGGGTGTTTTCAAATGTAGTATTTATTGGTACCCGTATGAGGCAAACCAACGGGAGTTGTCAAACTCCAATAGATCTATCAACTATAATCGCGTTCACTCGCAAGTGATTATGGTTCATGAATTTTAGTTATGTAATGGTGGCAAAATAACACTCGTGCAATAACCAAAGAAAAATATTTGTATTCGGTTTAAAGCATGTATCCCCCTCATAGGGTTTGTAAAGCATTTAAAAGTGAGACTATGAAAACTCACCTGGGCCTAAGAAAATCTGATTGATGTGAAAAGTGACTCGGATAATAGACCGCCTTACTCACGTATTCCTGAGAGTTTTGTAGGTGTGTATTAACAATAGGGATCATTAGTTTAACCATCCCATAATTTGCATACAAGTGATATGTCAGAAAGAGACTTATTCTTTAAACAAAAAAGAAGAGACTTACTGTTTAAACAAAGAGCAAATTCTCTAAATGTCTAAATCGCCCAAATTGTTCACTTTTTCAAAAAAAAATGACTTCTCAAAATAGATGAGGCAACTAGTCGCCAAAAATACAATCAGGGACACTTGTCAACATTTTATTTGAGCGGCTTGGGCGACTTGGAAAAGTACCTTACACAAAAAGTCGCCCAAAGTACAATCAGGGGACACTTATTAACATTTAATTTGAGCGACTAGTCGCCCAAGTCGCCTTGTCTATCCTGAGAAGTTTTTTTCTTTTCTTTCTTTTTTTTTTTTCTTTTTTTTTTTTTTTTAAATAATAAATGAACAATTTTGGCGATCTTGGCATTTAAAAATTTTAATCTTAAACAATCATACAATGTAACGTGAGTTGCTCAAAAGACATGATATCAATTTTAAAAAGTTTATTTTTCTTTGTTACTAGTTTTTCAGGGAATCTATTTTTTTTCTTTTCTTTTCCTCTTTTCTCTTCTTTCTTTTTTCATGTTCATTGTTTTATTTAAGGCCAAATATCTACGATCATATAACAACAATACTCAATCTCACCACAACGAAATATAAGGAGATAAGATGTAGATACTCTGCTTTGAAAAGAACTTCGGTAAAAGAGTGTGTATTTAAATTGGCAGTATTCAATCAAATGGATTTCTATCATTACTTAAAATAGTTACTGTGACCATGACCTAACATAAATCTTAGTTATCACATATAATGCACAATGACCTTTTATCTTATAATAAGCTAACTAACCTAACATCTTGAATACTCATAGAAGTATTTATTCAATTATTCAATGAAAGTAGAATGAAAAGCTAAACATCATAAATACACAAGAAATATTTATTCAAGAGGAAGCTTCGTCACTAAAGAGTGTATAGTTTTTGCAAAAAAAGTCACAAAACACACGAAAGTGACTTAAAATACAAGTTGAGTACATAGAATAGCAAAAAAGTTAATTCGATACATATAAAAAGATATGATAACAAGTGAGATACATTTATAGGTCATTATTTCATTTATAGAACCTCTCATGGGTAATAGGAGTGTTAATAAATTTAAGGGTAAAAAGTTACAAAATAAACGCAAGTGACACAAAATGCAAGTTGGGTAAAAAAAAAAAAAAAAAAAAAAAATCTTAGTTATCACATATAATGCATAATGACCTTTTATCTTATAATAAGCTAACTAACCTAACATCTTGAATACTCATAGAAGTATTTATTCAATTATTCAATGAAAGTAGAATGAAAAGCTAAACATCATAAATACACAAGAAATATTTATTCAAGAGGAAGTTTCGTCATTAAAGAGTATAGTTTTTGCAAAAAAAGTTACGAAACACACGAAAGTGACTTAAAATGCAAGTTGAATACATAGAATAGCAAAAAAGTTAATTCGATACATATAAAAAGATATGATAACAAGTAAGATACATTTATAGGTCATTATTTCATTTATACAACTTCTCCAAAGTAATAAGAGTGTTAATAAATTTAAAGATAAACAAGTCACAAAATAAACACAAGTGACGCAAAATGCAAGTTGTGTAAAAAAAATAAAAATAAAAAAATGGATGAATACAAACATATATTTTCAAATATAATATATATGAATATTCACCAAATTTGACAAATGATGCTTACTTCTAATTATAAACTCTATCCGTTTCCTAACGCCCACCGATGTGGGATATTAGTAATATCATATTACAGAATACAAAATCTGTTGATAAGACCATTTTCAGTATTAAATTCTCAAATTACAACATGTTAATCTCAATGTCGAGTCATATATAGTCTAAATTCATACGGGTTAGAATATATGGGTGATTCTTCACTAGTAATTATGTTTATCTTCGCTAGAATTCTTTTGTTCCATTTAAATGGGTGTAAGTGGATAGCTCATTCTTCTTCTATTTCCATTCGAAGCAGGCTGCCAAGCCGTTAGTGAACAGACGGAAAATGACTGTAGCAATTCTTGAATTCTACCAACTCTTGTATTTTCGAGCCTTGTATGATCATGGACCTATACGCCAGACCCATTGCCATCGGCTTGTGTGAGGACTGATCAGGCCCATTTAGTAATAGCAGTACGTAGAAAGAGGTCGGTTAGGAGCATGCGCAACGATATGATCGAGCATGAGTGCGGGTTGAGGGGCGTTGAAATGCATGTATAAAAACTTGGTTTTTTTTCTTTCTAATATACATGTTTGATCATTTTTAAGCATTCAGTTTGATACCGACTAGCTACAACGTATCTCAAAAACTACATATTACAACATAGAACCTTGCTCATAACATTGAGTTTGTACATAATAAAAAAAAATTTCAAGTCTAAACATGACATATCTGTGCATGTCACGCTCTCGTTACTTCGTTAGTATTATTACAAAAACTATACACCCTCAATGTTTTTATTTTGTTGCAATTTTTTGTTGGATTTTTCACTTTCTTTTCCTAATGAGTATACTAGCAATGTTAGCCTTAAGGGCAAGTGCGTTATTGACCTGAATCCTAATATTGCTAAGAGTAGTAAAAGGCACTTTCAGTGTATGCAATAATCTGGCATGCATTTAAAATATTTTCAGAAGGTTAATGTTAAGTTGAACACTCGAACGTAAGCATCTCTTTATGTAGGGCTCATTAGTTTAACCATTCCATAATTTGCATGTAACTATGTAAGTGATGATAAGTCAGAAAGACTTATTACCTGACCCTTTAAACAAAAAAAGAAGAGACTTACTGTATAAACAAATATATAATGTAATGTTAGTTGTTCAAAAGACATTATATCAATTCTAAAAAGTTTATTTTTCTTTGTTACTGTTTTTTTAGGGAATCTATTTTTTTTCTTTTTCTTTTTCTCTTCTTTCTTTTTTATGTTTATTGCTTTATTTAAGGCCTAATCTCTACGATCATATATTTAATAACAATACTCAATCTGACGACAATAAAGTATAAGGAGATAAGATGTAGATAGTCTGCTTTGGAAAGAACTTCGGTGAAAGCGTGTGTATTTAGACCCGTGAACTTTCGATATATCAAATAGATTTCTGTCATTACTTAAAATAGTTATTCTGGCCACGACCTAACATAAATCTTAGTTACCAATTGGGGCTTGCTCCATGGTATTAGTCCCTCACCATAGACGCTCAGTTGATCGGTCAAAGGGTGTCTCTTGGAGAAAATGGAATAGGTTCAATACGAACTCCTAGCTAATTAGGTCAATGAGAACATGTGATCATTGCTCGAGGCCGAGTCTTTAGGAAGGGTCCAGTTGACATAAAAAAATGCATAAAATTGAAGTGTTCCCATCGATTTACACCTTTTGGAGAATATAAATCTTAGTTATCACATATAATGCACAATGACCTTTAATCTTATAATAAGCTAGCTAACCTAACATCTTGAATACTCATAGAAGTATTTATTACTTTATTCAATTATTAAAGCTAAACATCATAAATACACAAGAAATATTTATGCAAGAGGAACCTAAAATAGAAATTTTAGTGAGTTTGGCCGCACATCAATAATGGGAAAGAATAAAAAGGCCAAAGTAAAAAAGAGTGCATAGATTTTGATTCAGAAACTTTATTTCCAAATTGGCAAATTCTATAGATCTGACAAGGGATAGAGAGTTGGTGGCAAAATCAGGTTTAATACTCGTTTTTCATACGCCAGTAATGGGTCACAAAGGCCAAATATTTACGTATACATGTTTATGTTCACACGGATACTTCAATTAAGTTGCGTATATATGAGTCAGTAGGAAAGATTCGCTTTTGCGAGTAACTTGAACGAGGTTTTTTTTTTTTTTGAAGTCTGAATATACGTAACAAACTTTCTGAAATTAACCGATAGAGTTGCGATCCTTTAAAAAGGAGATCAAAATTAAAAAGTCTAAAAAGGTTTTTAGCCACTAAGCTAGTGCCATGTGTCCCCCACCCACTCCCTCCCTTTTTTCTTTAATATTTTCGGTTAGAGGGCATTTTGGTCATTTGACCCATTTTTTTAATTCCACCTTAAATTTCAAATGCAAATAACTTTCAAACGACAAACTTTTAGAAAAAACCGATTTCACCATAATTTTTAAAATTTAATCCTCTTTAATTTGGTATAATTTTTTTTTAATTTTTTCGAAACTTTTTTTTTGACATATTTATTGGGTCATGATTTTCTTGAAAATTTTAGCATTTTCGGCTATAATTTTGTCTAGTTTAAAGGCCGAATTTTGCAAAACTTAAAACACGAAAGTTGTAGCTTCTTGGCCATTCTTTACTCAGAAATTTGAATCACTCAAATCCAATATGATATGAGTGAGATATCGTATGTTAAAGATGACGTTTTACTCATATTTGTTGCACACAATGTGTTTGATGAAATGTTTAGCTTAGATTTTTAGTCTTAAAATCGAGTTAAATGCACTAATTTTTGTACAACAATGCACCTTTAGTTAATTTATTAATGTAAGATTCAAAAAGTTTTTTTTTTTTTTTTTTTTTTTTTTTTTTTTTTTTTTTTTTTAACTGATGAACCATATTAACTGATGAACCTTATTAACTGATTTTTAAAAAAGACATTTTGTTCATCAGTTACTTTGGTTGAACTATATTAACTGATGAACTTATTAACTGATAAACCTTATTAACTGATTTTTAAAAAAGACATATCGCGCGTTAAAGAGCCTTATTAACTGATGAACTTATTAAATCAGTTAATAAGGTTCATCAGCCTTATTAACTGGTTAAACTATATTAACTGATGAACCTTATTAACTGATGAACTTATTAAATCAGTTAATAAGGTTCATCAGTTAAAGAGCCTTATTAACTGATGAACTTATTAAATCAGTTAATAAGGTTCGAACTTATTAAATCAGTTAATAAGTTTTATCAGTTAAAGAACCTTATTAACTGATGAACTTATTAAATCAGTTAATAAGGTTCATCAGCCTTATTAACTGGTTGAACTATATTAACTGATGAACTTATTAACTGATGAACCTTATTAACTGATGAACTTATTAAATCAGTTAATAAGGTTCACCGGTTAATAAGGTACATCAGTTAAAAAAAAAAAAAAAAAAAAAAAAAAAAAAAAAAAACTTTTTGTATCTTACATTAATAAAATGACTAAAGGTGCATTGTTGTACAAAAATTAGTGAATTTAACTCAATTTTAAGACTAAAAATCTAAGCTAAACATTTCATCAAACATGTTGTGTGCAACAAATATGAGTAAAACGCCATCTTTAACATACGATATCTCACTCATATCATATTTGATTTGAGTGATTCAAATTTCTGGGTAAAGAATGGCCAAGAAGCTACGACTTTCATGTTTTAAATTTTTCACGATTCGACATTTATGATGGTACAAAATAAGGTCGAAAATGCCCAAAAAATTAAGAAAATTAACACCCATTTCGTATGTAAAAAAAAAAAGTTTTGAAATTTTTAACAAAATTTATACCAAATTAAAGAGGATTAAATTTTAAAAATTATGGTGAAATCGGTTTTTTCTAAAAGTTTGTCGTTTAAGAGATATGTGCGTTTGAAATTTGAGGTGGAAAAAGAAAAAATGAGTAATTTTCCTATTTTGCCCCTATCCAGATTTTTTAAATTAAATAAAGGGTGGACACGTGGCAACACCAAATATCTTTTTAGGCTTTGCAATGTTTGGGTACTTTGCAAGGGATCCGACATCTTAACAGATATACGTAACATACTTATTTTATTCTAAAGATACGTAATATTCTTTTAAATACTTACCAATGTACGTAACATTGACGATTACCATTTCAAAAAGTTATAGTTTTGGTCCCTGTTGTTTGTGTTGACTTTCACCATTAGTCCTTTGACACTTTTTTTACTTAGAAAATTTACAGTAAATGTCCCTTGACATTTTGTTGACTTTCATTGTTAGTCCTTTGACATTTTAATAATCTTTCATCCGTTTTATCCGTCTTAAGCCGTTTTCCTCTATTTTTATACAATTTCGTCCGTTTTGTCTTACGTTTTTATCATTTTTTGTCTGTTTTTATCCGTTTTCTTTCGTTTTTATACGCTTTCGTCCATTTTTCTTACGTTTTCATATGTTTATCCGTGTTTGTCTATTTTCATACGTTTTTATACGCTTTCATCCTTTTTTCTTACGTGTTCTTATATTTTTATCCGTTTTATACGTTTTTGTCTGGTTTTATACATTTTTATCCATTTTTATACGCTATCGTTCGTTTTTCTTATATTTTTATCCATTTTTGTCCTTTTTCATCCGCTTTTATACACTTTCGTCCGTTTTTCTTTTATTTTTATCCGTTTTTATTTGACTTTATCTGTTTTCATCTGTTTTATACGCTTTCGTCCATTTTTCTTACGTTTTTATCCGTTTTCATCTATTTTATATGCTTTCGTCTGTTTTTCGCACATTTTTATTCGTTTTTAATCGTTTTCATCCATTTTTATATACTTTCGTTCATTTTTCTTATGTTTTCATATGTTTTTATCCGTCTTCATCCGTTTTTATAGCTTTTGTCTGTTTTTCTTACGTTTTTATACATTTTAATCTGTGTTTGTTCGTATTCATTCATTTTTATACGCTTTCGTCCGTTTTCTTACTTTTTTTCTTATGAAAATGGAGAAAAACGGATAAAAACGTATGAAGACGTAAGAAAAATGGATGAAAGCGTTAAAAAATAGATAAAAGCGTATAAAAATGGATAAAAATGTATAAAACGGATAAAATCGTATGAAAACAGATGAAAGCATATAAAAATGGATGAAAACGGATAAAAACGTATGAAAACATAAGACAAAACGGACAAAATTGTATAAAAACGAAGGAAAACGGCTTAAGACGGATAAAAACGTAAAGAAAAATGGACGAAAGATTATTAAAATGTTAAAGGACTAACAATGAAAGTCAACAAAATGTCAAGGGACAATTACTGTAAATTTTCTAAGTAAAAAAGTGTCAAAGGACTAACGGTGAAAGTCAACGCAAATAAAAGGGACCAAAACTGTAACTTTTTAAAATGGTAATCGTCAATATTAAGTACATTGTTAAGTATTTAAAAGTATATTACGTATCTTTGAAATAAAATAAGTATGTTACGTATATCGGTTAATTTCAGAAAGTTTGTTACGTATATTCAGACTTCAACTTTTTTTTTTGTCCGTTTATTATTTTATCATGGGTGATTATATTGTTCGGAAAATTGAAGAAAAAAGGATTATCGCTATTCTAATTTTAAATATCGAGCTTCTATGACCAGAAGAAACTAGAATCATCAAAACTTAACAAATTGAAATAAAAAAAATAAATAAAAATAAGACCTCGTTCGTTAAATCATCATCAATCACTAATCTATTTGATCATAAAAGTTAATCTACTATGATCAATCACTATATTTACTTTTATCGACATGTATTCAGGTTAATTTCATCGCTGATAGGGAAATTAGGCCAGACTGCTAGAGGCATCTATTCGGCTCATTAGGTAACTTAATTAAGTAGTCCATCGACCGAAAGTTAGATGAGCAGTATTCAGATAGGTAAAGAAATGTAGCAATATGATTAGGTGACTGATTAGGATTGTTAATAAATGTAGTTGCTTATGCTTGTCGAATAAGATTACGAGTCTAAAAGGGATCAACCTGAGCCATCCCTTCATTGAGAAAACCTAAGCCATCACATTCAGTTCTCTCTCAAAATAATTCTCTGCTTATACTCCTTGTTCATAGGAGAAGTACAACTTTACATTACGTGTAAATATATGCTCCAATGGAAACTACACAACCAAAAAAAGTTGCATGTGTTTAAAATGATATGAAAGTTCAATCACAAATCACGAGTGATTTTTGGAAAATGATACAAAATGTCAAATTCATATGTACTCAAAAAGTGAGTGTATATTGCCACCGATCTAATTATATTATCAATTGTTTTTCTCATTTAGATCACATGAACGAAATTAGAACCAAATATAATCGGGTGCACAAATTTTTTGGAACGGTAATATAGAAACACATTTCAATGGTATGGGTGCATTTAAGATACATTTATGAAAATTTGATGTTTTTTTCAAATATTGACACTACATCAAGACAATCCATAAGAATCCCAGACACTCGTGGAAACCCCTAGTTCTGTCTCTAAGAGTTGGGCGTGTCACCGTGTTAATGGACAAGGTTTAGTACGGTTTAAGTTAGGATACAATTTTTTTTTCCTCTATTTTTTATAATTAATATGAGCTTGCAAGTCTTTACCCGTCATAATAACAATTTAAATAGCATTATTAAAAAAAAAAAAAAAAAAAAAAATGAGGTTGTCGGCATTTAAATATGATATTGTGACTTTTTGTTTTACTCATTTAGATTCTTGGACAATGAAAGATATATTCATACCGTTTTTGAAATTTCAACTTTTGTTAATCTTATACGCTTCTTTCTCATATTAAGTGGCGTTTGATTTGTTGCTAGAAATCACAATTAGTATCGGATTTGATATGGGGTAGATTGACAATGGATATGAAAAAATGTATCATTATGATTGTTTATGTTTGAATGACAAAATATGGTATGAAAAAGTGTATAGATATTTGAATTTTGCGGTGGAAAAGAGATGTGCCCGCGGAATGGATTTCATTGACACTAAATTAGTGAATAATGATTCTATAGTTATGACTAGTTATAATACTCGCGCATGCGCATGTTTTTTTAAATTTTTTGAATCATATATTTTTATTTATTAAAAAACAAATAATTTAATCTTTGTTTTGTTTGATTTATGATGTTTAATTATAGTTTTTTATTATTAAAGATAACTAGTTATAATACCTGTGCACGCACAGGGTTTTTAAAATTTCGTTTTGGTTATGTATTATTATCAATTAAGAAATGAATCACTTAACATGTTTCAAATAGTTTTATTTAGTGGACTAAAAATAAAAAATCATATGTATATATGTTATAATCTACCTATTATTTTAAGAGAATGATTTTGGATTAAAAATTATATTTTATTATTCAAACAAAATCACATGATAATACTTGACTTGCATGAGATGTTAGTCATATATGCTTTTAGTTTTGCAAACCCGTGCTATCAATTTACGATGTGTTTTGTAATTCTGGTATTTCTTTTACTTATATTTTCGTTAATATATGTAGCATATTTAAATAGCTTTGAAGATTGATTCATTTCCTTTATTATGAATAACCATCACACCATGTTTACTAATGTACCTTTTTGTTTGAAAATTTGTATTTTCATAAGTTTGTGCTATTTACTTCTCATGTTTGATCATAAAATTACCAAATTAACATAGATGCTTACACTATAGTTTCTTTATTACATAAAGAGAAACAAAAAAAAATGTAATCGGTAGAACTCAAATTTTTAATCTTACGATTATTTATAATGTATAAGAATAATTTTTCTCTAAACCCGAACTATATAAAGAAATAATTATTACTTGTATAAGTAAATTATAAATGCATAAAAAATGACAGAGTACATCCGCAAGTCTTTTAGAATTGTTTGAATCCTTACCGACCTTTCACTTTAATGCAACTTTCTTCACAATTGGCCTTCACTAAAACACATCTTTGGTACATTAATCTTCCATGACAATCATGTGTTGATACTTAATCATCCTCTAAAAAGCGCACACAACAAATTGCATTACACTTTAGTGTATGCGATACAATCATAAAACTGCAAAAACCACTAACATGTTGCATTATAGTGAGGAAAACAACAAAATTAGTCATAACATCAAATCAGAAATCTTCAGATTAGAACTAAAGGGGTGTTTGGTTATGCTTATTAAATGTGCTTATTGGCTTATTCAATTACCATAACACAATAAGTTTATGATAAAACTATAAGTTTTTTTGAGAAGCTTAGTAAAAAACCCCTGAACTCCCAACTAATTCTATCATAGCTTAGCGTGTTTATAGTAAAAACACAAATATTAAGTGTGGAAATTTTCAATAAAACATAAAAAAAAAGAAAAAAAAAAAAAAAGTAAAAGTCGGTATGTATAACAAAAAAGTTAAACTATAAAAAATTTTACTAAAAACTATCAGCTAGATAAGGCATAAGCCAAAGTGCTGTTGAGGTCTCTTTCGGATTCTATTCATAAGCAAAAAGGGGTTTACACATAAATCATAAGTATAGAATAATGGTTGTATCTCACATCTGTGATTACCAAGTCAATAACATTATCGCAGTATAGTAACGTAATAACCTAATTAAAAACTATATACTTGCTGAATAATTCTAATGTACATACTTTTAATTCCTTTACAACAACCAACTATTATTATTTATTTTTATTATTATTATTATTATTATTATTTTGAAACATCAAGTCAATGAATAAAGTTAGGTTATCACCTACGTAGTTTTTCTTTTTTTGATTTAGGAGATGATTCTTATCAAATAAGGATTGTGATGCGTGCATTTTTTTTATAATTTAAGGAAAACACCTTCTATATTAAAGAATGACTATCTAGCCGATGTGTTTTTGTTTTTTTGTTTGTTTGTTTTTTAATAATTAGCTTTGTATAACATTTTTAACTGACAGAGATGTTGAGTTTGAGGTTAATGTTGTTGTTTAACTTTAACTATTGATATCATGTTTTACAAAATGTGCGAGTTTAGTGGCACATAATGAGCGTTGATAAAGTTAAAATATGTTTCGTAAAGTTTTTAAAATATTTTTATGGATATCCATATATAAATTTTAAATAACAATTTCATGAGTCGTTGTTATAAGTAGAATCACGTATATTTATTTTATATCACAGTAACTTATGCTTACCATTTGATATTTATATTCTCGTTACTAATAATTTAACCGTATTTCAAACCCGTGTACGCATAAATTAAACTTTTAAATAGTAACATGAGTCCTTATTTAAAAAAAATATTCTAATTGATGAAAGTTTAAAACTAACATTAGTTTAAAAAATATTTAATGTATATTAAAACTAATTCGTATATTTACCAAATTTATTTTAATATATGAAAGTAAAAAAAAACTAATACTATTACTCATGTAATTTTAAACAACGTTAACATTATAAAGTATAGGGGGTATGAAGTGTAAGGGGTTATTTGTTTATTATCTAAAGTTATTAAAAAACATGGAGACTTATAATTTTACACTTAACCACTAAGGTTTTATTAATTACCTCATCTTTTCTTAAGTTTTTATTTTCATAAATTTGACACCTATATTTTTAAGTGTTTTTTTTATCAATCAAATTCTCCACCAAATTTATTAAAGTTTGACCAAAATCAATTCAATTTTGACTTATTATTGGCCAATCATATTGCTTGATTTTGCTTATGTGTCAAAATCGAGCTCTCCTATTGGTCCAATTTTTTTTTTCAATGAGAAGGGTTTTACTAAAACACTCCGAAATGATGTAATTCTTGTATTATATAAAAGATTATTTAAAAATTTTAATCCTATCATTAATTGTATCTTATCTACTAATATTTTTTATTTATCTTCTACTTGTGTTAATTGTATTTTATCTATATTTTTTGTATTTATCTTCTACTTGTGTTATGGATAAATATAAAATGTTACCTAATAAGAAAATATATTTTTTTTAAATACAATTATTACTAAATAAGGTATGAATTGATTTTTTTGAAATGAAAAATTCCCAATAGCGGTTTTGTTTTATTATATAAAAGATATACTCATTTCATACTTGGGCTCACTAAACAAACACCTTTAATCACTATGAAACCCATAACCCCCATTCCCATATACCCATACCAAATGCACCCTAAGGTGCATTTGGTATTCCAGGATGGGAATCAGGGAATAAATTTTCATCACAATCATGTGTTTGTTTAAGATGTAAATCTTTCAAATATGAGAATAAATTCTATCTATGTTTCATACTCTATATACCTCAAAGGGGCAAGGTATGATCTTTCATACCTGAGGGGCTCACTACTACTATTAAACTCATATCTATTGTGATTCATGGCAGCATACCAAACGCACCCTAAGTGTTTGAGATTGCTATTTTGGAATGTTTAAAATAAGTGTTCACTTTATATTTCAACAAATTAAAATAGACTTTAGTGATTAGATATGATATTTGATTGGTGAAAAGTTTAGTTAGTGAAATTTCTCAAAACAATATGCATTTTGAAAATGAACATTTTATTATGAAACGGAGAGTATTTCAATGTATGAGAACTAGAGCCAGAAAGAAAAGAGAGTGCATTGAAAAAATAGTAGCTGAGGACACGTTCTAAAAAGAGCTTGTGATATCATCAAAATGTGAGTTCTTTGAAATTTAGTTCGGGAAATTTGCATTTTTTTGACCTGGTATAACACTTAATTTCAACTTGATTCACTTTTATTGCATATTGTTACGGCTAAGACTATTTTTTTTAATGTTAAGATTACCTTCTCCTCACATACAACACAATTCTTACACACTTTTATACCATTGTTTGCTCCTTCATTTCCGGTTAGATGTTTTTAGTTTCGTACATATCGCAACTAAAATTTATTTGAAATAACTTTTAAAAACTTTAAATTTAAGAATCGGAAAATTTTAAAATTTTCAATATGGAGAAAAATTAATCTCAAATAAAAGAAGATTAAATTTTAAGGTTTTTGATATAAATTTTTTAATAATTTTAGTTATTACTTTGTATATGTTTAATAAAGTGTTGATAATTTAAAAGACGATTGTTGCATAATTTGCATGAAAAATAGTGTTTTTTTACCGTATGACATAAGTGATAATTTATATGTAAAAGTGAGGACAGTTTCGTCATTTCTCAAAATAAAAAGAGTGCTAGTTTTATCACTATGACACAAAGTTGGAAGATCAAGCTCCTTTCCATCGAGGAAGATCTATGCTCTTAAAATCTGTTCTTGGCTCACTAGGTATTTTCTATATGTCTATTTTTCGTATGCCAAGCATAGTTAATAAATATTTAGAGAACTTTAGAGCTAAATTCTTTTGGGGATGGGATAATAATGACAAAAAGAAGTATTGGGTTAAATGGAACTCAGTTCTCTCTAGTAGAGAAAATGGTAGTTTGGATATTGGCTCTTTAGAAGCATTTAACAAGGCGTTGCTTTATAAATGGAAATGGCGGTTATGTAGAGAACCTAATTCTTATGGGTTAAGATAATCAAATCGGTCCATGAAGATTATGCTGGTTTCATTAACATCAGAGATTTTGCTTCTAATCAGAAGGGTGTTTAGCGGATTGTTGTAAGCACAACTAATGATCTTCATGTTAAAAACATCATCCCTTTAAATAGCATCTCTAAACGAGTAGGAAATGGGATGAGTACTAAGTTCTGGAAAGACATTTGGATCTTGATCAAGATTGTCTTGTCGCCAATCACTGGATTGATAATAGAGGGAGTTGGCAATGGAGACACGCAGTTTTAAGGGGAGCTTCATGCTCTCAACTTTCTGATCTTGAAAGGCTCCTATCGACTGTAAACCTTGGAAACTCTCCTAATTTCTGGATATGGAATATTAGGAGAGATTTACGCTTCTCAGTTTGTGAAGCTCGTTGGTCTATTGACAATCACATTCTTCCAACTGGAATATTCAAGACTTTTTGGAACAAATTTGTTCCCCGGAAAGTTAATATGTTTTTTTGGAGGTGTCGTTTGGATAGACTTCCTACTTGTTCTAATTTGGACTCTCGAGGTATAGATGTTCCTTCTACTCTTTGCCCCATTTGTGACTCTCATGTTAAAACCATTGATCATATCATCATTACATGTCCGATTGCTTAGGATATATGGGCCTTCGTCTATCGTTATTGTGATCTAACTCCGCCTACCATTCATTCTACCCCAGACATGGTTCATTAGATGGAGCAAGTTCATCTTACGAGTTCTCAGAGATTGATTCTTCAGGCTATCGTGTTGACAACAAGTTGGTCGCTTTGGAAATTCAGGAACACTTTGATCTTTGACGCCAATAAACCAAGGAGAGATATGTTGGTTGATTCTATAGTTGATTTGTCATTTTTTTTTGGTTTGTTAATCGAAATAGCAAACTTCGTCCCTATCGGACAGCGTGGCTTCAAAACCCGCTTCTTAGTATTTCCTTGTAATTGGCGTTAGCTTTTTGCTAACTTCTAATTAATCAGCCGTTCAAAAAAAAAAAAAAAAAAAAAAAAAAAAAAAAAACTATGACACAAAGTTGAGTCAAATTGAAAATAACTAGAATCGTAATTCACAAAAATGCAAATTTCCCTTTAGCTTTTGCTAGGTAAAAAAAAACTATAGTTTGGTCGCGCTAAACCTTCTAAACAAAAGATTTTATCCCGTGTTCTTGCCTTTTTTTTTTTTTTTTTTTTTTTTTTTTGATAAAGTTGCGCTTACTTTAAAAACCGTTACACGCATGTATTTGTACGTTATAGCCTTTTTCAGATCTTCGTTTCCATATATAAATTTGGCATAAAAACAAGTGAGTCACGACTTATAGTTGAATGATATGTTTAATGTTAGTGTTATGTGAAATGGGTCTTGAAACAATTATTGTCATCTTATTGTCAGCAAAGGCTAATAGTTTGTATTTATGTTTAGGTTTTGAATTAAAAACTTCGGAACTTTGAAGCAAAAAAAGCTCAAAGATGAATTAAGTATAGCATCATTTTTTCATAGTAAAACCTCTATTTGATTGAAGAAAAATGTTGGAAACACGATCACACGAGGATAGATCTATGACAAACACACTTTAAAACAAAATCAAACTCTAACGTAATGAGAGTAATTAAATTTACAACTCTAGGTTGTTCAAAAAAAATAATCTAGAACTCTATCTTAATTTAAAGTTAACCATTTAGCAATACCTATCTATAAATAAACAAATGCCTAAAACACATGTCTAAATACATGCCTAAATGCCTAAGGGGGGTGGCATCCTTGCGGTGAAAGTGAATCGGCAAAGGCTGCCGATCGGCATGGAGGGCTGCCAGTGGATCGGCAAGCATGAATCGGTGCCTCAAGCGGTGCAACCCACCGTTTCGGTGGGGGAGACTTTCAAGGAGTATATGACCGTTTGGCATTAATTGTGTGGAGCGTGTACCACTTCCACCATCAAACGCCCATTGCTAGCTTTCTTGTTGCTTTCAGTTTTTGACATCTTTTTTAAAAAATAAAAATAAAAATAAAAAAGATTTGTGGGTTTTGTGAATGGTAGCTAATAGTAGCAACACATTAAGTTGAAAAGATGAAATGGGTTTTGTGATTGGATTTTGAGATGGGTTTTTTTTTTGAAGAAAGAATATGGCGTTGAGTTGCAGAATGAATGAATGTAGGTAGGAGCCTAGGAGGGGTGTTTGGTATTAACTTTGTCACATTATCAAACTTACAAGCTAAAACATATAGGATCGGGTCACAAACCTTGACCCGGGCTGGACCCAAAAAACTAGTAATTATGTAACATTTAATGCTTGCCATTAGGCAAGATTGCCACTTAAAATTGAAGTTTAGGCAACTTTAGGCAAAAAAATGTGTTGGAGGGCCATGATCGGTTGTTTGCTTTAAAATATGATGCAACCTTAGGCAAGGTTGTCACCCCCCTAATAATACATAAATCACTTAAATATATTACGGAGTATGTGTTTTCTCTCTCCATATTTAAACCAATCATTTTTTCAAATCAACTAATCAAATCATCAAATACATAAGCAGGCATGAAGCATGATTATTAGGCACAACAATCATATTAATTTCATAACAATTACTCATAATTTACAGTATTTATGTTATTCACCAAAACTTTAATTAAAAACTAAGGAACAATGTTTAAGAGTCGATATATAACGTACGACCTATAATTGCATTAGAGGAACTTTTAATATGTTGAGAAAGCTTCTCCCATTTTAAGGAAAAAGAAAATTCCGAAATAAAAATGTTCATGTTATACGTTGTAAAAGTAGCCAACAACTAGTTTTTAACATTAAAGCAACCCAAAAACACTCTAAAATTGGCATATTGAACAAGAAAAACTAAAAGTGCACAACTAAATGACCAATAGCATTTGTCGCCTTTCCTCCATTTGCATCCCCATAACGTGTAAACCATGCATACATCACACAATAATATCACACATTTTTCACCAATTTCTTCACTCAATTAACATTTACTCACAACATGAATCACTTCTTATCAATAAAACCTTGCCACTTTGGTACACTTTTTGGATCATTTTAACTTCACACATATACACCACCATTATTGAACCATAATGGTTGTTCATGCCCATAAGGAACCTTTCATCCACTTTGATCAACTTGTTAAGCAACTCTTCAATCTTTCCTCTATATAAACCACCTTCCAAGTCCACAACTTTCATCATCTTTATTCAAACCCCATACTCAAGTAACAATCAAGATTGTTTTAAGAAAATGTCGATCCGTAACTTTCTTTTGGTTTCTCTTTCTTTAGCTTTGGTTTTAGGCGTCGCATGGAGTTTTGATTTTCATGAAAAGGAGCTTGAAACTGAGGACAGTTTGTGGGAAATGTACGAGCGATGGAGGAGCTACCACAAAGTAGCGACACACGACGTTGAGAAGAAGAGACGGTTCAATGTGTTCAAAACTAATGCGTTGCATGTTCATGAAACTAACAAGATGGATAAGCCTTATAAGTTGAAGCTTAATAAGTTTGCTGACATGACTAGCCATGAGTTCAGAAGCGTATATGCAGGTTCCAAGATTCATCATCATAGGTCGCTTCAAGGAGATCGAATTGGTAACAAGACGTTTATGTATGCTAATGTTGAAAGGGTCCCTACTTCGGTTGATTGGAGAAAGAAAGGGGCTGTCACCCCTGTCAAGGATCAAGGACAATGCGGTAAATCTTTACTAACTGATACAACATAATATACTTAGTTAACCTGTTACATGTAATTAACTATTCATATGTTTGTATTACAGGAAGTTGTTGGGCGTTTTCGACTGTGGCAGCAGTTGAAGGAATAAATGCAATCAAAACCAAGGAGCTTGTGTCGTTATCAGAGCAAGAACTCATTGATTGTGACACTTCAGAAAACCAAGGGTGTAACGGAGGGCTAATGGACATAGCTTTTGACTACGTCAAGAAAACAGGAGGGCTAACTGAAGAGGTTACTTATCCTTACACAGCTTCAGATGGGCGTTGTGATTCTAAAAAGGTACAACCTTTTTTTTAGCATAAACTAGTTCGGAAAATGAAATTGGGTGTAAACTAAAAGAATGATATTCTTCTCGTCAGGTGAATGCTCCGGTGGTATCGATTGATGGCCATGAGGATGTACCAAAAAATAATGAGAAAGCACTAAAGAAAGCAGTAGCTCACCAGCCTGTAGCTGTTGCCATTGATGCTGGAGAACAAGACTTCCAGTTCTATAGTGAGGTAATAACAAATATTTTTTATACCTAAATGAACATATTTCCAAGATTCTTTTGAACAAATCTTGAGACTTGACAAAAGATGTTATTTGATCAAGAAATTGATTTGTAAAATTGATTATTTTTGTGGTGTAACAGGGGGTTTTTACCGGAAAGTGTGGAACGCAATTGGATCATGGGGTGGCAGCCGTTGGATACGGTACAACTCTGGATGGAACTAAATATTGGATAGTAAGGAACTCATGGGGAGCTGAATGGGGCGAGAAGGGATACATTAGAATGCAACGAGGGATATCTGATAAACGAGGGCTTTGTGGTATAGCAATGGAAGCATCCTATCCTATCAAGAATTCTGCTGTCAACCCGACGACTTCTCCTACATCATCTCTCAAAGACGAACTCTAGATTATACAAATTAACCACATATACACACAATCATTCTAATTACTGCTAATGTTGTAGTTTCTTATTCCTTAAACACTAAGCATTTATCATCTTGATGTAATCATAGTACTTCTCTGTTGTATGATGATCTAATAAAGATATATTTTCACATAATTCTAATTCAAGCTATCTCATGGTCCATTTTCAAACTAATATAATTGCGCTATTATGAGACATGCACCCAAATAACAAAATTACTGATTTTCCACGTCAGTGTTTTGACCAGTTACCTATTGACAAAATTACCACAATGGTCCATCAAAAAGAAGTCTAATTACCAACACGGGTTTTAAAAAAAAAGTACAACTACAAAAACAGACCAATGGCCTAAGTACGTTGCTAACAGTGAAAATTGCACATAATTACGGATAAAGTGGTAGACTTATAGTCTTTATTTGTTAAACATCATGGATTTGTCATCTTGATGTAATCGTAGTACTTCTGTAGTGTATCATGAGCTAATTAAAATTTCTTTATACATAATATCCAAGATTCCAACAGCATAAGCGAAGATAAGTTACAGTTCTTCAGAATAAACACAGCATTATACATTTAAAGGGAAATAAAGACAGACGACATACGCCTGGTTTTTATTATAGTTAATAAGGTTTCTGTGATACATACTTTATCATCCGTAGCACCTGATGGGGTCGTTGCATCCTTTTTTAGCACTCTGCTTAGAACCCGCAAGTTCACCTTTTTCCAAGTACTGCTGGTGATACTCCTCCGCTCTGTAGAATCTCTTGGCTGGAAGAATTTCCGTCACAATCTTATCTTTATACTCCTTCTGCTTTTCATCCAAAGATTCCTTTGCTATGCGAGCCTGCTCCTCGCTGTAATAGTATATCCCAGATCGATACTGGGTGCCCACATCACCACGCTACAACAAGAACACACATTATTCAAAAAAAATTGGGAATATACAAGACTTTCACAAAATGGAAAGTCCATGTTTAAATTCAAACTAGTACTTTCGGCGATCTTTGCTATAATCTTTAGTTTCTAATCTGCAAAATGTCTATAAATTTGCAACTTTGAAGTCAATGAATGAATCAACATAGTCTGTCACTATTTTGTTCTTTGGGCTTAATATACATCAAAATCTATGCTTTACTTCATTTGATATCAAAAATCCCAAATCTACACAAACCCTTTTGGTAAACTTGCAACTTTGAATCGTCTGAAGAACAATTAGTTTGATATAAGCAATCTCAATAAACAGATAACCTTTTCCAATAAGCAATCACAATAAATCCTTAAAACTAATTATTTCACCCTCAAATAACTAAACTATCACAATCATTATTGGGGATATTTGATTAAGCATTATTTTTGTCCTACGAGCTCATGTTGTTCGACATATATTTCATAAACCCTTTTTCCGGCTTATTTTCTAGCTTGCAAGGCTATTTTCCATCGTTAAGTCACAACAAGGTTAGAATATAAGCCAAAAAAATGAGGCTCTTGAAGGGAGTGTTTGGCTAAGCTTATATTTTGGATTTTTGGGCTTAGACTTGAGTATATCATAAGCAGCTTATGGCTTATAAATAATAAGTTCATAAGCCCATGCTTAGTGTTTAGGTTAGCTTATTATCGTCAATGATAACCCAAAAGTACATAAACATTTAAGATTGTAATCATTATATGATGGTATAAAAGTCTTTTACTCTTTTGCAATAACACGACTTACATAAGCCCATCATCCTTCAAATAAGCCTATAAATTTGAGATTGTCAAATCCTCGTATAAGCTCAAAAGCCCAATCATATACACTTACCCAAACACTTAATTCCGCTTATTTTAGTCAAGGTTATAAATAGCGCGAGGCGTGGCGTGGCGGCATGACCAAGCCTCACGCCTTAGCGGCCAAGGCGAAGCTTTTGCGTTTATAAGGTTGACATAAGGCGGCACAATTTATATTATATTTCACATATATCGAGTTTACAAAAAGACGTGGCATAAGGCGGCATAACGCGGAGTGGCGGCATGACCAATCCTCAAACCTTTGCTAGGCCTTTGCGCGCCTTTTAGAACCATGATTTTAGTTATATAACCTAATAAGCTTACAAGCCCCCTTAATAAACTTATCCAAACACCCTCAAATCAAAACTATAAACCAAAATCCCAAACACCCATATTAACAATCTTTATAAAAAAAAACCATATACCTGACGGTTAAGAGTAGTAGGATCATGTCTAGACCAAAACAAAGCCAACAAATCATTATAAGAACAAACAGCCGGGTCAAACTCAACTCTGACAACCTCACAATGATTAGTAGTACCAGTACACACCAGTTTATAATCAGGGTTATGAACATGGCCTTGACTATACCCTACTTCAGTTTTAGTGACACCTTCTAAGCGTTGGTAAGCTAGCTCAACGCTCCAAAAGCATCCTGCCCCGAATTGGGCTAGTTGGTGACCTGGGTTTTGTGGGTGGTCTGTATCTGGATCTAGTGCTGGGTTGTTGCTTGTGTTGGAACCCATGGTTGGGTTTTGGTTGTGTGGTGGTGATGATGGAGGTGGGGTGTTTGGTTTTGTAGAGGGGTTTTGAGTTTTGTTGACTTTGAATTTGTCAAAAGTCATTGTCATGAGTGGTGTAAAATTAACTTTTTTTTTTTTTTTTCGATGGCAAGTTTTTTATTCAGATGTATGGTATTTTAGTGACCGTTGTGGACTTTTTCCTAGTTGTCTTGAAATGTGTACTTGATGAGGTTTGAACTCTAATCTTTAGTGAGGATTTTAGATACCTTTACTACTATTGTTTGTTTTTGTGACCAGTTTTCATGAAAATTGCTTCTCGTTGATCTCAAAGCGCGTTGTAACATGACAAATTCTATCTCATGTACCCAACGTTTTCCAAGTCTACGTCGATGTGAGGTCTCTATAGTGTTTTTATCCGATTATTATGTTAACAAAATATGAAAACTGCTAGAGGTGGTTAAGTTTAGCAAAAGGTGTAACTGCTATCACAAGATTATGAGAGGTTTCAAGCAGTGGCGGAGTTAGAAAACTTTTGTAGGAGAGCCGAAACAATTTTTTTTTTCATAAAAAAATATTAAATAGGAGGTCCGAGAATTTTTTTTCTTTTTTATTATTTTTTTTACACATGAAATCGCAAATAATTACATTAACGGACTTATGCCTAGGAAGGCCGGGACCCTTCCCAGTCCTCATGTAGCTCCGCCTATGGTTTCAAGTTTGATATAGTTTTTGGTGTAGAACATAAACTGGGCACGCTAGAGTATGAAGAAACTTTGAATTTTCAAAAGAAAATTGATATTTGTTCTTAAGTTTTGTGCAAACAAATCTTTCTAATTATGTGATCATGACATTTGGAAAAATAGATGAACGAGATTATGAGTGATAGATAGTGAAATTTAAATGTCAATTGTGTTGTGGTTAAGAAAATGAATTAGAAAATAATAATAATAATAATTTTTAATAGAAGATTCTCCATGACTCAAGACATTGGGGCGCGTGCAGCTGCTTATATTTTTAATAGGATCGGTTTTAGTATTGCTAGAGGTGTGGGAGCCCAGTTGGTTTCTCGGCTTCCCACCAATTTCTTGTAAATCCTTTGAGTTTTTAATAAATCGAAGTTTAAAAAAAAAAAAAAAAAAATAATAATAATAATAATAATAATACAGTAATTAAAAATATATGCATTGCTTTTTGAAAAAATCAGCTTCTATTTTGTATGACATACGAAGGAGTAGCCCATGAAAGACAGTGAAGTCTTAATCTAGCCCATACATATCTCATGGGCCCAATTTGTGATCTATCTTTTTCTTTTTATGCATGTGTCATTTACTCATTGTGTCAATCCAGAATCTCATGGGCCCAATTTGGGATTATGTTTGAGTGGTGTAAAATGAACAAGTTTTTTTTTTTTTTTTTTTTTTTTTTTTTTTTTTTTTTTTTTTAATTGTTATTATTATTATTATTATTATTATTTTTATTTAAGATGGCAAGTTTTTTATTTAGATGTATGCGATTTAATCGAGGTATTTTCGTGATTGTTTTTGACTTTTTTTCTTAGTCATCTCAAAATTTGCACTTGATGAGGTTTGTAAATACATTCAAGTTGACATTTTTTGTTGTTGTGTGTAGCCAACTTTTTTTTTGCTATTGTAACACAAACCTTTTGAGGATTTTAGATACCTTACTACTATATTGTTGGCTACACACAACAACAAAAAGTGTCGACTTGAATGTATTTAAATGTCATTTGCCCAACTCTAAATCTCTTGTGAGAATTTTAGATACCTTACTACTATATTGTTTGTTTTGTCCACAAGTGTATGTATGACTTTTTTACACTTGACTGCAAAATTTTCATTGAAATAGCTTTTTTTACAAGACAAAGTCTATCTTATGTACCCAACATTTTTTCAGCTTATGTCGATGTGAGGTTCTATAGTGTTTTCATCTGATTATTATGTTAACAAAATATGAAAACAGCTAGAGGTGGTTAAGTTTAGCAAAAGGTGTAACTTCTATCACAATAATATGAGAGGTTTCAAGTCTTATATGTTTTTTGGTGAAAAATATAAAATAGGCACGCTAGCGTATGAAGAAAGTTTGAATTTCCAAAAGGAAAATGATATTTGTTCCTAAGTTTTGTGCCAATAAATCCTCCTAATTATGTGATCATGACACCTGGAAAAACAGATGAACAAGATGATGAGTGTATTGATAGTGAAATGTAAGGGTCCGTTTGGTTTGAAGATGGGTTTATGATTTAGATTTGGATTTGAATTTAAATTTGGATTAGGATTAAGGGCCCGTTTGGTATACGGGGTTTATGTGGGTTTCAGATTTAATTAACGCAAAAATGATGTTTGGTTGTGTTTTTGAGATTTGGGTTTGGATTTGTAACTCAAATAATAGGGAGTGTAGAAAAGTAGTGTAGTATGTTGTGTTTTATGACATGTAGGACCATGTATTAATTTTTCTTTATTTTTTGTTTGTCTTTTCATTTTATTTTGATACTATAAAACAAAAAACTTTGTCTCAATCTTCTTATTATTAATATAAATATTTTTTTAATTATATTTTAATATATTATATATCTTTAAATATTATTTTCTCTCTTATTCATTAAATCCAAATCCAAATCATAATCAAAATCCAAATCTAAATCTAAATCTAAATCCTAAACCCGTCTACAAACTAAACGAGCCCTAAGATTTTGATTTGAAGTAGGAGAAAGAAAAGTAATATAGTGTTTGTTTTATATAATGGAATAAGAATTTGGATTAAGAATTATAAATATTTTATATAGTATAATAAAAGATATTGAATGAGGTGCCCATCTAAAATGTTACGGAGTATAAAGCTATCAAAAACATATATCGCCACTCCATATAAAGGAGGGTTTGTTCAAATCACATCTCCCCCAATTAAATAACAATAAAACACGTGTCCCTCAATCTCTCAAAAATCACACAGCCGTCCGATCATATAATTATCCCGCCCAAAACACTTCACTCAATTATCACAATCAAAACCCTCAAAACCGGATCTACACAATTAATTCAATCCCCCAAAATTCTTCCCCCAAATTTATTCACACATTTAATTCAATCCCCCAAAACCGGATCTCATATTCTGAAAATCGTTACCCTTACATTAACCCTAAATTGAAATCACAAAAATCAATCAATCATCATAGCAGCTTCATCTATTCAAAACGAAAATCAATCCATGAACCTAATAATGGTGATGTATGAATATAAAACATATATGAAACAAATAAACGCAGCAGATAACATCACCAACAAGGATCCATATTGCCATATGATCAATCAATAAGATAAACAAGATAGTCATACCTTTGTAGCGTGATCGGTAGAATCGTATGGAGACCATCACCAACATCACGAACCACCTATGAAACCAAGTGACCAAAATAGATCACCTCTATGATGGAAACACACTACACGTCATAGATCACCACCCGATACTAGTCTTGACCCCGTAACACGCGATCTAGCCTTGAACTACACTAGAATAAGGTTAGATGAGATCAAAAACACCAAACCCTAATATGGGTGTGTGTTATTTCGTGGCTCTAGGGTAGAGGAAGGGGAGAAAAAATTGGTAATTAGTTTTCTAATTTAATTAGTCATAATGACCAAATCAAGAGGAGGTTATAAGATCATATGTTACACTTAACCCCTTGAGCTATTTCCCTTGTTCCTTTCTCACCTAGGCTTGCCATGGGGGCCCTAAATAGGCTTGCCCATTTGTTGGTCTAATCCAATAAACTAAGTACCAGCTTAGTTATTAGTAGCCCGTTATTGATCCCGAGTTACGTAGTCGTATATATAGTGTAAATACGATAAATACAATATATATAATGGTGTCTCCGTGTATAAGTGTGTGACCCCATAGGCTCACATATGTCTAGCCATATAATTATTTATTATGACACGAGCATACTCCAACAGCTCCCACTTGCGACGTCATAATAATCAAGTAATTATACAAGCAAAGGCTAGCATCTAGCAACACACCAATGCCCCTAGAAATATGTGAGGGAAGTTTCTAAAACGTCTCATTTAAATGGTTTATATGCCATCCTTCCTTTTGTTACAGATATTATGTTGAACATTAGACATGGATCAAAGTCATTCCAATTTTGTTCAACTATTATGTTTCTCGATCTAGATATTGAACAAGATTACCAAGTGAATTAAGATTCATCTTAATCTCATTTGGGTACGGCCATACAAACATCCGTTCAATTCATCGAGGGGCCCAATAGTATCTAACTCCATGACATGTGGAGGAACAAATCCTATTTTCACTGCACGTGTCATTCATGTGTTTCAAATCACTCCTGAAAATGGTTTTTATAACTACCTTATTCAGGACAGCGTTTAACCATATCAAAGAATGAAATTCCACACATGCAAGACCTACTTGCATCTCAAGTCTGAGGATAAGAGACATAACCATTTGCGAGATTCACTATTGACGCCGATCCATGCAATGAATTCTCGTAGGTTGGGTCAGTCCAATGTTCATCACAATGAACAACATATGAGTTTGGCAAATAAATCACCAACACGCTCACCTTTGCCTTAATTCGATGATACTCCCGTATCGTCAACTGGCAATGGACAATTTTAGAATAAATAAATTATTCATGGATTAAACATGCAAATATAGAACACAGTAGTATAAATGAAGACGATTATACCCGGTATATCAATTCATTATATAATACAACTGCTTACAGTTCCATTATCCAAATACTAAAAATAGATATGCACAAGACTACATATAGATCGAAATCTGATGTTTCCACCATGATCAATTTTGTTGTAGAAGAAAACAAGTAGTCATCTAAGTAAACTTTGAGAATACTTATTTCAAAATTCAAAAATATTTTGAATGATGGTTGTCCTTTCGTATGTATGCAATCAAGTACAATACGAGTATTGCAACAATACATTTCATAGTGTGTTTGAAGCTAGCAAAACACCTACTTTAGACAGTCATATATAACAGTTTCCCAATCTGTAAAGTATTCTTATTCTCTTAATGTATAATGCATATATTAATGCTCTCAATCGAGCACATCTAGTTAGAGGTATCATCATTCATGATGTTATCCTACTACGACTAGGGTTGAGCATCATCTCAGTTATATAAGCATCAATGAATGAAAATATAACAGAGCTCCTCAAATATCCGTAAATGTTTGAACAAATCTTTGGTCCTTTGCAGGTCCATTAGGTTGTTCGTTTAACAATTATCTAATGACTTTCACTTAGATATTTGTTGTTATCAACTCATCTTGCATTCATGCAAATGATATAAATAATCCAATACATAATATGACTTACATAATGAATCCTTTAGTTAAACTTAAGGTTTCCCTTCATGCATTCAATCTCATAATGTAAGATTGATCATTGAGACTCCCCTCAATGACATGTCATATCGTGTTTAGATTATTAACCGCTTATGTTTATCCTAATAAACACATGCAACAAGGTTTTATGTTTTATTTCCAAAATTCCTTAATTGAAACTTCATTCCAGGCTAAGGATTAAAGTCTGGCTTAGATGGAATATTGTTTCTTATATGTTAACAACATATGAGATTTAAGAAAATAAATTCATTTATCCTACTTGCACTCTGAGTTCTCAGGAGTAATCTTATTTAATCAAAATCAAATTAATGATTAAATTAAGATCTCTGCTCCTAGATGCATGATCTAATCCACACCTGGATTCTTATGTCTTGTATACATAATAAAGATTACACAGATTCATAAACCCTTTTGATTACTCATCGTCCTCGCAAAAGTAATCAAAAGGTGTTTTGAAATCCCATTGTCATATTTCATTTACATGAAAAGAGGTATGACAATTAATCATCTTTATACATTTAATGTTTGTAGGTATGAAGATTTAATCATAATCAATTTCTTGAGTATGAGTAAACTCCTTCTACTACGCATGCATTAAATATGTGTACAAGTTTGTCCTTATGAGTCTTCTAGTTCAAGAAACTCATTTTAAACCTCACAGTCTAACTGATTTAGTAAGAGATCAATCAAGCTCCATGAGTGATTATCTTTCAAGGACTGCATCTTATCATTCATAGTTTTTGAGCTATTCATCAGATTCAAGATCTGATAATGCATTTCTTTAGTTAGCAGGTTCACTATGATCCTCCAACTTATGTCCCTTAACATTGATATAAAAAATATATCATTCAGGTGTTAGGGGTATCCTTGCTGATTTATGAATGAGAGATATCAATCTATGGTTTAACATATGCATGTTCAACCTTAGTATGACATTAGCAAGTGTACTCAGAAGGTTGTGTATTTAGCTCTTGAATAACTTCAAGATCTAAAGGTGCTCCCACTTGCTTTTGTAAGTGGAGACTAATCTCCAAGTACTCAGCATCTTGATTAACAATAAGTTGTTTTCAAGTGGGACATCCAAAATACATCGTTAGTTCTTGACTCTAGTTTGTTAATTACTTACTCTTAGGTATTTAACAAATTCAGAACTAAAATCAAGACATAATAGGATTCATCCCATTCCATAATACAATGGTGTCTTAAATTCCTTCTGGGTTGGAACCATATTTGGTGTACACATGGCACATCCAATTTTCTAACCTTGATTGCTTTGGAGGTAAAAGAGTTTAAGTCATCAAAGATCAAATGATAACCATGATGGACATACCATAAAGTTGTGGTATTCCACGTTGATAGTTGTTGTCAGACTATAACACAACTCATTAGATGAACTTATACTCTTTGGCTTACGTATCTGCCAACCAAGTCATACCAGATGGCATCAATAGTATTTTTAGCCTACTGCATACTTTATATTTAAAGTCTTTGACCAAGTCAATGACTTCATGTGTATGTTTTAACTAGAAAACATAAACATTAAATATTTTATTATACGTCGTAAGTGTACATGTCTTTAACAAGAAGACATAACAAATTAATGTCTTTACTTTACGTTATAAGTCTTTCAACAATTAACGGAATTGATGTTTATGTCTTTACAAGAGACCTAAACATATTCAACTAAAGTAATTATGAGTGCCGACAATTTGCCTCAATAGTGATTTTAAGTTAATTACATACTTCATGATTATGAATTTACAAGAAGACATAATCATATTTACTAAACAATTCAGCAATTATGTTGAAGTAGCTTTTTATGTTATCTTGACATTTTTTCTAATTTGGGAAACATATATTTCATGTGTATAAATCCTAGTCGAACCTTATTTTTCTTACCTTGCAGTCAAGAAAAGCCATTAGTCATATTGTTATATGTTGTACCTTGCACACAATTAAGATTTCTCCCACTTGTGCATGGCACAACATTATGCAAGCAAATATGACAATGTCACAGATAACATATGATTTTAGTCAAAATCAAAATATAGATGTGTAGAATTTTATCGCTTTTATAAAGAATCATGCATAACAATTTTATTGATAACATTTCAGGAAGCAACATCAGGAACGTGACAAGTTATCTAATAAAATTCATCCAATGGTTCTCATAAAAACTATGATGCTTCATATGTGGAAAGTAATGTATTATTTCAAGACAATCTAGAAATAAGTTGGGCAACTTGTAAGTTAATAGAGCTTACAACTCCCACTGGATTAGAGAACATTACATGTGTTTCGTCACCAGTAATACAATCACGTAGCTCCCACTGGATTAGACAACATTATAAACGATACATCACCAGTGGAGAGTGAGTGACGATTGGATACTTTCCTTCTTTCTTTGAATATCTACACATTATTGCTAATGTGAGTCACTTTGACTAGTAAACATGTACTTAGGTATTCAAGGAAGTGCATCAAGTTCTAACATATAGATGATGGGCTAGCCGTCATTTTAACTTGAAAATTAGGCATGCATTTCCTCCATGTTTATTGGGTTAAGACACATTGCTAGGTAATCATGCTAGTAATTGCCTTTACCACTTTTCGGTTTATTGATATTTCCGTTTTCTAATTATTTTAACTCATATTAGTTTGGTAGCTATAGAAAACATGTTCTCTAGTTATCCAAATATCTTATATTTCTTGAAGGTTTCAAAACCGGAACTAGGGTTATAAAACGAACTTGAAAGAATAAGATGTGCAAACATACTTAACCGTTTTGACTTTACAAGATATCACGATTTCTAGAGTATGTGTGCTTTGAGTTTGATTAGAATTAGGACAATTCAAATATTCCTATTATGGCTTTTCCTCATAAGGAAAAGGATAGGAACAAGTCTCTTTCTTACAAGGAAAGGAAGACTTAGTTTGATCCTTTCAACAAGAAAAGAACAAAATTTTGTTTATGATTTGTGTTGCATTAATTCATTAATTGAATTCTCAAAGTTCATATTTAGTATTTTCGATAAGTATCCTTTTATGAATTAATTACCCCATGTTTACAATTTAAAACAATTAATTTACGTAAAAGGCTAAGATCCACATTGTGCTTCTACTATTACATCAGTTGATCTGCTAGCAATAGTAGATTCAATTGGTAGGCGACGATCACCAATTGCATTACAAGTGCAACTCTTAGATCTTTATGGGACCCATGGCACTAGTGAACAAGCAACTAGTGTCATGTAGGCATGTTTAGTCCCATCTTTGCCTCGGGTCAAGGTCTCACCGCTTAACTCGATTAAGTAATCCAATTTGAGAACGTGCGAGAATATATCTAAGTCCCACGCATAGAGAATAGTCACCTTGGGTTACAATTCAACCTAGGTCCCACGCATAGGCAAAAAGTAATTGCAAGTGTTCTCAAAATTGGACGGCGTGACTTAAATTTTGACGGGTAAAAGTTTTGATGCGAATCAAAAGGTGTACGAAAAGAGCATGCATTCATCCTTCGTAGCACAAGTTAAAAATATTTCTTAACTTAAGTCTAATCATTGTTTTAATTTATGTGTGTCAACTTGTCCATTTTCATGACTAATATTTATCCTACGTGGATAATAAAGTTTGGACAATACATAAATTTGAATAACATACATAACAAGTTTAGGTGTTATTTAAAAACAATGATTTCAAGTTTCAAAAACTTAGTAAAACTAAATCAACAGACTTAGTTTTGAAAATGGTTTGTGTTTTGTTTTAAGTTTATAGAAAACTATTTGCAATTTCACATATGATTACAAGATATATAAAAAGCAAAACAAACACACAACCACAATATGCAAAGCCTCAACCGATGAAAAAACCTATGCTTGGTCTCGTGAGCCATCACGAGAACCAAGAGTCAACTAGGGACAAACCACACAACCACACGGAGGACTCCCACTTGCTCCAAGACAATTAAGAGCAAGTTGGAAGCCCATAATGCACATGAAAAGTAGTTGCTGTCCTTCCAGAATTTCTGTGTTCGGGCCATAAGTCCATGAAGGAGGCTTCCCCGGGCTTAGCTCAAAACTAGAAAGTTGTAGGCCCATATCTTGGGTACCTGAAAAAAAAATTCAGCCAAAAAGAACTTACCAATAACCAGGAAACTCTGTTTTACCAACTGGTGTTCCAGCAGTCATTTTTCGGCAAAAACGTCTTTAATTCTTTCGCCTTTCACCATCAAGCCACGATTACATTATATTGAAAGTAAAATACAACTAATCTACTTTTAATCTACTGTAAAAGTGCCCAAACAATGGCTACAGCCAAAAGAATATTATTACATAAATACCGAAACAATGGCAAAAAACCCCAAAACACGAAATTAAACAACATTCACAACCATTCAATGCACAAGTGGTCTAGGTTTTCATCGGCTTTGCATATAAACATAATAATACCATAATATTATAAATGAAACATGGTGTTGGCTAACTCCATCGACAAACATGCATGTATTTGTCATGGAAAACAAAATAATAACAAGAATTAAATTGTTAGCCAACGAAAACGAAGAAATTAATTGACAAGAATTAAAACTCCGTTAGGTACGTGTTTCCTATGACTTAAGGGTCAAAACCCACTGATATTAGGACCTTCCAAATACCATTTAACCGCAGAAAATATGGCCTTAGGGGCTGAATTAAAACCGTTTCAAAAACCGATCAAAAACACGCGTTTTAGGCCATTTTTTTACGTACCCGACAAGTAACCAATTAGCATATGCATAACAAATGGCCATGGAACCAAAAAGTGCAGATCATAAGACCCCTAAAGGGTCGTCCTATGAGAAAAAAATTGGAGCCCTATGGCTGTTTTAACCATGACTTCAAAAATCATCAAAAAAAACCCGTTTTAGCCATTTTTATGCATACCCGATAATCATATGGCACATATGATGGCTCGTGATACCACTAATGGTGATGTATGAATATAAAACATATATGAAACAAATAAACGCAGTGGATAACATCACCAACAAGGATCCATATTGCCATATGATCAATCAATAAGATAAACAAGATAGTTATACCTTTGTAGCGTGATCGGTAGAATCGTATGGAGACCAGCACCAACATCACGAACCACCTATGAAACCAAGTGACCAAAATAGATCACCTCTATGATGGAAACACACTACACGTCATAGATCACCACCCGATGCTAGTCTTGACCCCGTAACACACGATCTAGCCTTGAACTACACTAGAATAAGGTTAGATGAGATCAAAAACACCAAACCCTAATATGGGTGTGTGTTATTTCGTGGCTCTAGGGTAGAGGAAGGGGAGAAAAAATTGGTAATTAGTTTTCTAATTTAATTAGTCATAATGACCAAATCAAGAGGAGGTTATAAGATCATATGTTACACTTAACCCCTTGAGCTATTTCCCTTGTTCCTTTCTCACCTAGGCTTGCCATGGGGGCCCTAAATAGGCTTGCCCATTTGTTGGTCTAATCCAATAAACTAAGTACCAGCTTAGTTATTAGTAGCCCGTTATTGATCCCGAGTTACGTAGTCGTATATATAGTGTAAATACGATAAATACAATATATATAATGGTGTCTCTGTGTATAAGTGTGTGACCCCATAGGCTCACATATGTCTAGCCATATAATTATTTATTATGACACGAGCATACTCCAACACCTAAATCATTATTTTCATCACAATACGAAAAAATCAAGGAACCTAATTTGGTACTAATCAATAATTATGAAAAATGTTGCATGGATCCTTTTGATGTTGGGGGTTATTGTTTTTATGATCGACAAGAAAAGGCTAAAAATTATTATTTTTTCATTGTTACAGGTTAGTTTTTTCATTTAATTTTCAATTGTTGTATTTTTTTTTCTTATGTTATGCATATGTTTTGTGCGATTTAGTATTAGGTCTATTGTTATTATATAAAAAAAATCATCTTTATCAGTTATAAATGTTTTGATTGATATGTTGTTTTTGATTATCGGTTTGAACATTTCTTGATGATTTTTGTCTGCATAAGTCTTTGAGAATGGGTATAGATTAAATTACACATGTATATGATTCTTGATATAAGGGTATTGAAAAGTTTAGAGTTTTATGTAATTTTATGTTGTTTTTGTAAAAATAAAATAAAATAAAAATAAATAAAAAAATTGGTTTACACCAAATATTTGATGAAATGTCCAAGTGAAAATTCAACCTGATAGTTTTTTGTGTAAGAAAAGAAGAAATTTTTTTGTGTAGTGTTTGGCGGCCTGGAGGTTACAAAATCTATTGTGTGTTTGGCAATCAGCCTCCAGCTGCTATAAGGAAACTTCCGCTTGATAGAAATCATTCACTACAAACTGTGAGGAATTGGGCTCCGTACAGAAACTTTGTCATTTGTAAGTGTTCATCTTCCCACTATCACTTTATCATTTAATCTCACATATATAAATCTCTTGGAGGATCTGAATGATAAATTGTGTTTGTAGGGATGTTGGCCACAATCATTTGGTTGGAACGATTAGGGAAATGATGATAGAAAAGGAAGTGGTTGGCGAAGTCATGGTGGATTGGTGATGATCAGACAGGTGATTCTTATAACCTCTGGACAAAAAAATGTATCTTTTGGTAGGCCAAAAGGGATATCATCCAGTCTTATAACTTTGTGGATTTTGAACTACCATATATTTTCTTCCTATATAATAAATAATCAGACTTTTATTCTTGCTGAAGTACTTAGGTGATGCGTAGGGATTGCACCAGGCTTTACCTCTCAAGGGATCTTGAGAAGCTTACAACCCCCACCAGGCAGTGTACCTGATCGTTGTAGTATAGTATAGTGACAAGTACCGGGGGATTGATCGTTCAACTTGGGAATAGTGTCGCTAGGATTAGAAAACCTAAAGACTAGGTCTAGAGATGAGGGATGATTCTTTTTGTATTTTTTAGTTTTTATAAAAGCAAGTAAAATCTCGGTTGTTGGAAGATGGGCGGAATTAGTTGCTAGTCAACTAACCCAAATAACTAAGATGCAATCAAAATAAAATAACAAAAATGAAAATAAACTAAATTAAGATAGTGGTGTGAGCAATATATGGGAGAATTGTGCTTACTTATATTTCACTACTCCCTAGATATCTTTTACAGGTTAATTACTTGTTACAGCTGCGTGGATGACGGATTGTATTCCTTAATACCATTCATGGGGTGGCGTACTTACTTCCCCAATCCTATAAGCTCCTACTTCACTCCTATGTCGAGCCGGCTAAGAAGCTCCTAACATGGGATCATTAGAATTCGCTCATGCATTAAATACAACCAATAAAATCTAGTACACATCGGTTCATGTTTCTTAAGACGTTCAAGCAAGTTACACAATGGAGATCTGCCAGTTTTCTTAAGCCTAACATTGAAATCATTCATCCATTACAACTATAAACAAGCAATCAACCTATAATCAACATCTAGGTTTCATTACATCTAAGCAAACACATGATAGATCTAGCCTAGCATGTTAAAATCAAGACAAGCATAAGATATATTCAAACAACACATAGACATATTGAATGAATTGAAAGAGGACTTATCTCAATTGAACATGAAAGGTTTCAAGGGGTGAAAACCCTTGAAAATACTGTTACAAACGACCTAGGGTTTATTAGGTTCGACCCTAGTATTCTCCACATAAGTTCCTCTCTTAATGAATGAAAAATAGAAAAGTATATATAGATTTTGTGAGGTGACAGCGTCAAGAGTAAATTTCTGACGCCGTCATCTCGCCGCCAAATAAATTCTCGGACTGCCTAGATCTGGGTTTGACGCCGTCACGTGTATTCCTTTTGCAGGCCGTCACCAAAAATACTCTTGACGCCCTTCTCTTGACGCCTTCAGGTTTTCTCTGGGTCGTCATGTATTTTACTCCTGACGCCGTCAAAATTTCCTTCTTGACGCCGTCAGGTACTGTTCTCAGCATGGAAAATCAAGTCTTTGCCGTTTTCTTCACTTTTATGCTCCAAAAACGTCCAAAATGCTTCATTTTCCAGAATTCACTCCCAAAGTACCTAAAATCACAAAAGGAACGATTTAGGGCAATATTTGATCAAATAAATTCAATTCCGGGCTTAAATGACCCCCTAAAAACGGTTCATTTTTCACCTCATCATATACCCTTACACTTGAGATTTGCTTGTCCTCAAGCAAATGCGCTTTTATTCTAGTCAAAATACAAGTTAGGGGTTATTTGACACTAATATAAAAGTAATTACAACAAATAATCGTTCCACTAAAGACCAAAGACAAGCACGGAGGTCATACACTAGCACCTCACAAATAGTGTTTAGATACTCATATCTCTCGGGTGTAATAAAGTAATATCACATTATGAAAATGGAAAACATCTCTCACTACCTGTCATAGCAAAATAGATTACCATAGGCTTGGGAAAGGATCAAACCTCCACCACATAGCGTAAGCACCTAGGATAAACTATCAAAGAGGTTTTTTAAAGGGTTGTAACGTTAGGTGTAGGGATATGGAATACACGGTTTGTTGGATATAGGCAGTCTTTACTGGTGGCGAGTTAACAATCTTGGTCAATTACATGTACAATATGACATTGCTAAGCCAAGACTAGACTCGACTTAAGCTAATAAATAAAAAATAACAAAAACATAAAATGAACATAGAATGAAAAGTGATGGTAGTCCGTATGTTTTTTTTTTTTCTTTTTCTTTTTCTATTTTTTTTTTCATACACTCTTACCCTACCATACAAAATAATACATCGTAAGGAATGAACATTCCCCTTACACTTGAATTTTTACATACTTTACAATAAACTAATCTAATGACTCGAATTAAGAAAATCAAAACACTTGGAGTACTTTTAAGATTAACGCACATATTGGGGTAATAATATGATGTTCTTCCCCATTACTCCATAACATTAGTACTTTACCCCAATCGTCCCAAAACAATATGTACAAGGATATGACTCGACTTAGCAACCATGTAATCAATTAGATAATTAACTAAGGGTTTAAACAAATAACAATAATGCACTAAAGATGAGTACGTACACGGAAGGCTAAGGCGATTTGGTTGTTCATTTAAGTGGGGTGTAACAAATTCTTCCTTTAAGTAAGATGCCTAAAGTTAGAAACGAAAAGATAGGCTCGGAGGGGTGTACTAGGGGTTTCGTGTACTAAAAATGAGTACAACGCTAAGGGTGTAGGAAAAATTAATTGACTTAACTAGCCAAGTAATATGACTTAAATGGTCAAGTAATTATGATACGGGTTTAACACAAGGGTGATCTTAATGCCTCTTATCATGTAGTAAATCCTACTATACGAATGTAGTCTCACTAGCGGTCTCGGGATGCATCACTAACGCAAGTTCTAGAATCTAACTGCTACCGGTACACTCATAAGCACTAATAGTAAATGCTTTTCCTATCAAATCTAAAGGCAAACCTCACATATTTGGGTGGAAAATTTTTCTGAATGGTATGGTTTTGTGCTAGTCATACAATCTCCTATCCATGAGACGCTTGCTATGGCTAAAGTTCCACTCCTAAATGTTGTAAAAAATTTTAAATTTGGCGCTAAAATTGCACTAACAAGTATTTCTCATAGTTTTATTACACATCTACCATCAAACAAACAAACTCAAGCGAAAGTGTATCTGTAAGGTATCATCATTTTACACTCCCCTTACACTTAGGATGAACATTGTCCCCAATGTTCAAGTAAAGAATGTAAAAGTGAAATAAGTAAAATGAATGAAATCAAATACTCCCCTGATTCGCTCAGTATGGATAATAAGGTGGCCAGGTTAGATCTTCCTCCAAGAAAATGAACAATCAAAGCTTCCCTTCCAGAATATAAATCATCTTCTTGTCATACATAACCTGTAAAACCTGAGAAAACAGACAAGGCAACCTCGCGTAAAATCAGCGGCAATCTGTATATGCTAACAAATCCTAGAAAACAAAGTAAGATATAATGCTTGTGGAATGATGTTTGCGGATTTCCTTGAGATTATAAAACTAAAGATTCAACAAAAACTTCAAGACTCCGTTAGAAAAACAAAATTGGTAAAATTTCCAGAATTTTACACGTGACGCCGTTAGGAATTTCTTCCTGACGCCGTCAGAAGTGACCTGCAGAAATTCTTATGTTAAGTTTCCGGAAAATTTCTGGAAAAACTTCGTCCTACTTCCTGGAAAATCCTGCAAAACATCATTATGACTCGATACAAGCATTTAACTCTAACAAATACGAATATACATGTTCACTTAATATTGTGGAGAATCATGATCGAGTTTGTTTCTTAAAAACATATTTGGGGTTTCCCCTTACACTTATCTTTTGCGAAATACCTTTGGATGAAGTTAAGACTAAGCCAAACAGCAAAATAAAGTATTTTCACCATTTTAGTTTGAAACATGATCTATCAAAAATAAAAATAAAGCATGCATGCGGAAGCAAATAACAAACAAACAAAATAAAAATCACACAAAGCATGGGTTGCCTCCCAAGAAGCGCTTTTCTTTATTTACGAGTCTTGTAGCTAGACTCAAGGTCATGGGTTACTACGTGATATGGGTGAGTTCCTCATTGTTGGTTTCACTCTCTGACTGTAAATGTTCTTTGTAGAAACCAATCACCTTTTTCTCAATCGCTCCTATAATCCTATGGGCAAATTCCTTATCGACTTTATACTTCGGTCCTAGAGTCAAGCAATCTTTGTAGAAAAGACTCTTCTTTTCCCATACATAATCCATGCCCTTTTTCTTATCCTCTTCATTGATGTCCTCAAAAGCACTAATGTTATCCATGTCAAATCGGGGCACAAAACGAAATTCTTTCATTCTATTAGGCATCCTATAAGTGATCCTATCGGTGTTACTCGCAAATCGGATTGTCCCTTCTATCTCATCATATTCTAACTTGGACTCTTCAACAAATGGTTTACCAAACACAACATTGGATAATTGACAATCAGTAACATTAGCAAGATCTTCAACAATCATAAAGTCAGTGATATAAGTGAAATTCCCAACAAAGACATGTAGGCCTTTAATTCTCCCGACAAAGTTACAAACTCCACCGGGGTATTTGGGATCTCTTCTAGGTCTAAGTCTTGTTTTCACTATATCATTATAAACACTTGAGGACATAATGTTGATCGGGGATTTAAAGTCAATGTAAGCATTGTCAACATGTCTATACCCAATCATACATGGTATCTTGGCATTCTTAGGATCGCCTCTCTTTATCTTAGGTTCGATTCTAGTAAAAGGAGGTCGAGGGTTATCAATAAGGTTATTATAGTATGCAATCTCCTCCTTAGTGGGGTATAGATTAAAATAATCATCTAACTTTGGATCAATCTCCCCTTCTTCACGTTCCTCAACCACATTCTAAAAATCGTTAGGTCCTAGGTCCTTATTTGAATACAAGGCGGTCGCTAGGTCACTAAATGCATGGTTGAGCTCAACCTTAATCAACCTATTAAGCTCCCTAAGTTCCCTAATCTCACTCTCAATTTGTTCACATAACAAAGCCACTTCTCTAGGGAAAGGGGTGGATTCGCGTTTTCCATAATGGTCAACGGAATAGTCAATAAATTTAATTTACTAACAAAGGCACGAACAAAAAGATAGACTAACGAAAACCTAGAAAATAAAAATAAAATCTTACTAGAAAGGAATCTAGCAAGTAGACCTAATAAAAAGAAATCCTAACCTAGACAATAACTATTCCCTAGGCTGCGGCGCCAAAAACTTGATGCGTAGGGATTGCACCAGGCTTTACCTCTCAAGGGATCTTGAGAAGCTTACAACCCCCACCAGGCAGTGTACCTGATCGTTGTAGTATAGTATAGTGACAAGTACCGGGGGATTGATCGTTCAACTTGGGAATAGTGTCACTAGGATTAGAAAACCTAAAGACTAGGTCTAGAGATGAGGGATGATTATTTTTGTATTTTTTAGTTTTTATAAAAGCAAGTAAAATCTCGGTTGTTGGAAGATGGGCGGAATTAGTTGCTAGTCAACTAACCCAAATAACTAAGATGCAATCAAAATAAAATAACAAAAATGAAAATAAACTAAATTAAGATAGTGGTGTGAGCAATATATGGGAGAATTGTGCTTACTTAGATTTCACTACTCCCTAGATATCTTTTACAGGTTAATTACTTGTTACAGTTGCGTGGATGACGGATTGTATTCCTTAATACCATTCATGGGGTGGCGTACTTACTTCCCCAATCCTATAAGCTCCTACTTCACTCCTCTGTCGAGCCGGCTAAGAAGCTCCTAACATGGGATCATTAGAATTCGCTCATGCATTAAATACAACCAATAAAACCTAGTACACATCGGTTCATGTTTCTTAAGACGTTCAAGCAAGTTACACAATGGAGATCTGCCAGTTTTCTTAAGCCTAACATTGAAATCATTCATCCATTACAACTATAAACAAGCAATCAACCTATAATCAACATCTAGGTTTCATTACATCTAAGCAAACACATGATAGATCTAGCCTAGCATGTTAAAATCAAGACAAGCATAAGATATATTAAAACAACACATAGACAAATTGAATGAATTGAAAGAGGACTTATCTCAATTGAACATGAAAGGTTTCAAGGGGTGAAAACCCTTGAAAATACTGTTACAAACGACCTAGGGTTTATTAGGTTCGACCCTAGTATTCTCCACACAAGTTCCTCTCTTAATGAATGAAAAATAGAAAAGTATATATAGATTTTGTGAGGTGACAGTGTCAAGAGTAAATTTCTGATGCCGTCATCTCGCCGCCAAATAAATTCTCGGACTGCCTAGATCTGGGTTTGACGCCGTCACGTGTATTCCTTTTGCAGGCCGTTACCAAAAATACTCTTGACGCCCTTCTCTTGACGCCTTCAGGTTTTCTCTGGGTCGTCATGGATTTTACTCCTGACGCCGTCAAAATTTCCTTCTTGACGCCGTCAGGTACTGTTCTCAGCATGGAAAATTAAGTCTTTACCGTTTTCTTCACTTTTATGCTCCAAAAACGTCCAAAATGCTTCCTTTTCCAGAATTCACTCCCAAAGTACCTAAAATCACAAAAGGAACGATTTAGGGCAATATTTGATCAAATAAATTCAATTCCGGGCTTAAATGACCCCCTAAAAACGGTTCATTTTTCACCTCATCATTACGATCCCTATCATTGAAGGTTCGGATTTAGATCTACATTGTCTATTTATAGAGATCACGTCACGAGGTGGCTTTGAGAAGGTATGATAATTGATAATATACATTGAATAAAAAGTATGTAAAGACTTAGCACTTCTGTTCTTTTATCATAATTGTATACATTTCGTGCACAGATTGTTAGTGACTAAAGATGGAGAGAAGTGACGGCTGTCTTCAAATTTGGGCCCACTATCACCAACGCGTCTTTTGTCTTACGCATGTCCTATTTATCCTTTCTCTATAATATTGAGCAGGTTTTATTTTCCCTCAAGAAATCCCCGACTGTCCTTTCACCCGGTACGCCATTTCTCATAATCAGTATGAGGTTGTTTTTTTTACAATTCATAATCAACAGCTTTAAAGGAGAAACATATAGCGTTATTTGTTCCAGATATGCCTAACTCATGCATACAAATCACTACTTCAATCTCATTCACTTTTAGACCATAGTGTTTTTGAAATCAACTTTAACAGTTGGTATTAATTTATCGTCTATTCAACTTACAGTGGTTATTATTGATTTGGATATCATAAATGTTTTAACTTTTAGCTCCAAGCCCTCCGTTGTCCATTTACACGTCTCTAATGCCAATGTAGATTAAGTTTATATTGTGGGACATTTCTGACCATGTGATCTGTTTATCAAAAAACTATTTGCCATAAAGCTTGACATTTATAAAAGGCATCAACCTGTTTACCAGGTATATAATACCATATAAATAATTCAATCTTGCTACTATTTTATGCCCAAAATGAAGTTACGTACTGTATTAGTTAAAAAGTTTCTTAATGTGGGTCTGATTATTCATGTTGGAGTACCGATTATGGATTTTATCATCGACAAAAAAGGGCTAGATAATTGTTTTTTCACTTTAATCAAGGTTAGTTTTTTCATTTTATTTTAGATTTCGATTATTGTAGTGTTTATGTTACAGGCTAAAGAATTGTTTTCGGTTATGGATTTACTCATGTTTTATTTGTTTTTTGTTATTTTTCATTGGGCATATTTTTGTCTATGGATTTCCTTGGTGTCATTTAAACTTGATATCACATGTTTTATGCACCTAAACTTGGTGTCATTTAAACCTGGTATCACATATTTTTGTCTATGGATTTCGAGGTAAAAGAACCCACCATGGTATCATTTTTGTCTATGGATTTCCTTCTACTGTAACAAAAAGCAATGAAAGTGGAATAAGAGGGTGTTTGGGATCGCTTATTTTTCTACTTCAAAGCATAAACAAAAAAGCATTTTAGCATTCTTCTGCTTACAAATATTATTCAGTTTAGGATTCTTCTGTAACTCTAATACTATTATTGATTGTAGGATGGCACTAGAGCTGATTGAGATTGGAAATCATAAAACAAAGAGGACTATAAGATGGGTGATTGAGATTGAAAATTTAAAGTAAGTTTTTATATACAATTCATGATTATCTTAGAACTACAGAATCCTTTTCCGATGTACTTATTTTGTGTGCAGCCATAATCAAATTGAGTTCCCGATATAGAGTGACATGTCGACGGAGTTTGACATAAAAGGCTTTGAAGCAATGGAAAAACCGGTCGTTATATCTGTTACTTCATGTAGGGTGTCTAATTACCGAGGTAGTTGTGTAGTTGTGCAATTCCAGGTGTACATATATACCACAGTAATGTTTATTCAATAGATACATTAACCGTACCCTTTGGTAATTACATGTGTACAGTAACCGCCACTCCTACGCACTATTATCTGAACCCGGAAATTCCTGACCTTCAGTAGATAATCGATGCATGAGTCAAGTGAAAAAATTATTTAAAGTCCAAGTTATTGTTGGGTGTTTAGTTTTCTCCTGTGTCAACAAATCAACAATATGCATGTATAAGGAACGGGTTGACCTGAGCCGACCCATGGCAGTTGAAAGGCAGAGGTTTGACGACTAAGAAAAGGAAGATATGACAAACCGAGTTGTGATGGCTACATTGTCAGCTGAGAATCCACTGAATTATCAGGCAAGACACAAGGCATGTAATTGTACATAGTCACTGCATTTGCAATTAATTCTGTTTGGAACATACTTGCCGTAATTTCTTTGTAAATTTGTAGCCTCTATCCTTGGAGTTGGGCCTTGGAATTTTAGGGAACATATTTCATGCTATCCAGGTTTGTAGGCTGCTTTTAGTTTTACACTTTGTTACAACTTTAATCTAGATACTTCAGGGGCCTAATATGTTGTTTAGACACATCACTTCTATTTATGTATGCGTGGATAAATGTTAAGTTAGAATATATTGGAAACTAATGGAATTTAAATATTGGAATATATTGCATTCATTGTCTACACATGTATATGATTTTAAGCATGGGATAATTTTTTGGTGAGAAAAATTTAAAGCTTTATTTGATTTCAAGTTATACTGAAGATGATAAATCCATAATTTTTTAGACATATTTGGTTGATGGGAATTCTGCAGGAACCAAGCTACAAAAAATCTATATGGTAAAACAACTGCAGAAGCTTATGGGCGAACTCCAACGGAGCTTTTAGCGGAACCTAAAGAATCTATATGGTTATACTGAAGCTTATCAAAATATATTTTTGCTAAACCAACTTTAACAAATAAACTATGGTCTTTATCTTAGCATGTATATTAATTCTTATTTGAAATGAATTTATGAACATGACAATAATGAAAACTATCTGCAGGCATGGGCATAAATTTGTGAGATAAGACGTAATGGTTTATGGATGGGCACAACTGTATATCGTTGTATGAGATTCATTTAAAATATTTAAAGATTTATGTATGGTTTTAATTTCTTCAATGACAATTTTATTGCCAGACGTGATGTTACAATTATTATTTATAAAAGTTTTGTTTTATGTTTTTTGTACCGATATCTACTACTATTTTTTTTCTTGGAGATATTTTAAAGGTAGCCGCCCAACGGGTGGGCCTGGAGCTAGTTACGTATAAGACAAAATGATAGTAAAAGATGTGTCAGAAAAGTCACTAAACATCTCGGTTTAGTAAAAACCCTCATTTAAAGGTATCACCGGCAAATCCAAATCCAACATTTATGTACCAACAATGAAATTTACTTTCATCACATTACTTGTATCCAAAGTACGTGTAACAAACATGTTGGGAACATACTTTTGTATTTAGTCAAGTCTCGGTCATTACCTTTTGTAATAGGTTGCTTAGTTATTTATTTCATTATGTTTAAGTTACTAGGCTTATGTATTAATATCCAATGGGCCTTGAAGCCCACGTTTTAGATGAATGAGGGAGGAAGGGAGTGTTGCCCTACTCCTCCCCTATATATACTAAGCTTATGTAACCTTGAATATTGTTGGTTATTTGAATATCTTAATGAAACTTTAGTTCTTTCACTCTTCATAATCTTATAATCAACCATATCTTATTCTCATCTTATTTCTTATACTTGTGTTTACAAAATGGTGACCTAACAAGTGGTATCATTCGCCTAATAGAGATTGAAGTGTAGTTTCTTTCACTCAAATCTTGAAGCTTGGACAAGTTTTAAGGTTGTTATAGTGATTAGAAGCTTAGATTTTGCATAAAGTTTTGATTTTTTTAAAGGTTTTTTCTACTTATTCTACGCAAAATCTTTCATATTTAGTGTTTTCTAAGTGTTGGTGAAGTTACTTGATCAAAAGAACCTAATTTCTAAGCATTTTTCTTCAAAAATTTGAGATTTTTCAAGTTTCTGGTCATCCTACGCGTAAGATTTTCGTATAGTACAAAAATATAGCTATCAACAGTACTTTGTGGTCAGTCTACGCATAAGTTTAGCCAAAAACCCCATTCTTACGCATAAAACCCCTTTCCTACGCATAAGTTTGGTCAAAACCCTCTTTCTACGCGAAAGTTGTCTTTCCTACGCATAAGATCTACGCTGAAGTTATTTCCTACGCAGAAGTTGACAATCTACGCTTAAGTTCTACACAGAAGTTCTATCTTACGCATAAGATTATCTTACGCGTGAGTTGCTGGAATCTACGCATAAGTTTCATCAAAGGTTTTCTCTTCGTGCTACGGTGACTCAGTACTTCCCTAGCTTGGATAAGTTAGTGGAATACTTCGACTTCGGATATCTTTCAAGCTTGGATAAGTTTGAAAGATTTGTTTGGTTTTAAACCTTACGCAAAACTTGCTTTACGCAAAAGATTTAAATCTTACGCGTAAAAAGTGAAATCTTACGCATAAATCATTAGTTTACGCATAACATTTCCTTTCTACGCATAACATTAAATCTACGCACAAGTTGAGTATTACGCGTAAGATTTCAACTTAGCCCAAGGTTTTTGATCTTAACCAAAGGAACGTGCATTTCAATCTTCTACAAAGATCCATTATTACACAAGTGTTCTAAGATGTCTCAACCACCACATTACTACTTCTCCAATCCTCAACAACAACAACATCAGCAGTATCAGCAACAACAATACCATCAACAACAATCATATCAACAACCTTCACAATCACACTTTCATCAACAACCGTTTAATCCAAAACCACAATATCTCATGATGCAACAACATCAAATCATTCCTCAACAACAACCATATCAAATGTCACAACAAAATACTCAGTTTTCCTCCAAACAACCTCACTGGTTTGATAGAATGTGTGAAGTTATTACAACTCAACAATCCAGACATGAGGCGGGATCACTTGAAACACCTCCAATGCTAACACCTGGGAACTATGTTCAATGGTCAAGTCGATTCTTACGATTTCTTGAACTAAAGAAACCTCATGGGAAATTCTTGAAACAAGTGATACTTGAAGGACCATTTGAGTAGCCAACAAGACTTGAAATTGGTGATCCAACTGCTGATCCTCCACGTGCTCCTGCAGAGAAACCTGTTCCAGAATCTCAACTCACAGAGGATCAGAAATTACATCGTGAAGCTGATGAGTATGCAATGGCCTATATACTTCAAGGAATACCTAATCAAATTTATCGAAGTGTCAATGCTCAGAAAACAGCCAAAGCTATGTGGGAACATGTTCATCTCCTTATGGAAGGCACTCAATTGAACAAAGATGATATGGAATCCAAACTCTACATGGAATACACTGACATCACAATTGAACCAGGAGAGTCACTTGAATCCTACTATCATCGTTTCACTAATGTGGTAAATGATTTGGAACGACACAAAATTACAGTACCAAGGATCGCAGTGAACTCCAAATTCGTCGGTAGTCTTGGTCCGGATTGGCATAAATATATGACATTCGTTCGACAAACCAAAAATCTTCATGATGCACCATATGGATTGTTGTATGATTTTTTGAAACACCATGAACCTGAAGTGGAAAAAGATCGAATTCTTCTAGGAGGATACTCACCATCACCAACACCAAATTCTTTGGCACTCGTAGCTCAATCTCACTATGCTCCACCACCAATGTCAAATCATGCATATGTTCAAGAGCAAAACTACTTCAGTTATCCACAATCTTCTACCTCAAACCAAATGGTCCCTTATGATTCATCTCCACAGAATACTTCAACTCAACTTGTTCCTTACAACAACAATGATGCAGTGTATTACTCAAACTCCAATGAAGATAACGATGAGGACTTTAATACGTTGAATCAGGAACTTGCTCTTATTGCTCGTGCTTTTATCAAATTCTCCAACAAAACAAACAACCGTCAATGTTCATCTTCTAACACAAGGAATCAAGCTGTTGTAAATGATGGAAGGGTGGAAATTCAGAATCGTAACTATGGTCGATCTGGTTCAGGAAGTTCTTCAGGAAATTTTGGGAATGGTCAGAGGTTTAATAACAATGGAGGGTTCAGGAACAACTCAGGTTCTTCTCAGCAAAGGTCTGAACCAGTTGAAACTAGGAACTCAAACTCTGGGAATGCAGTGTGGTGTTATAACTGTAATGAAAAAGGTCATATAGCGACAGCATGTCCAAAACCGAGAACTCGGGGTAGTAAGTTTCATAAGCAGGCATTACTTATGGCTCTCCAAGATGAAAAAGATGGACATTTCCCTGAGCAGGAAAACAATTTCATGGCAAATGTGAACAATGACGATGACATGGAAGATCTGGAAGCTAATGCAGCTGTGATGCTTATGGCCAACATGCAGGAACTTTAGTTTAATGATTCAGGTCCAGTGTATGACACTGACGGCTTGTCTCAGGTACATGACCTAAATGCATGCCTAATACATGACATAGCCTCACCTTCTGCTTCTGAATCAGATATGGCGCAAGTTGTTCCATCTGACTCATCTTCATTTTCTTAAGCAGATGAACAAATAAGCACAGTTGTCATATTTGATGATGACACAGTTGTTTCATTTGATGATCCTATTGAGAATGATAAACATGATCATATAGAACAACATGAACCATCGTTTGATCCAGACCCTGACCTCATATTGTTATCCAAACAACTGAACGCTCAACAATTGCAAATCATAAAATGCAACGAGAAAAACAAAGCCTTAAAAGAAACAAATGCGTCACTTGCAAGAGATATTGAGTGTTATAAAATACAACTTTCAAATCAGGAAGACAAGGTTAAACACGCAAAAAGTTTTGAAAAAGCTTTTCAAGAATCTTACAACAAAGAGCAAGATCTTCAACATAAAATTCAAGATTTAATTGAGTCAAACGGAAAGTTGGTTTCAAAACTAGAAAGTGAAAAGTGTGAACTGAAAATACAAGTTGAACAACTTCAAACAGTACTCTCAAAAACAGAAACAAAATTGTCAATTTGCAAAAAGGATTTTTGTGAACATAAAATACGAAAAAAGGAAGTATATAGATAACTTAATCGGTGAGATTGTTGATCTTGAAAAACAACTCAAAGAATTTCGTGATGTTGTTTACAAAACCGGGGGCTCTGTCACAAGAATTCAGAAATTTACTTTAAAACCGAGACCTGATAAAGGATTTGCACTTGGTGATTTCAAATCAATGTTTCTTCACACAGCTTTCAAAGAAATTCCTAAAATTTACAGTATGGACCATTTGCTTGATAATACGATTGTGCGTACTGTTGTTTATGATACTGAGAAAGAGGAAGAACTTGAAGACGAGAGTCGATAAAAAATGAGTCAAGTTGAATATTGGACACCATATGATTATTCAAAAGCTCCTCATATTTCTAAATCTTTTGTTCCTCAAAAGGAATTACCTGAGAAATCATGGTATGTCACTGAGTCATATGTTTCATCCTCTAATGCTGCCCCTGTCCAAACTGTAGCACAAATAAATGGTCCTTTACCATCCTCTGGTGAAGTTACACCTTTACCAAAAAGTTGTCGTGTCTTAAATTATTACAAAACTTTTATGGAAGACATCGAAATTTTAGAGGAAACAATTGAACGTAATTCTGAAATAAAAATTGAAACTTTTCAATCTGCTTACGAGCGAGAAAAGAGAGATATTTTTCAAAAACAAATGTTGCCAATTGTCAAACACCTCCGTCTCTGTGCTACACGTTGGGAATAGGAACTTCAAAACGAGGTCAAAACAATGATAAACATTTTCAACTCAACTGAAAATGCGATTTTGGTTCAAAAGCAAAGAAATAGAATTTTAAAAGATGATGCTGATCGACTCTTGGAACAAGTTCTCAATGCTGATATTTTGTCTGTTATCATGAATGATCTCTATAAATCTGGTACTTCTATGCTTATGGATGATCTTTGTTTTGATAATAACTTGTTGAATGTGGAAATAGAGACACTTAAACATGAAAATGACATGCTGAGAATTAAGAATGATGATGTGACAAAACTATTTTCAAAATAAATTTGTCTACTCAAACAAAGGCTTGAATGGTGTCAAGCTCAAAGTATTGAAATGGAATTGAAACTTCAAAGACAAAATAATTCAAACTCTTGTCAGCTTTGCAAAAACAATGAGTCTTTAAAAAGTCTGTGTCTCAAATACGAGAAAGAAATTGCGGATTTAAAAATTGAAAACGTCGAATGGCAACAAAACCGCGATGACATCAAATATTGCAATGGTTTACTTGAGTCTGATATTCAGGATAAGAATCACATCATCATTGATTAGAAAGAGAAAATTAAGCTACTTCAAAAAGGAAAGTTTGTTGACACCACGGTGATAGCACCAGGATTGTATCAATTAGAAAAAACTGCTAAAGGAAATTTTGTTCAAAACACTAATGTTGATAACTCCACTTCCACAGGACTAGTCTCCACTAATAGCGTTAGCAGACCCAAGCGAAAAAGTAACAAGAAGAATAGGATCTTACAACGTAAAAGAGGACCACTAGAAGCTCAAGAAGTAGAAGATCAACTTAGGACTTTGAATAAAACTCATGTTGCATCAGATTTAGATTCTAATCTGGCAAATTGTAATCAAAATCTAAATGTAACGAATGATGAACCTTTGAATGTTTTGAATATTAATGCATCTTGTGTGTTTTGTCGTAAAAGCGTATCATCTGGTGTTCATACAAAATGTATAGCTAATTCTCTTCTTAATCGTCATAAGAAACGTAGGACAAGCATTCCTTCTAGGCACACTACTGCCTCTAAGTCGATATTAGGAAAACCGCCTTCTACGGTTTCTAATGAAGTTGAAGTTACCCCCATAATTAAAGAGAACAAATCTAGGAACAAGCCCATTACTAGTGAATTCACCAAAAAGAAAGCAAGAACTAGTTGGAATTGGCAACGTTGGTTACAATATAAACCAGACTTTAAATGGATTCCTAAATTATTGAATACATGTGCTTCTAACCAACAGGAACCCGCACTTTCTTTGGGTTCCACCCTTACTTCTGTTCCATCCTTGACGTCTTCTTGTGATGCAGATGGTACAAATTGTTCTCTGGATTGTTGATAGCGGATGCACCCAACATATGACAGGCAATCTCAAACTGTTAAACAACTTTGTTTCAAAGTTCATTGGTACTGTCAGATTCGGGAATGATCATTACGCTTTAATCATGGGATATGGTGACTATGTCAGTGGGAACATTGAAATCAGTCGTGTTTATTATGTGGAAGGCCTTGGACACAACCTTTTCTCTGTTGGTCAATTTTGTGATGGGGATCTAGAAGTTGCATTTCGTGAGAAAACTTGTTTCATTCGTGACTTACAAGGAAACGATCTAATGTCTGGCTCACGTGGTTCTAATCTTTATACAATATCAATGTCAGATATGATTTCTACATCTCCGATATGTCTTCTCTCCAAAGCGGAATCGACTAAATCTTGGTTATGGCATAAACGTCTTTCGCACTTGAATTTCAAAACTATGACTGAACTTGCTCGTCACAAACTTGTTGATGGTTTTCCAAGATTCCGTTTTACCAAAGATCACCTACGTTCAGCCTGTGAACAAGGAAAAAGTACTCGGGCTCATTTTCCTTCTAAATCTGAGCACAGTACGAATCATGTTTTACAATTGCTTCATATGGATTTATGTGGACCGATGCGTGTTCTAAGTATCAACGGTAAACGCTACATACTTGTAATTGTGGATGATTACTCCAGATGGACATGGGTTTATTTTCTACGTAGTAAAGATCAAGCTCCTTCAATGATAATCACCTTTCTCACTAAAATTCAAGTTCAGTTACGCAACACGGTACGAATAGTCAGAACTGACAATGGAACAGAATTTTAAAATCAGACACTTAGGTCATATTATGAGAAAGTGGGAATTGAATATCAAACATCTATTCCTAGAAGCCCAGAACAGAATGGAGTTGTTGAAAGACGCAACAGGACGTTAGTGGAAGCTGCTAGAACCATGTTGATAAATGCTCAATTACCAGATTACTTATGGGCGGAAGCTGTTTCAACCGCATGTTATACCCAAAATCGTTGCATGATCACAAAACGCCATCGCAAAACACCTTATCAAATTGTTCACAAAAGAAAACCAAACATCGATTACTTTCATGTATTTGGAGCACTTTGTTATCCGAAAAATGATCGTGATGATTTAGGTAAACTTAAAGCAAAGGCTGACATCGGAGTGTTCGTTGGATACTGTGAAAATTCTAAAGGTTTTCGGATATGGAATCGTCGAACAAGAGAAATTCAAGAAACCATTCACGCTAATTTTGATGAACTCACACAGATGGCTTCTGAGCAACACAGCTTCGGACCCGAATTCAACCGTCTTAACTCTCCGGACTCTTCGGCTGAACCATTGCCCCTCAACCACAAAGAATTGGAAACCTTGTTTGCTCCACTGTTTGATGATACAATTGAATACCGTTCTACTGAGGTCTCACCCAATTCCGCTACTCAACCTGAAAATATTCAAGTACCTGACTCACCTCAACAAACTACAACAACTGTTGAGAAAGACGGTCCTCCAATTGCATCTCCATTAACAGCAGAACAAACTGCTTCCAACTCACAACAATCAGCTGAAGATCCTACACCACAATCAGTTCCACAACCCGCAGAGTATGATCTTAATGCGTTCTTTAACCCGTTTGCACCGGTTCCAACATTTCCTGAAGTAGCTGAGTCGTCCACACGCAATTTGGATCCTGCTAACATGCGATATACTTATCAATTACACCCTTCGACACACAAATGGACTCGAGACCATCCCCTAGTTCATATTATTGGCCATCCAGATGCACCTGTAATGACAAGACAACGACTTCACACTGATGGTGAAACTTGTATCTATGCACTCACAGTTTGTCAAGAAGAACCTAAGAACATTAAAGAAGCAATGACTTATGATAACTGGATTGAATCTATGCAAGAGGAATTTCAGCAATTCAAAAGATTAGAAGTCTGGGAATTAGTTGAAAGACCTAACGGAGTCTTTGTCATTGGGTTAAAATGGATTTGGAAAAATAAGCTAGATGCAGAATGCACTGTCATACGTAACAAATCACGCCTGGTAGCGAAAGGATATTCCCAACTAGAAGGAATTGATTTTGCAGAATCCTTTGCTCCAGTGGCAAGACATGAAGCTGTTCGGATCTTTCTGGCTTATGCAGCACATCAGAACATGGTTGTTTATCAAATGGATGTGGAAACAGCATTTCTTAATGGAGAACTCCGTGAAGAAGTTTATGTAAGCCAACCAGACGGCTTCGTTGATCCTGGGCGTCCCAATCACGTCTACCGACTCAAAAAGGCACTCTACAGACTTAAGCAAGCCCCAAGGGCGTGGTATGACAAACTATATGCTTTCTTGCTGGCCAATAAATTTTCTAAAGGTTTGGTGGATCCAACTCTATTTACAAAAACCTACTGGGTGGACTTACTAGTTGTTCAAATCTATGTCGATGACATTATTTTTGCTTCAACAAAAAGAAGTTACTCTAATGATTTTGCAAATTTAATGAAAGATAATTTTGAAATGTCCATGATGGGTGAACTTTCATTCTTTCTAGGACTACAAGTTCATCAATCACCCCGTGGAATTTTTATAAATCAGTCCAAATATGCTCTAAAATTTTTAAGAAACATGGAATGATGAGTTGTGATACTTATAATACACCAATGGGCTATTGATTGACTCCAAAAGGTCAACCTAAACTGACCAGGTGATGGTCAACCAAGTCAAACTGCCTAGAATCAATCTCCGTTGAAGTATAGTGGCTTCCCCGGGTCGTTATGTCCCGACGAGGTGTGAATTGTAAACAAACGGTTTCGTGATCGGATGAATTTGGATGGAAAGGGGTTTTAAGATTGGTTATACTAAGGATTTTACAAAGGAATAGCTTAAATAAGCTATATAAACAAGACTGGAAAGTTTGAAAACCCAGAAACGTTTAAAACTTAAAACGTGTACGTTACGTTTAAATAAAACGTAGACGTACGAAATAAAACGCGAGTTTTAGTAAAATAAAATACTTACAAAAGTGAAAATCACATTTTTACAATCCTAATAATAAAAGAAACTTTTTAGAAAAGTAAAATTACTTTTTACACTATTTAATTATTTAATATTAATTAAAAACTATTTAATACTTATTATTAATACTTAAATAACTAAAATACACTACAATATTATTTAAATACTAAAAAGGTGAAAATAAAATTTCTAAAATTATAAAATAACTAAAAATAAGTTTTAAAAATAAAAATAAGTGTTTTTGTCTTTTTGTGGTTTTTATATTAATTAATTACTAATTAATTACTAATTACTAATTAAACTATTTTAAATTAAGAAAAATACTAAATGAACAGTAAAAATTCTAATAAAATTTCTAAAATTATTTTACAACATATAAAAGCTATAAAAAAATATAAAAACTTGGTTTTACTTAATGAAAACTAATTATGCTATTTTAAACTTAATATTAATTAATAATTAATAAAACTAATATTAATTCTAATAAATACTAAATAACAAAATAAAAATCTGAAAAATTTATTATAAATACTTTAATATATGAGGAATTTAATAAAAATATAAAAAAGCTAAGTACTTAATTAAAATTTAAAAATGAAAATTAAAATTAAATTACATTAAATAGAAACTATCACTTAATTTTAAATTGGTTTTTCTTGGTTTTTCTTTTACAAACCTATTTTACATCTAAAAATAGCAAACTTTTACAAAAACAACTATTTTGAAAATCAAAAATAAGCAAAATATAAGCTTAAATGGTCAACAGTTGACCAAAGTTGACCAATGGGCAAAATAAGCTAAAATGGCCAAGAGTGGGGCCCACTCTGGTTGATTCAGGATCCAATAAGTTATGTGAGCTTATTTAAACAAGAAAAAGCAAAAAGCACCCACAGAATAAGCCAATGGGTCAGAATAAGCACTTTGGAATTTTGCTTGAAACTGAAAATGGGGACAGATTTGGTGTCTAAATTCAGGTGGGTCCCAGGGCAATTGAGGTCAACCCAATGGTTAATAATGAAAGCCAACCATGGGGAGGGTTGAATGGTGCAAGGTGGGGGGTTGTTGTCCACTGGGTTGCTCAGAAAACCACCACCAAATGGTGGTGGTGGGTGGTCTGATCTGCACAGCAGGGGAGTGATGCCCCCTGCAAGTGTTTTTCAAGGGCAATTGTGTCCAAAAATAAAATTCTTAAAATTACAAAAACTGTGGAAATTTAAAGTTCAACTAACAGATTAGCACTAGAACAAATTTCAAAGCCTAATTCAAATCCCAAAAATCACAATAAATCTTGCTAGTTTAAGAAAAATCTGAAATCATACATTTGACTTTTGAGAAAAAAAATTGCTTATTTGACTTTTATGAAGTTTTGATGATTCTAAATGACCAAATAAGTTTTGATATGTTTATTTAAGACCAAAGTAAGGTTAATACACAAGTTTTAGACCAAATGGGTGATTTTGGGATACCCACTGACCCACAGTGGACTGTTGGGTGGGTTAGGATGGAATTTTGACTTTGGCTGAGTAAAACTTAGATTAGAAACTTGTTTTGACCTAAGAATACCTGATGTAACTAGTTAAAACCAAAAATAACAAACAAACCTCAACAACCTTAGGCTAAATCTGCTTATCCAAACACCCCTATATGGGCTGTTTTGATGTTTTAATGAAACAAGAGCAACAACTAACCTAAGAGACTGATCCTAAACATATACTAATCAAACATGAGCACATACAAGCAGAAATGAACAACTAAAAACACCTTTAACTAAGAATTACAAATAGTGAGCAAATATGATCAAATAACTTGAAATGGGACTTACATTTATCCTTTTGCTCAAAACCAAAAATAGATACTCAATCAATACCTACTGTCTCCCTGAGACTTCTAAACCAGCTCCAAGCTCCATACTTCTCTTCTTCTTCTGTTTTATTATTTTTTATTTATTTATTTATTTATGTTTGCTAAACTGCTTGAACCTTAAAGTAAGTTTTGGAAATCTTGTACACCAACTTAACTGAGATCAAAGAAACTAGAACAACAACTTTTTGAACCATAAAACACCATTTGGAATTTTAACTTGAACTTAAAAAAAAATCTTATATAAACTGGAAAAAGAGAATACAAGCTGAAATTAAGTACTCAAAAGCTTAGATTAACTTGATTAAAGAGATTACAAACTGAAGTTTTCACTGAATAGAAAAGGTACAAGTAATCCTACATTAATTTTAAATAAACTAAAGCTAAATTACACTAACTACTCTAACTGCCTTTTTCTCTTCTTTTTCTTTTCTTTTTATAACCCTGGAGTGTTGCTCTTTCTTTCCCACATGTTTCTTGGCCGTTGGATGGCTCAATTCAATCCAGTCGTTCAAACTCAAATTGGCGGGAAAATGGGAGTTGGCAGGTTGAGTGTTGTTTGGTGAGCATTTATTGAGGAGGGGGAGTAGGAGTGGTGTGGTTGAGTGTATTTATGAGGGTTGGTGAGGTTTGGTGAGGAGGGGGGGCATAAGCCTGGTAATTAGGGCGAGCTTAGGGACGATGAACAGTGCCCTGGGTGTTTGGGGGTGTTGACTGGTCAACGACCAGGGGTATTAGTTTAAAAGGGAAGATGAGCTTTAGTTTGGTGGGCTTAGGTGTTGGATCAGACCAAAAGAATAGTAATGGGTGGGTTGTTTGGTTTGTTTGTTTTGTTAGCTTATTTTGTAGAAAACCACAAGGACCAATGTTGTAAATTTTAAAAACCAAGGGACTGAATTTGTAAAATTCCCAAAGTAGTCACAAGGGACTATTCATGCATAGCTTCAATAAACCAAGAACCAAAAATGTAATTTTCCAAAATAAAACGCCCGGGGACCAAATTTGTCATTTTAGCAAAGTCCAGGGACCAAACATGTAATTTTCTCAAACATTTTACCCAAGGACCATATTTGCCACATTTTTATTTTCCAAGGATAAAAAATGATTTTCCATCCAAAAATATCCCACCAGGGACTGAATCTGCCAAAATCTGTAACTTCAGGGGCTAAACTGTAAATTTCCAAAACTTTCCAATTTTTCACCAAAGGACTAAATATGACCACTTATGATTTAAAAAGGACCTTTGGTGATAATTTTCCATATTTTGAATATCCAGGGACTAGATTTGTAATTTTATGAAAGTTGAGGGACTGAAACTGCCAATTTTGCAAACTTTGTGCGTTTTTCATTTGTTTTTGCTCGTTTTGCATCTAAAACATATAAAACACAATTTTGGAATATTTTCAGTATTTTGATGCATTACTGAGTGTTTTTGTATGTTTTGCAGTTCATATTAGACCAAAAATGATGAGTGTTTGAGCACTCATCAATCCCCCACACTAAACTATTGCTAGTCCCTAGCAATACTGTTTTGAAAACTTGATGGATTTGAAAAACTCTTTACCAAAAGCCATCACTTCTGGAGTAGCCAGGTGTAAGAACTGTGGCACACCTGATAACCGTGTGATTTTGAGCAAACCACCAGCTGTCAACGGATTTGAGTAGTCTTTACCAGAAGCTGTTTGCTTCTGGACTAGCCAGCTCTTGATGGAATAGTCAACATCTTGGTGAGCTGATTACCAATTATGGATTTTCCACGGCCTTTACCACAAGCCATAATCTTGCGGGCTAGCCAACTCATTTGTTTTCGGGAAGTTGAGGAACCATACAATTTTGGGCAAATTGCAAGCCGTCAACGGATTTGATATGTCTTTACCAAGAGCCATTTGCTCCTGGACTAGCCAATCCCTTTTGTCGCTTAGACAAGGCGGACTGATTACCACAAAAATTTTGAAGCACCAGTGAAATTTTTTTTTAAATTTTTGAAATTTTGGCTAAAACGGGGGTATTATATAGTAAAATGTGATAAAATTTGCTAGAATAGCGAATACCCCCCCACACTTAGGATGAATATTGTCCTCAATATTCAAAATCCCGGCTATTATGCCGACATTTTGAACGTAAAAGGGCAACATTACAAGCTAAGCGTGGAAAACACCATTTTGTTTTTCACTCTTGTAACCATAGCATGGGGGACTCCCCCACACTTAGGGTGAAAACCCTATAAGCATGCTATTGTTTTTGTTTACCGAGTGGCTTCCCCGGGTCGTTATGTCCTTGGGGAAGCATGATGTGGAAGAAACAATCTCAATCGGACTATCATTCAAGATGTTTGGACAAACATTTGAAGCACGTGAAAGTTCCACACCGATGAGATAAGTATCCGGCTCAAGATAATGATACATGAAAATGCCGGGATCAAATATAGTGTCTTCATTCCCGAAGGAGTGAAGAAGAGAAGAAGTCACCTTGTAGGTGAAGAAAAGGAAGAAAATCATGATAAAAAGCATGATTTGATCTTCTTCCTCAAGAGGAGGCTCAATAGCCTGAGTTTGGATTTCAAAGGGTAAGCTCGTACACAACCCGGGAGGGTGGGTGGGAATTTGCAAATTCTCAAGATTGAGAGTATCTCCCCCCGGGCTATCTAACTGATGAGCGAGTTCACCGGAGAACTCCTCATGAAGAGAATCATTCACAAGATGTGAATCTGGGAACTCATGTTCCGGAGTAGACTCATCACAATCCTCGTCAAAGATTGGATTGTTAGAAATCATAGTGAATTCAGAATCGAATTCAAATAGAGGATTGGTGAGAGTCGTATCGAATGTTTCGGGAACAAAGTGAATATTATTCTCTATTGGATTTTCGGGATCAGAAGTGAGTGACGGATCATGATATAGGAGACTTTCAATTTCTCCCAGATCGGCTTGGAAATCGAGGAGACCATCATCACTTTCAAGTGAAAGTGGATTGATGTGAGCAAGTTCATCAGCGAACTCCTCAAGAAGATGATCAGCATCAGTTTGTGGAACTGATGCCTCAACATACTCGATGTCTCCATACGATGTGCAATCATCGCTAAAATCTGAGAAAGTCTCAAAATGATCTTTAGGACACTCAATGGGTGAAGGAATATCACACATGTGCTCAAGAGTTCCCTGTGACTCTCTCGGGATTGGAACAAGGTTTTCAACACCAGACTTTATGAATTCGTCCGATTCCCTTTCAGGAACAGTGTCAAGATGCTCGTCCCCCATGATCAAAGAGTGAGTGGGAACCTCGGGTGTGATAGCAGTTGTTTGAGATGGAATCTCAACTGCTGGGGTATCAACTGATGAACTTGAAGTTTTATAAAATTCAAGGATGTCAAGTGTATCCTCATCATCACTGTCATCAGGAATAAAACGGAACAAAGAGCTAGACTTGGCTGCTTTTTCTCTTGCAATGGATTCCCTAATAGATTTTTCATATTCATCTTGGGAATTTATTCTAGCAGCCTGCTCTTCAGCAAGCAATTCTTCCATGGATTTTTGATGAGTATGTCTTTGGGCAAAGTCGTCAACTAAACCCTTAAGCTCATCAACGATTTTCATCAGATTTTGCATTTCTGGAAGAAGTGCTTGATTCATATCGTACTGTGGAGGTTGGTCGTAACAAGGTGTGTCAAAATTGTCACAAGGGTATGGATTCCCCGTTTGACAATCTGAACTGAAGTGTGGACCTCCACAGTAATCACAACAGTAAAACTGTTGAGGCTGTGAGTCGTATGTGCTAGAGTCATAATCGTTATCAGGAAACTGCTCATAGACAAGCGTGTTTCCTGATTGACAATCAGAACTGTAGTGTGAACCACCACAATACTCACAACAGTAAAACTGCTGAGTATCATGGTGTGGTAACTGATGGAATGAATCAGTCGTGTCATGGTAGGAATAGGGATCGGGGTTATAGACAGACCCGTTTCCGGATTCTACCATGCCACAGCTGGGGCAATTGCCACCATTATAAGGATTACCACACCAATGGCAAACCAGAAAGTGTGGATGAGACATAGAAAGAATCAAAAGTGTATAGAGGGTGAGGAAATGAGAATCAAAGGGGTAAGAGGGTGAAGAAGGATATTTTTGGTGTTTTTGGTAATCATTTTGTACAAATGATAAAGAAAATATTTTTGTGTTTTTTGTGTTCGTTGAAAACTAATTTTACAAAGTTTTCGGGAACGGTTTTGTTTTGATAATGGGAAAATATGAACAAAGGATGGATAAATGTACAATGGAACGAATTCCAAAGACACTAATCAGAAAAACCGTTTAGATACGCACACAACCACCCCGGCAGCGGCGCCAAAAATTGATTGACTCCAAACGGTCAACCTAAACTGACCAGGTGATGGTCAACCAAGTCAAACTGCCTAGAATCAATCTCCGTTGAAGTATAGTGGCTTCCCCGGGTCGTTATGTCCCGACGAGGTGTGAATTGTAAACAAACGGTTTCGTGATCGGATGAATTTGGATGGAAAGGGGTTTTAAGATTGGTTATACTAAGGATTTTACAAAGGAATAGCTTAAATAAGCTATATAAACAAGACTGGAAAGTTTGAAAACCCAGAAACGTTTAAAACTTAAAACGTGTACGTTACGTTTAAATAAAACGTAGACGTACGAAATAAAACGCGAGTTTTAGTAAAATAAAATACTTACAAAAGTGAAAATCACATTTTTACAATCCTAATAATAAAAGAAACTTTTTAGAAAAGTAAAATTACTTTTTACACTATTTAATTATTTAATATTAATTAAAAACTATTTAATACTTATTATTAATACTTAAATAACTAAAATACACTACAATATTATTTAAATACTAAAAAGGTGAAAATAAAATTTCTAAAATTATAAAATAACTAAAAATAAGTTTTAAAAATAAAAATAAGTGTTTTTGTCTTTTTGTGGTTTTTATATTAATTAATTACTAATTACTAATTAAACTATTTTAAATTAAGAAAAATACTAAATGAACAGTAAAAATTCTAATAAAATTTCTAAAATTATTTTACAACATATAAAAGCTATAAAAAAATATAAAAACTTGGTTTTACTTAATGAAAACTAATTATGCTATTTTAAACTTAATATTAATTAATAATTAATAAAACTAATATTAATTCTAATAAATACTAAATAACAAAATAAAAATCTGAAAAATTTATTATAAATACTTTAATATATGAGGAATTTAATAAAAATATAAAAAAGCTAAGTACTTAATTAAAATTTAAAAATGAAAATTAAAATTAAATTACATTAAATAGAAACTATCACTTAATTTTAAATTGGTTTTTCTTGGTTTTTCTTTTAAAAACCTATTTTACATCTAAAAATAGCAAACTTTTACAAAAACAACTATTTTGAAAATCAAAAATAAGCAAAATATAAGCTTAAATGGTCAACAGTTGACCAAAGTTGACCAATGGGCAAAATAAGCTAAAATGGCCAAGAGTGGGGCCCACTCTGGTTGATTCAGGATCCAATAAGTTATGTGAGCTTATTTAAACAAGAAAAAGCAAAAAGCACCCACAGAATAAGCCAATGGGTCAGAATAAGCACTTTGGAATTTTGCTTGAAACTGAAAATGGGGACAGATTTGGTGTCTAAATTCAGGTGGGTCCCAGGGCAATTGAGGTCAACCCAATGGTCAATAATGAAAGCCAACCATGGGGAGGGTTGAATGGTGCAAGGTGGGGGGTTGTTGTCCACTGGGTTGCTCAGAAAACCACCACCAAATGGTGGTGGTGGGTGGTCTGATCTGCACAGCAGGGGAGTGATACCCCCTGCAAGTGTTTTCCAAGGGCAATTGTGTCCAAAAATAAAATTCTTAAAATTACAAAAACTGTGGAAATTTAAAGTTCAACTAACAGATTAGCACTAGAACAAATTTCAAAGCCTAATTCAAATCCCAAAAATCACAATAAATCTTGCTAGTTTAAGAAAAATTTGAAATCATACATTTGACTTTTGAGAAAAAAAATTGCTTATTTGACTTTTATGAAGTTGTGATGATTCTAAATGACCAAATAAGTTTTGATATGTTTATTTAAGACCAAAGTAAGGTTAATACACAAGTTTTAGACCAAATGGGTGATTTTGGGATACCCACTGACCCACAGTGGACTGTTGGGTGGGTTAGGATGGAATTTTGACTTTGGCTGAGTAAAACTTAGATTAGAAACTTGTTTTGACCTAAGAATACCTGATGTAACTAGTTAAAACCAAAAATAACAAACAAACCTCAACAACCTCAGGCTAAATCTGCTTATCCAAACACCCCTATATGGGCTGTTTTGATGTTTTAATGAAACAAGAGCAACAACTAACCTAAGAGACTGATCCTAAACATATACTAATCAAACATGAGCACATACAAGCAGAAATGAACAACTAAAAACACCTTTAACTAAGAATTACAAATAGTGAGCAAATATGATCAAATAACTTGAAATGGGACTTACATTTATCCTTTTGCTCAAAACCAAAAATAGATACTCAATCAATACCTACTGTCTCCCTGAGATTTCTAAACCAGCTCCAAGCTCCATACTTCTCTTCTTCTTCTGTTTTATTATTTTTTATTTATTTATTTATTTATTTATTTATTTATTTATGTTTGCTAAACTGCTTGAACCTTAAAGTAAGTTTTGGAAATCTTGTACACCAACTTAACTGAGATCAAAGAAACTAGAACAACAACTTTTTGAACCATAAAACACCATTTGGAATTTTAACTTGAACTTAAAAAAAAATCTTATATAAACTGGAAAAAGAGAATACAAGCTGAAATTAAGTACTCAAAAGCTTAGATTAACTTGATTAAAGAGATTACAAACTGAAGTTTTCACTGAATAGAAAAGGTACAAGTAATCCTACATTAATTTTAACTAAACTAAAGCTAAATTACACTAACTACTCTAACTGCCTTTTTCTCTTCTTTTTCTTTTCTTTTTATAACCCTGGAGTGTTGCTCTTTCTTTCCCACATGTTTCTTGGCCGTTGGATGGCTCAATTCAATCCCAGTCGTTCAAACTCAAATTGGCGGGAAAATGGGAGTTGGCAGGTTGAGTGTTGTTTGGTGAGCATTTATTGAGGAGGGGGAGTAGGAGTGGTGTGGTTGAGTGTATTTATGAGGGTTGGTGAGGTTTGGTGAGGAGGGGGGGCATAAGCCTGGTAATTAGGGCGAGCTTAGGGACGATGAACAGTGCCCTGGTGTTTGGGGGTGTTGACTGGTCAACGACCAGGGGTATTAGTTTAAAAGGGAAGATGGGCTTTAGTTTGGTGGGCTTAGGTGTTGGATCAGACCAAAAGAATAGTAATGGGTGGGTTGTTTGGTTTGTTTGTTTTGTTAGCTTATTTTGTAGAAAACCACAAGGACCAATGTTGTAAATTTTAAAAACCAAGGGACTGAATTTGTAAAATTCCCAAAGTAGTCACAAGGGACTATTCATGCATAGCTTCAATAAACCAAGAACCAAAAATGTAATTTTCCAAAATAAAACGCCCGGGGACCAAATTTGTCATTTTAGCAAAGTCCAGGGACCAAACATGTAATTTTCTCAAACATTTTACCCAAGGACCATATTTGCCACATTTTTATTTTCCAAGGATAAAAAATGATTTTCCATCCAAAAATATCCCACCAGGGACTGAATCTGCCAAAATCTGTAACTTCAGGGGCTAAACTGTAAATTTCCAAAACTTTCCAATTTTTCACCAAAGGACTAAATATGACCACTTATGATTTAAAAAGGACCTTTGGTGATAATTTTCCATATTTTGAATATCCAGGGACTAGATTTGTAATTTTATGAAAGTTGAGGGACTGAAACTGCCAATTTTGCAAACTTTGTGCGTTTTTCATTTGTTTTTGCTCGTTTTGCATCTAAAACATATAAAACACAATTTTGGAATATTTTCAGTATTTTGATGCATTACTGAGTGTTTTTGTATGTTTTGCAGTTCATATTAGACCAAAAATGATGAGTGTTTGAGCACTCATCAATCCCCCACACTAAACTATTGCTAGTCCCTAGCAATACTGTTTTGAAAACTTGATGGATTTGAAAAACTCTTTACCAAAAGCCATCACTTCTGGAGTAGCCAGGTGTAAGAACTGTGGCACACCTGATAACCGTGTGATTTTGAGCAAACCACCAGCTGTCAACGGATTTGAGTAGTCTTTACCAGAAGCTGTTTGCTTCTGGACTAGCCAGCTCTTGATGGAATAGTCAACATCTTGGTGAGCTGATTACCAATTATGGATTTTCCACGGCCTTTACCACAAGCCATAATCTTGCGGGCTAGCCAACTCATTTGTTTTCGGGAAGTTGAGGAACCATACAATTTTGGGCAAATTGCAAGCCGTCAACGGATTTGATATGTCTTTACCAAGAGTCGTTTGCTCCTGGACTAGCCAATCCCTTTTGTCGCTTAGACAAGGCGGACTGATTACCACAAAAATTTTGAAGCACCAGTGAAATTTTTTTTAAAATTTTTGAAATTTTGGCTAAAACGGGGGTATTATATAGTAAAATGTGATAAAATTTGCTAGAATAGCGAATACCCCCCCACACTTAGGATGAATATTGTCCTCAATATTCAAAATCCCGGCTATTATGCCGACATTTTGAACGTAAAAGGGCAACATTACAAGCTAAGCGTGGAAAACACCATTTTGTTTATCACTCTTGTAACCATAGCATGGGGGACTCCCCCACACTTAGGGTGAAAACCCTATAAGCATGCTATTGTTTTTGTTTACCGAGTGGCTTCCCCGGGTCGTTATGTCCTTGGGGAAGCATGATGTGGAAGAAACAATCTCAATCGGACTTTCATTCAAGATGTTTGGACAAACATTTGAAGCACGTGAAAGTTCCACACCGATGAGATAAGTATCCGGCTCAAGATAATGATACATGAAAATGCCGGGATCAAATATAGTGTCTTCATTCCCGAAGGAGTGAAGAAGAGAAGAAGTCACCTTGTAAGTGAAGAAAAGGAAGAAAATCATGATAAAAAGCATGATTTGATCTTCTTCCTCAAGAGGAGGCTCAATAGCCTGAGTTTGGATTTCAAAGGGTAAGCTCGTACACAACCCGGGAGGGTGGGTGGGAATTTGCAAATTCTCAAGATTGAGAGTATCTCCCCCCGGGCTATCTAACTGTTGAGCGAGTTCACCGGAGAACTCCTCATGAAGAGAATCATTCACAAGATGTGAATCTGGGAACTCATGTTCCGGAGTAGACTCATCACAATCCTCGTCAAAGATTGGATTGTTAGAAATCATAGTGAATTCAGAATCGAATTCAAATAGAGGATTGGTGAGAGTCGTATCGAATGTTTCGGGAACAAAGTGAATATTATTCTCTATTGGATTTTCGGGATCAGAAGTGAGTGACGGATCATGATATAGGAGACTTTCAATTTCTCCCAGATCGGCTTGGAAATCGAGGAGACCATCATCACTTTCAAGTGAAAGTGGATTGATGTGAGCAAGTTCATCAGCGAACTCCTCAAGAAGATGATCAGCATCAGTTTGTGGAACTGATGCCTCAACATACTCGATGTCTCCATACGATGTGCAATCATCGCTAAAATCTGAGAAAGTCTCAAAATGATCTTTAGGACACTCAATGGGTGAAGGAATATCACACATGTGCTCAAGAGTTCCCTGTGACTCTCTCGGGATTGGAACAAGGTTTTCAACACCAGACTTTATGAATTCGTCCGATTCCCTTTCAGGAACAGTGTCAAGATGCTCGTCCCCCATGATCAAAGAGTGAGTGGGAACCTCGGGTGTGATAGCAGTTGTTTGAGATGGAATCTCAACTGCTGGGGTATCAACTGATGAACTTGAAGTTTTATAAAATTCAAGGATGTCAAGTGTATCCTCATCATCACTGTCATCAGGAATAAAACGGAACAAAGAGCTAGACTTGGCTGCTTTTTCTCTTGCAATGGATTCCCTAATAGATTTTTCATATTCATCTTGGGAATTTATTCTAGCAGCCTGCTCTTCAGCAAGCAATTCTTCCATGGATTTTTGATGAGTATGTCTTTGGGCAAAGTCGTCAACTAAACCCTTAAGCTCATCAACGATTTTCATCAGATTTTGCATTTCTGGAAGAAGTGCTTGATTCATATCGTACTGTGGAGGTTGGTCGTAACAAGGTGTGTCAAAATTGTCACAAGGGTATGGATTCCCCGTTTGACAATCTGAACTGAAGTGTGGACCTCCACAGTAATCACAACAGTAAAACTGTTGAGGCTGTGAGTCGTATGTGCTAGAGTCATAATCGTTATCAGGAAACTGCTCATAGACAAGCGTGTTTCCTGATTGACAATCAGAACTGTAGTGTGAACCACCACAATACTCACAACAGTAAAACTGCTGAGTATCATGGTGTGGTAACTGATGGAATGAATCAGTCGTGTCATGGTAGGAATAGGGATCGGGGTTATAGACAGACCCGTTTCCGGATTCTACCATGCCACAGCTAGGGCAATTGCCACCATTATAAGGATTACCACACCAATGGCAAACCAGAAAGTGTGGATGAGACATAGAAAGAATCAAAAGTGTATAGAGGGTGAGGAAATGAGAATCAAAGGGGTAAGAGGGTGAAGAAGGATATTTTTGGTGTTTTTGGTAATCATTTTGTACAAATGATAAAGAAAATGTTTTTGTGTTTTTTGTGTTCGTTGAAAACTAATTTTGCAAAGTTTTCGGGAACGGTTTTGTTTTGATAATGGGAAAATATGAACAAAGGATGGATAAATGTACAATGGAACGAATTCCAAAGACACTAATCAGAAAAACCGTTTAGATACGCACACAACCTCCCCGGCAGCGGCGCCAAAAATTGATTGACTCCAAACGGTCAACCTAAACTGACCAGGTGATGGTCAACCAAGTCAAACTGCCTAGAATCAATCTCCGTTGAAGTATAGTGGCTTCCTCGGGTCGTTATGTCCCGACGAGGTGTGAATTGTAAACAAACGGTTTCGTGATCGGATGAATTTGGATGGAAAGGGGTTTTAAGATTGGTTATACTAAGGATTTTACAAAGGAATAGCTTAAATAAGCTATATAAACAAGACTGGAAAGTTTGAAAACCCAGAAACGTTTAAAACTTAAAACGTGTACGTTACGTTTAAATAAAACGTAGACGTACGAAATAAAACGCGAGTTTTAGTAAAATAAAATACTTACAAAAGTGAAAATCACATTTTTACAATCCTAATAATAAAAGAAACTTTTTAGAAAAGTAAAATTACTTTTTACACTATTTAATTATTTAATATTAATTAAAAACTATTTAATACTTATTATTAATACTTAAATAACTAAAATACACTACAATATTATTTAAATACTAAAAAGGTGAAAATAAAATTTCTAAAATTATAAAATAACTAAAAATAAGTTTTAAAAATAAAAATAAGTGTTTTTGTCTTTTTGTGGTTTTTATATTAATTAATTACTAATTAATTACTAATTACTAATTAAACTATTTTAAATTAAGAAAAATACTAAATGAACAGTAAAAATTCTAATAAAATTTCTAAAATTATTTTACAACATATAAAAGCTATAAAAAAAATATAAAAACTTGGTTTTACTTAATGAAAACTAATTATGCTATTTTAAACTTAATATTAATTAATAATTAATAAAACTAATATTAATTCTAATAAATACTAAATAACAAAATAAAAATCTGAAAAATTTATTATAAATACTTTAATATATGAGGAATTTAATAAAAATATAAAAAAGCTAAGTACTTAATTAAAATTTAAAAATGAAAATTAAAATTAAATTACATTAAATAGAAACTATCACTTAATTTTAAATTGGTTTTTCTTGGTTTTTCTTTTACAAACCTATTTTACATCTAAAAATAGCAAACTTTTACAAAAACAACTATTTTGAAAATCAAAAATAAGCAAAATATAAGCTTAAATGGTCAACAGTTGACCAAAGTTGACCAATGGGCAAAATAAGCTAAAATGGCCAAGAGTGAGGCCCACTCTGGTTGATTCAGGATCCAATAAGTTATGTGAGCTTATTTAAACAAGAAAAAGCAAAAAGCACCCACAGAATAAGCCAATGGGTCAGAATAAGCACTTTGGAATTTTGCTTGAAACTGAAAATGGGGACAGATTTGGTGTCTAAATTCAGGTGGGTCCCAGGGCAATTGAGGTCAACCCAATGGTCAATAATGAAAGCCAACCATGGGGAGGGTTGAATGGTGCAAGGTGGGGGGTTGTTGTCCACTGGGTTGCTCAGAAAACCACCACCAAATGGTGGTGGTGGGTGGTCTGATCTGCACAGCAGGGGAGTGATGCCCCCTGCAAGTGTTTTCCAAGGGCAATTGTGTCCAAAAATAAAATTCTTAAAATTACAAAAACTGTGGAAATTTAAAGTTCAACTAACAGATTAGCACTAGAACAAATTTCAAAGCCTAATTCAAATCCCAAAAATCACAATAAATCTTGCTAGTTTAAGAAAAATTTGAAATCATACATTTGACTTTTGAGAAAAAAAATTGCTTATTTGACTTTTATGAAGTTGTGATGATTCTAAATGACCAAATAAGTTTTGATATGTTTATTTAAGACCAAAGTAAGGTTAATACACAAGTTTTAGACCAAATGGGTGATTTTGGGATACCCACTGACCCACAGTGGACTGTTGGGTGGGTTAGGATGGAATTTTGACTTTGGCTGAGTAAAACTTAGATTAGAAACTTGTTTTGACCTAAGAATACCTGATGTAACTAGTTAAAACCAAAAATAACAAACAAACCTCAACAACCTCAGGCTAAATCTGCTTATCCAAACACCCCTATATGGGCTGTTTTGATGTTTTAATGAAACAAGAGCAACAACTAACCTAAGAGACTGATCCTAAACATATACTAATCAAACATGAGCACATACAAGCAGAAATGAACAAGTAAAAACACCTTTAACTAAGAATTACAAATAGTGAGCAAATATGATCAAATAACTTGAAATGGGACTTACATTTATCCTTTTGCTCAAAACCAAAAATAGATACTCAATCAATACCTACTGTCTCCCTGAGATTTCTAAACCAGCTCCAAGCTCCATACTTCTCTTCTTCTTCTGTTTTATTATTTTTTATTTATTTATTTATTTATTTATTTATTTATGTTTGCTAAACTGTTTGAACCTTAAAGTAAGTTTTGGAAATCTTGTACACCAACTTAACTGAGATCAAAGAAACTAGAACAACAACTTTTTGAACCATAAAACACCATTTGGAATTTTAACTTGAACTTAAAAAAAAATCTTATATAAACTGGAAAAAGAGAATACAAGCTGAAATTAAGTACTCAAAAGCTTAGATTAACTTGATTAAAGAGATTACAAACTGAAGTTTTCACTGAATAGAAAAGGTACAAGTAATCCTACATTAATTTTAACTAAACTAAAGCTAAATTACACTAACTACTCTAACTGCCTTTTTCTCTTCTTTTTCTTTTCTTTTTATAACCCTGGAGTGTTGCTCTTTCTTTCCCACATGTTTCTTGGCCGTTGGATGGCTCAATTCAATCCCAGTCGTTCAAACTCAAATTGGCGGGAAAATGGGAGTTGGCAGGTTGAGTGTTGTTTGGTGAGCATTTATTGAGGAGGGGGAGTAGGAGTGGTGTGGTTGAGTGTATTTATGAGGGTTGGTGAGGTTTGGTGAGGATGGGGGGGGGGGCATAAGCCTGGTAATTAGGGCGAGCTTAGGGACGATGAACAGTGCCCTGGGTGTTTGGGGGTGTTGACTGGTCAACGACCAGGGGTATTAGTTTAAAAGGGAAGATGGGCTTTAGTTTGGTGGGCTTAGGTGTTGGATCAGACCAAAAGAATAGTAATGGGTGGGTTGTTTGGTTTGTTTGTTTTGTTAGCTTATTTTGTAGAAAACCACAAGGACCAATGTTGTAAATTTTAAAAACCAAGGGACTGAATTTGTAAAATTCCCAAAGTAGTCACAAGGGACTATTCATGCATAGCTTCAATAAACCAAGAACCAAAAATGTAATTTTCCAAAATAAAACGCCCGGGGACCAAATTTGTCATTTTAGCAAAGTCCAGGGACCAAACATGTAATTTTCTCAAACATTTTACCCAAGGACCATATTTGCCACATTTTTATTTTCCAAGGATAAAAAATGATTTTCCATCCAAAAATATCCCACCAGGGACTGAATCTGCCAAAATCTGTAACTTCAGGGGCTAAACTGTAAATTTCCAAAACTTTCCAATTTTTCACCAAAGGACTAAATATGACCACTTATGATTTAAAAAGGACCTTTGGTGATAATTTTCCATATTTTGAATATCCAGGGACTAGATTTGTAATTTTATGAAAGTTGAGGGACTGAAACTGCCAATTTTGCAAACTTTGTGCGTTTTTCATTTGTTTTTGCTCGTTTTGCATCTAAAACATATAAAACACAATTTTGGAATATTTTCAGTATTTTGATGCATTACTGAGTGTTTTTGTATGTTTTGCAGTTCAGATTAGACCAAAAATGATGAGTGTTTGAGCACTCATCAGCTATACCACAAAACTAGATGCTGACTTACATGGGACACCTGTTGACCCTACCAAATACCGTAGTATTATTGGGTCACTCATGTATCTCACAGCTAGTAGACCTGATATAGTATTTGCTGTCTACATGTGCTCTCGCTATCAGTCCAAACCAACTGAAAAACACCTCAATGAGGCTAAAAGAATCCTTCGATACATAAAGGGAACCATTAACTTGGGAATCTGGTATCCGAAGGATTCTGGTTTTGAACTAATTACTTTTTTAGACGCTGATCATGCAGGATGTTTAGACACACGCAAAAGTACATCTGGTGGATTACAGTTTCTCGGAGATAAACTTGTGTCATGGCAATCTAAGAAACAGGACTGCACATCACTGTCGTCAACATAATCTGAATATGTAGCTATGTCTGCTTGTTGTGCTCAAGTCATCTGGATGAGATCACAACTTAAGGATTATGGCTACCTGTTCAATAAGATTCCGATCTACTGTGATTCCAAAAGTGCAATTGCTATCTCCTGCAACACCGTTCATCACTGCAAATCCAAACACATTGATCTCCGATATCATTTCATCAAAGAGCATGTCGAAAAGGGTGCCGTCGAATTATATTTTGTTGGAACTGACTACTGAGTACCAATTGGCGGACTTACTTACCAAAGCCTTAGCACCATCAAGGTTTGCTAGTCTAGTTCACCAAATTGGTATGCGATGTTTGACTCCAGATGATCTAGAAAAGTTTTTAAAACACAAATGATCATCAAACATCAAAACTATCTTTGTAAATATTTTTTCAAAAAAAAAATGCAAGTACAACCACTCTTTTCAACACTATTTTTTATAAACGTCTTAAATTATGATCAAAAAACAAGTGTTGAGGGGGAGGTAATAGTATTTTTTCCAAATTTTATAATTTTTACTACGTACTTGCATTTTACCAAATGTGATGCTTTAAAGGTTTTTTTCGGGATACTCTCCTTGACCATTATAATAATTTTTTTTTTCTATTTTGAAAGACATCGGTCTAAGGTCGAGGGGGAGTAAAATTCCACAAGTTGTTATTTTCTAAGACTTAGTTTTGTTAACGAAAGTTATAATGTGAAGCTAGTAAGTATACTTGTTGATACAAATGTTAAGGTTAAAGGACTTAAAGTGACAATTCTTCAAACTTGAATTAAACTTAGTCAAAACTACTTTGACCCTAGCATTTACTGCACCTACTAATCACATTTACTACTTTCACCAAACCTAATCAACGGTTCACAATCAAACTGCAAATTCAATCGCTTAACATCAAATCTGTAAGTACCAAAACCTTTTGATCATGATCATAAACATTGGTTTTTAATTTCATCAAAATCCAACGGTTAAATCTTTCTAAATCTATCATTTTCGATTTAGGGTTTTGCGTAAAATTAGACTTGGAGATTAAGGGTGTTAGGATGTGTTTTGGTTGATGGGATATGATCCTATGATGATATATTACATGTTTGTGAACTCCAATCATACCCAGAAACAACAATTGATTGATTTTTAAATTAGGGTTCATACGTACTAATTTAGGGGTTGTTGATTTGGGATGTTTTGACACTAATTGTTGATGGGGATAATGTTTGCATATGTTTAGGAACTTGAATGTGTAGTTTAATTGCTTCAGAAACAACATTTGAATCTTGAATCTTTGATTTAGGGTTCGTTGACACTAGCAGTTATGAACTTTTGATTCTGTGGTTAATAGTTGTTATAAATTGGTCCACATGTTCCCTAGCTTGTATGTAACACTCGCCCTATTCCAATTTCTACCCAAAAACTTGTTTGAATCACATAATGATTAAGTGTTCATGTGTTCCTACGCATAAGTATGGGTCGAGGCATGTTTATGCATAAACTTGTATGATTTAGATGTCTTGGAATGAGTTTAGAGTAATATATTGATCAGTGGTTGTGTTTATAACTTTCAGGAATCAAAAGACACAAATTTTTGAAGGTGATTTATTCAAAAGGACGTTTCTACGCATAACATTATTCATCCTACGCGTAAGATTCGACAGACTTGAAAAACTTGTCTTGGATAAGACAATGTTTACGCAAAAGATAATATCTTACGCATAAGTTATTTCTTACGCATAAGTTATAAACTTACGCATAAGTTATATCTTACGCATAAGGTTCAATCCTTGGCATAAGTTCCAATCTTACGCATAAGATTTAATCCTACGCATAAGATTGAGCCTACGCAAAAGATTGTTCTTACGCGTAAAATATAAGTTAGGCGTAGTTTTTGTATCTTACGCATAAAAATTATGACTTACGCATAAGAAATGTTATGCGTAGGATTTCCAATCTTACGCGTAACATTGTCTGATTTCATGAAAATGTGTCTAAGTGTTGTAATTTTTTTTCAAATATGTAATCCCTTGTGCTTATTAATACATATTGTGACTTGATTGTTATGAGTTTCCACTAAGTTTTAACATCTAACATACAAGCTCATAATAAAACAACATTTATTGAACACAAAAACACCCACTGATCTATCCAGTTATGCATAATCATGTAATTGAATGTCTGAGCTAACAAAGTATATCATTGCTATGTTTGTGTTTGTTTATGATCAATTCAAATGGCACAACAGAATGACATTCCATATGGACCAGAACCTGAACCAAAACTCTCCTGGGAAGAAACCTTTCCCGAGAATTACTCCAGAAAGATAGGCAAGAACAACTTAAGGATCAACTTCAACAAAATCACGTGCAATGAATCTTCATGCATTGTAGATGTGGATGCTCTCCTCTATCACCCGCACAAAATCCTGTTCACCAAATCAGCATCTGTTGCTTGCTTCTACATACACCAATTTTGGCACACACTTCAACTAGACCTTGGGGAAGAGTCCTTTACTTGCATGCTTCATAAGAGACAAGTCACCGTGGACATAGACACTCTTCGAAATGTTCTTGGTTTACCCGAACTGAGCCCAGATGAAGAATACGATCCAGTACCTAATGAGGAAGAGCTGATAGAATGGTTACGGGATATTGGCTACAATGAATCAGAAGAAGTGGTGACAAGACACTCAAAGGTCAACATCAGATTTCTTCCACAACCATGGAGAACTTTGTATATCCTTATTGCTAAGTCATTATCTGGCAGAGATACTGGTCACGAACACCCCAAGCTCCAACATCTCAAACTTTTCTGGGCTTTGGCAAACGTCAAAAAGGTGGACTATGCTTGCATTATTTGGGAAGATTTTGTGTGGCACATACAACACAAAACTACAAATATTCCATTCATTCGTTTCACCAAACTACTCATCGAAAGCTTCCTTCGTGAGTATGACGACATTCCTCAAAGACTGGATGATGAAGCTAAGAACACATTCAGAAATGAGGACACCCTCAGACAGATTAAGAGACTTGATACCAGCACACGTAAACAAGGAAAACCACTTCCCGATTGTCTCTTGAATGATAAAGTGAAAAATTGTAAGAATTACAAGTACTACGTTCAAGCTCTCAAGGAAGACAAAGTTGGGTTCTTAGACGAAGTCATTCTACCTTCGTCATGCAGAAAAAGGGGAAGAAAGGTAGCAAGTCTGGGAGCTCTAGAAGTTTTAACAAGTCTACACGAAAGAAGAGAACACTTAAGTTCACAATTCCAGTCAGGAAACCTGAATCTATTCCTGAACCCACACAACTACCTTCTCCAAAACCGTCTGACTCAGAAACCGAATCCGATGAAGGTCCAGTTTATAGGGAAGCCTATGCACACATCGACAAGGAGGTTAATATTAAAGATCTTGATGATCTGGACATGTCTTTCGAAGATTGGGACAGAAATATTGATGAATTTGATGAAAATGCTGAATGCCCAACTACGTTCAATCAAAGACCTTTAACTGAAGCAGACACTAAATTGGAAGAAGAAAGGTTAAGGAAAGAGAAGCTGAAGGAACCAATGACTGCTGAACAAGAAACTGCTCACTCTAACATAGGCCTCTCAGTGGAAGAAGAAAATGAAAGAGCTCTTAATTTAGGTCTCCTCCACAGCAAAATAGACGCCTTCCAAGCTGATCAACCTCCACCTCCTATGTTTTCTCAAACAAGCGAAGCAGGCGGATCTAGCAGAATTCCTGAATCCACTACAGCTAATCAAACTCAAGATACAGGAACCAATGCTGCTATGATTATCTACGAAACTCCCACAGTATCACCCACAGATGTAGAAATGTTAAATGCTTCAGCAAGAGGAGAAGATGAAGAGGAGGACCATATGGATACTGATGTTCCATACCTTTTGACCATGGAAGAGATGGAGATCAGAGAGAGGGCTCAAGAGGAAGAGCTAAAAAGAAAACAAGAAGCTGAAGAGGCTAGGCTTGAGGAGATAGAACAAGCCAAATTGGAAGAAGCAATTCGTATGGAAGAAAGCAGAAAAGCTGAAGAGGCAGCCAAACTTGCAGAAGATAAGAAAAGACAAGAAGAAGAAGCCAAAATAGCAGAAGAACTAAGGCTTAAGGCAGAAGCTGACAGATTGGCTGAAGAGCGAAGATTACAGGAGGAGGCAGCCAAAGAAAAGAAAGTTGATGCCAAGGATAAACCCGAATCACAAAGAGGAGATGATAAGGACATATCTACCCACATTGAATCTTCACAATCATCACCTCCAGCATCTGAATCTACTCATGACGAATCAATCAAGAAACCCACAAGTACAAAAGCCTCTGCTGCATCTAAATTGATTAAAAGGGCTGTAAGGAGAGTTCATGAAAAGAAGAAAAGCAAATTAGAAGATCAAGTTGAATCACTAGCAAGTCAAGTTGCTGAATTGACAAAGCTAAATTCGAATGTCCAAGAACTGCAAGAAAAGGTGGACACCTTCTTAGCTAAGGATGTACAAGAAAACATGGAAGCTACATTAGCTGCTCAAGCACGTCAGTATATGGAACAACACTTAGTTGCTGAATTGAAAGATTTGCTGGCACCAATGAGAGGTGAACTCACCAAGATTGCAGAACAAGCTGTCAAGAAAGTGATCAGATCTACCTCATTTACTCTTCGAGCAGACAAAACAACTCTACCACAACCAGAGTTGTCATTGGACGAATTAGAGACCCAGCTCTTAGACAAATTGGCAAGTAAATTCACCTTGTCACCTGATGAAGCTAAAGTCCTGGAAGCTTTAAAAGCCAAGATGTCTAAAGAGACTTGCAGCACTGAGGCCGACAAACTGAAACGTCAAAGAGATGATGAAGACAAGGATCCTAACTCACAGGCAAAGAAACAAAAGCAAGCCGAAGGACCCTCATCTCAACCCAAAGAACCTGTCATTCCTTCGTCTACCACAACATCTACTCAACAACCCAAGGCATCGGGTTCCGGTCCTAAAGCCCATGACCACTTTGAATACACAGGCGAAGACGAGATTCCTCAGACCGATGAAATACCAGAACCGTCATCTACAAAGAAGAAAGAAAGGAAACGAAAACATCATCAGCACAAACCTGACACCTCTTCAAAAGGCATAGAACCTAAGAAACAGAAAAACATTCTCAATTGGCTGGACGAAGACAAAACTGCCGATTACTCCTGGTTTGACAAGATGATTAATTCGCAACCACCACTTGCAGATGATCAAGAACCTATCGATGGTCGAACAGTGGAATACGCTTAGTTGATTCAACATAAATTTCACATGAAAAAGATGAAACAAGAAAGAGTTACGAAGAATCAAGAATGATGCATTCAATCTTCTGAAAGATCGGTCTGCTAACTCCATTGAAATTGAATATCATCTAGAAAATATTGCTCGAGCTATGTCAAGCAATATTGACTGGATCAATCCTGAATCTCACGTTGATCCAGTCACAAGGAAGACAACACCACACATAACTGACTGGTCTAAACCACTGCCTATGATTGGAAAGCCAAAGGAACCAAAGATACCTTATGTTTACTTCTTCAATACTGACCTGGACTTTCTTCAGCATGGCAACACCATCGAGAAAAGATATGCTACTTCACTCACACTTTCCATTCCCGCTGCTCGTTACTTAAACAACGCAATCGAAGAAGAAGCTACAATGTTGTTTAGTGACAAACTCGTGCCTTATGACAGAAATGCACTTTACGGGATTCACCACTGGCCAGATAACCGTGCACAATTCTACCGGAGCAGCAGACTTAGTCAAACAATGGGAGAAGTAATGAGTGACTTGAAGATTGTTTCCATTCAGTTCATCTCCACCATCACTCACTTCGGGTACTCCTTCCTCAATAAGATCGTGCTCAAAAGACTTGATGAACAAGAGTACGAGATTTATGAGTCAGACTTTCATCAACTACTTCTTAATGACATTGAAGAAATGTATCTACTCAAAGTCCAAGGAAAGCTGTGCAACCTACCCAAGGACATGCAGCTTGCCTTCATCACTGCTCTACTTATCTTCATGAGACACATTGTCATCAAAAAACGAGTAGAAGATCTTCAACTTGGAGTAGAAAGTTATCAGAAGAAGCTAAATCTCACCAAACCTAACCTTTTCAACATCCCCAACCTTTAACACCTACCTCAATACACCTTGATCAGGCATCCGGCATTTGGGTTCACATACCGCAGTGTCAACGGTCGAAACTGCTTCATGGCCTATGACGAGATCCAAAAGTTCTGTGATGAAACCCTGAAGTTCGTCAGAGATGGAATCAAACGCAGATTAGATGACATAGCACTGCACAAATCCAAAAGGTGGAATACCGATGAGGCCAGACAAGCTCGTAGAATTATCACAAAGATTGAGAACCGGTTAAAGCGAAGGGATCAGATTAGGAGATTGGAAAGCTATGTTGGAGGCAGACCTGGATTTCCGGTGTTGACGTTTCAGAGACCAGAATGGTAGAAAATTTGTAAGAACTTGATTTGATTTATCAAATACTATTCTTCATAATGGCTTGTGCACGCATTACAGTGTACAACCCGAACTTGTAAAGAAAGGACCCTGAGGTACGCATCAGTGCCTCAATCCTAATATAAGGAGCGAAGGCTTCTTACTTTTGAGTAGAATTAATCAAATACTTTATGATTTTCATAATTCTGCTCAAAAGGACAAGTATTTCACCTCAATAAGACCTAATCACTTGTTGAGGGGGAGCACTTGTCAAAACCAAAATACTTTGTTTTAAAATCAAAAGTTCTTGGTGAATCTCCCCATAAGACTCAAAAAGGCATATTTTAATCTAAAAGATTGTCAAAAACATCATTTGATATGCTATTTTTGAGGGGGAGAAAATGGAAAAGTGATTAAAATATAAGTAGTCTAAAAGCTAAAAGTTGTATCTTGTGCGAGCTAGACTCAGAATTGACCCAGGAATTGACGAAACAATAAAAGTTAGTAATCTCGAAAAGACTTATCCTCGACGGGTAATAACATCAAGTTAGTTACTAGAGCTAGTTGTCACCTAAAAGCTGACAATGGAACTCTTTAACTAACCACGTAAGCGTGTCTTGAAAAGGATTTGTCTTAGTAGAAAGGTACCGTCTCGAGAAACTTTATGTGAACTTGACCAGGCTGAGTAATAACTTCAAGCTAGTCTAACTAGTGATGTAAGCGTGTCTCGAATCGGTCTTGTTCACTGAAAGTGGATCAATTCAAAATGCTTGCTCCTCCTGCATGTACAAATTTATTAAATACTCAAGAGCACATGTGAAGGGGGAGCCCTTCATAAAGTGTACACAAAACTCTCAAAGTGTTAACCAAAATATTTGATTATCACAAACACTTTGAGTGATTTTCAATCAAAGGTTTCTTGGCTACTGTCGGTTAATCAAGGAGTTATAAGGTGATTAAGATAGGAAAAACCGTCCTATGATCCGCCAAAAGAGCCGGAGGGATCTACCCAAGGACATCTCCCACAGTTAGAATTAGAAGTCCTTAGGTATGATACGAAAAAAAGGAGAAAAGAATGAAAGGGAAAGAAGGAGTTGAAGAATTAAAAAGAAATGTAAAAGAAAAGGGTGAAAAGAAATAGCCCTCCATATGTTCAACCTTAGGGCAGACACCGGGTTCAACTCGTATGCTACTGGTTGTTGCTAAGGCAACACCGGTATTGAAGACAAAGTCGTCATGGACCCAGTGACGCAATGCACTAAACCTTCTTAACGACTCAAGTTCTCTTAAAAGAGCTTGTTTCATTCTCACGGGGAACCAGTGTAATCTATCAACTTATCTCTTAGAGATAGTTGATATTGAAGCAGGAGACCCCTCCCTAGTCTCCGCATAGGAAACCTAAGTGTGCACTTATCGAGTCTAGAGCCATGAGATACATCAAAGATCTCTTAGGAACACTTAGTATTTCAACAACTGGTGTTCCACATCAATGGACACCAGCTGTAAATTATCGAGTCCTTCGCAGATCTTAGCAATCTGCCGAGAACGTTTATGAGAGAATTACAAATGTAGTTCTGAATGATTAAACGGAAATTCCTGCCAGGGTCAACATCAAACAGCCCTGACAGCAGGTCACTTCGGTAACCCCACAAGGGTTACGCTTAGTGTTCGCGGTGGTTCCATAGCGGTCTACAGTCGTGGAGTGATCCCCAGCGACTCACCCAGTCATTGAGCTACTTAGTAGGTCTCGTAAGCTCCTTCGGGAGTATCTGATATGGGAACGGCCTGGATAAGGATTAGAAGGAGTCTTCACAATATGCTGTTGACAAGCTCTAATTCCTTATCTGTAAGTACCGGTTGATTATTGCTAACTGTTTATCTGCAGGTATATCACCTCCATGATGGTAGATTCCAACATGCTCATACATACATCTTGAAGCAAATGAAAGCTCCCCCAAAGATCTTAGCACCACAAGGTTCAAAGAAAGATTCTACGCCAATAAGAAGAATCTACAAAGTATAAAGACTAAAGATCTTAGAGTATGAAAAAGGAACTTCATGCACGTGAAAGTCTAAGTCCAAAGATGTATGAGTATGTTGGAATGACGGACAACCACCACAGACGCAGGAGTGACGAACGGCAGACTACTTCATAACACAATCACTACATCATCACCAAAGAACAAAGACATAGAGCAAAGTACATTCATTTTTTGAAGACGTCTAAAGTTTTACATGTCACAAGTCAACGACAAAGATGAAGACGTCAAGCAACCGTGATGACCGACCCTTAGGGGGAGATTGTTGGGAAAATACTTTTGTATTTAGTCAAGTCTCGGTCATTACCTTTTGTAATAGGTTGCTTAGTTATTTATTTCATTATGTTTTAGTTACTAGGCTTATGTATTAATATCCAATGGGCCTTGAAGCCCACGTTTTAGATGAATGAGCGAGGAAGGGAGTGTTGCCCTACTCCTCCCCTATATATACTAAGCTTATGTAACCTTGAATATTGTTGGTTATTTGAATATCTTAATGAAACTTTAGTTCTTTTACTCTTCATAATCTTATAATCAACCATCTCTTATTCTCATCTTATTTCTTATACTTGTGTTTACAAAATGGTGACCTAACAAAACACGCCCTAAATGTCAATTGTATTGTGGTTAAGAAAAAACTCTGCTTTTTATTTGTATGCTATTCGCAGGAGCCCTTGAAAGACAGTAAAGTCTTAACGCAACCCATACACATCTCATTGGCCCAATTTGTGATCTATCTACATCTTTTTTGCATGTGTCAATCCAAAACCACATTTGTCATTTGTATACTTCATCAGTTCATCATGCAAACTATTGATGAAGTTTTACGCCCGGCCCACGTTCATAAATGTTTTTATAACATTCAACTTCCATACATGTTCATTTGTTGTTCGGTTATGATTTGGATTGAAGTAAGCTTTACGTTTCTATAAACAGGATGTTCGATTTTCGACATACTAAGTTAGCTTCAAGCCTCCATTATACATTGAAACCCTAAAAGTTATTCTTATATATTGTTGTTCGAATATGAGACCTTGTTAGCATGTCAATGTATCAATCAAGTAATCAACACACTTTATGATCAAAACCATTTTTGTAATGGTTTAATAATATCGACATATTGTAACGTTTTAATTGTTAAAAAGCACTTTATGAAACAACGTTTAAGAGGATCGGAGCAGTATCAAAAAGATGAACAAACAACCACTTTATTTTCATCCATATATTTTTATCACGTAGACTTGCCAATTGGTTAGCATTCAAAGCAGGGGCGGAGCCACTTGTTCAGGAGTGGGGGGCGTTGCCCCCGACGAATCTCTTGCGGATACCCAAAATACATAAGAATTTTGTTTTAATTGGCAATAAATATGACCAGTGCCCTCACGCAAATCATCCGAGTGCCCTCAACATTTTCAAGCTATTTAACATCCAAGTGTACATTAATGTCGAAACAATTTTTCTGTCTTTAGTTCACCGGGAAAAATGGAGTAAAGGGGTAAGTGGGTTGGGAAGTGAGAAAGCATATGGTGGTGAAATGGAAGTTAGTCACGTGGTAGTGTTTGTTGAATATATTTAACATTTAATACTTTTTTTTTTCTTTTTTTTTAATCTCTATTTGTTTTTCATTGTAAATTTGGTTAGAACAAAAGTCAGTCGCCTTCGTAATTTTGTATGTTCCGTATTGTTACAATTTATTATTTTTAAGTTAATTTGAGTTTGTTTCTTTACTTGTAGTTTGCTCAAAGGTTAGCTAGCTTTTATTTTTGTTATATTTATGGTCAAACAAGATTTTTAAATACAACAACACTCAATTTCGTTGAAACAAAGTATGGGAGGAGAGACATACACCGTCACACCATTACTCAGAGTAAAGAGATTGCTTTCTGAAAGACCTTCAACAAATGTGTGTACGCAAGCAAATAGACCTTATACTTTTTGATAAATATAAAATGTTATTTTTTGCCATGTATAAGCATGTTTTTCGTTTATTTTTTGCTCACCAAAATCTTAATTTTGTTGCTGTTTTTGGTGTTGCTTTGGGCAATATTTTGTGATGTTAGGATGTTATTCGAGGCTGATGTTTGGCTGTTGTTTTGCCGTTAGTAAAAGTTGTTTTTCTCGGCAATATACTTTTCGTGTTGTTTTTGCGCACATTAAGCTTCGTTTAGTTGTTTTAGCACAATGTAAGGTGCTTTCTTCTACAATATTAAGCCGCTTAAAAAAAAAATTGAACGACTTCTATGAGAGTAATATATTTTTGCCCCCTATATGCTAATTTCCTGGCTCCGCCACTGATTCAAAGCATGCATATATGATATATGTAGTCTCATTCGTCGATGACTATTGAACACGTAAGTAGATCAATGCACAACTAACTTATTTTATTTCAAACAGTGATCACATCCACGACTTTGAAGCGCAAGTGGTATAATCTAGTTTCTTTTGTAATGCCTTTTCGGATTTGAGTCACGAAAATTGCGTTTCACAATCGATATCGATAGCTCGACCATGCATGGTCCCGTCGAGAAAGCAATGTGACAAAGAATTTCCACCAATCTTCATGTGCATAACGATGCACAATGAGCGGATAATAAGTACGAGTCATTTTCTAATTTCGATTCCTAAGAGATATATCCCTTCTCATATTTGTTCTGTATTAACTTGTATGTTACTTTATTTCCATTTCCTTCCAAATTTTCGGCTTGATATGTGCCACAACTTCGTCAACTACCAAGGCATAAAGTCACATCATTGTTTATCTTTATGTTATATGAATGATGTATCTTTGAACTAAGGTTTTTAAGATCGGGATTTTACGTAGAATCGTTTTTATCTTGAAAGAACGTGATTGTAAAATCAAATCGGGATTTTAAAATCCTATTATAATGTTATTTTTTTAATAAGCGTTATAAAATTATGCAAATTTATTTATTATTATACACTATCATATATCATGAAAATGTATGTCATAATTATATAATTAGCTTCTTGTTTTTCATATTCAACAAAACTTAAATTTGTAATTTTTCAACTTGTGGTTTGAAAAAACTAAGATAGGATCGAACGAGATCTTAAAATTCTAAGGTTAATATCGGATTCCTATTAAGATCTTGTCTCATAAAGATTCTACGTTAGAATGGGATGGTTTTTGCTTTATTGTATCGTAAATTAATAATATCCTAGGATCATGATCACGTAAACATTACATGTATTTGTGGCGGCAAAAGTCGGTTTTGGTGGCAAATCATGCATCATATATATCATAGATATGATATAATAAATATGCTACACATTCCTTAAAGTGGTCGGTTTTGGTGGCAAATCGTGCATCATATGTATGTAATTTATATTGCACATCACTTGGAGTGGTCACTTTCATCCCTATTATATATGAAAGAGTCGTTTTTTCCGGTACATCAACGATGTGATCACTTTTTATAGCTAAGAGGTCAAACTTTGAACACGTTGCACTCGACATACCCTAGAGTTTACAACATTAAGCAAGGTGGATCGATTTACCTAAGCACATACATTGCCATCACCTAACTTTGTCGAATGAATGAATCCATCTGCATTTTCTGGTATGTCGTAAGCTATAATTCGGATTCAGTCCGTGAATAACAGTCTGAGATAGAAGCAACCTTAAATCAAGGCCGCTGTCCCTGAATTTTTGAAAATTTTGATGGTCCTTGACAAAATTACATAATGAGGGGCCTTTCGAGAATGGATGTTAATGTATATATAAAGTGTCACTGTTTATAAGATATAATGCAATTAGTTATTTAAACGTTTAAATTTTGGGAAAATATGTGTATACATACATATAATTGTTGACGGGCAAATTTTAGGACACCTAAAATTTTGAAGCCCTGAGCGGTCGCTCACGTTGCACATCTTCAAAGACGGCCCTGCTTAATTAAATGTGCCGAATGTTGAAAGATTGTTCCATATATGTCAAAGAAGATTGTGTAAGGGATTAGGAATGTTCCTTCCTTAAAATTAGGTTGATTGTGATGCTAATTAAATTAAGTTAACACGTTAAACCTATAGTTTTATAAGTCAATGCTAAATAGAAAAATATAAACCATTTTTCAAAAGGATCCACATTGCCATACGCTTTCGTTCGCCTCACGTTGAATTAGACAAACATTCCAGCTAATAAAATACTTTGCTTTGATTTGAAATCAAATTTTGGATTATGAAAACAAGTTTATCGTGGCATTTATAAAAACCGAATCAAATTTCTTTGAAGTGGGAAATTGGCATCCATAAATTATAAGATAATGATTCCGGCCAATGGATTCAGACTCAAGTGTTCTACTCGTACTTCATAATGTGAAATGCTTAAAAATGATTACTAATTTTCTATGAGTTATCGAAAGTTGTTCCATTTTTTTTTTTTTTTTATTTATTTATTTATTTTTTTTTTCTGTTAGAAAAATAAGCTAATACATTCAGTGGCGAAGCTAAAAAATTTTCAGTGGGGGGTCGGGATCTAAATTTTGTTTTCCTAACGCTATTTTTCGGGTAATATGTTCGGGTCGGTGATTCGATTCGGGTCGGGTCAAAAATTAAATACTATTATTATATAAAAAAAAGTTTCAATCACTAAAAAACTAAGCATTTTTCCAATAAAACTAAACATTAAAAAGAAGACAAACGGTTGGTACCTGGTTCGATTCATTGAAAAAATTAGAGTTCAGCCTTTCGACCTTTAAGATCCTTGAATTATTCAATTATGGACTCCGCATCTAACTTGTTAGCAATTTCTTTTTCTATGTAAATCACCATACTGTTTGCTAGATTCTGAGGGTCGAAAGGGGAGGGTTTGGGATTTGGTTAATTGGTTTGTTAATTGTTAGGGATTGTTCTTTTTTTTTTTTTTTTTTTTTTTTTTTTTTTATATATATTTTTTTTTAATGGGCTGAGTAATGGATTTTAGTTTGGGATTTAGTTTAAGAGGGAATTGCAAAAATCGTCTCTAAAGTATGGCCAAATTGCACGTTTCGTCCCTGAACTTTTGAAAGTGCAAGGATCGTCCCTGTGGGAAACTTTTGGGGCAAAAATCGTCCCTGGCCTACTTCAAATGACTAAAATACCCCTGCCAAACTTTAAGGACGATTTTTGCAATTCTCTCTTTTTCATATTCTTACTCAAATGGTCCCTGTGCTTCGCTGGGCATTACAAATTTAGTCCTAACTTTTTTTTAATTAATTTATTTAACTATTAATATTAGTATTATTTTTTTTATATGATTTCGTCCGTTTTTCTTTCGTTTTTGTACGTTTTTCTTACGTTTTTGTCCGTTTTTCTCACGTTTTTTTCGTTTTCATACGTTTTTGTCCGTTTTTCTTACGTTTTTGTCCGTTTTTCTCACGTTTTTTCCGTTTTCATACGTTTTTGTTCGTTTTTCTTACTTTTTTGTCCGTTTTTCTAACATTTTTTTCGTTTTCATACGTTTTTGTCCTTTTTTCTTACGTTTTTTCCGCTTTCATACGTTTTTGTTCGTTTTTCTTACGTTTTTGTCCGTTTTTCTCACTTTTTTCCGTTTTCATACGTTTTTGTTCGTTTTTCTTACGTTTTTGTCCGTTCTTGTTACGTTTTTTTCGTTTTTATACGTTTTTGTCCGTTTTTCTCACTTTTTTTCGTTTTCTTACGTTTTTGTCCGTTTTTCTCACGTTTTTTTTCGTTTTCATACGTTTTTATCAGTTTTTCTTACGTTTTTTTCCGTTTTCATACGTTTTTCTTCCATTTTTCCACTTTTTCGTATGTGTTTACACTGTCCATCACAAACAAAAAAATTCCAAAAAAAATTTTCAAAAAAAAAATTTAGAAAAATAAAATAAAAAAAGGTTTCCGAAAAAAAATTTGAAAAAATGTTTTTGAATTTTAAAATTTCAAAAAACATGTTTTCGAAAAAAAATTTAAATAATTCCAAAATTTTTCTAATTTTTTTTTTAAATATTTCTTCTAAAAAATATTTTTTAGAAATATTTTTTCTAAAAAATATTTATTCGATTTTTTTAAAAAGTTGTAGAAAAATTTTTTTGAAAAAAAAAAGAAAAAAAAAGTTTTTGAAAAAAAAAATTCGAAAAGAATTTTATTTTTTAAAAGAAAAAATTCGAAAAAACGTAACAAGAACGGACAAAAACGTAAGAAAAACGAACAAAAACGTATGAAAGCAGAAAAAACGTAAGAAAAACGGACAAAAACGTATGAAAACGATAAAACGTGAGAAAAACGGACAAAAACGTAAGAAAAACGAACAAAAACGTATGAAAACAGAAAAAACGTGAGAAAAACGGACAAAAACGTAAGAAAAACGAACAAAAACGTATGAAAGCGGAAAAAACGTAAGAAAAACGGATAAAAACGTATGAAAACGAAAAAAACCTGAGAAAAACGGACAAAAACGTAAGAAAAACGAACAAAAACGTATGAAAACGAAAAAAACGTGAGAAAAACGAACAAAAACGTAAGAAAAACGGACAAAACGTATGAAAACGAAAAAAACGTGAGAAAAACGGACAAAAACGTAAGAAAAAGGGACAAAAACGAAAGAAAAACGGACAAAAACGGACGAAATCGTATAAAAAAATAATACTAATATTAATAGTTAAATAAATAAATTAAAAAAAATGTTAGGACTAAATTTGTAATGCCTAGCGAAGCACAGGGACCATTTGAGTAAGAATCTGAAAAAGAGAGTTGCAAAAATCGTCCCTAAAGTTTGGCAGGGATATTTTAGTCATTTGAAGTAGGCCAGGGACGATTTTTGCCCCCTAAGTTTCCCACAGGGACGATCCTTGCACTTTCCAAACTTGAGGGACGAAACGTGCAATTTGACCAAACTTTAGGGACGATTTTTGCAATTCTCTCATTGCTTAATGTATAAAAAAAATTCACAATTAAAATGGGGGGTCGAAACCGAATATACCGAAATTTTTCTACACGAAAACTATATACCCCCTACATCGCAAAAAAAATTTCGGGGGGTCGGGCGCCCCTCCCCGCCCCTAAATAGTTGCGCCAATGAATACATTTATATTAAGATATGTTTGACAAAAGTAAATGTTAACAGAAGATTGAGCTATACATAGAGATGGAAAAGGATATTATTAAATGAGATTATTTTTATGAATTATATGACTTATTATTTGATTTTCAGATATTATGAATTTTTTTTTTTTTTTTTTTTTTTTTAATTTCTTATAAGTTCAGTCTAATAAACAAGACATATATTTTTAATAGTTTATTTTTTTTAAAATAAGTATAATCTTTCAATAATGGCAGACACATGCACCACAGTTATATTTGACGCACTTGTATCAGTTTAGTTGAAAAGCATGTCACGCTAGTACATAAATGAATACCTGTGGGTTAAAAACCGCTACTAAATGCAAATACTGGTGGGTTAAAAGCTTTTTGGGTTATTATTTGATTTTTATTTAGAGCACTAGGTATTAGGGGTGTTAATCGGGTCGGGTTGGTCGGGTTCGGGTCAAACGGGTCGGGTCCAAGTCGGGTCGAGACTAAAAATAATATACCCGAACCCGACCCTATTTGAGGTCGGGTTAGTCGGGTTCGGGTCAAATCGGGTCGGGTCAAAACGGGTCGGGTCAAGTCGGGTTCGGGTTTGTTCCATTTACAAAATCAAATAATTAATCTTTTTTAAACTCAGTAGTTAAAATGCATCTGAGATACGCCAACTAGCTGCCTACAACGAATTGTAGAGCATACTCTCATGACTACTATATTAACAAAGATTTGCAATGATTTTTGTCGAGAGTTCCAAAATACTAAAACCAGTAAACTATTCAATTTTTGACTGACACATTTTAGAATTTAGACTACGTAATATCAATATTTAATGGTGCTATATGAACATATAAAGAGAAAAATTAACATCAAGTTATAAATCTAAGCATTGCTGGACACACATACATATGCAAGTCACTACGAAATTTGGTGACCAAATTTATATAACCATTACTACTTTAATGCTTAGTTTCAATGAAAGAATGTGCAAGTATACCATATCTGTGACATCAAAAATTGAAACAAAAATGGCCAACTTTACTACATGGACGATTGAGTAACTTGGGCCTTAAAATTAGATTGAGAAAAGTAGTTTAAAAAAAAAAAAAAAAACAACAACTCGGGTTAGTCGGGTTGACCCGAACCCGAATAGGCAAAGTAATAGAACCCGATACCCGACCCTAGTTCGTACTCGGGTTAATCAGGTTGACCCGATTGACCCGAGTTAGATTTTGGACCCGAGTAACCCGACCCGAGTATCCTTATTCGGGTTCGGGTTCGGGTCGGGTCCGGGTCGGGTCGGCTTTTATGACACCCCTACTAGGTATCATGTAGTGAAGTCGAGTGATGTCATGAGTAAAGCACTGCCACTTCAGCATTTTTTTATAACACTAAGAACGATGGGTACGGTGGCTCAAGCCACTTTGCAATCTGAGCGTCAACTCACCATCTCACTTTTAACACTCACACATCAAAATACTTTCTTTTTCATAACTCAAGCCAAAACACCCCTTTTGAGACCCATCATACCTAATTAAAATACAACATTCACACACAAAATCCATTTAAAAAACAAAATCTGAGAAAATCTGAGAATTGGTGTAAGCCAAATAAGTGGCTGGGGTGGGGGAGGGGGGTGGAGTATGGTGGCTTGAGGGTGGCGGTACGCGATGCCAAAGGGCGTGCCACATTAGAAGTGGCGGGGTTCCAAGTCACTGTACCCCGTGCTCTAAAATCTATCATATCACACAAAACATCTCTCCTATTTTTTGTGTCATGAGACACCCTTTGACCCACATATAACACACTTAGAAAAAACATTTTGCCGTTTTCATGTTAGCTGGTTGGAAACGCAACCCCAACACACGGTACGGTACCGCAAGCTCTTAGTTTGACAAAAAAAGGTTTCTTATATATAATTCTTACTTAACTAGTGAAAGCGGTTTTCAAAGCATACTTGAAGAGTTGAAGTACATAAATCATATTTTTTGAAAAAGCTATATATAGACAATTTTTAACTTCTTGAATTGTTATTATATATATTTATACATTTTTTATTTATAAGAATACGTAAACAGAAGAAACGTAAAGCTATGTTAAACACTAAGTGTGTAACCTATAAATTCATGGAGATATGCACAATTCGTCATGCATGTACATGCATATATAACGATGTTTTTCATATTTTAATTGTTAGTTGTCACCCTAGGTCAAGACCCTCGTTGCTTGTTATACCATTTCATCATATATATACATTGATAAAAACATTTTTGAAATATAATAAAGTCAATAGTAATTAGTAGACTTAAATCGAGTTGTTATGTGTGGAAATAAACCCTCACATTCAAAGCTAAGTAGTTTTGGTCTTTTCGAACCTTCTTCAAAAGTAAGAGAATCACACTTTGATTAGTTGGTATTTACATAATTAAATTTGACTAGTTGGTATATAATATATATTTAGAGTTTCTTCTCCACCTAATCGAAATTGTGATTGATAACCATCAATTGTGTGAAAGATTTGTGGGTACACTAGATCTTAACCAATCAAATTCCTTGAACTAGACATAAGAAATGAGAATTCATTTGCACTCATTACTAATTGATTAGAACACTTTAATTCATGCGTACGAGACTTGTATTGTATTAATATTTTGCATTAACTATTTATATAGTTGAGTGTGCGAATATAAAGTTGGACATTTCAATTCATGCATTCGAAACTTGCACTGTATTAATATTCTGCATTAACTACTTATACAGTTAAATGTGCGAATAAAAAATTAAAATCATCTCCACAACAAATACCTCAAAAACCTTTCCTACTTGATGTTAAACAACATTATCGTATTTAACTAAAGCGTACAAGTCTCAACAAGTACTAGAAAATCATTCTTTTATTCATATCATCATATGTAATGTACAAAAATGTGATATGCACTTGTATACACAGGGTCCTCCATTCACAAAACTCCAAAACTATTCATGACCCTCGACCCCATGAATAAATTACAAAGAGAAAACGATACAATATATATAAATTGGTATGGTATCATACACCTACACGGCTACACCACCATATACACACAATTGCTTTCCTATTTCAATTGAGAAATATAAAGAATCATACAGCTATTTTTCTTTAATTTATAGCTATGATTAGCAAACCAAATTTCTAATATCATTGGTTTGGCCACATGGTTGTGTTGGCTCTTCTTCCATTCTTTTTCTCTTGGGCAATAATATAGATGATGTGGCTTTTGCTAGCACCACTTTCTTCACTAACAACTCCCATCTAACCATTTCTTTCTTTTCTTTCTTGTTCTTCATTTCCTCTCCACCTTTCGCCTTGAATCGACTGCATTAAAGAAAATGGACCGACATAATTAATGGCCGATGAAGAATCATATGAACGACAAGACACGGTATATAAAATAAAGGGTTTTGCCAACAACATAAAAAAAAATTAATACAAAAATTGACAACCCCAACCATCATTAAAAAATGACACTAAAATATGAGAAGTCACAATGGATCAAATAACACGTTATGTTTGGAATTGGTATATGCATGTATTACTAAGTTAAAACCAAGTAGGAGTATTTGTTATGGAAAAAAATGGATGGAATCTTAGTAGGTGATCACCATATGTCCATATAACATGATGTAGCTAGGTGGAAACCACCGCAACCAATGAGGGCAAAGATGAGTTAATTGGATCATTAAATTTGTTGACTATTTCTTACTTGGAACAAAAATATCTTAAATGGTTGATTGATGGACAAATTGCATGTCTCTAAACTGTAGCTTACTTCTACATCAATGCATTTCGTAATTTATGATCAAAGTTTTGTACCTAACCTATAGCTCAACCACTTTTCACATGTGAAAAAAACTCTCTTCTAGAACATACAACTCCAAGTACCCCTCACTTGGTCCAATCTACCCGACCATTACAGCTAATATGTATGTTATATTCACCGACGATAGTTTATCGAAAATTTACCACGTACTAATAGTTAAAGACTTAAAGCAGGTCTAGAATATTACCTGCAAAGGGGAACTTTACAAGTAGATTCAGGCAATTCACACATGGATGCATGGAGTTTAAAGAGTTGCCACATTCTTTTGCACCGAACACATCCTCCTTTGGCTCGTTTCTTGCAACTTCCAAAGTGTTGTATCGAGAGTTGAAGGCCTTGACATATTGAGAACTTGCTACAAGGAGCTCTATTCTTACTCGGCTCCTTGTCGCATGGTCCTACGCTAATGCATCCATCTGTACAAATGTGTTCCAAACATTCCATAGCTTCACTTAGCTGAAAATACAAACTTTGTTCTTTCATATGCTTCACACAACTCTTTTTCCTCTGCATGTAAAAATCGTAATAAGATAATCAGCTGTAAGTCTAGCTAATTTACTAATATAACTAAATAAACTAGCTAGGTTTATAGTACGAACCGTTTCAGCTTCATCTATGAACTGAAGGATCTCGAGCTCAAGAAAAGGGTCATTATTTTGAAGAAATTTCCATCCTTCTGTTTCTTCAACCGCTTTAAAACTCTTGGACACAAGTTTCATGCATTTCAAGTAAAGATCAGGCGCGTCGCAAAGCTTTGCTAGTTGAAGCACATCAGTCACGTTCTCAATTGTTAAACGTTCGATCAAGGCCTTAGTACAACGCGATTTCAGCTGTGGGACTAAGTATACATGGGACAAAGCCAATAGATGAATCCCATATTTTTCCATTTGTTCCTCAGTGCACCTGTTATCCATAGCATATTCGTCAATTACTTATTCCCACACTTTCTTTAAACTTTATTATGTCATATATACTTTTTTCTTAAACATTTTTTGAACGACAACTTATTACCATTCACATGTTCTAAGCAAGACTCGCTTATTGGAATTCAGACCCTTTGGTTCTATTTTCGCCGAATCTTTTAGTTACTAAATGTGACATTTGAATCTATATTGATTCCTTAACTATGTTACAAAAGAATAAAAACATAATGTAACTTTCATACAAAATAAAGTTATAATAGCACTAGTAATAATTAACTTCACTTTTAAATAAAGAAATACCGACTTTTTTTTAAGGCCGGCAGTGCAGGACTAGCCAAAAAAAACAACCCCGTGAATGGTGACAGATGTGCCACGTTTAAATCATAGAAAGCTTGGACGGTGCAGATGTTTTTTGAATAAATATTTTCTAATTATGCGGCTATCATGTAATCAAATCTTTGTAATAAACAAATAAATAAATAAATTAGGTGGCTTGTGGTTAGGAACTAACTTGCTAGAATAAAGGAATCCTACGAAGACCTCCACGGCGTCACACGGTACTCCGAGGATTTGGATAGTTTTCTCGGAGCTACGATGCTTACGTGGCCTGTCGATTAGGTTTTCGAGCACCGTTGAAGCCGATGCCTGAATGCATATAGCAAACAAACCATTAGAACTATACTAAAATCCATTAAGCTTACATATTATAGATGAATAATCTTGACATGTTTAAAACATCGAAAACACAACTTTGTTTCCGTGGACAAATGCTTGTCGCGGAATTATTGTCAACAAACTAAAAAACAGACAGCTAAAATGGTAAATTACGGATACAAGTAATAAAACTTGGAGCTTTGATGATAAGGATACATAATCAATGCAGATTTAGAACAAATCACTCTGCATAACTCGTCAGACTCTATTGAGGCAGCAAGTTCCTCAATAGAATCCAACGAGTGCATAGTAATGTTTTTGCACCTAGATCCACAAATATAGTTTTCAAAAGAATCGGTTTTGTTATTCAACCCGTTTTCCTTATACTTCTATGTAAATCCAAATATTTATGAATATGAAATGTGAATTTCAAAAAAATAAAAGTAAAAATAGTAAATTATTACTCGGAAAAGTGAGATATATATCGATACAACCAAAAGGAAGATGGACAATAATTACAGGACTATTTTATGGATGTTACAATCTATATAGAACAAGAATATATTACCAGAATGTTAGCATGTGCCTGAATCCTACGACCACCAGATGTTACGATCTGGACATATGTCTCGGTGGAATCCTTAGAACCACTATCGGATTCTGTAGGAGATGCTGGTCTTTGACACATGATGTTGCCGGATGATATTCACGGTAGTGACAGTTTTTATAGTGATTAGATTTACTTTGTCTTTAAATCAGAATCGAAATAAAATGAGCCTTCCAAATGTTTGGGTGATGTAGTATTTGCCCATGTTGGGATGTTTGGTTTTATAGACAGCTCGAAGCCAACCATGTATGAGGAGATATTAATTTACATGTTTGGTCCTTGGACTAGTTACATGCATACAGGTTTGGTTCCCAAAGAAATGTTTTAGACAAAATACTGAATATTGTATAGAGGTTGAGTTTCATTGTGTAAATGTTACGTTACATGGTGGGTATACTATCATACTATAAATGGGTATGTTTGGCGAAATGGGCTGGAGCTGGGGCTGGGGCTAGGGCTTATATTATAAGCCGAAATTAAAGTTTGTATTTTTATAAAATTGTTTGGCAAATGGGTTGGGGCTGAGGCTTATTATTGTAAAATTACTAAAAAGGACATAATTAAATAAGTTTTTGTATATGTTAGATATTTTTTGGGTAAATAAGTAATTTATTCTTCAAAAGCCACGGGTTTAAGTTTTTAGCCTCTTTTATGGGGCTAGAGTTTTTAGCCGGCTTATTTTATAAGCCCTTTCATAAGCCCCATGACAAACGAGACTTATTTAATTAGCCGGCTTATTTTAAAAAGCCCAAGCCCCATAAGCCCCATAAAAGCCCCTTCCCAAACATAGCCAATATCTCACATAAAGTTTGACCATTCATATTTTCAAGCATTTTAACGAGTTTCAAGCATAGCTTTTCTAGAGCAGCATATATGTGTGCATGCGCGAAATGTGCAATTGTGCATGATCACGAAGAAAATATATGTTTAACGATATCTGATTGTAAGTAAGGAGTACGTGTTTTTAAACTCTTTCTAACACTCTGTTCTCAAAAAACAATAAATAAAAGTTAATAAATAAAGAGAAAAAAGTAAAAGTAAAGTAAAGAAAAATGAAGTAAAAAAATGGAAAGGAAGTAAAGTGGGGTGAAAGTTTTAAAGGCAAAATCATTCACTTTCATTCCATTACTTTCACTTTCATTTAAAAAAAAACTTGAGAACATGAGTTTTTTTTTTTTTTTTTTTACTTTTCATCACTTTCACTTTCTTTCTCTTCTTTTTTTCAACTTGACAACATAGTGTAAGTGATGATTTTTAACCACTCGAGATGGCGTGGTGGTAAAAGCCATGTGACTAATACCACTAAAATATGTGAGGTCATGGGTTCATTTCCTGCTAAGTGTAAACATGCACAGACCTTAGTGGGGACCGGGGATGGTTACGACGCTCCCAAAACTTTAAGGTTTTTACTTATATTTACTTAAAGAAAATACAACTTTGGCTTTCTAAATTAATTAATATAGTACTCGGCTCTCCTAATAAATTCACCCAAGTTCGATCTATAGGTGTAAACAACCTTGAAGTAGTCACACCAACCTTTTGCAAAGAGAAGACTTTACCCGATTTGAATTTTTATGGCGAAGGGTTCAAATTTCGTGAATTAATTACCAAAAGGTCAGAAGCCATGGTTATCAAAAAAAAGGAAAAGAATTAATGATGATACCAAAACTAAAATCGAAGCTACAATGTTTCGAATTTTACTATTTTTCTTTTTTGAAAGTTTGTTGGTAGGATCACTACTACACAAAGCATTTATTAGAACAACCAGTTTTAAAACGATTATAAAAAACTTATTAATCAATTTAGAACGGCCACTTTCACCATCGTACCACCTACCACCTTGTCGTCATCATTAAAGATCTCATCATCTTCATCTTTTCAAATAAATACTTACTTATGTATAACCCACGTATAAATAAATCTTAAATATTTGATATTCACATTCAAGCCGCAATGTCCTGCTAAACGATTATGACGAGATTTTTTGAATTACTATAAGGGAATATGATCGTCCGATCGACCAGGAAGAAGGGTTAATAACACTGAAGTTTGAGTATTTATTTTACTGATTTTTTTCCTCTTTATTCTAACTTCATCATCGGCTATCAACACTACATCAAATAGTTAAATTCTACACATTTTTCAGCTAAAATATACACGCTTTTAAATGTTTAAAATATCAAAATCCATGTTTTCTAGTGTGTGGATAAATGTTGCGTGAATAATATTTCAACATTTGAAAATGTGGACAAAATAGTTGAATGTTCACATAAAGAAGTGTGAAAAAAAATCTAAATTACACATATATAAGTGTGAAAAATAATATAAATATAACCACAACCACAAGCATGAAGAAATCATATTGCAAAACAAATCACCTAAAATACTCTCCATTGCTACAAGCGAATAGAAATCATATGAGCCACTCTCTATTTGACTTTTAACTTTTTTTATAGACAATTTTTACACGTTTGGAAGCATGACCCTTTTTTTATAATGTGGTTGTTTGTTACTACACATTAATAAGTGTGTAAGTTTTTCACACGCCTATGACCGTCGATAAAATCATGTTTCTACACGTTTGTAATTGTGTTTATTTTTGGGCAAATTATATATAAAAAAAAAAAAAAAAAAAAAAGTATTATACTTGCCACGTATTCATCTTCTGGGTAGCGAACAAAAATTTTTCATTTTCAGCACAATTAACTTGTCTTTTTTTCATCTTCTGGGTAATATGTGACTTGCTCGACCGGTACCAAGCTCCACAACTACCCAGAAGATGAATAGGTGGCAAGTATAATACTTTTTTTTATAATTTGTCCTACCGATAAATCTTTAGTTTATATATCCCAAGTGTTTAGCTCACCGGAACACCACTGCCACCAACATGAACACACTACCACCATTTCCTTGATCTCTACATAATTTTCATTACTCTGGTACCCCTTCACGGGCCGAGAAACATCTCTATCACCACTCGTAACTCAACCACAGCCACACACCCACCACCGAAAATATATCTCTCTCTCTCTCTCTCTCTCTCTCTCTCTCTCTTGTTGATACCGAAGATCCAAGGTAGATAATCTATGTACTTTCGATGGTATTAGAGTTTAATAACGAATAAAAACTAATAAAAATGTAATAAATAATGGTTTGGTATTATGTTGGTGTCGAGAGGAAGGATTCGGTATGTATGTGAAATGTGGGATGTTTCAGGTTGCAATTAAGGTGTTTGATGAAATGCTTTAGAGAGATGTGGGTTGTTGGAATACGGTTATTTCGTGTTATTTACATGATGGGAAGTAAATAACGGTGGCTGTTGTGGTAGTGGTGGTGGTTTCAGGTAGAAATAACGGTGGCTCTTGTGATGGTGGTGGTGGTTTCTGGTAGAAATAACAGCGGCGAATGGTGGAGATTTTTTTATTTTATTTTATTTTATTATTTTTTTTTTATGGTTTGTGTGATGAGGAAGGAGGAAGAAAGAGGAAGGAGAAGGTGGGTGGTGAGTTGAGGTGGCCGGAGCAGCAATGGTGGTCGGAGTGGGTGGTGATGGGTAGGGCAAATTATAAAAAAAAGTATTATACTTGTCACCTATTCATCTTCTGGGTAGTGGTGGAACTTGATACCGTTTGAGCAAGTCACATATTACCCAGAAGATGAAAAAAAGACAAGTTAATGGTGCTGAAAATGAAAAATTTTTGTTCACTACCCAGAAGATGAATACGTGGCAAGTATAATATTTTTTTATTTATTTTTTTAATTTGCCCTTTATTTTTTAACACATCTTATAGTGTGCGAATGTATCAATAAAAGTACACATCTCCATAAGGCGTGTAAAAATAACTGTGTAAAATTTGACTTTTTTTGGACTGCAATTAGGGGTGTTAATCGGGTCGGGTTGGTCGGGTTCGAGTCAACTCGGGTCGGCACAAAGTCGGGTCGAGCTTAAAAATAACATACTCAAACCCGACCCTATTTGGATTCGGGTTAGTCGGGTTCCTGTCAATTCAAGTCGGGTCAACTTGGGTCGTGCCCATTTGGGTTCGGGTCAACCCGAATATAAGTAAAGTGGTAATAAAATTGCCTATTTGTACTAGTTTAAATAAGTAATCTATAAAAATTATATGAAAATAAATAAAAATCCCTTATTCAGGTCAAACGGGTCGACGTGAACCCGAGTTAACCAAAAATATTTTACCCGATATCCGACCTTATTTAGCATTTAGGTATTTGGGTTGACCCTTTAACACCCCTAACTGCGACTAGAACTCTAAAATACTTGTTCCAACGTTACACTAATTAACAATTTAACATATATTTTTAATTACGTACAAGTAGGCTAGTGTAAATGACACAAAAATATGTTTTGATGTGTCCCCAATCTCCCGAGACACAAAAACAACAAAAATATGTTTTAATATATTTTACCGGGATTTCTCTTTTACCCAATAAAAAACAACTAAATTAATTTTAATTACTGTAAATAAAGTTTAAATCTTTTTTTTATTAAGGTAGCTTACCTTAATATTCAATGTTATTGGTTGACATGACACACAAACTAATATCTTTTAGGAATAACGCATAAAGTGAAAACTGAAAGAGGAAGTTAGCTTTACGGTTACCCTACCTATAAAGAAATATCCCACTCCTTTTGGAATCTTTAACATTCGATGTCAACTTAAACGTAGGATATTTTAGCACTCACACAAAACTGTCAACTCGAACAGGGCCGGTTCTATCATTCTTGGTGTCGACCATGACAAAGATCAGTTCATTAGGTCTCTCGTTTGGTCTAAACTAATTCCTTACTAACATTAAGTAGCTAGATAATAATGCAGTCCTGGATAACTTGCCTATAGTTATATTTTCATACTGTCACTTCTAGCGAAACCAGTACACTACTATACTTGTACTTTATGGTCTTGTTTTAGAGAAAACACAAAGTCATGTTAGAATTTTCTGATGAAGAATAAAAACTTTTTGGGTGAAATCTCAAATTGTGTGAGAAACAGTTTCGAAATATGGTGTGACCGACTATGCTTAATGTTACAAAAATGACACAAATCCGCTATAAGAAACGCCTGAGTTTCTAAGAACGAATACAAGACTAAGATATTGTTAAATGTTATATTCTTTCCTCGTACCAAAATATATGTCAAGCGACATAAACAAAGTCAACTGGCAATGTTATATAAGTGAGGCGAGATCTTCAATGGTGATGGCGATATGGTGGTGGGTGGTACGGTGGTGACGGTGTGAAGGGGGTTGGAGGTTGAAGAAGAGTGGTGATGTGAAGAAGTGAGTTTTTGGCTTAATGTTTAGATGTAGGTTGGAAATATTTGCTTCTAAGTTCTAACATAGTATTATATCTCTTAACAGTAATGTTTAAATATGGTTTGTGTACTAGTGTAGTTTTTATGGTCATGTCTGGTTATTACGTAAGCTTTGTACATGTTATGTTAGCTTGATCAACAATGGCCTTAGACTAAATTTTTACATCTCAAAATTCCATAGTCAAATGTTATCTCTTCAAGACCAAAGCAAACGGAGAACATGTATGTGGATCAAAACCATAACCCTAAAACATGCGATATTCCAAGTTCCAACCATAAATATGTATATTTGTGGTTTTCTTATCCTTTTCTCTTTGTCGACAATAATTCCTGATATTTCTTACCTCTTATATTTTTTCATTATCATTATCATATATTGTCTTCATACACTCATATAGTCTTTTCACAATAACCTTTTTTGGGCCCTACAAGCTTTCGCATGGACATGGTCCAAACAATTCTCATTCATTGGTTGAATTATTTAACCTCATTCGAACATGCTAGAGGAATGTATAATAAATCAATAATAGTACTCCCCGATATTATGAAAAAAAAGAACGATACAAGTCTTTAGTTTCTCAATCTCATTTCTTGTGTACGTAGTAGGTCATATCCAACGTTACTAGACCTTTGGAAAATCCTAGAACGAGCTTTTGGATCAACTGATAGTACTCAATCGTGGTAAACTCATATGTTACTCTTGTGGCAGTGAAGTGAAGTTCCAAAAGTAGCCTGAAGCAAAATCTGATGTGGCCAAAAAGTGATAAACCAGCTCATCAAGAACGTTAAAGGTCGTAATAAAGCAAATCTGGCCTTTGCAAAAAGGGCAAGATTTGAGTCTGACGTGGACAAAAAGTGCTTTAATTTGTCGACGTGTCCGACATGTTGATATTGTTTTCTATAAACGTGCCCATAAATAACACCACTTGTAATAGTTTTTAGAGAAAACTAAATGTCGAAGGAGACATATCATTGCTAGTAACGCACTAGAAAACAAACATAAAAGTGTGACCACTCGCCACTAGATATTTATTATTTATCCCTAGATATTTTATTCACATGTCTCTTGTCTGTGCATCTAGTTAGCTCTATAGCGATGTTCAAAAACAAAGTTCTATAGCCAATGAAAACTTTTGATCAAATTTGATATTTGACACTTCAATGTCAAAACTAGAGAGTGAATTAATCTAGATTGAACTTTTGCAAGGGGGAAAAAGTTAAATCTGTGTGATGGATATAGCACTGATTTACACATTTCCAGAGCCAACTGAAGGCTATTACTACTAAATCGATCATCAATAACTTAAGAGCATTAGCTAGTCGAAATTGTCAAAAACAATAAGAAATATTGTGCAAAAATAATAAATTATCTTTAAAATAAGTAATAACAAAATTCATACAGTAAAGTTCCCTTAATATTCCTCAATCTAACTACTAGCATATCACAAAATAATATGAAGTACTGTATGATTGTATGAAGTATGAACTACAAACAAAAGATAAACGCATCTGTTGTTTTTAGACCTTGTGCCATATTTACAAAGCTCGGTTTCATTTCACACTCATAATATTCACTTTTGATTTTGTCACAAATTTTCATTTTTGTTGTTATGTACATCCCTGTGTAGGTATTTTAGCCTTTTTGGCGCAATAATAACTTTTCTTTTCTTTGTATGATTAAATAATTTTAATTTTCAGTTAGTTAGTCCTAATTGAGCTAGGGCTTTTCTAGCTTATTATCAAGCTGGGCTCAAAGCAATAAACTATTCACGTATCAAATACAAAAGGTATATCTATACTACATATAATAGGCAAATGAATCTCTCTCCAAAAATTTCAAATGTACAAAAAATTATGTAATGTTTACAACACTTTAAAGCAAGGATTTTTCATATTTACAACAAGCAAAGCATTATGTACAACAAAAACAAGCATGAATAGAAATTCAGACCAAAATCCTTATAATTATACATTAAATAGCATTAAAAACACCCCCTACACCAAAATTACAAGTAGTTAAGCACAATGTACAACCCTTCCATCCATATTAAAAAAAATGTCTATTAGAAAAATCAGATTTGCATAACCCAGCACAAGAATAACAATAAACCATCAAGATGTCGTGAGCCTTTGCTCACGGTTTGACCAAACCCGACACATACAAGCACACCCGATACCAACACATGTTTAGTTCACGTTTTTATTTAATCAAAATCATTAAAACTTCAAAACCCAATAAGTTTGAACCCAAAACCAAGAGTATAGTCACAAGTTTGACTCGTGATTGAGTCATCTCGCATATCAAACACGTTTCTTACCGTGTAGATATTAGATCTCTATGTATTTGATTTATTGGTGGTGGTGAAGGAGGGTATACGCGGCGGTGAAGGTGAACACGAGGTGGTGTGGTTGTCTTGGTGGCGTGTGTGATATGGAGGGCGGTAGAGGGATTGATGGTGGTCACGTGGGTGGTGGCGGTGAGTGATGAAAGTCGATGGTGTGGCGGTGGTTGCTCTTGGGCAGCCGGCGGCTAAGAGGGAGAAGAGAGAGTGATGAAGATGGTGATGATAATGAGTTAGGGTTAGGTTTAGGATTTTTATTATTAGGTAGTTTGTGTAAGATTTGTTAAAATGAGGTGTGTGGTGAGGGTTTTACACAAGGACCATCTATGTAATTTAGTTAAACTTTAAGAGAAACTATTCCCGACCCATTTGACTTACGAAACGTGCCCGTAATTATTCTAAGTCGTAACATAAGTTTTAAAATAGTTTTTCCGTAAATTTTGATTATAAACATGTATATGTTTGTTTGACTAACAAAATTTAGTATATTTCGTATTATTAGGTTTCGTTGTGCCGATATTGTGTAGTGCGGTTATTGTTAAAGAAAAAAACATGTAATCGAACAAAATTTGCTTGCAGTAAAATATAGTTACAGGGTACCCGCCGCCGCATCGCGCGGGTACCCTGCTAGTCAAATTTTAACTTCTTTTATATATTAATATATATATATATATATATATATATATATATATATATATATATATATATATATATATATATTTTTTTTTTTTTGGTAAAGGATTGTACACGGTGAATATAGTAATAAAAAAATGAGTTAATTACAAGATAAAGAGAGGGATGAGCCTCTTTTTGCTCACGCTTAAACAGCATAAACTACATGACTTAAACACACTTAAGTCATGACTACTACTTGACCTAATAAACAAGAACTACAATGAAATACATAAACTTGAGGACCAGTAGTATATTAACTCTTTCATGTAACAGAAATAGTATGGTACCATAGTATGGCATTGAGAGGATCTTAAACAAGTATTCATGGCCTTATCGTAAACGAGGCACACATTACACATGGGTGATCTATAAAAAAAACAGCTTATTAATGAATGATTGATAAGTAAATGAATGAAAAAGCATTGATGAATAATGATAATAATCAGCTACATCCCATGAAATGTTGTAGACAAACAAGTTGAATTCACCATAGGTAGTATACTAATCACAAAAAATGTGTATCAACCAATAACTTCAATCAAAGGCTAGAAAACATATACAGTGAATCGAATAATCGAGCTCAATATATATATGAGCATGTTCTAGAGAGGACACCATTTCAGTTTGAACTCGACATAGTGCCAGTCAACCGGAGGCAATCCGTCAAGAAAACTTATCCAAAAACTTGTTAGAGTTTCCCATTCTCCATCATAAGGATTTTTTATTTCGATGTTTTTCAGTTCCGGCCAATACCACTTTCTGGTTTTCTTTTCCATCATCCAATTTACCACTAGCTTCCAGAAGTAATTGTCTTCTTTGAATGGGACGTGTCGGTATATCTTCACGTATTTAGGACGACAAATCCAAGAAAGTGCATCAAAAATTGGCTAGTGTTCCCACAAGCGTTCATCTAGATTCGTTTTAATTGATAGATGTTGCACGTTTGTAGCTGGAAGCAGGACCCTTCTTCTCTGATAGTTAATATCAAGCTTCAAACGGCGTGGGTATTTATATATTCGTGGGAAATTTATCTCAATGTTGAACTTGCTTGGTATATTGAGTGCCTCCCTCATGTTTAAGAATAATGAATAATCATAAATGGAAATAATATTTAGATTCATTTCAACATCGATTTGCTCGGGTACCGTAGACTGAAACAAGAATTTAGCCATTGACGTTGTACTCATATAAAATAAATAAAGTAACCGTGGAGCATGAACTTGTATGTTTACCGGCCTTTTTTCCAACAACCGTAGGATCAATCTCTTCAACGAACCACTTGTAATAGACAAGGTTTCCATACTAAAAAACTTTATTTCAAGGGTCAAAATCTCAAGAAGGGGAAATTTTGATTTGATCATGTCGAGAAAAGCATCGTCCCCCACAAACTCACCACATAAGCCTAATTCTCTTAGATTCTTTATTGAATCCATTTTGGATGGTAGAAGCTGCAACACATTAACCTGAAAAGAAGTATAAAACAACAAGCGAAGACTAGGGACATCTGTAATGTCCAAATGTTCTCCTACATCTCTTGTAGCTATTCTGAATTCCCGAAGCCACATAAGGTTCTTAACCTTGATTTTCCCCAAGCCCGGGACAAATGACAGACTTATTTTCTCAAGTAAGATGCAAGTAGAAAGCAAGTTATCAAGCACCCCTTCACCTAAGTTCACTCTGTACAAATCTAGTACTCTTAGGGACACACACTTGATCAGTGGATTCAGAGAAACAAACTTATACCCATAGACTCTTACACTTATTGATTTTAGGTTTTCACCCAAGAATATCTCATCCGATAATAATGATGAAAATGTATTTACATCAACAGTGAGGTTAAGCTGCTTGAGACTGCTTTGGCTAGCTACAAACTGCATCCATTTTTTCATAAGAGTACTAGAGACATCTTGTTTAAAGTCGAAATCATCAAGTAGCTCAAGATCAAAACTTTCAATTGGTATATCGTCCCTGATATACCTTTGCATAGTTTGGTCAATCCATTTGATGTAGTTTATTTTTTGTTCTTTGCTAAAATATATTAAGGGTTGATGAAACCTGAGTGTAGGAATGGTAGACCAAACTTGCAGGCATGTCTTGGACAAGAGGCATGTGCGAATGCCTTCTTTTAATGGCAGCAATGACTGTATACGGTGGATCAACTCCGGAAAATCATCTAATTCGGATGCTCGTATCTGCAGGCTGCTTCTTGCTCCTTCTTCCATTCCTGGTACTCGTTTTTACTGGCTGCTAGTTATTATCTCACCAACATATATTTTGGGTTATAAAGTTAGAAGAACTGAATTAATGAAATGATATCATATCCCATATATTTTGCGAGATTTTGGAACTAACCATGACTTTTTCAATCCTATCTTAATTTTCAAATTTCGATTGTAAATTTTTAAAAGGTTCCATCATGTTCTGTTTGATTTCAACTACACCCTTAAAAGGGATCAATTTATACTTCGTAACAAACTTCATCACTCTTTAGGGCATTTTGTCTTCGGCAGTTCAAGAACCTATCGTTCCCACACAAAACAATTCAACAGGTTTAGCACATTGATCTTGGCTGGCCCCCTCCCTGCATCTGCTCAAGCTGTGCTACGTACTACATGCGTGCAATGTGAACCAAGTTATAATCTCGATATTGCTTTAGTTAAACTTGAAGGACCGAATGTGTACATTAGAAAGTTTATAACCGTAATTCGGTTATGTTAGTTATTTTAGTTAGAACCTGTAGAAATATGTGAAGGGTCATGTCGGTTCGATTCATACCGATTGAAACCTATAAATACTTGATACACTGTAACTTTACATTGGTTAGTAGAAATTATAAGTTATCTTGTTTACATTGTTTGCAAATCACACTTCTACTCACACACAAAGATCCAAACATATTGGGACAACAATTGGCTTCAAGAGCCTTGTTTGTACCTTCTCGTTACACCATCAAGAACACAAACAGAAACCAGGAAACTTTGTATCGAGACACATAGAAACCAAAACCAAAACAGAAAAAAAAAAAAAAAAAAAAAAAAAAACCCCACGCTGAAATTTATTTTCAGGAACAATGCAAATCCCTTGAACCTTGTTAACATTAGAAGGGATTGCCTAGATAACTTAGGGACATAGGAAAGTCGTATACAACTTTCTTTGTGTCGAAATTTGCAAACAGGAAGGACACCGAACTAAAAAGTGGTGCCTCGGTTTGTTGGATTATTCGTACGCTGCAACAAAACCAGAAAAGGATTAGAAGAATTTCTTGTTAACAATAACAAGAACGCACTTGTTTGTTTTCTACTACAACACAACAAGGGTAAAGAAAAGATGTCGAAGAGGATTGTGTATCGATACCGTGATACACAAGAAAAGGAAAAGAAGTGCAGAAACATATTTGAAGGCGTTGCTTGGATAGATAGAAAGGATACCGGTATAACAAAACAAATAAGCACGTTGGCAATACAAGAGCAACAACAAAACTTGAAAGATAGAAGCAAATTGATCACTCTCTGGAAAGAATACCGATTTGGTATTAAAGGATTGTTGATATATGGTGTGGACAAAAAAGGAAAAAGAAAAGAACGACGAGGGTATTGTGGTAACAACGAAGCATAGGAGACAAGCAACAGCAGAACGACAAACAAATCATTTTGTTTAGACGTTGGTAAAAAATACCGTAGGGTATTGAAAGGAGAAAAGAAAGAAAAGCAAAATTATTTGCTTCGGTAAACATTTACCGAGACTCACTGCGAGGGACTCGTTTTGCGAGGGACTTGGAAAGAAAGAAAGACAACGACAACCACTTTTGGAGTTGATCGTAGCCAAACTCACTTCGGGTGGATTTGGAGGAAAAGCCGAGACATAACAAGGGTCTAAGGCACGTAGTAGGAACCAAGTCAAAAAGGAAAGAAAGAACAACGTGACGGTTGGTTGGTATATTGTTTCGACAACAACACAACCGATTTGAATTTGAAAGGATACGAGGAAAGAAATGTACATGGTGATATAACTCATAGTATCGACACACAAGTGGGAAACACGATTGTGTTTTAACACAACATACGAGATCACAATAATCATTTTTCGGATTTCATTTATACGCTTAGTATAGATATTCATTTTTCATACTGTAAGGAAATCCCGAGAACTATATATTGATCCCGTATTACTAGGATTCCCGGATAACTATTTATGTTCCCGTAGTAGTAGGATATACCATATTGGATAGATTTCCCATACGAATTAGAAGGTGAAGATCATAAACACATCTAGGATGTCGGGTGGAGATGATGACACCAATACAAATAACACTATAGTAAAACCCATTACACCCATTACACAATATCAATGCCCTAAACTCAAAACTATAAACTACACTGTTTGGGCTATACAAATTAAGGTTATATTAGAGGCACATGGTTTATGGGAGACTATAGAACCTAAGGAGAACACCCAATTAGATGATAAGAAGGATAAGGCAACTATTGCCCTTCTATATCAAGCGGTGACTGAAGATGTGATATTACAAGTAGCAAGTTGTAAAACTGCAAGAGAATTATGGGAATCGTTAAGAAAGAGACATGTTGGAGAAGAGAAAGTGCAACAAGCACGGTTACAATCACTTATGATTGGATTTCATACACTTCAAATGAAGGAGGATGAAACGGTGGATGCATTTACGAACAAACTAAATGGTTACGCCACGAAGGCTAAAGAATTAGGAAAAACCATGGATGACTCACTTTTAGTACGGAAACTATTAGATTCCACACCCGATAGGTTCATTCAGATAGTCGCATCCATAGAACAGACAAGTGATCTAGAAGATATCACCTTAGATGAGATCACTGGAAAGTTAAAAGCATTCGAAGAAATGATAAAACTCCGAAAGGGAGGACAAGCAGAAAGCCAGGATAACCTATTATTCGCACAAGGCGAACACTCTAGATATAAGAAACGTTTCAACAAGAATAAGGGTAGATCAAACTACACATGAGGAAACTGGCAAAATAAAGGAAACAGAGATAACTCGAATGGAGAAAATTCAACTCACAATGACAAGAACAATAAGAATAGAAGTGAGTGGAAGAAGAAAGTGAAATGTTTCAATTGCGGGAGAAATGGACACTTTAAGAAAGAATGTAGAAGCCCATCAACAACTCAGGAACAATCAAACCTTATCTTAGAAGACGATGAACCATCATTGTTAATGACTACACATGAAGAAGTATTGTTAAATGAAGGACAAATACAACCCGGAAAATATGCTACAAAAGACACTAGCATATGGTATTCATATAATGGTGCAAGCAACCATATGACGGGAGTCAAAATTCATTTTAACGATATTGATGAAAGTATCACTGGACGCGTTCGTTTTGGAGATGGATCGTACGTAGAGATAAAGGGTAGAGGTTCAATATTACTAGGATGTAGAAACAAAGAACAAAAGATAGTCTCAGATGTTTACTACATACCAAACCTCAAGAGCAACATACTTAGTCTAGGACAACTCACTGAAATAGGTTGTAAGATCATCATGGATGGAAACAAGTTGACTTTGTATGATAAGAATAAGAAATTGTTGATGAAAGTAGAAAGATCCAAAAATAGACTATACAGTATTAGACTGCAGATAGAAGCACCTGTATGTCTCTTAGCAAATGTGGATAACCAAGCATGGTTATGGCATGCTAGATTAGGTCATCTGAACTTTGACGATATCAACAAGATGACAAGAAAGGGTCTAGTAGAAGGAATACCAAGGATAAATCATGCAGGACAAGTATGTGATGCATGTTTATTAGGAAAACACAACAGAACCCCAATTCCCAATCAAGCTAAATTTAGATCCAAGAACCCATTGGACTTAGTTTATGGAGATCTCTGTGGTCCCATAAGTCCAACCACACACTCTGGAAAGAAGCTCGTCTTCTTATTAGTAGATGACTGCACACGTTTTATGTAGGCCTATTTTCTAACTTCGAAAGATCAGGCATTCAACACATTTAAGGAATTTAGACAGAAGATTGAAATGGAGTTAAGAATGAAGTTGAGAATGCTAAGAACGGATAGAGGTGGTGAATTTACATCAAATGAATTCACTAAATACTGTAAGGAGAATGGAATAGCAAGACAGTTAACGGCACCATACTTACCGCAACAGAATGAAGTGGTTGAAAGAAAGAATAGAACGGTTTTATCAACTACTAGGAGTATGATGAAAGCAATGAAATTACCCTTAACTTTTTGGGCGGAAGCAGTCAAGCACGCCATCTATATATTGAATAGGGTACCTACACGAGCTTTGGAAGATAAAACACCATATGAAGCACTCTACAAAAGGAAACCAAACTTGGAAAACCTAAGAATATTCGGATGCACAGCTTATGCTAAGATAACGATACCTCACTTGAAGAAGTTAGATGATAGAAGCATACTGATGGTTTACTTAGGAGTAGAGGAAGGATCAAAAGCTTGTAGGCTATATGATCCCGTAGGAAAGAAAAGACATGTTAGTAGGGACGTAAAGTTTATGGAAACAAAACCGTGGAATTGGGATAAGAGTGGAGAGGATACAAGTACACAAGACACATTTTGGACTAGTTTTGTGGTAGAAGAAGTTGACAATGGAAATCCTACACCAGTCAACATAGAACACAATGATGACATGTATCCAGCACAAGAACCAATAACGGATCCAATACTAGATCCAGACTCACCAATTACACCACCAGCATATACTTACGAACCCTTCTCAGAAGATAAAGAGGAAGCTACTTTTAGCTCATTAGGAAGCTCAGAACAAAGATTTGATGATACACCAGTACGAGGTTTCAAAAAGATAAAGGATGTATATAGGACAGCACGTATAGTTGAGACTGAAAGTCTACTATTCATAGAAGAAGAACCCCGTAACTATAAGGAAGCATCAACAGATGAAAGATGGATTGAGGCCATGAAAGCTGAACTAGATTCGATTAACAAGAATCACACATGGACACTCACAATATTGCCAGAAAATCAGAAGGCAATAGGACTCAAATGGGTTTATAAAACCAAGAGAGATGCACAAGGAAAGATCATCAAATATAAAGCAAGATTAGTAGCAAAAGGTTATGTACAAGAACAAGGAATAGACTTTGCTGAAGTGTTTGCACCAGTTGCTAGAATAGAAACAGTTCGATTAATATTAGCACTAGCAGCTTATCATGGATGGCAAGTACACCACTTGGATGTAAAATCAACATTTTTACATGGAGATTTAAAGGAGGAAGTCTATGTCGCACAACCTGAAGGTTTCATTCAACAAGGAAACCTAGGAAAAGTATACAAGCTGTTAGAGTTTGTGGATAAATATTAATAAGTATATGTCTAGTATCGAACCCGAGACCACGGGATTGCACACTTTATGTATAAGAATCGATGTTAAATAATTAATAAATAAAGTAGTAACTAATACATGAGGGACTTATTGGTATGAAAACCAAACCCGTGTGGTATTGATTAATATGGTCGAACCAATAAAATGAAAGAGGGTTGTGTGTCGAGTTTTGAAACTTAAGGAGGTGCTAGCAATGACTTGTTGGACAAGTTTAAATGCTATATAAACACACCCTTAGGTCTCATTCACGGATTGATTTTTCTACTAGCTCAATATATACGATCGACACATGTTGACAATCCTTTCTTGAATATTATATGTGCAGTTGATCTGTATCATAATATATACACGACATGCATGTTTATTCCATACGCATGTATATATGCATGTATGACAGTGTATATATGCATGTACAACATTGGTTTAATGGTGATTATATATATGCATGATTTATCAATCTGATAAAGTCATACGCATGGACATATACCATATGCATGGGCATATTACTATTCTATCTTTTCCATATTATCGTATTGATGGTTCGACATATCAAAAATAAAAGGGTTCGACCCGTTTAATTTTATAAGACTAAACCTTGCTTGTTTAGTGCTTTATTCGTGATTCAAGAACTAGCATTCACATCGAATCGCTATTAGTACGTGTGTACAAGAACGTGGTACTAGCACACTATTGTTAGTATCTTGGATCGATTAACAAAACGGTAAGGGGTTAATCTAAAGATCCCTAATTCATATAAACCCTAATTAGGGTTCTTCAAGAATTCAAGATTGCATACGGTACGATCCTATTTATGTTTTTGTTAATAATTATATGTTATACTTGATCCATAGCTTCCACATACATGTGTACTTTGTTTTATATGAGTTGTCATGATATTAAAATTCTAACACAAGCTAACCAAAGCATTGTATGGCTTAAGACAAGCACCAAGAGCTTGGAACGTGAAGCTTGATCAAACCTTGAAATCATTATATTTCAAAAGGTGTAATCTCGAACAAGCAGTTTATACGAAGAGGAGCAAGAATTCCACACTTATAGTTGGAGTATATGTAGATGACTTATTAATAAGACACTATTGAATTATGAAATGTGATGAATCACATTAAGTCTTAAATTGAAGTCCTGAATTTGTTAAACTACTTATGTGTAGGTGATTGACAAAAGAATGTCAGGAAACTGTCAATATGTATTTGTAATATCTTAAAAGAGAAAATTGGATTGTTGCTCTAATTGCTAAGTAGTTATAGATAGTCTCTATGTTACTAAAGCAAGTGGGAGTTTTATCTTGAAGAAATAAAATTACAAGATACAAAAACTTCTAAAAACACGCTAGTGAAAATCATGATGAGGCTAAACATGTAAATGATAAACCTCAAGATGATGGAATTATCATTCATAGATCCACTTGGATATCTCAGATATTTGATTAATATGTTGGGAATTATATGATGAAGTATTACCGAAATAATGAATTGGGTAAATTACTCATATTATGAATGTTATAGATGCTGTTCATAAAGATATTCAAATTTTAAAAATTTGGTTTATCTTAATTCTTAATAGTTAGAGACTGAAGATGAGTTTATTCAAAGATAATGTAACCCTAGTGGTTTAAATCTTAGTGTAATAATCATATGGACAAAAATGGTATACATATCTTAATGCATGTCTTATGACAAGATTATTAATCATACTTAAGCAATTAACTATGATTGAATACTCTTTCCTAAGCACATTAAAATACAAAGATGGTAATTGTCATATTTATATGAATATAAAATTTGACAATGAATATCAAAAACTCTTTCTTGAATGATTACTTGAGCGAGGACGATAAGTAATCAAAAGGAGTTTATGAATCCGAATAAGTCTTTGGAAGTATACAAAGGGCAATAATCCATGAATGGATAAATGCATGCATCTAGGAGATTACTCTTATATTTAATTATTGAATCTATGTATTGATTTATAATTGAAATAAGATAATTTCTAAGTATTCTTGAAAGCTAGTGGGAGTATTATGTTTGTTTTACTAAATCATATATGTTGTATAACATATAAGAAGTAACATTCCATATAAGTAAAATGTTAAACTTAGTTTGGAATGAAACTTTAATTTAAAGATTTAGAAAATAAAACATACAACCTTGAAACTAAAGTTTATTATTTAATAAACATGTGCAGTAAATAAATCAAATTAAAAGTTATTATATAACTTGTGTAATAGATATTCTAATGGAAAATGTTTGAACTTAGAATAATGATCCTCAACCTGGAATAGCTCCTAAACATTATACAATGGATATTAAGTTTAAGAAATTTAAAAGAGCATATTGTCGTTTGTATACAGTGATGCTGGTTTAATTGAGATGACATTCAATAACTAGTCGTGGAAGGATTTTATCCTTAGCCATGTGAACTAGTTGTGCTCAACTAACAACATAGTTGCATTATACATTAAAGAATTAGAATACTTTAAACTTTAAAAGGTTTGAAAGTTTGATTGTCATAAATTGGTGTTAGAGGATATCACAGCATTTATGAATGCTATATGTAACGATATCAAGATAGTTGGATATACACATACAAGAATTTTTCTAATTAAATTCTTGAAATAATTATTCTCAAAATTCGGATAGATCAAAGTTAGTTGAAATAAATGCTTTGTCAACAAGTATGATAGTCATTACTTGAGGCATAATTGTCAACAAAGTCATTACTTGAGACAAAATTCATTAACTAGAATTATCATGCATTGATTTATTTAGTATTTGGATCAAGGACATTGAGCAATTATTATTTATAATGAATTAAAGTACTTAGTACGTTTGTTTTCATTAATAATAAATTATGTCCTATATTTGCATGTTTAAATCCGTGAATGACTTATATTATTCTAAATTGTCCATTGTCAATTAATGATATAGGAATATCATTAAACTAAGACAAATCTGAGTATTGGTTAAAATATACTTGAAAGTATATTGATGCGTTAACATACCAATTTCACATGATATTCAATGAATTGAATATAGGACTTATCCCAACTGCATGATTTTACTTTATGGATCTTGTCAGTAAGTAAATCATGAATTTGTTATCCTCAGACTTGAGATACCAGATAAGTGTCATGGATGTAGTGCATTTCTGTGAAGCAATCTACCGCTCACCGTAACACGGAGTTATAAGGGTTGTTTTCAAAAGTGTTGCAAAGTCCATGGGTTATTCTTGTAGTTAAGAAAGAATTTGTTCTTTCAAATTTGTTTTGAAGTTTAATACTGTTGGGCCCCTCGTAGGGTTGACAAGATGTATGCGTGCGCACGCCCAAAGTCAATCTGGAATACGTTAAGATGTTTTGGTAATCTTGCTCAATCATAAACAACGAGAAACAGAATTGTTAATTAAAGAATGACTAAGATCCATATCTTTATTAAAGTGGTATTAGAAACAAAAGGATAATAATAATAATGATGAATCATTAAAGGTTTTCCAGGAGACCTTCCTCGAGTTGATCTAGGGGCATTGGCGTGTTCCTAGACGCTAACCAATGTCATTATACTATTAATAGATATCCAAGTGGGAGCTGTTAGAGTTTGTGGATAAATATTAATAAGTATATGTCTATTATCGAACCCGAGACCACGGGATTGCACACTTTACGTATAAGAATCGATGTTAAATAATTAAATCACAAATAAAGTAACTAATACATGAGGGACTTATTGGTATGAAAACCAAACCCATGTGGTATTGATTAATATGGTCGAACCAGGAAAATGAAAGGGGGTTGTGTGTCGAGTTTTGAAACTTAGGGAGGTGCTAGCAATAACTTGTTGGACAAGTTTAAATGCTATATAAACACACCCTTAGGTCTCATTCACGGATTGATTTTTCTACTAGCTCAATATATACGATCGACACATGTTGACAATCCTTTCTTGAATATTATATGTGCAGTTGATCTGTATCATAATATATACACGACATGCATGTTTATTCCATACGCATGTATATATGCATGTATGACAGTGTATATATGCATGTACAACATTGGTTTAATGGTGATTATATATATGCATGATTTATCAATCTGATAAAGTCATACGCATGGACATATTAATATACCATATGCATGGGCATATTACTATTCTATCTTTTCCATATTATCGTATTGATGGTTCGACATATCAAGAATAAAAGGGTTCGACCCGTTTAATTTTATAAGACTAAACCTTGTTTGTTTAGTGCTTTATTCGTGATTCAAGAACTAGCATTCACATCGAATCGCTATTAGTACGTGTGTACAAGAACGTGATACTAACACACTATTGTTAGTATCTTGGATCGATTAACAAAACGGTAAGGGGTTAATCTAAAGATCCCTAATTCATATAAACCCTAATTAGGGTTCTTCAAGAATTCAAGATTGCATACGGTACGCTCCTATTTATGTTTTTGTTAATAATTATATGTTATACTTGATCCATAGCTTCCGCATACATGTGTACTTTGTTTTATATGAGTTGTCATGATATTAAAATTCTAACACAAGCTAACCAAAGCATTGTATGGCTTAAGACAAGCACCAAGAGCTTGGAACGTGAAGCTTGATCAAACCTTGAAATCATTATATTTCAAAAGGTGTAATCTCGAACAAGCAGTTTATACGAAGAGGAGCAAGAATTCCACACTTATAGTTGGAGTATATGTAGATGACTTAATAATCACAGGCACTCCAAAGAAGGAAATAGACTTGTTCAAATCCCAGATGGAAGAAAAGTTTGAAATGAGCGATCTAGGATTGCTAGCATATTACCTTGGGATAGAAGTTACACAGACAGGAGGAGCGATTACAATCAAGCAGACATGTTATATTAACAAGATCTTAAAGGAAACAAATATGACGGATTGCAATGATACAAAGATACCAATGGATCCCGGCACTATGTTGGTCAAGGCGGAAGATGGAAACTCAGTTGACGCAACTTACTACCGAAGCTTAATTGGAAGCCTAAGATACTTATTGCATACAAGACCAGATCTTAGTTACTCAGTCGGACTACTCAATAGATTTATGCAAGACCCAAAGGAACTTCACCTGATGGCAATCAAACAAGTAATTCGATACGTGAAAGGAACAAAGGAACATGGAATAATATATAAGGAAGAAGGCGGCTGCAAGATAACAGGTTACAGTGACAGTAGTTATGGAATCAACACAGATCAAGAAAAAGGAACTACTGGAATCGTATTTTACTTTGGAGAGTCACCCATTACTTGGAGTACTCAGAAGCAACCAACAGTGGCGCTATCATCATGTGAATCAGAATTTATGGCAGCTAATGCAGCAGCATGTCAAGCCTTATGGTTAAAACGTTTACTCAGTGAATTAACTGGAGAAGAAGAAAAAGGATAACGCTTAAAGTTGACAACATATCAGCAATAGCACTTGTGAAGAACCCAGTATTTCATGGAAGGAGCAAGCATATAGACATTCGCTATCATTTCATTCGTGAATGCGTAGAGAATGGTCATATTAAAGTAGAACACATTAACGGAGAACTACAAAGAGCAGACATCTTAACGAAAGCTTTACAAAGACTCAAGTTTACAACTATGAGACAAATGCTCGGAGTACAAGACCTTGGACAAAGCAACGATCAAGATTAAGGAGGAGAATGTGAACCAAGTTATAATCTCGATATTGCTTTGGTTAAACTTGAAGGACCGAATGTGTACATTAGAAAGTTTATAACCGTAATTCGGTTATGTTAGTTATTTTAGTTAGAACCTGTAGAAATATGTGAAGGGTCATGTCGGTTCGATTCATACCGATTGAAACCTATAAATACTTGATACATTGTAACTTTACATTGGTTAGTAGAAATTATAAGTTATCTTGTTTATATTGTTTGCAAATCACACTTCTACTCACACACAAAGATCTAAACATATTGGGACAACATGCAACATGGTTTGGACCAAAAAATAAAATAAAATAAAATAAAATAAAAATCGAAGAATTTATTGCTGTATCCCGTTCTTTCATCAAGAGAATACTTTTCTTATTTCAAGAATCTTTGAGGTACAGAGGAAAAATACCCATTTCTTGTTTTCTTATTCATAACACAGCTTACTGTTAGCTTAGATAAGTAACTTTTCTCTTCAGAATTCAAATGATAAATAATGGATTAAAAATTTAGCCAAACAAGTAATAGGAGTATATAGATAAAAACCAATCTATCGTGAAGTAAATATATTGATAGTTATTCAACCAGCTGATATCATATCTTCTTGATGATAGCATATAAGATCGTTCTTTTATTTCATCTGATGAACTGAGAAAACCGAAGTAAGAGCCAAGCTGTTTTCCAAGTTTGAATATCAAGAACTTGAATGAGAGAGGACTTGATCCTGCAGGTAGAAGGAAGCCGCCTCTCCAAAGGATGGGTTAATTAACATGAAGAAAGATCTAAATGAATGCTGGAACAAGATATGGAAATCGTCTCAAAGACATCATCACAAAAGAATCAAATTAAGAACATCTTCAAAGTCGGTGAAATAATATTTTAGATCAACATATAACCAAAAGTCCAAAAGTTTCTATAACAATTCTCAAGTAAAAATTTGAAACTTATTATGAGGACAAATCAAAATATTAAATCTAATAATCAAACTGAAGATTGTATGTTTTTGTGGGAACACCAATTTAGTCGGAACGAAATTGCATACCAAGCAACCAAATTCTCAGGAGAACTTCTCCAAACATTTGTCTGGTCTTCCCATTTTCCAGTTTGAGAATCTTTCATATAAACATCTATGACTTCAGGTGTTTTCTTTTCGAGCATCCACTTTACCATCTGCTTGTAGGAGTTGATGTCTTTAGATGGCTTGTCTCGATACACCCTTACGTAACGGGGATGGCAAATCAAAAAAAATGTATCAATAAATTGCAGGTACACCCCCATATGCTCGTCTAAAGATGTTTCAACCAATAGCTGTCGCACATTTGTAGCCGAAAATGGGACCTTTCTTCTTAGGCTATCAATGTCGATGTTCAATGGCACTACAATATCACTGCTCCGATATGATATTTCGATGTCAAAGTCGCTTGATAAAGTGAGTGTGTCTCTCATCTTAAGAAAAAACAAATGATCAATGGGACTATCTAATGATAGTATAAGGTTAACTTGTTTGGGAACAACGGTTGGAAATGAGAGTTTTGGAATTATATAGCCCTTGTAACTGAAAACGAGTAATTTTAGAGCAGAAATTTGTAGATGGGCTTCTGAGTATTGCCACAAAATTAGGTCCAATCTCTTCAAAGAAACACATGTAATATTCCAAATTTTCTCACCCGTAAACCTTGTTCGAAGAGTCAAACATTCTAAGTTATGAAATTTCGAGTTGATCATGTCGAAGTATGCATCGTACATGGTCACACCACCTAGAGACAATTCTGTCACGCCTCCTAATGAAGTCATGTTGAATGGTTGAGGGTTTGACCAACGCGGGAATGTACCGTAAATAAACAAGCAAAGACTTGGCACATCATCAATTTCCAGTATTACACTCTTATCTAATGATTTTATCTGAAGTTCACGAAGAAAATGAAGAGTTTTAACCTTGACCATCTTTAATTCATTATTTAAGTATATGTTTATCTTCTCAAGTAAGGTACAAGTAGACAACAGCTTATTGAGTACCTCTTCACTTGTGTTCACATGGAGCAGTTCAAGTACTCGTAGAGACACACAGTTGATCACAGGATTCCTACACATCTCAACTGCATTGACAAACCCGACTGTTACATTTATAGTAGTTAGGTTTACACCCGAGAATATCTCATCTGGCAATGTAAACTTAATAGTCCAACAACACTCATCAGCATATGTGATGCGGAGCTCATTGAAACACCTTTTGGGTGCTAGACCACGAATCCATTTTTCAATCTTTTTTTCAACCAGAGAAGCCGACTCCTGATCCTTGATTATGATCTTAAGATCAAAACTCTCAATTGGTATGTTGTGCTCAAAATATCTTAGCAAAGTGTGGTCGATCAAATTTATGCAATCCAATTGCTTTAAAAACATTATCGATTGGTTAAACCTAAGCTTTGGGATAGTAGACCAAGCGTGTTGCCATGACTTGGACAAGAGACACGTGCGCGCAGCTTCTTTCACCGGCATCAATGATTGTATATGATGGAACAAATATGGAATATCGTCTAATCATGGGCTTTTCGTCATTCTTGTCTCCATCTGTGGATTTAGCGATGTCATCAAATAAGGTTTATGTGTAACTCCAATAAATAATAAATACAAAGATTTAGTAAAGGGATTGATTTACCTTGGCGAATGACCTTGTGTTCAACTTTGTTGCTGCTCTTTATTCTCTCTTCGGATATATAAAGTTACCAAAATATCAATATGGCATGGGATGGGAATGTTTTTCAAAATATGTTTATCCGATATTAAGTCCGATGATCTTGGATCCAACCACGACTATTTGAATTATTTCCGTATCCCATCTCTAATTTAAATTTTAGATTTGTAACTTATAAAAGGTCATTTTAATTCAGGTCAACTTCCTCCCAAAACTTGATAAATATCATTTACTTATAATCAGTTTAGTTCTTAATTTATTAACCGTAACTTGTAACAAAAAAATATATATTACTCTGTAAAAATTGGCCTTACCTAGTAGGGAAAACTTAAAAAATGCATAATAAGGTGACTTTGATACATACATATTGTAGAAATCCATTATACAATATGAAGATAATATATTCATATTCAATTATACAATGAAGATTACATGATATTAAATAGAAGACAAACAAACCTAACTCTAGCAACTATATAAATAGGCGAAACTCAACACTTGCGGGCATTTATTATATAACATTTCCTCTCAAACTCACAATGTTGCAACAATAAACATTAAGAGTTTGTCAAATAGAAAATAAAATATAATTGAAAAAATAAACAGAGAGTTTGTCAAATAAAAAATAAACTAAAATTGAAAAAATAAACAGCAACTTCGAAGCGTCCAAGAGTACAAACTAGCTGCTAGAAGAAGTCTCTATCTTATGCAATCCAAACTGTATAGGACGAAAAATACGAAATCAGTTTGGTCTAAAACAAGCATACCAAAATCAATGAAAAACCAAAACCAAATGCATAATTAGAGCATAACAACACACATACGGAGATGGACGAGAGTAGAACGTACGTAACTGAATGTAGAGTCGGATCAAGCAAATGCTGACAGGTGCGGAGCACATAATAAAGAAGGGGGAAAAAGTAAAACTAGCATACATGTGCAGAGTACATTCAGACAGATGCAGACAAAACCATCACTGGCTGACTGGAATCAGACAACGGCAGAAAGATGTAGAGCGAAATCAAATGGAACCAGACACATGCAAAACGAAGCAGTAACAGATGCAGAACTAGGTAGTATCATATGCAAAACCAGGCAAAATCCGAAAAATACAGATGTGGATGCGGATGTGGAACCAAAACAGGTTGTTGATGTCGAGCTGTTACACATAACCACTCAAGATTTAATCAAATTAGTTAAGATTGTAACATCACCAACACTCATGCGAAATCAACAATCATATAATGACCCAAACAACAAACCCGAATAACACTTCAGACAAAACCCAACTTATGGATGGAAACCAATTTCCACAGTAAAATAATACAAATTCTGTTAAACTTCAAAACCATGAAGCCAAATACAACTGAACAAAAAAAATTTCAACCAATCAATATTCAACCCATTCTATGAATATAAGATCCAACCATAACTAATTCAATAGACGATGGGAAACATTCAAGCGAACGAAATGAATAAATCTAAAAGACAGCATCAAAGATGCATGAGATGTTTCTTGTTTTGTCTTTCTCATACAAATTCTTCTTAGATTATCCACGAGTGTGCTAAATTCAAACAAGACAATCCAAATCGAGATTATACCAAGTCTTCACAGACTGTGATAAACCAATAAAAAAACAACCGTAAAAGTAAACATATCTAGATAGCCAAGAATTGTCGATGACCGGAGGATGATGGATTAACCTTGGTTGTACCTAAGGCCCTGATACCATAAAGAAATAAGAGGAAATACTGAAAATATATTATTTAGATTAAATTAAAGAATGAAGATTACATGATATTAAATAGAAGACAAACTAACCTAACCCTAGCAACTAAATATATTACTAATATGCATAATTAATCATTTTCTTAAAATACAAATTGCGATTGGTTCATCCAGGTTAACGATGATGTTGCGTCTATGTGGCATCCAAGTGTGTTATCTTGAGCAAAATTCTGGCATACACCATTTTTTCCGGCGATCTAAAAAGAATATTCTTTCAAATTGAATAGTTGCATTCACAGGCGGCGGTGGTTCACGGCGAAAAGGGGTTCATGGTAGTGATGAGTTCACAGTAATGATGAGTTCACAATGGTGATGGATTTACGATGTTGATATGTTCACGACAAAGATAGGTACAATTGATCAATAGAATTGTCCAACCTCAGTGTAAGCTTAATTTTCACGGGAACAATGGCTCGAAATGAGAAAATAGGAACTGTTTCCCCATGGTAACTTAAAAAAAGTAATTTTGGAGCATGAACTTGTATCTTTATTTCCCTGTGTTCCGCGAATGCAGGGTTATTAGTCTCTTCAATGAAATACATTTAATATCTATACCATCGTGACACCACCTTGTTTGAAGGTGCAACTTACTTAAGTACCGAAATTTGGAGTTAATCATGTCGAAAAATGCATCATACATGGTCATACCACCCAAACCTAGCTCCGTCACTCTTCCTAATGAATCAATGTTGAACTGTAAAGGCGGCTTCAACCACGTCTGGACTGAATTTTATAAAAACAAGCGAAGACTTGGGGCAACATCAATTTCCAGAATATCGATTTTTTCAATTGAAGTTATATACAATTAGTGAAGACAACGCATGTTCTTTAACCTTTATAGTCTTCACGCTATTGTGAAAGAATAAGTCTATCTTGGATTCAACCACGGCTAATCGTATCATATTCCATACCAATCAGGAATTCAATTTTGCTTTATATAACTTAAGTATAAAATCGTTCCTACAGTTTTTATGCATGTCAGATTTCACCCCAAACATACACATTCTTTGATTTAAATGTTTTTTTGTTTCTTTCTCACATATACCTGAATTACGAAATAGTCAATATGCAATGTCTCACATTACGCCAAGTAAGGATATATACCCAACCACAAACATATAAAATATCTGGTAAAAATCAATAAATTATCTCAAGCTACAATTATTGTCCATCGTAAATATAAGAAGGTTATGAAAGAAGAACAAATAATACCAAATAATTTATTGAAAAAGATAAACAGTAAATCCTATAATTGATCGGAATTGATGACCAAGGCCGGCCGGAGGAGATCACCAATTTAGTTTGAAATAAACCGTATACGGGTTAGCCAGAAGTAATTTGTCGTGAATAGTAATCCAAGCATTTGTTAGGGATTCCCATTCTCCATTAAGAGGATTTTTTATTTTAACATCTTTCGGATAATCCCGCCAATACTTCAACACCTCACTTGTTGGAATTATTATATCATGACCTTCATATAAATAAACCAAGTACATCAAAGTGAGTATAGCGGAAACAATTATAACAAGATCATATAACATGTAATTAATTAATCAATATTAAATAGTAAACGTACCTTTGTGATTTTAGCCCGAACAAGAATCAAATTGCAATCTTCAATCAAGAACTCTAATTAGGGTTTATGTGGATTACAAGAATTACCCCTTACCTCTTTTGTAATTCAATCCAAGAATCAAACAATAGTGTGTTTGATTCACGTTCTTGTACACACGTACTAATTCAAGAAAAAGTTTATGCAAGTAAATTAAACACAAAACTTTGTTTAGATCAAGAAAATCGAAACCCTTATGGGTTTGTTTTATGGATCGACTAGAACAAGAAGGAGGAGAGAAAAACACCAAGATGTGTGTGTACAAGTTATGAGAAACAATGAATCTTGGGTTTGTATTTATACTAATGAATACTTGGAGCTCAAGGCAATAAGGAGGTGGAACTCCTTCTAGAACTTTCTTGACCTTCCAATTATTCACAAGTATTACTTTCCTAATCTTCGTTAATAGGTCATTAGTCATTTATCATTAAATACTAATTACTATTATTAGTTTTATGTTTATTAATAATTACTTATAACATTTATATATAATTATTTCTTTTTCTCTTCATACGTATTGTGTGCAATCCCGTGATCTCGAGTTCGATCCTAACATACGACTACTAAAATAATGTCCATAATCTAACAGCTCCCACTTGGACATATTTTAATAGTATAATCACATCGGTTAGCGTCTTGCAACACGCCGATGCCTCTAGTACGATCTCGAGTAAGGCTCCTGGAAAAACCTTTTAATGATTTCTCATTATTATTATCCTTTTGTTTCTAATACCATGTTAATAAAGATATGGATAAAAGTCATTCCTTAATTAACCCTTCTGTTTCTCGTTATTTGTGAGCAAGATTACCAAATCTTCTGAACATATTCAGGGGAGATCTTGGGTGTGGCCACACATACATCTTACCAACCCTACGAGGGGCCCAGCAGTATTAAACTCCAAAATAAATTTGAAGTAACAAATTCTATCTTGACTACAAGCAAAACCCACAAACTTTGTAACACTTCCGAAAACAACCCTTATGACTACCAGTTACGTATAGCGTTAAGTTGTTCCACAAAAATGTACTACATTCATGACACTTATCTTGCATCTCAAGTCTGAGGATAACTTCTCATGATTTACTTAATAACAAAATCCATAAAGTAACATCATGTAGTTGGGATAAGTCCTATATTCGGTATCATTGAATATCATCTGAAATGGCATGACTACGCATCAATATACTTTAAGTATATTATACCAACCTTCAGATTTGTCTTGATTTAATAATATTCCCATATTATTAACTGACAACGGACAATTTAGAATAACCTTTATTCATGGATTTAAACATGCAAAAACAGGATTCAATATATTATAAATTAAACATACCATGTATTTAAATTTATTATAATAATTGTTTAACATCCCTTATCCAAATACTAAATAGATCAATGCATGAAAATCTTGTTGATAAATTATGTCTCAAGTAATGACATTCCTACTTGTTGACAAAACATAAATCATCCAACTTTGATCTATCGGAATTTTAAGAATACTTATTTCAAGAATTCAATTAGTGAAGTTCTTGTATATGCATACTCAACTATTTTGACAATGCCATATAATATTTCATAAAATGTGTGACATCCTTAACCACCAATTTATGATAATCAAACTCCCAAACATTTTAAAGTTTAAAGTATTCTTATTCTTTTAATGTATAATGATGCAACTATGCTTTTAGTAAGCATAACTAGTACATATAGTCAAAGATGAAATCCTTACCATGACTAGTATTGAGTGTCATCTCAATTTCATTAGCATCATTGTATGCAACAACAATATGCTATTAAAACTTTCCGTAAACCATAATATCTATTGTGTAATGTTTGATGCCCTTTAAACTTTCAAGTTTGTTGACTATGACAATTTTCACAACAATTGAAAAAATTGTTCATCTATAGAATTTGGAAGCTTTTCCAGATTTAGGATGTAATTCTATAATCAAACATATTCTTTTTAGAATATTACACAAGTTATCTAATAACTTTTAATTAGATATTAATATTGCCAAATCATCTTGTAATCAAGTATGATTCAACAAAACATGATATACATGAAAAATCTATGAGTCATACATAGATTTTATTCATTTAGACTTTCTAAATAATATATCATAATATATTAGATTTATTTACTGCACATGTTTCAACAATAAACATTTATTCCAAGGTTATATGTCTTATTTCCTAAATCTTACAAGTAAAGTTTCATTCCCTTCTAAGACTTAACATTTACTTATATGGAATGTTACTTTTCATATGTTCTACAACATATATGATATAAGAAATTAAACATAATACTCCCACTAGCTTTTAGGAATACTTAGAAATTATCTTATTTCAATTATAAATCAAAACATGAATTTAATAATTAAACATAAGAGTAATCTTCACGATGCATGCATTTATCCATCCATGGATTATTGCACCATGTACACTTTCAAAGATTTATTTGAATTCATAAACTCCTTTTGATTACTTATCGTCCTCGCTCAAGTAATCTCTCAAGAAAGAGTTTTGATATTCCATTGTCAATGACAATCATAATCTTTATATATTTAATGTGTTTAAAATAGAATATTCGATCACAGTTAATTGCTTAAATGTGATTAATAATCTTGCTATAAGACATGCATTAAATATGTGCACAATATTGTCCATATGATTTCTATGCAAAGATTTAAACCACAAGGGTTACCTCATCTTTGAAGAAACTCATCTTCATTTTCTAGTCTAACTATTAAGATAAAACAAGTTTCTAAAATTGATTATCTTTATGGACAGCATTTTAATCATTCATATCATGCATACTTTACCCAATTTCATATTTGGTAATGTATCATAATGATTATCAGGTTTACAATAATCCTGTAAATCATAGCCCTCAGCATATTAATCAAATATCTGAGATATATTGCTATTCTATGAATGATAATTCCATCATCTTGAGATTTAACATTTAAATGTCAAACTTTATTATCATGTTGAGATTTAACATTCAAATGTCAAACTTCATCATGATATTTACTAGTGTATTTTAGAAGATTATGTATCTTGTAATTTTATCTTTTAAAGATCAACACTCCCACTTGCTTTTAGCAATTTAAAGACTATCTTTAAATACTTAGCAAATAAAGCAACAATACAATATTCTCTTTTGGGATATTACAAATACATATTGACAGTTCCTGACTTGACTTTGTTAATAACCTCTTCATAAGCAGTTAAACAAATTTAGAACTTCAATTTAAGACTTAATGTGATTCATCACATTCCATCATATGATAATGTCTTATTAATCTTCTATGTTGGAGTTTTATTAAATATGTCCAAGTCATACTCAACATTCTAACCTTGATAACTTTCGGAAGAAAAGAAGTCATAGTTATCTTTAATCAAACAATATAACAAGAGTTTGATTCTCCTAACTGAACATACCATAAACATTTGGTATTTCATCAGTATTAATATTGTAAGAAAATCTAACAATATTTAAGATAACCATATTCCTCTTGACTTGTCTATTTACCAACTAATTCATTTTAATGGTATAATAGTATTTTTCAAGCCAATTACATGCTTTATAACAAGTTACTTTATGTTCATGTCTTTACAAGAAAACATAAACTGTTATAATCCCACTATACGTTATAAGTCATTTAACAATTTAATGACTACATGTATATGTCTTAATTAAAAAACATAACAAGATAACGTCTTACTTTATTATAAGTCTTGTAACAATTAAAAGACTTTATGTTTATATCTTTACAATGAAACATAAACATGTTTAACTAAAGTAATTATGAACACCATCTATTGGTTTCAATAGTAATTTCAAGTTAATATATTACTTCACAATAATGTAAACAACATTATTTATTCATTTATTTATGTCATTCCAAGAACACATAAATATTCAGATTGAAGCAGCATTAGATTACTTTATTAATTTATGTCATTCCATGAATTCATAAATATACAAATTAAAGTAGTCTTGATATCATTTTGACACATGTTCTAATAGGTATCTAATTTAGAAACTGTAAATTCTCATAGTTCAATTACATCAGTTGATCTGCTAGTAATGAAAATATGAAATTCACATTGTTGTTGCAATCTAGTTAAGCTCTCACATAACATAAATTGTAACACCAAGTGTTTCTTGATTTAGCTTAGTATAATTCATATTAGAACATTATTCTAATTTAGAAACTGCAAATTCTCATAGTTCAATTACATCAGTTGATCTGCTAGTAATGAAATATGAAATTCACCTTGTTGTTGCAATCTAGCTAAGCTCTCACATAGCATAAATTGTAACACCAAGTGTTTCTAGAATTAATATTAGAACCTTATTCTCTTACCTTGTAGTCAAGAGAATCCATTAAATCATATCTTTATGAGTTGTTTCTTGCACACATTAAAGATAACATTTCTCCCACTTGTGCATGGAACAACCTCATATAGTTGATAAACAACATGCCATGCATTTGTTTATGTGGTCAATATGATTGTGTCATAGATTTTAGCATAACAAGTAGATGTAGAACAACAATGTCTAGTAAGGAAACGTACAATACTTATCCTTAAAAGAATGAGTGTCTACACTTGGAAAGTAATTATCTTTAGCTACCAAGATGTCAAAGCTTGTAACTCCCACTGAATTAAAGATCATTACAATAATTCCTTATTCAGTAATAAGTACACAATACTCCCACTGAATTTGACAACATTTAAAATGTTTCATATCCAGTGAAAGAAAATAGTGTACTTTTAACTTTCCTACACCTTTAATTGTCCATACGTAACAATTACTTATGCACTAAAAGTGTATTCTACTACGTAAATGATGGACTATCCACCAAATGCTTTTAACTTGAAAAATTGGGCATGCAATTTCTTCCTTAACAGGTCTACCATCCTACAATGTATGTAGCACCTTTAAAATAGTCAAAACAACTAGTTTGTCTTTAAATATTTTGCAGTAATTAGTCTAGCTTCTAATTATAATAACTCATAAAATGTCATACATAATTTTCTGTTAACCAAATATCATATTTGTTACTAAGAATTTGATCACCGAATGAGGATGATAAAATCCATATGAAAAATATTCGCAATTTTCATAACTATTAAAAAAATTGCTATGAGTTATATTAGAATTTAGACATATCTAATATTCCTATTATCCTTTCTCATTCATGAAAAGGAATAGGATTGTGTCTCACTCTTCCTTCATAGAAAGGAGATTTTTTTTTTCTTTTAAGTAAATATTTCTTAATCAAACATTTGTTTGAAAACAGAACTAGATCAATTTACCAAAGCCCAAAGTGCGTTTACGGTTTGAATGTTGCATTAATACATTAAAACGAATTACAAAATTCAATTTCAGTATTTTCGATAATTAGATCTTTAAGAAAATAAAATACCCATTGGTAAATATTCATACAAACCATAGTATTTTCTTAAAGCTAGGATCCTAATTGACATAGTACCATTACATCAATTGATCTGCTAGTAATGATAGTATTCAACAAGGTAATTATCGTACAATAATTGCCAATATCATATTGCAATTCCTAGATTTATGGGATTTACAATCACAAAACTTTTGTATTGTAAGCATGTTTGATCCCCATCTTAATGACTTGAGTCCAAGATCTCACTTCCTACTCAATTTAAGTTGTCTAACTTAAAAACTGCAAACTCACAAATCCATCACATCAGTTGATCTGCTAGGAATGAATTTATGAAATTTACCTCTCCATTGCAATCTCGCCAAGTTCTCACATGACGTAAATTACAACTTCAAGTGTTCTTAATTAGATGGCATTCAACTTAATTTTATAAGGGTATTAATATTTTGATGTGATCAAAATAATGTATGAAGAAGCATGCATACAACTTCATAACATTGGTTTTACAAAACATTTTTATTACCAATTTGCTTAAGAATAAAATAACAAAGTTTTGATTGAGGTATCGGGTTCACCAATTAAAGAATTACCATCAATTATCGTCCACTATATCGTACTTTTGCATAAGCCCGAAAGCTTAGTGTTTCGGATAATCATTGTGGAATTGTGGTTAATTCACCCTTAAGATGACAGTGTACATGTAATGGTTGTTCGGTAAGTCTAATTTACACACAAACGAGCGTTAAGACAGAAAGTTGTCTCTCTAAGGCCACAATTTAATGCGAAGCCATCCTTATACCCATCTTATAATGTGTAAACTTCGGTCGAGCCTATTTAACCATTACGTACAAAAACATCAATCAACCAATTCTTTGAAATTTAAACTCTTAAACACCAAAACAATTTCGCCATTATTTAGTCCGTATTATTTTTTCTATTCAAAAATTACCCTTTTCGTTTATAAACATGTCTAACATAATTAATAAACAAAAACAAGTAATGTACAATAAAAAAATAAAACAACTAAATAAACAAATATACATAATCATAACAATTTAAATATGTATAAAACATGTAGCCACATGCAAATCTTATTCAATAGTCCTATTAATAATCAAATCTAGATGTACAACGTATTAATTCAATTAAGGCTTTCTTCTTCTAGGAAAAAGAGCCACATACATCGATAAATCGATTGTGTAAGCCAAAATTAAATAAATACCACATAGCACATAATTGATTACTTAATATTGGAGTCTTCCCCAATTCGACATCTATTAATAAATTTACATGTTTCGATATAACTTAACAATTAATATATATATATATATATATATATATATATATATATATATATATATATATATATATATATATATATATATATATATATATATATATATATCCAATTTAAACCATTTAAATTACCACACAATATAAAATCCATGCAAATATGCACTTTTCATAGATTTAAGCTTAACAATTAACATATTGCACCAAGATCGTTTACTAAAACGCATAACAAATTACATGACATCCTAGGGTTTCAAATCATATTAAAAAATCAAAAACCAAAACCCTAAAACCCTTTAAGGTCTAAATCGACCCACAAAAAATTAGGGTTAGGAATCTAAAAACCCTAAAAACATGTAACTAAATGAATCAAGATTCAATTTTTATGCGTTTCGATAATTAATTACACATTGTAACGGCTCTAGATGCCACTGTTGGAATTATGATATCATGACATTCATATAAAATAAACCAAACACATCAAGTGAGCATATGCGGAAGCGTTATAACAAGATCATATAACATGTAATTAATTAATCAATATTAAATAGTAAACATACCTTTGTGATTCTAGCCCGAACAAGAATCAAATTGCTATCTTCAATCAAGAACCCTAATTAGGGTTTATGTGGATTACAAGAATTACCCCTTACCTCTTTTGTAATTCAATCCAAGAATCAAACAATAGTGTGTTTGATTCACGTTCTTGTACACACATACTAATTCAAGAAAAAGTTTATGCAAGTAAATTAAACACAAAACTTTGTTTAGATCAAGAAAATCGAAACCCTTATGGGTTTGTTTTATGGATCGACTAGAACAAGAAAGAGGAGAGAAAAACACCAAGATGTGTGTGTACAAGTTATGAGAAACAATGAATCTTGGGTTTGTATTTATACTAATGAATACTTGGAGCTCAAAGCAATAAGGAGGTGGAACTCCTTCTAGAACTTTCTTAACCTTCCAATTATTCACAAGTATTACTTTCCTAATCTTCGTTAATAGGTTATTAGTCATTTATCATTAAATACTAATTACTATTATTAGTTTTATGTTTATTAATAATTACTTATAACATTAATAAATAATTATTTCTTTTTCTCTTCATACGTATTGTGTGCAATCCCGTGATCTCGAGTTCGATCCTAACATACGACTACTAAAATAATGTCCATAATCTAACATCACTTACCATTAGCTTGAAAGGGTATTTTTCCCGTCTACGCAGAGACTAACATAATTGGGATGGCAAATTGAAAAAAACACATCAAAAAATGTGTGCCTTAACCAAGGGAAGACGGTAAAATGCATATCAAGGGATAGCCGTTGTATGTTCTTAGCCGGAAACGTGAGGTTTCTTCTCAGATCATCAATGACTTGCACTAAATCACCATAACTACGAAAATTTAGATTAACGTGAAACTTGCTTGCTAAATCGAGAACTTCACTCATATTAAGAAAGAATGAATAATCAACCATCTTTAAGAACGTCATTATAATATTAATATTCTCTGGAGTGATGGTTGTAAACAAGAGACGTGCAATATTGTTCCAGCCACCATAACAGAAGAGTAATTTTGGAGCATTGACTTGTATGTAGACTGGCCTCGCTTTCTCCAACGACTTTAGGGTCATTCTCTTCAATGAAACAGATGTGATATCCAAGTTTCCAGGCTGAGAATACCTCATATCTAGCGTCAAACTCTCAAGAAAAGGTAATTTTGATTCGATTATCTGTAACAATGAAGCATCTATGACTACACCATCCAAATATAATTTGGTTATGCTTCCTAATGAACAAATGTTGAATGGTGGAGGCTTCTTTCGTATCTCCAATGATGAGTCATAAGTAAATATATTCAGATTTGGAACATCAATGATTTCAAAAACATCGTTTTGTCCTCCTGACATAAATTTAACTTCGCGAAGACAACGGAGATTGTTAATCTTAATGGACTTTATGCCCTTGTAGCAGAAAAGGCGTATCTTCTCAAGTAAGGTACAAGTAGACACTAACTTGTGAAGTAACTCTTCACATATTCTCACGCGGAGCAGCTCCAGTACTCGTAGAGACACACAGTTCACATGGTTAAGATTATCACTGATCCAAAGGGGATTAAACTTTGAGGTATCATGTTTTACACTTACGGTAATTAGGTTTCCACTAGAGAATATCTCACTAGTCAACAAAAACGAAAGATCCCAATACCGGATTGTAAGGTAAAGCTCCTTGAGACTAGTTTTGGAAGCTACAAAATGAACCCATTTCTCAGCAAGAAAAGCTAAATCCCGGTTCTTGATGTTGATTGTAAGATCGATACTCACGATTGGTATGTTATCCTTGTGATACCTCACCAGAGTGCGATTTATAACATTATTGTAGTTTCTTTCTTGTTCCACAGAAAGCCATATCGTATCAAGAAACCGGAGAGTAGGGATGGTGGACCATGCTTGTAGCCATGACTTGGACACGACGCATAGACGAGCAGAATCTTTTACTGGCAACAACGATTGTAAATGTTGGTAGATATATGAAATATCTTCTAACTGTAAGCTTTTCCTCATTCTTTTCTCAATCTGCGAGCACCACAAGAAAGCGTTATAATAAATGAGTATAGCTAGATAAAAGATGAACACTTCTCTCTTTTAACGGCGAAGAAATTTATATAAAAGTAACTAGCAAGAAGCTAGATATTTTAGAACATAGATTAAAATACAAAGCCTAAAACGCACGTCTAATCAACAACTACACTCGAACACCTTCCAATGAAAAACCACCATGAAACAGAACCTAAAACAACATGTACCTCTAATAACAACACCCTAACACCATCTGAAATGACATAAAGACATCTCCTGTAAAAATTTATGAACACTGTGAAGCCACGTACAGCATTAAAATTTCCAAATTAATCACATGAGATTCTGAAAAGTTAACTCCAAAACTTTATATCTTTATGATTCGTTACATAATTTCCATTAAGATCGATTACCTCAAATTCTTTCATCTCTAGCACTTTGTTTCAGGTCACTGATTGATTACCATGTTGATTGGTGACCCATTCTTTGATGCGATAAATCATCGATTTATATCAATTATAGGCTGTGAATTGGAAGTGATACTTACACCACTTTTTTTGATGCATATACCTCAATTATGCATATAGCATGTTGTAACATGTGCATTAATGATGTAACAATGTGGTGTGTGCATCAAAAAAAGTGGTGTAAGTATCACTTCCCTTAACGAAATAATTAATTCTTAATTATTATCTATATGTTTACATCAAAGCTCCCTCCAGTATAAGATTTGACAAAATTGTTACCTTATATATTCTGCAATATTATTTGATCACAACTTATTTTAGGGTCTTACAAAAAAATATGAGGCTGTTTCTTGTTAATTAATCCAATTTAATACTTTGATTTTTCTAATAAAAAAGCGGTATATCACTATACGATCATAAGATCGACATTTCTAAACTTTTAATCATATTTGATTACATATATAGCCTTAAATCATTATAGTTGTCAAATTTTGATAGAAAAAAAATTGGAAGTATTTACCTTAAGAGAGCGTTAACAAATGTAAGCTAAAATGAATAAGGCTTGCGCACTGATTAATTGGTATGGTGTAATGAAACTGAGAATGGAAAGCACCATTACAACCAATTAAAAAAACTTGTTTGTTTGCGAATTGCAATTATAGATTAAAATGAAATGAATCATTAAGTAAAATAACCCGTTGAACTCATGGAAAACTTGATGTTGTGTTGTTAAGAGGGATACCATGTACATAAAAGTTTTACTTGATGAATAACGTGCATTGATAGGTAACTCAAAAAGTTTTTAAAATTTCCATTGCAAATGATTCTGTAAGTGACTTTTATTATAATATTTATTTAGTTTGAACATTTTAAAGATAATTTTTTGTGTTGAGTTATCGTATATTATTCAATTTATAAAAAATATATGTTTTGTGTTTTAAAGTATTTTTAATTATAAGGTTTTTTTTTTTTTTTTTTTTTTTTTTTTTTTTTTTTTACTCAAAACTCTTTGAATTTTGACCATTTTTCAATGCATTCATGAACATAACATGAAACACTCTACCGCATGATTGCAACTATAATAATTACCCATTGTCACTGGTGTCTCAATACTCGCTAATCAAAAACATGATTACAAAAAATATATTTGTTGTAGTCTTGCATATGACAAATAACTTTAAAATACATGAACCGATTGGTTAAACACTATCACACCCGAAGAGTTCAAGAAATTTGATGTTTTGAATTGGTGGAAACAAATGGAATCTCAATTTCCTGTACTAGCCGCAATGGCCCGGGATTTACTAAGCGTACAAGCTTCAACCGTTGCTTCGGAATCCGCTTTTTCTACTAGTGGAAGCAGGGACGGAGCCAGAAAGAAATATGACCGTGTGCATAAGTTTTTTTAAACGTAATATAATATAGTTAAAAAGTGGATGAAAACGAAGATTTTATTAAAACGATAAATAAATGAATATATTACCCTCTAATTAGTGATTCTACTATCTCCATAGCAAAAAAAAAACACTTACGTGCACCCTCATTTTTAATATTAATAAGTTCTTCTTTCTCTATTACACAAGTTAAAGTGCCGGTAAAATAATCATCACTCATCCGATTACGCAAATCAGTTTTTATGAGCTTCATTTTAGAAAAACATCTTTCAACCGTAGCAGTAGCAATAGAAAAGACTAAAACCAACTTCATTTAAGCACTACTTTTCATATATATTGTAAATACGACAACAATAAAAATGCCCCTTGACAACACAATTGAGGTACTATTCATATTCTAATATATTGTTGACAACAATAAAAATGCCCCATGATAACACAATTGGGGTACTATTCTAATATATTGTTGATTATCACTTAAACTTGTTATCCCTATTTGTTTTAATAGAAATTGCATAGTTATTCACTTATTCTTATTGCCCTAAGCCCTTATTGATGATGATAGACTATACGAAACCAACAAATTAGTCAAGATTTCATACAACCAATCAAAACATGAAAACTTTAAAAGACATAATAAACAAATGAAAGATATATGTTACGACTTATGAACCTTTTTCATCTTTGTGGTGTTGGTTCAATTTTGGATTTTGTAAATTGTTAGAATGATAAATAAACTTGTTCTATTAAAAAAACTATTTCATTGGCTTTTGTGCTTTAATTTATTAAACTTGTTTCATCTTTACGCTTTTACAAAATTTTATATTTATTTTTCATTTGTAAGTATACGAACTAAATAATACTAGAGACACATTTTAATGCACCGGGTGCATTTAAAATATATTTAAGAAAAATCGATAAGTTTTTCAAAAATTAACATTATATCGAAAAAATCCATGGGGTGCACGTGCACCCGCGGGCACCCCCTTGGCTCCGTCCCTGAGTGGAAGGGTATTGTAGGTAAGAAGAACAAAACTCACACCTTTATCTTTTGAGATGTGTATTTGCTTGAAGGATTATTTGGATGGGAATGAACGTATACAAGACGTTTCAATACTTGAAGAACCGATGGACTACGAAAGACAATTACAAGAGGTCGAGGTGGAAGAAGGTTATGTAATCAATCTTACCGAAGAAGAAATCGCTTACGATGAAGCTACAAGCGCCGCAAGGGCCGCCGTTCAAGTTGAACTTGAAAATGAAGATGAAACAAGAATAAATAGTCAAAATGTATTAAATTTGTGTTTCAAGTACTTTAAGTGTGACGTTTATTAATTTTTTTAATAAAAGTCGAAGTTTATTAAGTTTATTGTGTGGAAAACGCGAAAAAAAAATAAGAAACCCGGAAATCCGAAATTTGACATGCCCACTGTGAAGACAGTGAGCTATATATTTCATTTTCTCCTACTGCTACAGTAGAAACTCGATAAATTAATACTCGATTATTTAATAAACTCTCTAAGATAATATTTTTTGCCGGTCCCGACTCGGGGATAGGGTGCTAAATTAATAATTCGCTAAAATTATAAGATAATACATTTTTGATAATTTCTTTAGACCCCATATAAAATATAAATTAATAATTCCTTATATATAGCATATTACATGAATGATTTATGAAGGTTTCTTGAAAAATGACTCAATTGTCTTTTGTTTTTTGTTGAAATCAATTTCCCCTTGAATCTCGTCTCTAATTTTCCTTAACATGGTAAGAACTTCTGGTGTTGTTTTCTCATAGCTCAACAAGAAATTGTTCAATGTGATTGCCGCTTTAATAGCTTCACACCTTTAAGATGGAAAGCCATGTTGTGTGTATGATTTGTTTGTGTTAACCTATTTTGATCTTGTATTTTATATAGAAAATATTTTTAATGTCCATAAAGTGATACATTGAACACAAGAAGCATAATAAGGTGGGAGATTGAAGGTTTCTTTCAAATTGGGCCGTTCATTTGATATACATGCATTGTATACAATAATTAAGTGGAAGCTTGAAAGGTGTTTGTAAACCAAGTATTCTACTATAAATTAATAAAATATTAATTAATATATAAATTAATAATTATTAATTTATCGATTAATTAATAACTCTTTTAATTAATAAATTTTGGTGGTCCCAAATGTATTACGTAGTATATTATAGAGTTTGTACTGTACTTTGCTTCCTTATTTTTTTTCACTGCAAACCAAACCAAGTGCCACTTGGGCCTTAAAGCCCACTTATCTAAGTTCTAGTTTGTATTTTTAAACAAAATTTGGATACTGCATAAATTTGGTCATTTGGATACTGCCACGTTGACTGGTTCTTGGGATCCGGTTTGACCAGTTCCTAGGATCCGATCTGATCCGGATCCAAATCGGAACCGGTGCTACCGGTCCGGGTTTTGGCGGCCGGATCCGGAAATATCCGATCCGGTTCGGAACCGATCCGATTCCTTGACTTTGACTCTTATCTGGATCCGGTTTGGATCCGGTTCCGGTTTTCTGTGGATCCGGGTTTTGGCCACCTCTAACTGTATGATTGTATGAAGTATGAACTTCAAACAAAAGATAAACACAACTGTTGTTCTTAGACCTTGTGCGATATATTTACAAAGCTCGGTTTTGCGTTTCACGCTCATAAATTCACTTTTGATTTTGTCACAAATTTTCATTTTTGTTGCTATGTACATATCCCTGTGTAGGTATTTCAGCCTTTTTGGCTCGGTTTCATTTCACACTCCTATTGAGCTTGGCCTTTTCTAGCTTATTATCAAGCTGGGCAAAGCAATAAACTATTCGCGTATCAAATACAAAAGGTATATCAAAATTTTAACCTCTTTATATATTAATACTCTTTCATATAACAGAAATAGTATAGTCTTTCATATATGGCATTGAGAGGATCTTAAACAAGTATTCAAGGCCTTATCGTAAACGAGGCAAACATAACACATGGGTGATCTATAAAAAAAACAGCTTATTAATGAATGATTGATAAGTAAAATGAAAGAAAAAACATTGATGAATAATGATAATAATCAGCTACATCCCATGAAATGTTGTAGACAAACAAGTTGAATTCGCCATAGGTATTATACTAATCACAAAATATGTGTATCAACCAATAACTTCAATCAAAGGCTAGAAAACAGATATAGTGAATCGAATAATCGAGCTCAATATATATATGAGCATGTTCTAGAGAGGACACCATTTCAGTTTGAACTCGATATAGTGCCAGTCAACCGGAGGCAATCCGTCAAGAAAACTTATCCAAGAACTTGTTACAGTCTCCCATTCTCCATCATAAGGATTTTTTATTTCGATGTTTTTCAGTTCCGGCCAATACCACTTTCTGGTTTTCTTTTCCATCATCCAATTTACCACTAGCTTCCAGAAGTAATTGTCTTCTTTGAATGGGACGTGTCGGTATATCTTCACATATTTAGGACGATAAATCCAAGAAAGTGCATCAAAAATTGGCGAGTGCTCCCACAAGCGTTCATCTGGATTCGTTTTAATTGATAGATGTTGCACGTTTGTAGCTGGAAGCAGGACCCTTCTTCTCAGATAGTTAATATCAAGCTTCAAACGGCGTGGGTATTTATATATTCGTGGGAAATTTATCTCAATGTTGAACTTGCTTGGTATATTGAGTGCCTCCCTCATGTTTAAGAATAATGAATAATCATAAATGGAAATAATATTTAGATTCATTTCAACATCGATTTGCTCGGGTACCGTAGATTGAAACAAGAATTTAGTCATTGACATTGTACTCATATAAAATAAATAAAGTAACCGTGGAGCATGAACTTGTATGTTTATCGGCCTTTTATCCAACAACCGTAGGATCAATCTCTTCAACGAACCGCTTGTAATAGACAAGGTTTCCATACTCAAAAACTTTATTTCAAGGGTCAAAATCTCAAGAAGGGGAAATTTTGATTTGATCATGTCGAGAAAAGCATCGTCCCCCACAAACTCACCACATAAGCCTAATTCTCTTAGATTCTTTATTGAATCCATTTTGGATGGTAGAAGCTGCAATACATTAACCTGAAAAGAAGTATAAAACAACAAGCGAAGACTAGGGACATCTGTAATGTCCAAATGTTCTCCTACATCTCTTGTAGCTATTCTGAATTCCCGAAGCCACATAAGGTTCTTAACCTTGATTTTCCCCAAGCCCGGGACAAATGACAGACTTATTTTCTCAAGTAAAATGCAAGTAGAAAGCAAGTTATCAAGCACCCCTTCACCTAAGTTCACTCTGTACAAATCTAGTACTCTTAGGGACACACACTTGATCAGTGGATTCAGAGAAACAAACTTATACCCATAGACTCTTACACTTATTGATTTTAGGTTTTCACCCGAGAATATCTCATCTGATAATAATGATGAAAATGTATTTACATCAACAGTGAGGTTAAGCTCCTTGAGACTGCTTAGGCTAGCTACAAACTGCATCCATTTTTTCATAAGAGTACTAGAGACATCTTGTTTAAAGTCGAAATCATCAATTAGCTCAAGATCAAAACTTTCAATTTAGAAGAACTGAATTAATGAAATGATATCATATCCCACATATTTTGCGAGATTTTGGAACTAACCATGACTTTTTCAATCCTATCTTAATTTTCAAATTTCGATTGTAAATTTTTAAAAGGATCCATCACGTTCTGTTTGATTTCAGCCTACAACCTTAAAAAGGATGAATTTATACTTCGTAATAAACTTCACTCTTTAGGGCATTTTGTCTTCGGCAGTTCAAGAATCTATCGCTCCCACACAAACGATTCAACAGGTTTAGCACATTGATCTCGGCCTCTGGCCCCCTCCCTACATCTGCTCAAGCTGTGCTACGTACTACATGTGTGCAACATGGTTTATTGTTGTATCCCGTTTTTTCATCAAGAGAATACTTTTTATATTTCAAGAATCATTGAGGTAAAGAGGAAAAATACCTATTTCTTGTTTTCTTAGTCATCACACAGCTTAGTGTTCAAATGATAAATAATGCATTAAAATTTTGGCCAGATAAATAATACAGTATATATATAAAAACCAATTTGTCGTGAAGTAAATATATTGATAGTTCCATTCAACCAGATATTATATCTTCTTGATGATAGCAAAAAAGATCGTTATTTTAAGTAGATCACCAAAAGTTTCACGTGTTTTATTTCATCCGACGAGCTGAGAAAACCGCAGTAAGAGCCCAAGCTGTTTTCTGAGTTGCAATATCAAGAACTTGAACGAGAGAGGACTTGATCCTGCAGGTTGAAGGAAGCCGCCTCCAAAGGATGGGTTAATTAATTAACTTGAAGAAAGATCTAAATGAATGCAGGAGCAAGATATGGAAATTGTCTCAAAGACATCATCACAAATGAATCAAATTAATAACATCTTCAAAGTCGGTGAAATAATATTTTAGATCAACAGATAACCAAAAGTTTCTATAACAATTCTCAAGAAAAAATTTGAAACTTAATATGATGACAAATCAAAATAGTAAATCTAATAATTAATCAAACTGAAGATTGTATGTTTTCGTGGGAACACCAATTTAGTCGGAACGAAATTGCATACCAAGCAACAAAATTCTCAGGAGAACTTCTCCAAACATTGTCTGGTCATCCCATTTTCCAGTTTGAGGATCTTTCATATAAACATCTATGACTTCAGGCGTTTTCTTTTCGAGCATCCACTTTACCATCTGCTTGTAGGAGTTGATGTCTTTAGATGGCTTGTCTCGATACACCCTTACGTAACGAGGATGGCAAATCAAAAAAAATGTATCAATAAATTGCAGGTACACCCCCATATGCTCGTCTAAAGATGTTTCAACCAATAGCTGTCGCACATTTGTAGCCGAAAATGGGACCTTTCTTCTTAGGCTATCAATGTCAATGTTCAATGGCACTACTATATCACTGCTCCGATATGATATTTCGATGTCAAAGTCGCTTGATAAACTGAGTGTGTCTCTCATCTTAAGAAAAAACAAATGATCAATGGGACTATCTAATGATAGTATAAGGTTAACTTGTTTGGGAACAACGGTTGGAAATGGGAGTTTTGGAATTATATAGCCCTTGTAACTGAAAACGAGTAATTTTGGAGCAGAAATTTGTAGGTGGGCTTCTGAGTATTGGCACAAAATTAGGTCCAATCTCTTCAAAGAAACACATGTAATATTCCAAATTTTCTCACCCGTAAACCTTGTTCGCAGAGTCAAACATTCTAAGTTAGGAAATTTCGAGTTGATCATGTCGAAGTATGCATCGTACATGGTCACACCACCTAGACACAATTCTGTCACGCCTCCTAATGAAGTCATGTTGAATGGTTGAGGGTTTGACCAACGCGGGAATGTACCGTAAATAAACAAGCAAAGCCATGGCACATCATCAATTTCCAGTATTACACTCTTATCTAATGATTTTATCTGAAGTTCACGAAGAAAATGAAGAGTTTTAACCTTGACCATCTTTAATTCATTATTTAAGTATATGTTTATCTTCTCAAGTAAGGTACAAGTAGACAACAGCTTATTGAGTACCTCTTCACTTGTGTTCACATGGAGCAGTTCAAGTACTCGTAGAGACACACAGTTGATCACAGGATTTCTACACAGCTCAACTGCATTGACAAACCCGACTGTTAAACTTATAGTAGTTAGGTTTACACCCGAGAATATCTCATCTGGCAATGTAAACTTAATAGTCCAACAACACTCATCTCAGCATATGTGATGCGGAGCTCATTGAAACACCTTTTGGGGGCTAGACCGCGAATCCACTTTTCAATCCTTTTTTCAACCAGAGAAGCCGACTCCTGATCCTTGATTATCATCTTAAGATCAAAACTCTCAATTGGTATGTTGTGCTCAAAATATCTAAGCAAAGTGTGGTCGATCAAATTTATGCAATCCAATTGTTTTAAAAACATTATCGATTGGTTAAACCTAAGCTTTGGGATAGTAGACCAAGCATGTAGCCATGACTTGGACAAGAGACACGTGCGCGCAGCTTCTTTCACCGGCATCAATGATTGTATATGATGGAACAAATACGGAATATCGTCTAATCCTGGGCTTTTCGTCATTCTTGTCTCCATCTGTGGATTTAGCGATGTAATCAAATAAGGGTTATGTGTAACTCCAATAAATAAATACAAAGATTTAGTAAAGGGATTGATTTACCTTGGAATGATCTTGTGTTCAACTTTGTTGCTGCTCTTTATTCTCTCTTTGGATTGGATATATAAAGTTAACAAAATATCAATATGGCATGGGAATGTTTTTCAAAATATGTTTATCCGATATTAAGTCCGATGATCTTGGATCCAACAACAACTATTCGAATTATTTCCGTATCCCATCTCTAATTTAAATTTTAGATTTGTAACTTATAAAAGGTCATTTTAATTCAGGTCAACTTCCTCCCAAAACTTGATAAATATCATTTACTTATAATCAGTTTAGTTCTTAATTTATTAACTGTAACTTGTAACAAAAAATAGAGAAATGCTAGGGACACAAAGAAAGTCTCACAAAAAAAAATCCACAAATTGATGTAGCAGATTGTTTGGTTCAGTAAAAGTGTTGAGAGAAAACTGTTATACAGTACACCACAGCTTGTGGATATTTTTGTGGGAGTTTTTTTTTGAGTCTAGCATACCTCGAAAAAAATATATATTACTCTGTATTAGTTACCTATCTAACACGTTATGCTGTCCTCGTAAAAATTGGCCTTACTTAGTAGGGAAAAGTTAAAAAATGCTATAATAAGGTGACTTTGATACATACATATGTAGAAATCCATTATCCAATATGAAGATTATATATTCATATTCAATTATACAATGAAGATTACATGATATTAAATAGATAACAAACAAACCTAACTCTAGCAACTAAATAGGCGAAACTCAACAGACTTGCGGGCATTTATTATACAACATTTCCTCTCAAAACATTAAAAGTTCGTCAAATAGTAAATAAAATATAATTGAAAAAATAAACACAGAGTTTGTCAAATAAAAATAAACTAAAATTGAAAAAATAAACAGCAACTTCGGAGCGTCTAGGAGTACAAACTCGCTGTGTGACAACCGGCAGTTTAGTGAGCTATTTTAAAAACCCGCATTACAATTTAAGTTCGTTTATAATTTTTATTTGAAATTTTCATTTCACAACGAACTTGTAAGACCTATTTTATGGATATTTTTAATTAATGACGTTATGAAATTCGTGAATTATGTTCATAATTCATTATTGATTTAATGCTCGGTGATGTATATTTGAATTCTCACTTGGTACTACGTTGACTTTGGCACTAGGATTACCTAACAAAAGTTATGATTCGTCTTAACGAGTCCGACTATATTTTTAATTATTTACGAGATGTTCTCGAGTGATATTGAAGTTTAAAACGAGTTCGGGTTCGGGCCACATGTTTTTACATTTACCCGCGTTACCCGCTCCACACCGTAATAATATTATTATTATTACTATTATTATTATTATTATTATTATTATTATTATTATTATTAACAAAAAAAAAATGATAAAAGGTGTGTTTGGTCCGGTTTACCCACACACACACACACAAACACTCACCCACTTTACTCTCACCTCTCTTTCTTCTCTTTGCAAACCCTAGCCGACATCCACAGTCCGGCCACCACCACTGCTCCACCGCCGGTCACCACTCTACACCACCACCACCACAATTCCCCATCATCCCTACTCTTAGATCTACTACAACACGCGCCTATAACCCCTTATTTCATTTCGAATCATCACCAAATTCACCACTATTCGTTTGTTTCTGGAAGGATTATCACGGTTTGGGCTTTATTGATTGAAGGTGAGACGAGTTTTACTCGTATTCTTGATAAAAACGTGACCTAGGGTCACGACTTGATGATGTACCGAATGGGTTTCTATTAAAAACGTGTAACACTTATGGGTTGTTGATTGGAAAAACGTTTTTCTTAAAGGTTTGGTATCCGATTGGGTCGATTTGGGTTCGGTTTGTGGAAGGATTCAGTTGTTCATGTTATGTCGTGGCCTTGGTTTTCTTGGTTCGAGCATAACCGAGACTATTGAGGTCTCGGGGTCTTTTTCTGGTTGCTCGTAAAACCAAGTCGAGACCTAAATGGGTTCTCGTTTGGTTGTGACGTGAGCCGTTGGCTCGTTATTATTATGGATCGACCCTTGTGAGTCGCGGCTGTTAGCCGTGATATTATTTTTAATGTCGAGACTCTTATGGGTCGGTTGGCTATTTTGGTGTGCTCGTTGGAGCCATTTCTTGTGACCCTTGATGCTTGGTTCGAGCTATGTTTAGCTCGTGGTGTTACCGAGACTCAATCGAGTCGTATAGACCCGGGTTTGGCTTGGTAAACCAACCCGAGGATGGGCCTTGTTGATGATTATTTTTCTTATTACTTGTTATTGTTTTTGTCCTTGTTGTGGTACTTCATTTTTGGCCGAATACTTTTGGTTGGGTCGAGACCGTGTTTGGTCTCGACATTGGATATTATAATGGTAATTGTGGAGTTGTTGTCGATTGATAAGAGTTATTGGGGACCGATTGTGAGACGGTCGTTAGATTGACGGAGATAGGTTAGTCGGGTGCCGTAGTCGGACCCTCATGTTGTAGCCCGTGGTTTGAGTTTGTGATTGGACGGAGATTTGTTATTTATGACTTTTGCTTATTATTGGACTTGGACAATGAGCCGAGAGTCATGACTCGGACATATGACCATTTCGTATAACTCAATAACTATTAAAATTGAAACGAGAATAATAAAATTCGTAATAATAATTATTGATAATATGAACGTTTATATGAAAGTATATACGTGAATAACGTATATATAACTATATAAGCGCGTATATTAATAATAATAATAATCACGAGTCGTATTATAAATAATACGATTAGATATATATTAGGCTACGAAAGTGGCGTAATATTATTAAACGTATTATTATTATGAAAAATTGTGTTATAAAACGGGAAACTCCCGACAATTATGAAACGTTTAATAAAATGTCATTTCGGATATATAACGGATAAACTTATTGAGTTAGGCAAAATTGTTGTCACTCGGGTCCAGGTAAGTTATTATTTGTGACGTTCGTGTTGTCACGGATATATGACGACTAATATAGACGTTTTCTATAATTAAATAACCACTTAACCGTAAGGTTGAGCCGGGTTATTTAGCTATATGAAATGAATATATTAGTGGGCATCGTATCCTACGACGCCCATAGGTTGTAGTATATGTAAACTGTAATAGATTGCGAGTGTATATATCGGGAAATCTAGCCAATTTGACGATATATATGAGGAATTTATTAAACTATGATATATACTATATAGTAATTATATGCTATGTGCTTTAGGTTGGGTGTAATCTTGGAACGGTATGTTACGTAAATAAATATGAGGATTATCAAATCGACGGATTTGGTAAACTTTGGCGATTTATTTAAATGATATATTGGGCTAATATTAGATCTATAGTTTATTTCATTATTCTTTATGTGATCTTTGTGGTTTGTTTTGAGTCGACCCACCACCCGTATGGATACCAAACGCAAACACACCAAACTAATACGAAATGGATTTTCGGAAATAAAACGGATTCTCGTCCGGGTTTGGGAATATTATATATTTGAGGAAATGATTTCTGAAAGAGTTAATATTGTTAGGTCGTGCCAAGTCCGTAGTTGCTGTTTCGTGAGTTATCATACATCTTATTTCTACCTACCTCGTCTTGCTATTTTCTGGACTTGAGGTGAGTCATAGCCCCACTTTTTACTCTTGAACTATGTTTTCAATGATTGAGGTGAGAAACGTGCAAATCGTTTTACGTGGACTATTATCGCTTTTATATTCTTTCTAAACTTGCTATGCGTATGGACTAGGATCTATTGTCAGCTTTAGTCACACCTTTTGTGTGTACTATTCAAGGTTGGCTTATTTGGTTATTGATGGATTGTCAGCTTTAGTCACATATATGTCGTGTGTACTATTCAAGGTTGGCTTATTTGGTTATTGGTGGATTGTCAGCTTTAGTCACATATAGGTTGTGTGTACTATTCAAGGTTGGCTTATTTGGTTATTTGGAATTGTCAGCTTTAGTCGCATATATGTTGTGTGTACTATTCAAGGTTGACTTATTTAGATACTATAGTGTGCACCTATAGGTTATTAATATTCCGGAGGTTATCCGAGTTATTATTGGTATTGCGGGGGTTACCCGAATATCTATGTTAGTACGGAAGGGTATCCGTGTGTTATGTTAGTACGGAAGGGTATCCGTGTGTTATGTTAGTACGGAAGGGTATCCGTGTGTTATGTTGGAGCGGAGGGTATCCGCAGGCTTTTAGCGAATCCTTAGTCTAGCTAGCAAGCGTTTTGCGTATATGTCCACTATATTATTAGTTGAATTTAAACCTATGATCTCACCAGCGAAAGCTGACTTTTAGCACGTTTTCTCAGGTAATTAAGTGTTGAGATGCATGCTTGGAATGGAAGGCTCGGCCAAGGCACACGGTTCATGGATCTATTTTTCTAAACTCTGATAATTAAATTTGGACCTATTGTTATTTATTTTGGGCCTGACTCTGAATGATGTTGGGATAAATGTAAACCCTAAAACCCCGTTTTGGTTGTGTTTTTACTATGTTTACTTTATCTCGTTCTATATTGTCTTGTGTTGGATACCAATCCCCGTAGCACCCCGAAAACTTGTTGAGTCTTCCGCTGTATCAAGTTTTGGGGGTGTTACAGATTGGTATCAGAGCCAAGGTTATAGAGAACTAGGTAAATAAACGCCTAAACTATAACCGTATTTTTATAGAAAATGATCCTTGACCACCGCCCGCCAGCCCGCCAAGCCGAAGCATCTTCTATTATTTGAGGTATTATGAGATATTTGAGATGATTTGAGGTTTATGGATTTTAGTAATAAGATGGCGTTCTCGAGGATTTACATGGTCTATATGTTTTATAAACATTTTAGTAATGCGGTATTTGAAATTCTTTTATTAAAATTATATATTGAACTATTTGATGAGTATATTTGGTATGGTATTATGAGTTGTGATTTAAGTTGTTTTGAAACACTTACACCTACCCTATGCCGTTGTCACAGACTATGGCCTCCCATATGCCCGATGTCGTCGAGGATATTCTTACTGCACCGGTTTTACCTGCACAGTTCACTATGGCATCTGATGACCCTTACCAGATGGCCATGTCTTCAGCTACTGTATCACAGGCAGCTTCTACTTCAGCACTACCTGCTGCATCTACGCAGGGACCCTCATCTTCTTTAGGGCTCCCTGGTACATCGAGGCAGCTTACTCCTCATCAGGCTTTGGCTCGTGTGGCACCACGCTTTGCCCACCGAGCTACGGCACGCATGTCGGTACGCCCTACTCCATCACCTTTACAGATTGATGCTCATTCTCTTCTGTCTGAGGCGCCACCCACATCATTGCGTCGTCGTCCTAGATCACCTACTACATCTCCACATGGTTCACCTAGTAGGAGACGACGAGTGATGAGGTACTCTTCCGATGAGGAGGAGGAGGAGTACGAGGGTGAGGATGAGGCTGATGACCCTGAGCGGGAGGATGACCCTCAGGAGGCTGAGCAGGGTGATGATGATGACCCTGAGGAGGAGGATGACCCTCAGGAGGATGAGATGCCTGATGATGATGATGATGTGTTAGCACCACCAGCTCAGGCTGAGGAGCCCGATTCCCCGATACATCCGTTAGAACCGGTTTCACCTGATCATCCGTTTTCGTTTGATACACCACCTAGTAGTCCTGTGGCGTCGGATGCACCTTCTGAGGTTTCTGCTGAGCATGCAGAGTTAGGTGAGACTGGTAGGATGTGGGCTCAGATTACTGCACAGGGCGAGAGGATCTCGCGGATGTCTGACTGACTTGAGAGGATTATTGCTGAGTTTATTGCTGAGTTTTGTTGTTGAGTTGAGAGTTGATTTGACTACTGTCATGGGCAGGACGATAGCGATTAGAACATGTATGATAGAGATACATGAGCAGATAGAGAGTCTGCAGAGAGGTTTCCTCACGGCTCGCGAGGGATATCGCAAGCTGTGGCAGAGGAACACAGTGTTAGAAAAGGAGGTTGCGGGCCTCTAGAGGGATAGAGATACACATCGTGTTGAGCAGGGATCGTTATTGAGGAATTTGGATGGTTTGGGATCGGAGTTGAGGAGTCTACGCCAGCATCGTGGCTAGATCGATTTGGAATCAGGTTGTTGTGTTGCTACATAAGCCAAGGAGTATTTGGTTAGGAGAGCTAGTTATTATAGCTCTTATGTCATGATATTCGGATTGTACGTTCGTCTCGTATGGAACGATTAGTATTTATCATGTCTTTGGTATTTTGGAACGAAGTGTCGATCACTACTTGTATGGACGATGGTGACCTCGTACGATATTCTACGGTTTTGGCGTACATGGAGAATTGTGTTCCTATTTGCGTGGTTGATATTGTCTTGGAATTATATTAATGGTTGTACGACGAAACCCTGTTAGGTCTACCAGAACTGGTCCTGCAGTGACTACTCCTGGTCGCCGAGGTCGTCGACCTACTCGAAATGTTGAAACCCCTACTCCTGACAACCTGGACACCACAAACCGCAACAACAGGAATCAAAATGTTGATGTTCAGGGAGACAATGATCATGTTCCACTTAATGCACCTACTGTGGATCAAGCAATGATCAACCAACTCATGGAGCAAAGAGTTGCTGAACTACTAGCTGAGTCAAATCATTCCAACAATTATGCTGGAACTTTTCCACCTGTTCGTGCTAATGGATGTCAATACAAGGAATTCAAGATTTGTGGACCCATTGAGTTTGGTGGAACTGAAGGAGTGGTTTACTTAGTCAGATGGATTGAGAAGACTGAGTCAGTGTTCAATGTCAGTGGTTGTGCGGAGAATGCGAAGGTAAAGTTTGCTTCTTTTACTTTCAAGGATGAAGCTTTGACTTGGTGGAACAACTACCGAAATGCAGTTGGGAGTGATGTAGCGTATGCTATGACTTGGGAGCAATTTAAGTCCTTGCTGATTCAGACTTATTGCCCAAGGAATGAGGTCAAGAAACTAGAGATTAAGTTTTGGAACCACAAGGTGAAAGGTACTGACATGGCGACTTACAATCGTCGTTACCAGGAATTAGCCTTGTTGTGCCCAGATATGGTGAAAACTGAGACTCAAAAGATCGAGAGGTATACTGATGGGTTGCCTGTAGCTACGAGGATTGATGTGATTTCTGCTAGGCCTGCAAACATCCATGAGGCAATTACAATTGCTCAACAACTTATGGATTCGTTGGAATTAGAAGAAGCTGATAAGGAGAAGAATGGAAAGAGAAAGAGAGACCGTCACTCTAAGAGTAATGATCACCGAAGCAAGAGACAAGCTAAGGCTTATGCTATTGGGAATGGAGATAAGAAGAATCAGAACGGTGATGCACCCAAGTGTGATCGTTGCCACCAGCATCACACTGGATGGTGTAGTGTGAAATGCCAGAATTGCTCAAAGAAAGGACACACAGCTAGGGATTGTAGAGCCCGACCTCTTGCTATGGTTCAAGCTGCTCCTGAGATGAGAAATAAGGCAGATGTTACTTGTTATGGGTGTGGAAAGAAGGGACACTATAGGAATGAGTGTAGAGAATCGCGGAACCGTGGAAATCAAGGCTCGGGTGGTAATGGGTACAATTATGGAAACCGTGGAGCTGGAGGAAACCGTGGACGACAAGATAATGGGGGACCAACGTGTGGAAGTTGGAGCTGCTCAGGGAAGAGTGTATGCACTCGGGAACGAGAGAGGAGAAGATCCGAACGTCGTTACCGATACGTTCCTTCTCAATAATCGTTATGCTTCCATACTATTTGATACTGGTGCCGATAGAAGTTTTGTGTCCACTACGTTTGCACCCTTACTAGAAAAACCCCCGATGGCCTTAGGAATTGGATATAATATTGAGTTAGCAAATGGAAACATAGAAAGGATTAATACCATCATTCGCGGTTGTACGTTAAATTTCTTGAACCACCCTTTCAACATAGATCTTCTACCCGTCACGTTAGGAAGTTTTGACGTCATCATTGGTATGGATTGGTTGTCGAAGTATCGTGCTCACATACTTTGCGACGAGAAGATCGTGCGTGTACCATACGGAAAGGAAGTCCTAAATATATTAGGAGACCGAAAGGATTCTAGGAGCCCATCCCGATTAGCAGTCATTTCTTGCACGAAGTTACCGAAGTTAATGGAGAAGGGATGTTATCTTTTCTTAGCTCAAATTTCTGAGAAGGGAGAGACGAAGACAAAGGAAATGTGCATTGGAGATGTGCCTATAGTTCGTGATTTTTCTGATGTGTTTCCCGATGATTTGCCGGGAATCCCGCCGACTAGACAAGTAGAGTTTCAGATTGAGTTGATACCTGGTGCTGCACCTGTAGCACGAGCACCTTATCGTCTTGCACCTACCGAACTGGAAGAGTTGTTGAAACAATTGGCGGAGTTAGCCGAAAAAGGATTCATAAGACCAAGTTCTTCACCTTGGGGAGCCCCAGTCTTATTCGTGAAGAAGAAGGATGGATCGTTTCGTATGTGTATTGATTATAGAGAATTGAATAAGTTAACGGTGAAGAATCGATACCCGTTACCTAGGATCGACGACTTGTTTGATCAACTTCAAGGATCGAGTGTGTATTCGAAGATCGATTTGAGATCGGGATATCATCAACTTCGAGTTCGCGAGGAAGATATTCCGAAAACGACTTTCAGAACCCGTTACGGGCATTACGAGTTTCAGGTGATGCCGTTTGGGTTGACTAACGCACCGGCAATATTCATGGATCTCATGAATCGGGTGTGTAAGCCTTACTTGGATAAGTTCGTGATTGTATTCATCGATGACATTCTGATTTATTCAAAGAGTGAGAAAGAGCATGAGGAGCATCTAAGACTCATTTCGGAATTGCTCAGGAAGGAGAAACTTTATGCCAAGTTTTCGAAATGCGAATTTTGGATTCCGACGGTACAATTTTTGGGTCATGTGATTGATAGACAAGGATTCCATGTGGATCCTGCTAAGATTGAGGCGATAAAAGATTGGGCTGCACTTACAACCCCAACCGAAGTTCGTCAATTTTTGGGTTTAGCTGGTTATTACCGAAGATTCATTGAGGGATTTTCGAAGATAGCTAAACCATTGACCAAATTGACTCAAAAGAGTGTTACGTATGAATGGGGAGATAAAGAAGAGGAAGCGTTTCAATTGCTTAAGAAAATGTTGTGTAGTGCTCCTATCTTAGCGTTACCGGAAGGTAACGAGGATTTCGTCGTCTATTGTGACGCCTCACATAAAGGATTGGGAGCCGTGTTAATGCAACGAGAGAAGGTGATAGCTTATGCTTCACGACATCTCAAAAAGCATGAGAAAAACTACACTACCCATGATTTGGAGCTAGGTGCTGTGGTTTTTGCTCTAAGAATATGGAGACATTACTTGTACGGAACAAAGTGTGTTGTGTTCACCGACCATAAAAGTTTACAACACATCTTGAATCAAAAAGAGCTCAACATGAGACAGCGACGTTGGATTGAGTTGCTAAGCGATTATGATTGTGAAATTCGCTACCACCCTGGTAAAGCAAACGTTGTTGCTGATGCTCTTAGTCGAAAGGAAAGAGTACCACCATTACGAGTTAGGTCATTGGGAATGACTATCGTATCGCCATTACCGTCTCAAATACTTGAAGCTCAAACGGAAGCGTTAAAAGCAGAAAATAGATCTGCCGAGAATATATTTGGGATGGCTGATAATGAGAAAGGATTTATTAAGCGTTCTGATGGATTGTTATGCTTTGGAGATCGAATTTGGGTACCTTTGCATGGAGGAATTCGGGAGTTGATTATGCATGAGTCGCATAAGTCAAGGTACTCCATTCATCCTGGTTCCGATAAAATGTACCAGGATCTTAAGAAGTTCTATTGGTGGCCAAATATGAAGGCAGATATAGCATCGTACGTTAGTAAGTGCCTGACATGTGCTAAGGTTAAAGCTGAACACCAGAGACCGTCAGGGTTACTAACGCAACCAGAACTTCCAGTCTGGAAATGGGAGCAGATTACTATGGACTTCATTACCAAATTACCGAGGACAGCTAGCGGTTGTGACGCTATCTGGGTAATTGTGGATCGTCTGACAAAGTCTGCTCATTTCTTAGCTATTAGTGAAGATGATAGTGTGGATAAGCTTGCGAGGTTATATGTGAAGGAAATTATTTCGCGTCATGGAGTCCCGATATCTATTATTTCGGATCGTGATAGTCGTTTTACGTCAGCTTTGTGGCGATCACTTCAAACGGCTTTGGGGACGAGGCTTGATATGAGTACTGCATATCATCCCCAAACCGATGGTCAAAGTGAGAGGACCATTCAGACGTTAGAGGATATGCTTCGTGCATGCATCATAGACTTTGGTAAAGGCTGGGAGAAGTATTTACCCCTTGCGGAATTCTCCTATAACAACAGCTACCACACAAGTCTTAAGGCTACACCATTCAAAGCTTTGTATGGCAGAAAGTGTCGTTCGCCTATTGGTTGGGCAGAAGTTGGAGATAGTCAACTTACAGGCCCTGAGCTTATTTTAGAAACTACAGAGAAAGTAACTCAGATTCGCGATCGGTTGCAAGCAGCCAGAGATAGGCAGAAGAGCTACGCCGATCAGAGACGTAAACCTTTAGAGTTCCAGGTTGGAGACAAAGTAATGCTGAAAGTCTCGCCTTGGAAAGGTGTAATACGTTTCGGGAAACGTGGTAAACTCAACCCACGCTACATTGGACCATTCTTGATCTTAGAAAGAATTGGGCCCGTGGCTTATAGGTTGGAATTACCGTCCGAACTGAGTAAAGTTCACGACGTATTTCACGTGAGTAATTTGAAGAAATGTCTTTCTGATGAAATGCCCGTCATTCCAATGAGGGATATTCGTGTTGATGAGAAACTGAATTTCGTGGAAGAACCGATTGAGATTGTAGATCGTGAAGTTAAACGACTCAAGCAAAGTCACATTCCGCTCGTCAAGGTTCGTTGGAATTCCCGACATGGACCAGAATTTACGTGGGAACGTGAGGACGAGTTCAGGAAGAGATATCCGAAGCTTTTCACTTCGTAGATGAATTTTTTTTCCGAGTGAAACCCGGGACGGGTTTCCTTCTGAGACGGGGAGGATGTGACAACCGGCAGTTTATGGAGCTATTTTAAAAACCCGCATTACAATTTAAGTTCGTTTATAATTTTTATTTGAAATTTTCATTTCACAACGAACTTGTAAGACCTATTTTATGGATATTTTTAATTAATGACGTTATGAAATTCGTGAATTATGTTCATAATTCATTATTGATTTAATGCTCGGTGATGTATATTTGAATTCTCACTTGGTACTACGTTGACTTTGGCACTAGGATTACCTAACAAAAGTTATGATTCGTCTTAACGAGTCCGACTATATTTTTAATTATTTACGAGATGTTCTCGAGTGATATTGAAGTTTAAAACGAGTTCGGGTTCGGGCCACATGTTTTTACATTTACCCGCGTTACCCGCTCCACACCGTAATAATATTATTATTATTACTATTATTATTATTATTATTATTATTATTATTATTATTATTATTATTATTATTATTATTATTATTATTATTATTATTATTATTAACAAAAAAAAAAAAAAAAAAAAAGATGATAAAAGGTGTGTTTGGTCCGGTTTACCCACACACACACACAAACACTCACCCACTTTACTCTCACCTCTCTTTCTTCTCTTTGCAAACCCTAGCCGACATCCACAGTCCGGCCACCACCACTGCTCCACCACCGGTCACCACTCTACACCACCACCACCAACCGATTCCCCATCATCCCTACTCTTAGATCTACTACAACACGCGCCTATAACCCCTTATTTCATTTCGAATCATCACCAAATTCACCACTATTCGTTTGTTTTTGGAAGGATTATCACGGTTTGGGCTTTATTGATCGAAGGTGAGACGAGTTTTACTCGTATTCTTGATAAAAACGTGACCTAGGGTCACGACTTGATGATGTACCGAATGGGTTTCTATTAAAAACGTGTAACACTTATGGGTTGTTGATTGGAAAAACGTTTTTCTTAAAGGTTTGGTATCCGATTGGGTCGATTTGGGTTCGGTTTGTGGAAGGATTCAGTTGTTCATGTTATGTCGTGGCCTTGGTTTTCTTGGTTCGAGCATAACCGAGACTATTGAGGTCTCGGGGTCTTTTTCTGGTTGCTCGTAAAACCAGGTCGAGACCTAAATGGGTCCTCGTTTGGTTGTGACGTGAGCCGTTGGCTCGTTATTATTATGGATCGACCCTTGTGAGTCGCGGCTGTTAGCCGTGATATTATTTTTAATGTCGAGACTCTTATGGGTCGGTTGGCTATTTTGGTGTGCTCGTTGGAGCCATTTCTTGTGACCCTTGATGCTTGGTTCGAGCTATATTTAGCTCGTGGTGTTACCGAGACTCAATCGAGTCGTATAGACCCGGGTTTGGCTTTGTAAACCAACCCGAGGATGGACCTTGTTGATGATTATTTTTCTTATTACTTGTTATTGTTTTTGTCCTTGTTGTGGTACTTCATTTTTGGCCGAATACTTTTGGTTGGGTCGAGACCGTGTTTGGTCTCGACATTGGATATTATAATGGTAATTGTGGAGTTGTTGTCGATTGATAAGAGTTATTGGGGACCGATTGTGAGACGGTCGTTAGATTGACGGAGATAGGTTAGTCGGGTGCCGTAGTCGGACCCTCATGTTGTAGCCCGTGGTTTGAGTTTGTGATTGGACGGAGATTTGTTATTTATGACTTTTGCTTATTATTGGACTTGGACAATGAGCCGAGAGTCATGACTCGGACATATGACCATTTCGTATAACTCAATAACTATTAAAATTGAAACGAGAATAATAAAACTCGTAATAATAATTATTGATAATATGAACGTTTATATGAAAGTATATACGTGAATAACGTATATATAACTATATAAGCGCGTATATTAATAATAATAATAATCACGAGTCATATTATAAATAATACGATTAGATATATATTAGGCTACGAAAGTGGCGTAATATTATTAAACGTATTATTATTATTATGAAAAATTGTGTTATAAAACGGGAAACTCCCGACAATTATGAAACGTTTAATAAAATGTCATTTCGGATATATAACGGATAAACTTATTGAGTTAGGCAAAATTGTTGTCACTCGGGTCCAGGTAAGTTATTATTTGTGACGTTCGTGTTGTCACGGATATATGACGACTAATATAGACGTTTTCTATAATTAAATAACCACTTAACCGTAAGGTTGAGCCGGGTTATTTAGCTATATGAAATGAATATATTAGTGGGCATCGTATCCTACGATGCCCATAGGTTGTAGTATATGTGAAGTGTAATAGATTGCGAGTGTATATATCGGAAAATCTGGCCAATTTGACGATATATATGAGGAATTTATTAAACTATTATATATACTATATAGTAATTATGTGCTATGTGCTTTAGGTTGGGTGTAATCTTGGAACGGTATGTTACGTAAATAAATATGAGGATTATCAAATCGACGGATTTGGTAAACTTTGGCGATTTATTTAAATGATATATTGGGCTAATATTAGATCTATAGTTTATTTCATTATTCTTTATGTGATCTTTGTGGTTTGTTTTGAGTCAACCCACCACCCGTATGGATACCAAACGCAAACACACCAAACTAATACGAAATGGATTTTCGGAAATAAAACGGATTCTCGTCCGGGTTTGGGAATATTATATATTTGAGGAAATGATTTCTGAAAGAGTTAATATTGTTAGGTCGTGCCAAGTCCGTAGTTGCTGTTTCGTGAGTTATCATACATCTTATTTCTACCTACCTCGTCTTGCTATTTTCTGGACTTGAGGTGAGTCATAGCCCCACTTTTTACTCTTGAACTATGTTTTTAATGATTGGGGTGAGAAACGTGCAAATCGTTTTACGTGGACTATTATCGCTTTTATATTCTTTCTAAACTTGCTATGCGTATGGACTAGGATCTATTGTCAGCTTTAGTCACACCTTTTGTGTGTACTATTCAAGGTTGGCTTATTTGGTTATTGATGGATTGTCAGCTTTAGTCACATATATGTCGTGTGTACTATTCAAGGTTGGCTTATTTGGTTATTGGTGGATTGTCAGCTTTAGTCACATATAGGTTGTGTGTACTATTCAAGGTTGGCTTATTTGGTTATTTGGAATTGTCAGCTTTAGTCGCATATATGTTGTGTGTACTATTCAAGGTTGACTTATTTAGATACTATAGTGTGCACCTATAGGTTATTAATATTCCGGAGGTTATCCGAGTTATTATTGGTATTGCGGGGGTTACCCGAATATCTATGTTAGTACGGAAGGGTATCCGTGTGTTATGTTAGTACGGAAGGGTATCCGTGTGTTATGTTAGTACGGAAGGGTATCCGTGTGTTATGTTGGAGCGGAGGGTATCCACAGGCTTTTAGCGAATCCTTAGTCTAGCTAGCAAGCGTTTTGCGTATATGTCCACTATATTATTAGTTGAATTTAAACCTATGATCTCACCAGCGAAAGCTGACTTTTAGCACGTTTTCTCAGGTAATTAAGTGTTGAGATGCATGCTTGGAATGGAAGGCGCGGCCAAGGCACACGGTTCATGGATCTATTTTTCTAAACTCTGATAATTAAATTTGGACCTATTGTTATTTATTTTGGGCCTGACTCTGAATGATGTTGGGATAAATGTAAACCCTAAAACCCCGTTTTGGTTGTGTTTTTACTATGTTTACTTTATCTCGTTCTATATTGTCTTGTGTTGGATACCAATCCCCGTAGCACCCCGAAAACTTGTTGAGTCTTCCGCTGTATCAAATTTTGGGGGTGTTACACGCTGCTAGATGAAGTCTCTATCTTATGTAATCCAAACTGTATAGGACGAAAAATACGAAATCAGTTAGGTATAAAACAAACATACCAAAATCAATGAAAAACCAAAAACCAAATGCATAATTAGAGCATAACAACACACATACGGAGATGGACGAGAGTAGAACGTACATAACCAAATGTAGAGTCGGATCAGGCAAATGCTGACAGGTGCAGAGTACATAATAAAGAAGGGGGAAAAAGTAAAACTGGCATACATGTGCAGAGTACATTCAGACAGATGCAAACAAAGCCATCACCGGCTGAGTGGAATCAGACAACGGCAGAAAGATGTAGAGCGAAATCAAATGGAACCAGACATATGCAAAACAAAGTAGTATTAGATGCAGAACTAGGTAGTATCATATGCAAAAGCAGGCAAAATCAGACAAATATAGATGTGCAGCTGTTACCATAACCACTCAGGATTTTATCTAATTAGTTAAGATTGTAACATCGCCAACACTCATGCGAAATCAACAATCATATAATGACCCGAACAACAAACCCGAATAACACTTCAGACAAAACCCAACTTATGGATGGAAACCAATTTCCACAGTAAACGTAATACAAATTTTGTTAAGCTTCAGAACCATGAAGCCAAATACAACCGAACAAAAACTTTTTCAACCAATCAATATTCAACGCCAGAATCATGCTATTGAGGTTTTGGAGAAAGCAAATATGGTTAATTGTAATCCCAGTCGGACTCATGTTGATACTGAGTCTAAACTGAGAAATGATGGTGATCCGCTATCTGATCCTACTTTATATCTGACTCTTGCAGGTTCTCTTCATTATCTCACATTTACTCGCCCAGATATATCTTATGCAGTTCAGCAGGTTTGCCTTCATATGCATGACCCTCGAGAGCCCTATTTCTCGACTCTCAAACGGATTTTGCGGTATGTTCGGGGTACCTTAGACTATGGGTTACAGTTGTTTGCATCTTCTACTACATCCTTGGTTGCTTATTCGGATGCGGATTGGGCCGGTTGTCCTACCACTAGGAGATCGAATTCTGGGTATTGTGTATTTCTTGGCAACAACTTACTCTCGTGGTCCTCTAAGCGTCAACCAACGATTTCTCGTTCTAGTGCAGAAGCAGATTATCGTGGGGTTGCTAATACTGTTGGTGAGACTTGTTGGTTACGGAATTTACTGTGTTAGCTACACACACCTTTATCTTCCGCTACGCTTGTTTACTGTGATAATGTTAGTGCTGTCTACTTATCCTGTAATCCGGTTCAGCATCAGTGTACGAAGCACATTAAGATAGACATTCACTTTGTTCGAGACTTGGTTGCCACTGGACAGGTTCGGGTTCTTCACGTTCCCTCTTGCTACCAATATGCAGATATTTTCACGAAGGGTCTGCCATCCACTTTGTTCGAGGAATTTCGCTCCAGCCTGAGCGTTCGGTGTTCTCCCGCTCTGTTTGCGGGGGAGTGTCAGTCCATTATGTCTCATATTATTGCAATGGGCCTAGCCCGACTCAAGAATCATCGTTAGTACTCTATATATTTATACGTGTAATCTGAATTATTTAATCAATCAATTAGTATTATTCCCTAAATACCGAACAATTGGTTCATTCAGGTTAACGATGATGTTGCATCTATGTGGTGTCGAAGTGTGTTATCTTGAGCAAAATTCTGGCGTACATCATTTTTTCCGGCGATCTAAAAAGACTATTCTTTCAAATTGAATAACTTTCACAGGCGGCGGTGGTTCACGACGAAAAGGGGTTCATGATAGTGATGACAGTAATGATGAGTTCACAGTGGTGATGGATTTACGATGTTGATATGTTCACGACAAAGATAGGTTCAGTTGATCAATAAAATTGTCCAACCTCAGTGTAAGCTTAATTTTCACGGGAACAATGGCTGAAAATGAGAAAATAGGAATTGTTTCCCCTTGGTAACTTCAAAAAGAAAAAAGAAAAAAAAAATAATTTTGGAGCATAAACTTGTATCTTGATTTCTCTGTGTTCCGCGAATGTGGGGTTATTAGTCTCTTCAATGAAATACATTAATATCTATACTATCGTGACACCACCTTGTTCGAAGGTACAACTTTTCTAAGTGCCGAAATTTGGAATTAATCATGTCCATGTATCATACATGGTCATACCACCCAAACCTAGCTCCATCACTCTTCCTAATGTTACAATGTTGAACGGTAAAGGCTTCAACCATGTCTGGACTGAATTTTATAAAAACAAGCGAAGACTTTGGGAAACATCAATTTCCAGAATATCGATTTTTTCCATTGAAGTTATATACAATTAGTGAAGACAACGCGTGTTCTTTAACCTTTATAGTCTTCATGCTATTGTGAAAGAATAGGTCTATCTTGGATTCAACCACGGCTAATCGTATCATTTTCCATACCAATCAGTAATTCAATTTTGCTTTATATAATCGTTCCCACAGTTTTAATGCATGTCAGATTTCACCCCAAACATTTCTTTGATTTAAATGTTTTTTTGTTTCTTTCTAACATATACCTGAATTACGAAATAGTCAATATGTCTCGCATTACGCCAAGTAAGGATATATACCCAAACACAAACATATAAAATATCTGGTAAAATCAATAAATTATCTCATGCTACCATTATTGTCCATCGTAAAAATAAGAAGGTTATGAAAGAAGAACAAATAAGACCAAATAATTTATTGAAAAAGGTAAACAGTAAATCCTATAATTGATCGGAATTGATGACCAAGGCCTGCCTGAGGAGATCACCAATTTAGTTTGAAATAAACCGTATACGGGTTAGCCAGAAGTAATTTGTCGTGAATAGTAATCCAAGCATTTGTTAGGGATTCCCATTCTCCATTAAGAGGATTTTTTATTTTAACATCTTTTGGATAATCCCGCCAATACTTCAACACCTCACTTACCATTAGCTTGAAAGGGTATTTTTGCCCGTCTACGCAGAGACTAACATAATTGGGATGGCAAATTGAAAAAAATACATCAAAAAATGTGTGACTTAACCAAGGGAAGACGTTAGAATGCATATCAAGGGAGAGCTGTTGTATGTTCTTAGCCGGAAACGAGAGGTTTCTTCTTAGATCATCAATGACTAGCACTAAATCACCATAACTACGAAAATTTAGATTTAAGTGAAACTTGCTTGCTAAATTGAGAACTTCACTCATATTAAGAAAGAATGAATGATCAACCATCTTTTCGAACGTCATTATAATAGTAATGTTCTCTGGAGTGATGGTTGTAAACAAGAGACGTGCAATATTGTCCCAGCCACCATAACAGAAATACAGTAATTTTGGAGCATTGACTTGTATGTAGACTGGCCTCGCTTTCTTCAACGACTTTAGGGTCATTCTCTTCAATGAAACAGATGTGATATCCAAGTTTCCAGGCTGAGAATACCTCATATCTAACGTCAAACTCTCAAGATAAGGTAATTTTGATTCGATTATATGTAACAATGAAGCATCTATGACCACACCATACAAATATAATTTGGTTATGCTTCCTAATGAACAAATGTTGAATGGTGGAGGCTTCTTTCGTCTCTCCAACGATGAGTCATAAGTAAATATATTCAGATTTGGAACATCAATGATTTCAAAAACATCGTTTTGTCCTCCTGACATAAATTTAACTTCGCGATGACAACGGAGATTGTTAATCTTAATGGTCTTTATGCCCTCGTAGCAGAAAAGGCGTATCTTCTCAAGTAAGGTACAAGTAGACAATAACTTGTGAAGTAACTCTTCACTTATTCTCACGCGGAGCAGCTCCAGTACTCGTAGGGACACACAGTTCACATGGTTAAGATTGTCACTGATCCAAAGGGGATTAAACTTTGAGGTATCATGTTTTACACTTACGGTAATTAGGTTTCCACTAGAGAATATCTCACTAGTCAACAAAAACGAAAGATCCCAATACCGGATTGTAAGGTAAAGCTCCGTGAGACTACTTTTGGAAGCTACAAAATGAACCCATTTCTCAGCAAGAAAAGCTAACTCCTGGTTCTTGATGTTGATTGTAAGATCAATACTCACGATTGGTATGTTATCCTTGTGATACCTCACCAGAGTGCGATTTATAACATTATTGTAGTTTCTTTCTTGTTCCACAGAAAGCCATATCGTATCAAGAAACCGGAGAGTAGGGATGGTGGACCATGCTTGTAGCCATGACTTGGACAAGACGCATAGACGAGCAGAATCTTTTACTGGCAACAACGATTGTAAACGTTGGTACAGATATGAAATATCTTCCAACTGTAAGCTTTTCCTCATTCTTTTCTCAATCTGCAAGCACCACAAGAAAGCGTTATAATTAATGAGTTATAGCTCATTCGAATCAACAAAATACTTTTACAGATAAAAGTATGAACACTTCTCTCTTTTAACGGCGAAGAAATTTATATAAAAGTAACTAGCAAGAAGCTAGATATTTTAAAACAGAGATTAAAATACAAAGCCTAAAATGCACGTCTAATCAACAACTATACTCGAACACCTTCCAATGAAAAACCACCATGAATCAGAACCTAAAACAACATATACCTCTAATAACAACACCCTAACACCATCTGAAATGATATAAAGGCAACTCGCAAAAATTTATGAACACTGTGAAGCCATAGCAATAAAATTTCCAAATTAATCACATGAGATTCTGAAAAGTTAATTCCAAAACTTTATATCTTTATGATTCGTTACATAATTTCCATTAAGATCGATTACCTCAAATTCTTTCATCTCTAGCACTTTGTTTCAGGTCATTGATTGATTACCATGTTGATTGCTGACCCATTCTTTGATGCGATAAATCATCGATTTATATCAATTATAGGCTGTGAATTGTGTGATATATTAACCAAATATTAACTCTTAATTATTATATATTTACATCAAAGCTCCCTCCAGTATAAGTTTGACAAAATTGTTGCCCTATACATTCTGCAATATTATTTGATCACAACTTATTTTAGGGTCTTACAAAAAAAGTGAGGCTGTTTCTTGTTAAATCCAATTTAATACTTTGATTTTTCTAATAAAAAAGTGGTATATCACTATACGATCATAAGATCGACATTTCTAAACTTTTAATGATATTTGATTACATATAGCCTTAAATCATTATAGTTGTCAAATTTTGATAGAAAAAAAAATTGGAAATATTTACCTTAAGAGAGCGTTAACAAATGTAAGCTAAAATGAATAAGGCTCGCGCACTGATTAATTGGTATGGTGTAATGAAACTGAGAATGAAAAGCACCATTACAACCAATTAAAAAAACTTGTTTGTTTTCAAATTGCTATTATAGATTAGAATGAAATGAATTATTAAGTAAAATAACCCGTTAAACTCATGGAAAACTTGATGTTGCGTTGTTAAGAGGGATACCATGTACATAAAAGTTTTACTTGATGAATAACGTGTATTGATAGGTAACTCAAAAAGTTTTTAAAATTTCTATTGGAAATATATATTTCTGTAAGTGACTTTTTATTTTAATATTTATTTAGTTTGATATATTTTAAAGATAATTTTTTGTGTTGAGTTATCGTATATTATTCAATTTATAGAAAATATATGTTTTGTGTTTTGAATTATTTTTTAACTATATATAAGTTGTTGTTGTTTTTTTTTTTTTTTTTTTTTTTTTTTTTTTTTTTTTTTTTTAAAAAAAACTCTTTGAATTTTGACCATTTTTCAATGCATTCATGAACAATACATGAAACACTCTACCGCAAGATTGCAACTATAATAATTACCCGTCGTCACCGATGTCTCAATACTCGGCTAATCAAAAACATGATTACAAAAAATATATTTGTTGTAGTCTTGCATATGACAAATAACTTTAAAATACATGAATGATCAAAAAATATCAAATTGTCAAACTATTTTATTTTATTTTTTATTTTTTATTTTTATTATTTTTATTTTTATTTTTATTTTTTTGAACGAAAAACTAACTACACCTAGAATATAACGTTCATACACAGAAGTAACCAGATAACAGTAAGCAAGTTCTATCAAGAACACCCCGTTTTTTTTGAACTATCGAAGAATGCCAATGTAGTTTAAACTCAACCAAACACCACCGGACGCTACAAATTACTCTGTCAGAAAAACGTATCTTATCATGCTGATTACAAGGTGTTTTTATCTCAACACCTGCAAGGTCACACCAATTCCCCTTTTGGAATTTCTTTTTCATCACCTCCCTAAACATTTTCTTACGAGAGTGGTACGTATTTTTTTCTGCAGTACCCCTGTCTTCATATACGTTTACGTATGTGGGATGACAAATCGAAAAAAATGTGTCAAATAATGGTGAGTGTTCCCACAAGATGTGATCAAAACTTGTTAATATTGATAGCTGTTGCACGTACGTTTGTAGCTGGAATATAATCAGGACCCTCTTTCTCAGTTCAATAAGGCTCGTACGTGTTCAACGAAACTAATGAATTTGACAGCTTATGTAAAATTTCAATGTCAAATTTGCTTGATATGTTGAGTATTTCCCTCATCTTAAGAAAAAGCGTAAGTTCAATGGGAGCATCCAACCTCAGACTGAGCTTAATTTGCTAGGGACAAATTGTTGGAAACAAGAGATTCTTCGTAAGAGAAAAGTACTAATATTGGAGCATAAACTTGCACATGACATTGCATGTTTTCCCGAAACAGCAGGTTTAATCTCTTCAACGTTAGACATGTGATATCTAAGTTTTGACTTTTATACCCATGTTGCAAAGGGACGTCAAACTCTCAAGAAAAGGAAATTTTGAGTTAATCATGCGTTAAAAATCTTTGTTCGGGATCACACAACCTAGAAGTAAATGTGAAACTCGTCCTAATGAATCCATGTCAAAAGCTAGAGGCTTCGTCAGATTATTGAATGACTCGTAAGAAAACAGCGAAGATTTGGGAACCCAACAATTTCCAACTTTTGGTTTCGCATTTACATTGTTTTCATTACACGGAGACGAGTGACGACAAAGGTTTTCAACCTTGATTGTCCTCAATCCCTTGCAATAGATAAGTCCAATACTCTCAAGTAAACTACATGTAGACAATAACTTACAAAGTACATCTTCATTCATATTCACATAGTAACTCTAATACTCGCAAGAACAAACACTTGATCACAAGATTGCTACTCATCTGATGGGAAGTTTTGGGGTCAGCTTTTACTCTAACTGTATCTAGGTTTTCTCCAGAAAATATCTCATCCGGAAATGCATACCGAATAATTAGAATTACAAAAGATTGTGAGGCTAAGTTCCTCGAGACAACTTTTAATAGCCATGGACCGAATCCATTTTACAACAAGAAAAGTCAACATGGGTTCCGCAATCATGATATTAAAAACAAAACTTTCGATTGGTATGTTTTCCTGAAGATATCTTTGCAGAGTGCAGTCGATCAAATTCATGTAGTTTCTTTCCCTCCTATAACATTCAAAATGCTTCATTTTCTAGAATTCTCGTCCCAAGTACCTAAAATGACAAAAGAAGTGATTTAACGTAATATTTGACCATATATTTACGATTTAGGGCTTAAATGAACCCCTAAAAGCGTATCAAATAAATCCTTATCAACAACCAAGCTTGTTATACATTAGAAGTCGATACATGTCCACAAAATTAGAAGCTTCGAGTACATAACAGAAAAGTACAAGTTTCGAATGCATAAAGGAGAGTACAACTGCCACTAACCAATGACTACTCAGTTTAGTGGTAAGATACATCATAAACTACAAGAAACTAGAATCAATTACGCCCAAGGCGTAGCTGCTCCAACTCTGCTGCCAATCACCCTACAGTAGACTCCAACTGTGCAATGTGCCTCCTGTACGCTAAGACCTCACAACGGTCCTCCTGCTCTGACCTCATCACTCCAGCAATCACTGAGAAAAACATGCTAAAAGTCAGCAAAAAGTTGGTGAGTCTATAGGTTTAGCAGTAAAGTAACAAGTTTGGACCAATAGTTTTGTGTACGAGCATTACAACACATATAATGTCATACAAAATAGTCTATCGCGCTAGCACTAAGTTCATGCAACCGAAGCTCGACAGTTCAGTGCGCTACATGTAGCACATAAATAATAATCAGGGGCCCATAGCGAGTGTTTAACCCAATACACTCGTAGTCCGACTTGGTATACGCTCGCATTGACCCGTCTGGCCAACCGAACGGGGGAGTCACCCCAATAGATCTATTTATATCAATTGTGCTTCCCAGCGGGAATTAACGGCTCATGAAAGTGGGCATAACAGTGGGTTCAGGGGCTTAGGCTAACTACACAATAGTTTTGAGAAAATAGAACAACATTGTGGTCCAGAAAACGTTTTGCATGTTTCTCACCTCATAATTTGTAAAACAAGTATAAGTAAAAAGTGGGGCTATAAACTCACCTCAGTGAATAGCAGTCTGAAAGTAAAAATGATCACGTAGTGATAGTGGACGGCACCGACACGCAACCTAGATTAGTACGACAAGTTTAGTTCACAATTTCCAATTGAAGACTCAACAAAGTTTAATAAGTTTAAGAGCTTTAAAATGTCTGTGTTGTTGTTGCTTGTGTGAAATCGATAAAAAAAAATATAGCTTTTCAAAGGGTTTGACAATGTAAGTCTTAATAAATACATTTCAAAATAATAAATATGTTTATCGAAAATTTAATATGACACGGTCGTGTATCGTGCTTGTTTGTGATGTTAAGTGTAAAATTTTGTCTCATGTTATCAAGTTTAAACTTCTATTTTATTATTTGTAAACAAGTGTTGGCATGTTTATATTTTTATTAGTTAAAAGTATAGAAATTCCTACTTACATTATATGTAGTAAAAAGTAAATCAATTTGTTTTCAAAACTTGTTTAGGTTACATATTTGTTTCGTGTTTCTAAATATCAAAGTTAACATTATATACAAGTTGTGTTGATGTTTCGATGTGTTGTGTGCAATGGCGATTCGAGACGAGTTGAGACGAGGTGGAAGTGAGTTACGATTTACTCGAGTCGACACCGTAACTAAACGTCCGCAATTTTGGCCACAAGATCAATCGAGTGCCCTGATGGCCTGTGATGAACCAAACGGATCTGCTACACTACTGGGCTTCGACCCAGCTTCATACAAACTAAACACACCCATAGACAATAATGGGCTTTGGCCAGACGATGAAACAAACAAACAGACTTCTAGTAGAAACACAGTTATCACATAACTTTGTCTGCTCTTACGTGACATGAAATTACACTACTTGTGAGGCTAGGTCCTTGACAGTAGAAGGAAAGAGGAAATAAAATCAGTTTCAACTTGTCAACACGAACTATACTCCACTGTGGTTCTTCCACAGTGGGTTTTCGACTCACCGCAAAACCAACATAGTTCATATACCTTTTTCTACTCAAAGTTTGACTCAAAACATGTCATGTTTACTTAGCTTTTGATATTGCAAAAATCCAGGCCAAAGGCAACAAGAAAACATACCCACTGTGGGTTTCAACACAACGCAAGCACAACCAAATTTTATTTAACAACTGTTTTTAATCTTATAAAGTAGAATTGAGTCGATAGGCAAAACGAGTACCAGTGAGTGTGTTTGTCTAGTTAGGAAAAGTTTTGTCCTACTACTTATCTCAATTTGTGACGTCTAAGCCAAAACTACATCCACTGTAGTTCGACCCACAGCAAAACCAAACACAAATCAAACTTTGCTCGTCGACCATCGGGTACAACCCGACTCGAGTGGAGGCTCGATACCAATCACACCCTCACGGGTTTGTGATGGTACAGTACGCACAGAACAAGTAAAACAACACCCTTCGATGTGAGTTTTTTATTTGTATACTTGTTTAGCTTTGCCCACACTTTAATGACAACAACAAGAATATATACTTTCATTCACAGATTATGGATCGACAATATCACAAAAAGATATACTTCAAATCGCAAGTTTTATAACAGTTTCAGATTTATTAATCGCTCGACAACGAAGAGAAAGCAACCAACATCACAATTAAAAGAATAAAATTATGTCGCAAGTTTCACACAAACATCAGGTTCATTAACCCACAAAATCAGTAAACATAACAAAGTGTAAGAATCAAGATTCCTTACAAAATTAGATGTGTCGATTGGCAGAGGCTAACAACAAGACTCGAATTCGATCCAAGCAAACCCACACACCTCCGGTTATAGCTAAGTGAGTATGGTGTGTACCCCGTGTCCAGTTAAGCTCGGGTGTAAACATGGTACTACGGTTTGACGTGAATACGAAAAATATAGTTTTGAGAACATTTTTATAAAAGTAACATAAAAACACTGTTATCAACTATGGATAATAATTTTTGAATTTATGCCGCTACTAAGGTAGTGTCGGTACGCGTGTGTTATCGTTTTTCAGTAAAACCGAGATAACCTCTCGTTTTTAATACGTGGTTATCAGTAAGTGTTAGAAAGTGAAAAGTCCACTTTTCTAATAAAATTTAAGTTGTTTTGTGGGTTACTGCATGCTGCAGTGAGCGGGTTAACATCCCGAAACAGTTTTGTAAACTCGTGAATGCTTAGTCAAATTGTTAGGCAATTAGTAAATTATCATTTATTATTAAAATAATGGATAGAAAATTACCGTTTGTCACATTGGTGTTGCCATTTTAGTTAATAATATATTAGATGGCTCGGGCCCCGTGCCTCTTAACCAGGGAAGTGTTGATATCCAAAAAGAGAAAAATGCTCATAACACCAACATCAAAGCGTGCCTTCGAAAGGTTGCTGATGGTCACTTTACTGCAGCGGTGAAGGTGTTATGCTCATCAGGGGTTGCTCCGCATAATGGTGATACCGTGATGGCCTTGGAGGCTAAATATCCGCACAAACCACCTCCGTCTATACCGAGCACTATATATGCTGAGCCTGCCCTTGTTGTGGAGGTCGATAACGTCATTGGTTGTATTAAATCCTTCCCTAAAGGGACTTCTTGTGGGAGGGACGGCTTGCGGTCACAACACATTTTGGATGCTTTATGTGGAGATGGGTCTGCTGTAGCTACTGGTTTATTATGTGCTATCACTGCAGTGGTTAATTTGTGGTTAGGGGGAGATGTCCGTCGGTTCTTGCGGAGTTTGTTGCGTCTGCTCCTCTTACGCCGCTTTTGAAACCCGACAACGGGATCCGACCTATTGCAGTGGGTACTATATGGAGGCGGTTGGTTTCCAAAGTGGCTATGAAGGGTGTTGGCAAAGAAATGACCAAGTACCTTAATGATTTTCAGTTTGGGGTTGGTGTGTCGAGTGGAGCAGAGGCCATATTACATAGCGTTAACAGGTTGTTAAGTGATCGTCACGCTGACGGGTCTCTTGCGATGCTTACAGTGGATTTTTCTAACGCTTTTAACTTGGTGGATAGAACAGCTTTACTTCATGAAGTCAGGTTGAGGTGCCCTTCTATTTCTTTATGGGTAGAATTTTTATATAGGCAGCCAGCCAGATTGTATCTTGGAGATAATCATATATGGTCCACCACTGGCGTTCAGCAAGGTGACCCGTTAGGACCACTTCTTTTCGCTCTTGTACTGCATCCCCTCGTGCACCAAATCAGAAACAATTGCAAGCTTCTTCTTCATGCGTGGTATCTTGATGATGGGACTGTCATTGGTGACACTGAGGAGGTGGCTAGGGTTCTGGACATCATTAGGGCGACAGGTCCTGGTTTGGGTCTTGAATTGAATATCAAGAAAACTGAGCTTTTTTGGCCTTCGTGTGATGGTAGGAAGCTTCGTGAGGGTTTATTCCCAAACGACATCGGTAGGCCATCGTTGGGGGTGAAGCTTCTTGGGGGGGCAGTTAGTAGAGACGTTGGGTTTATTAGTGGGTTGGCAAAGAAGAGAGCTACTAGGGCTGTTGATATGACGCGTCTTCTTCCCCAGCTAGGAGACCCACAGAGTGAGCTTCTCTTGCTTCGATCTTGCATGGGTATTGCTAAACTCTTTTTTGGCTTGAGGACATGTCAACCCGTATATGTGGAGGAGGCTGCTCTGCTTTTTGACAAAGGATTGCGTGAGGCGGTTGAGGATATGGTGGTTTGTGGAGGTCCCTTCTTTGGGGATCTCCAGTGGCGACTTGCTTCTTTACCTATTAGGTTTGGTGGTTTGGGGCTATATTCGGCGGTAGAGGCTTCATCTTATGCCTTTGTGGCCTCGAGGGCCCAATCTTGGGCGCTTCAGGACCACATCTTACGCAACAGTGGCGTATGCGATATGGATTATGATTATGATTGTGCTTTGACTTGTCTTCGTGATATGATTCCAAACTTTGACTGTGGCGGTTTCGCTAAAAAAGACACCGTCCCCACTAAAGCCCAACACACATTGGCGAGTGCTCTTTTTAGCAAGATTGTCCAGGACATGGAAGTTTACTTTGAGATGACCATTAGACAAAAAGCGGTTTTTGAGTGTCTGCGTGCACCACATGCTCAAGAATTTCTTCTTGCCATCCCTATAGATGGTCTCGGTCAACATATGTCGCCGATTGAGTATCGCGCTATCCTTAAATATCGCCTCATGATCCCAATTTTTCCAGTTGATGAAATTTGCCCGGTTTGTCACAAAGCTTGTTTGGACTCATTCGGAGAGCATGAAGTTCATTGTAGAGAGCTTCCGGGGTTCAAATACCGTCACGATTTGGTTAGGGATGTTCTTTTTGACATATTCAGGCGTGCTGGGATTTCAGTTAAGAAAGAAGCACCTGTGAATTTCTTGACCGACCTGATGGAAGGAAGATCGACACTTAGACCAGCTGACATTTTGGTTTTTGGATGGATAGGGGGGAAACATGCTTGTGTAGATCTAACGGGGGTTTCTCCACTTGTGGGATTGGGGAATCATGCTTTTACGGCAGGTCAGGCTGCTTTGAAAGCCGCTTCATGCAAAGTAACCAAACACGAGAAAGCGTGCCTTGATAACCAACACGCGTTTATACCTTTTGCATTTGATACTTTTGGTTTCCTTGCATCGGAGGCTGTGGAGCTGCTCAAAAGAGTCCAACGGGTTATGCATGGCAATGTTACGACCCCAAGATCTTTGAATGTAGTTTTTAAAAGATTAAGTTTCGCTATTCAAAAAGGGCTAGCGGCGCAGCTTGTTGCCCGCTTGCCTGTCGCTTCAGTGTAAAACTTTTCGTAGTTTAATGTGATAAATTCATTCTTGATCGAAAAAAAAAATAAAAAAGATTGACAATTTACCTCCACAAAGCAATGGACGCGATGTGATTGTTCCGAGACCACCCATTTCAATAGTGAAAGCAAAAGAATTAATCAGGATTTTAACATTTTTTGGTTTGTGAAATAATAAAAACCAAAAATGAAAAATTATCATCGAAATGGTGGCTGATGGCGCCTCCGGAGAGTGAGATTGTGGAGGATAGTGGTGAGTTTGTTTTGTAAGGATTGATTGAGGCAACAGGGCTTTTATAAAATCTTTGAGATACCAAGATTAATGTTGGCTTTCATATTTGTCAATATCTCAGGTTTCATTCTTGAGAAAGTTGGAAGTAGTATTAATGGCCTTATCAAACAAGCATTGCCATGCCTCTGTTGTAATAAATTTTTTTTCGAACCTAGTCAAAAACAAGGGTGAAATTCACTTTTTAAAAGTCCTGATCATCATCATCGAGTACTACTCTCTTCATTAAAACCATGCTCCGAGTTGTCTTTGTCGAACTCCAGCACCATTTTTCTACTTAACCCATCATTTATTTTTTTAAGGCTTTGGGTCTTTACACACCATATGTTTGGTGTATACACACCATCAATCATTTGTGCATGATTCATAATCATTGGTGGGATAAGAAGACAAAGTATGATTTGGCTTCTCATACAGAAACTTCATATTAAAAGGGCCGCAATTAAAGGAAGGAAAAAAAAGGAGGGAATATATTAATGAACAAAAAAATGTACAGAAACTTCATATAGTGACAAAGTGCAAACAATTTGCTAGGTACAAGGTAAGCAATAGGACTTGGCGCCACTTTTGACATGTTTTGGCGCCACTTTTATACATTCCCTCCATTTGCTCAATTTAATATAGCATGTCTAATTTGACCGAGTCTAATTCCTGCTACAAATAAAAGTATGTTAATGACGAAATCGACATAAAAAAAGCTAAATATTAGCAAAATAAACGTTTTACAAACAATAAAATCTTATAAGTTGGTTGACTATATCTAAATTATGTTGCTTGCGATGGTGATAGAAAAATCTAATCCGTGACTTAAATTTTTTTATGCTGCACAACTTTAGTAACTATTTAAATCATATACAACTATCATAAACAACGGGTATCTTTGGCGTCGAACGGTGTGAAGCTTTCTGGACCGGTAAACGGTGAGCAATAAGCATTTTGAATTTTGGTAGTTGTTTGGCAAAAAGCGGTGAGCTTTGACTAATTTTTAGAAAGACTAATTTTCCAATGCTTCGTTAAGAAGCGGTGATTTGTAGTTATTGCTCACAGCTCACAATTACTGCCCACTGCTACTTTTAACAAAAATAAAAATAATAAAAAATAATAAAAACAGTGTCATAAAATTACATTAAGTTAGATCATAAAATTACATTAAGTTAGATCATAATGTTCAGGTTTACGACGATAATACTCACGAAAATCATCCTGACAACTCGCATATTTCTTTCCCCATCCAGATGCAACTTTATTTTTGTATGTGATCCAAAGTGGATGAGTTATCGGTAAAGGAAAACCTTCCCGTAATGCAACTCTGATATAATGATTGCCATGCACGTGGGCAATCACGATGATCTCATTTGAGTCTGATTGCGGTGGACTGGACCAAAGAGGAAAACTCGTAGTGGAACCATTGTTGGATAGACTTACAACAACTTTGTTATACGTTGAAGCAATTACCAATCCTGTGTTTGGCATTTCCATCCATGCTCCAGCAGAGCTCACGATTCTATAGATTTGGTTATAACCTATAGTTCCAAATATCCACCTGTATTGTTCTTGGTGAGACTCTAAATGGCACACCAAATCCGACCGAATTATAGGCCAATCATCTTCAGTGAGACCAAGACCGAGAGCGACGGATCTAAACCCACAGTTTCCATCTGGTTCGACATCTTGTAGACTTCTGTTCGAGATATAAGGATGGAAAACTTTTGGAATTTGTCTACTATGATTTTTAAACTGTTCTTCGGAAGCTGGCGGTTCTTCATTTAGGTCCAGGATTAAGTTATGCGTCCGGCCTCCTTGAGAGTTTGAAGATGAACAATGTCTTTTAGGTTGCATATTCGGATTTGTCTCGAAAAACTTGCATGAAAATGAAACAAGCTTCTTTTTTTTGTTGCTTGTTCTTCGTGTAAGAACTCTGACTGGCCGGTTCGGCGTTCAAATCAATCCCAAACAACCTCGTTGACTCCTGATATTTTTCTGTTGTTGCTTGTTTTGTTGTTGTTGTTGTTGTTGTTTCAAGCTCGGCCGTCCGCGGGTGTTTTTCTTAACCTTGGGCGGTTTAATGGTCGTTTTGCTTCGGTTGAATATGTCAACCAACTTTCTTAAGACACTTCTTTTTCGAGCATCAATCTGATTGTTGAAGTGTTCTTTCACATGGTTTAATTCAGCATCGCAACAAATATTGTCACTTTGCAAAGATGTTGCCGGTGAAAGATCTAATGTTCTCCAAAAGATATCTATTGAATCTAAAGGAATACATTCACCTGCATACATTTTTTCTTAGATGTTGAAAAATAAACAATTCAAAATATGAATCAATTAGGAGTAATTGTATATACGGACCTGAAGACATGTACAATGAAAGTCTGCAAGCACACGGTAACCCACAACTGTTATATAATTGACAACCACAAGTTGAGGAATCTAGTTGAAACTCATTCGACCAATCAATCTCTTTCACCATTAACTCGAGAGCTTCATTGGAGACGAAACCTCGTAATAAATCGAAGCATGGTTTATTGTGGTGATGATAACGAGAAATTATACTTTTTCCAAAACTTGCTCTGATTGTCGTGAGCTGTGACTTTACGATTTTATCAATACAACCAACAAATTTATCCAAATTTATACGTTCAGATTCCAGGTATTTCTTCAACTTGGCATGTTGGCTCTCAACTCTGTTGGATGTGCGATTTCCAAAGTTCAAAGACTGGTCAATCGAGGCCGACACAAAACGTGTTTTATATTTGTCCAACCATGAGTCATGTATGTATCTTAAAACACCTGAAAGGAACGAAAAATAAGTACCGGGTGGGACTTATGGATAAAATTCTCAGACTATAAAGAACTATTAATGTAAAAGACTTATGAGGGTAATCTTCCAAAAATATTCGAAGTTCATCGTAGTTTTCTGTGTATGACAACCACGTTGGAGAATCTTCAAGTAACTTCCACATTGATTCAAAAATTAACCAATCATCATATGACTTAATTCTTCGCCTGCAATACTTAAAAATATTTCTACTAATATGCCATCTACAAGAGAGTATGCCGTATTTTTCACCCAATTCATCATATCTTCACGAGATCTAAAAGCCTACAATTATTTTTTTTTTTTTGTTAACGGTGATGTGACGTGTATTAATGTTATTAATATAGTATAAAATATTTTATTTAATATTTTTTACCTCATCGGTGAAAAATGGTGATGTAGAATTTTGAGCTTCTTCAGTTCCATAACAAAATTGACCATCATCAAAAGGTGGTGGTGTCCATGAAGAATTTTGAGCTTCTTCAGTTCTATAAAAGAACTGGCCATCATCGGAAAATGACATCTCTTTGATAATTAAATACTTATGTTACCTGATAAGTTTTAAATTATTTGTAAGATGTTATTTGATTGTGATTGCTTTGAGTTGTGAATTGTACTCATATATATATACAGGATTATTTCAAATGAGTTAGATATACGTCAAATCAGATAACTAATATTTTTATCACTTGTCACATCGAACATTTATTGCAAAAATTTGACAACACATCATACATAGCAAAAGATGAAAAGTAAATGAATATGACATAAATGCAACAAAGTTGAAACTTAAGGGTGTGTTTGGTAGAGAGAAATGAGGGAAAAGAAATGAAATTGATCTGAATTCCCGTGTTTGGTACTATGGAGAAATTAGTGGGCGGAGAAATATGAACTCTCGATAATTACTTTCTTCACATTTTGATTTCCACCCGTTTTAGTGTGGAAATTGGATTTCTCTCCGTCTCCTATTTCTAAAAAATATAAGCTTAAAAAAAGGGTATAAGATATATACAAGTCACGTGCCTATCATATTTTATCCCTACCCCCAAATTTATTTAAATGATAACCCCCAATATTCCTTATCTCATACCTAGAAACCTGCAACTTATCTTTCTTTCAACCACAATTCTTCGATTTCTTCTTTGTTCATTCAAATAAATGCTTTGTTTCTAAAGTAATTATTCATGAAATCAACCTATGGTGGTTTTTAACTTTAATTTTCATGGATTTGGTTTAGTATTTAGTTGATTGAAATATAATTTTGGGGTCACTGAATACATTGATTCAATGTTCATATTACAAAATAAGATACCAGATTACGTGGTGATGGAATTTCAATACCAAGTAACCTCTATGAAATCTTATGTTTAAGTTTGAAAGTCAATGTTGTTCTTTAAAAAGTGTCAATGATGCAGACTCTAGAATCGAATTTGAAGAACCCCATGTTTAATCTTTAATTGTGTCATATAATTCTAATTATCTTTCTAAAGATCTTTAGTTTTCAATTTATACACATTATTCCAAGCAGATCTTAATCTCACTTTTTGTTATTTCAAAGTATCTTTCAAATTACTGATCTTTATTTGTCAAAAAAAGTTTTTTTATTTTTTTTTTATTATTATTTTTTAAGCATTTCTCGACATGTAACCAAACATTGGAATTGAATTTTAATTTCTCTACCTATTTCATTTCTCTAAATTATATTCTCTACCTCATTTCTAATCTCTGAAATTCTCTCTACCAAACATGCCCTAAATGAATATGATATAAATGTTACCAGTTGAAATTTAAATGAATATGACATAAATGTTAACAGTTGAAACTTATGGGTAGTTGGAACTTTTTCTCAAACATTAGAAAAATTAAATACTAACAACCATCCGCTTTCTCTAAATCACGGGGTGATATAGGTGGCTCGGGAGGTGGGGTCCCTCCATACACAGCTAACACATCAGTGGCCACATATAACCTCCCAGCTACAAACCCCCTCCTAATCATCTCCTCCCATCGAGCGTAAGCCCAACACCTCAGCTCATATAGATCTCTCTCGAGGTGCGCATTAGTCATACGGTGCAACATGCGAGATAACTTAACATCTTCCAACTGATTCTTCAACTTTTTATTCTCAGCCCTTACGCCCTCATCGTCGCACTCTCGAGAACGCTTTTCCAACAAAGTCAATTCACGCTCAATCTTGTCCCCATCTTGTTCTCTGACAATCATTTGTCTCTCTAAAACCCTAACCCTGCCATAAAGAGAGTTAATATCCCTCCTCATAGCCCTGGGTACCAGATCCTCAAGCTCATAAGTGGCAGGAACAACTGAGGATGATCCAACCCTTTCGTGGATACTAATAGGAAACCTGCGTCTAATGAGTGGTACTTGTGTGATGGTACCGACAGTAGCAGCTTCCTCAGTTTTGGGCTCAGAATCGGAAGAAGTGTCCGATAAAGGAGGTGGTGGATAAGGCGAACCCGGTGCCTCATATGGATAAATCAGCTCAGGGTCATCTTTTTCTTCTTGCTGCTCATCTTCCATTGGATCTTCTTCTTCTACTTGCTCATCTTCCATTGGATCTTCTTCATCGTCTTCTAGATCGAAGTTTGGATGAACGTGATTTGGTAAATGAGGTAGATGTTCGGCCGGTGCAAGCTCGTGATCGGAAGGAAGTGGAAGTGCCATGAGAAATCTGAAAAATTATATATGCATATAATTAGAACAAGAAAATAAATATTATCATGAAAAAATAATATGTTGTGTAAATAAGTGAACAAATATTATCATGAAAAAATAAATATTTTGATGAAAATAAATATTTTGAGTTCACCCTAATTTTATGAAGAAAAAAATAGAAACATTACATTTTATTTTATAAACGTATTTGCTATCACAATTTACGGAAAAACAAGTCTAAAATCAGCGGTGAGATGTAAAAACGATTTCGGTGGCGATTAATATTTTTCACGAATAAAAACGAGTAAACCCGGAAGAGATTTTTAGAATAACATCGTAAGTCCTTGCACCGAGCCCCGATTGATAAATAAAACACTATACAAGGACTTAGTTGCAATTTAACTAAAATATACCTAATATAACTCTAACCCTAACTTATCCATATCATTTTTCATCTTCAACCACTCTCCATCTCCTCTTTTCTCTCTAGTCGACTGCCACACCAAAACCCACCACCACTGTCCCTTTTACCGGCCAAAATCCGGCACACCGCCGTCCCCCTAAACACACCGCCACCACCAAACACCTCCACGCGACCTCCTCTTTCATTTCATCTACACCATGCGCCACAAAAAATCTCCATCACCTAGATCTAATCACCACCGCCACTCAATCTTGCTTCACTGCCGCGTACATCCATCACCACCACTCCTAATCATCACTATCTTCCATCTTTGCCAAGTACGTGCCACCAACAAAAGTGATAAGCACGCCGTGTTAAAAAAATGAAACGTGATCACCAACACACTCACGCCGTCACCACCAAAACCACGTCATTCCACCACTCTCCGTATTTTCTTCATTTTCATCAAAACCCTAACCGGATCTAAGTTTTTATCATGTGACGCGCTGTGACTCACTCCGAGTCGCGTGACTCGTCCGAGTTAACTCGCGAGTCGAGTTGACTCGGAACCGATTCTTATGTATTCATTGTTAAACAGCTGACTCGGAACCGATTCTTATATATAGGGCAACTATAGGGCAAAAAATATAGGGCAACTAATGGGCATGCATGGAGAATAGAAAACAGAAATGTCGTGCTCTTTGAAGCTAGCTTTATTTATTTATTTATTATTTTTTTTTAATTTATTTATTGTTTTTTTGGCATAGAACTTAATTAAGCTATAATTAATAAACATGCATAAGCATAACTGACTGCAAAGTAAGTAGTCCCTTCATATTTGTTTTCTAACTGTTAACAACTATTTCAGATTTTGAAATATGTTTTGATTGTTATATATTAACTTTTGCTAAAAATTATATTGTTCTTGTTTTTTTTTTTTTTTTTTTTTTTTTTGAACGAACATTATATAATTATATTGTTACCACTTTAAAGATAACTCAAAAGCAACAAACAACATTTTGTAAAGATATGGGCCGGTTATAAAAAATAAAAAATAAAGTTTGTCAACATTTTTAATAACGAGCAAATGGTATCTAAACTTTATCAATTGCTAAACAAATCAAATAAAGTTTGTTAAGATCCAAGTAGAAAATAGTTTTTAGGTGCAGTCAACTGCAATTTTTACAAACAAGTATGTTAAAACTATGTTTTTAATACAAGTAAAACTATTATATATCATAAACGAAATCACAACACAAAGTTATCATATGCATATAAAGAAAATACAAAAAGATGTTACCTGATAAGTGCAAAAGTTAATCTCAAGTATGTTGAACCTATATTGAATACGTTACATGTCAAAGGAAATAAATGAGCATTACATGTCGCTATCTTCAATCTTTGCCTAGGTGTCTATTGGCTAATAATAAGTCCAAGAAGCTCCAACCAAGTTATGCTCTGTCTTCCATACGTAGTATATTGCAAACTATCTCAACAAATTAAATGATCATTACATCTCGCTATCTTCTTTTGGACCACTCATACATGTACATGATAAAGTACATAATTAAATGACTATTACATGTCGCTATCTTCTTTTAGACCACCCATACATGTACATGATAAAGTACATAATATAATATTAAAAAAATAAAATGGGTGTAAGGGTGGTGGCAATCATGCCTCCCAAAATTTCTCATACCTCCCAACCCACCAATAATATCATTCCACATCATTCATACTTTTTTTCATACCTCTCAACCCCTTTTTAGTGGCAACCATACTTTTTCTCATACCTCCCAACCCCTATTTTGTTTCTAGTGCCCAACGTTCATATTTTTCCAACATTAACTTCAAACCGTGGAGGGGAAATACGCCGCTGGACCAAACCGCCGGGCATAACCGCTGGGGTGGCGGCGGTGTTCACCGGCGGTTATGGCCAAACCGCTGGGCAAACCGCTGTGGTTGCCACTACCCTAAGGGGTGGTGTGTATATGACATTTAGGGTCCGCTTGGTTCAAAGTGGGAAAAGGGAAATGAAAAGGGAAAGGAATGCAAAGCAATGAGTGAGGTGAGTAATCAATACCTTCCCCCCCCCCCCCCCCCAATTTACTCTATAATGGTTGATTACTCACCACGGGGTAATCAATACCTTTGCCCTTTACTAACCAAGCACAAACAATGAGAGATGTGGGTCCTTAATCAATCATTTACCCATTCTCCACCCCTCCTTAACCCCTCACCAAGCACTCCCTAGTTTTATTATCTAAGTGGGTATGGTGTGTACCCCGTGTCCGGTTAAGCTCGGGTGTAAATGGTACTCCGGTTTGACGTGAATACGAAAAATATAGTTTTAAGAACATTTTTATTAAAGTAACATAAAAACACTGTTATCGACTCTGGATAATAATTTTTGAATTTATGCCGTTACTAAGGTAGTGTCTGTACGTGTGTGGTGATGTTTTTTAGTAAAACCGAGATAACCTCTCGTTTTTAATACGTGGATATCAGTAAGTGTTAGAAAGTGAAAAGTCCACTTTTCTAATAAAATTTAGGTTGTTTTGTGGGTACTGCATGCTGCAGTGAGCGGGTTAACATCCCAAAACAGTTATGTGAGCTCGTGAATGCTTAGTCAAATAGTTTGGCAATTAGGGTCCGCTTGGTTCAAAGTGGGGAAACGGAAAGGGTAAGGAAAAGGGAAAGGGAATGCAAAGGAATGAGTGAGGTGGGTAATCAATCCCTTACCCCCTAATTTATTCTATAATGGTTGATTACCCACTACGGGGTAATCAATCCATTTACACTCCCCTACCAAGCACAAACAAATGAGTAAGGTGGGTCCTTTTGAATACTTTACCCATTCCCCCCCCCCCCCCCCCCCCTAACCCCCCACCAAGCACCCCCTTAGTAAATTATCATTTATTCTTAAAATATTGGATGGAAAATTACCATTTGTGACATTGGTGAACTAATGATATGAAGTTGTAACATGAATGTAGGGACAAATAAAAAAGATTGACAATTTACCTCCACAAAGCAATGGGCGCGAGTGATTGTTCCGAGACCATCCATTTCAACAGTGAAAGCAAAAGAATTAATCAGGGTTTTAACTTTTTTTGGTTTGTGAAATAATAAAAACCAAAAATGAAAAATTGTCATCGAAATGGTGGCTGATGGTGCCTCCGGAGAGTGAGATTGTTTTGTAAGGATTGATTGAGGCAATAGGCTTTTATAAAATCTTTGAGATACCAAAATTAATATTGGCTTTTCATATTTGTCAATATCTCAGGTTTCATTCTTGAGAAAGTTGGAAGTAGTATTAATGGCCTTATCAAACAAGCATTGCCATGCCTCTGTTGTAATAAATTTTTTTTCGAACCTAGTCAAAAACAAGGGTGAAATTCACTTTTTAAAAGTCCTGATCATCATCATCATCGAGTACTACTCTCTTCATTAAAACCATGCTCCGAGTTGTCTTTGTCGAACTCCAGCACCATTTTTCGACTTAACCCATCTTTTATTTTTTTTAAGGGATTGTACTTTGTTAGTTACTTTCGGGATAATCAATTGTACATGTAATTAATGTTGGCTTTCATATTTGGCAGTATCTCAGGTTTCATTCTTGAGAAAGTTGGAAGTAGTATCAATGGTCTTATACGAACAAGCATTGCCATGCATCTGTTGTAATAACATGTTTTCAAACCTAGTCGAAAACAAGGGTGATTTTTCATTTTTTAAAAGAACTTATTAGTTTTTCTATTGTATATAACTAACTTGTCAATCTTCCTTTTCTATGTACAGAGAATTTGATTAACTGTTTTTAAATAAAAGGGAGCATTTACATACATCCTTATATATCATCATTACTACTTATAATACCTGTGCACGCACAGGGTTTTTAAAATTTTGTTTTGATTATGTATTATTATCGATTAAGAAATGAACCACTTAACATGTTTCAAATAGTTTTACTTAGTGAACTAAAATAAAAAATCATATGTATATATGTTATAATCTACCTATTATTTTAGGAGAATGGTTTTGGATTAAAAATTATATTTTATTATTCAAGCAAAATTACATGATGATACTTGACTTGCATGAGATGTTAGTGATATATGCTTTTAGTTTTGCAAACCCGTGCTATCAATTTACGATGTGTTTTGTAATTGTGGTATTTCTTTTACTTATATTTTCGTTAATATATATAGCATATTTAGATAGCTTTGAAGATTGATTCATTTTTTTGATTATAAATAACCATCATACCATGTATACTAATGTACCTTTTTGTTTGAAAATTTGTATTTTCATAAGTTTGTGCTATTTACTTCTTATGTTTGATCATAAAATTACCAAATTAACATAGGTGCTTACACTATAGTTTCTTTATTACATAAAGAGAAAAAAAAATGTAATTGGTAAAACTCAAATTTAATCTTACGATTATTTATAATGTATAAGAATAATTTTTCTCTAAACCCGAACTATATAAAGAAATTATTATTACTTGTATAAGTAAATTATAAATGCATAAAAAATGACAAAGTACATCCGCAAGTCTTTTAGGATTGTTTGAATCCTTACCGACCTTTCACTTTAATGCAACTTTCTTCACAATTGGCCTAAATCATCAAGGTAAAACACACCCATATTTTAGACCGTTGGTTGACACCCATAGTGTTATCAATGACGGTAAACACCTGCCAAGTTTTATTAATTCATTCAAAGACAAATTACACTCCGAAAATAATTTCTACCATAAAATTCCTCATATAGGCACTAAAACACATATTTGGTACATTAACCTTCCATAACAATCATGTGTTGATACTTAATCCTCCTTTAAAAAGCGCACACAACAAATTGTATTACACTTTAATGTGTGCGATAAGATCATAAAACTGCAAAAACCACTAACATGTTGCATTATAGTGAGGATAACAACGAAGTTAGTCATAACATCAAATCAGAAAACTTCATATTAGAACTAAAGGGGTGTTTGGTTATGCTTATTAAAGGTGCTTATTGACTTATTCAATTACCATAACACAATAAGTTTATGATAAAGCTATAAGCTTTTTTGAGAAGCTTAGTAAAAAACCCCTGAACTCCCGACTAATTCTATCATAGCTTAGTGTGTTTATAGTAAAAACACAAATATTAAGTGTAGAAATTTTCAATAAAACATAAAAAAAAAAAAAAAAAAAAAAAAAAAAAAAAAAAATTACTAAAAGTTGGTGTGTATAATAAAAAAGTTAAACCATAAAAAATTTTACTAAAAACTATCAGCTAGATAAGGCATAAGCCAAAGTGCTATTGAGGTCTCTTTCGGATTCTATTCAGAAGTAAAAAGGGGTTTACACATAAATCATAAGTATAGAATAATGGTTGTATCTCACATCCGTGATTACCAAGTCAATAACATTATCGCAGTATATTAACGTAATAACCTAATTAAAAACTATATATTCTTACTGAATAATTCTCATGTACATACTTTTAATTCATTTACAACGACCAACTATTATTATTATTTTTTTATTTTTCTATTATTATTTTTTTGAAATATCAAGTCAATGAATAAAATTAAGTTATCATCTACGCAGTTTTTCGTTTTTTGATTTAGGAAGTGATTCTTATCAAATAAGGATTGTGATGCGTGCATTTTTTTTATAATTTAAGGAAAACACCTTCTATATTAAAGAATGACTATCTAACGAATGTGTTTTTGTTTGTTTTTTTTAATAATTAGCTTTGTATAACATTTTTAACTGACAGGGATGTTGAGTTTGAGGTTAATGTTGTTGTTTAATTTTAACTATTGATATCATGTTGTACAAAATGTGCGAGTTTAGTGTTTTTATGGATATCCATATATAAATTTTAAATAACAATTTCATACGTCGTTGTTATAAGTAGAATCGCGTATATTTATTTTATATTACAGTAACTCATGCTTACCATTTGATATTTATATTCCCGTTACTAATAATTTAGCCTTATTTCAAACCCGTGTACGCATAAATTAAACTTTTAAATAATAACATGAGTCCTTATTAAAAAAAAATATTCTAATGTATGAAAGTTTAAAACTAACATTAGTTTAAAAAATATTAACGTATAATAAAACTAATTCGCATATTTATCAAATTTATTTTAATAGATGAAAGTCAAAAAAACTAATACTATTGCTCATATAATTTTAAACAAAGTTAACATTATAAAGTATAGGGGGTATGAATTGTAAGGGGTTATTTGTTTATTATCTAAAGTTATTAAAAAACATGGAGACTTATAATTTTACACTTAACCACTAAGGTTTTATTAATTACCTCCTCTTTTCTTAAGTTTTTATTTTTATAAATTTGACACCTATATTTTTATGTGTTTTTTTTATCAATCAAATTCTCCACCAAATTTATTAAAGTTTGACCAAAATCAATTCAATTTTGACTTTTTATTGGCCAATCATATTGCTTGATTTTGCTTATGTGTCAAAATCGAGCTCTTCTATTGGTCCAATTTTTTTTTCAATGAGAAGGGTTTTGCAAAAACACTCCGAAATGATGTAATTCTTGTATTATATAAAAGATTTACATATTTTCCCAAATCTTGCTTTAATAGCTTTGCATATCATGCATTAAAAACTTGTGTTTGGAGAAATATATAAATATTGATGTGTACATTGAGATGTATGTAAATCCCCCAAAAAATAGCATCCGATCCGGTTATATCTATATTTCGGACCAAATATATTGGTTGAATACGAAATTTGGTTTTAGAATTAGGTTTAATTTTGATTATTTCAGACCAAACAACAGACTAACTAGATTATTTAAAGAAAAGAAAAAAAAAAAAAGTATATAACTCAAGCAAAATCCAAATAAGATCAAAAGGTTGAAAAAATGGTTTTCGGTTATAGCAAGTTAAGTTGCACGAGAACAAAGTAAGATGCATTTCCCAACAAATCACCCGAGGATCATTAGACATATTAGAAAACAACTAATTACATCTATTTTGTTCAAAGCTTGTCACTTTCTTTGCTCTAATGTGTTGAACTCTTTTTCATCGAGTGGACTGTTGGCATGTAACCAACACTATAACAGAGGAAAATGATGATACGCTGAAGTTTGTGTATGTTATTTCATTATTTGCTAGCTATTGAGGAATGTGTACTGTCGTTTTTAAACAATTTGAAGTGGTATTTCTATATATTGACATGCTTGTTGGCTGTGTTTAAGGACACACATTCAATAATCAATTATGGTTTTCTATTATTAGTAATTATGTCATCTCAAAGTTCATGATATCTACAACTCCAAGTATGTTTTGATGAACGACTTTCATATTTCTTTGATTTGTTAAACATAAACAGAATTGTGTGTATGTAATTGTCAATCCACAAAATAATTACCACTTAATTTTATTTACGAGCTTGACTGCGGAAATTGCAGTTGAAACGTTTAGATTGGGTATATATGGAATTATCTCATGTGCAAATGACACAAATGAACTACTTGGACACGTATTAATACATATAATTCCGAGCTAAAAATAAAGATTGCAGAACATACAGCAGCCAACAATGGTCCAACGTAGAGAAAGTCGTATCTTTTTTATTTGAAATATGAGACCCTGAAGAAGTTGTGTGACAACTCATATCTTGAACTTTTGGTACTCTAGGATTTGATATGTTCCAAATAATTACAAGTTTCATCACGGCCGATCATTGTTGACAATCGTATTATTGGCGTTATTACCTTCTAACTCAACAGTTATACGCATCCGTTCAAGTAGCTGCTAATAAGCATACTCGTAATAATATATATTTATAACTCTTGCTCTTATAGTGATTCAAGTTACAGGATGCCATTTGCATCAATTTCCACTTATTCAAACTTCCACAATTAACCTTGCAAATACACTCACGCAGAAAATGTTAGCTGCATCCATTATAACTCGCTTTGAGTTCAAATTGTGTCACTTTTCTGTTGCTTTGATATGTTGACCACATTTTCATCGGCGCGTACTATTGAACATTATCTCACGCTTTATGCAAGTTTTCTACAGAGCATATGACATTCGAATTATAAGACGTATTTTTGTGATTCCTTATGATCACGAATTGCTTATTTTAACTGCTTTCAAAAGAAAAAAGTAGGACTTTTTTTTTTTTTTTTTTTTTTTTTTTTTTTTTTCTCTCCCAAAACCTAATCCGTTAGGTTCAGGACTACTTATAAATCGATTACCTTATCCATTTGCAATGACAGAGTTTATAGTTAAAAAAAAGGCCTAATAACAAACTCAGTTTACAAATATTAACTAAAAAAACATCACTTTACCATAATAAAATTTCAACGCACCTCACGCACCATGCGCTTAGCAGGGGCGTCTTTGAGGATGTGAAAGTTGAGCGATCACTCATGGCTCCAAAATTTTTAGCGGCTTCAAAATTTGTCTCTTTAATAATGATATGCATATGTACGCATATTTTCACGATGAAAAAAAAAAAAAAAAAAACATTTAGATGAGAAAATATCTGAAATGAGTAATATGTTAGAACTTTTAGATTACTTATTGCATTATATCTTATAAACAGTGACACTTTACATATAACATTATTTCTCTAAAGGCCTAATTATGTAATTTCGTCCAGGGCCCTCAAAATTTTTACCAATTAATGGGATGGCCCTGGTGCTTAGCACTTAGCAGCATACGCGTCGTCAACCCTCAACCATAATCCACCAAAATCCTCACCATCTCCACTCTTCCTCAACCCAGCCCATCTAGGCCTAATCCAGGTGAGGTGGGGTGCGCTAAAAGTTTTTTTTTTGGGTAAAAGGGTTATTCACCCTGGTAAAATTCATTATCCAAAAAAACGTTGAGGTACAATAGGATGAGGGTGATATCCCCCACCTCAGTCCCTTAGGACACTTACAAAACACGACTATAAGAATGACACGCCATTCCTATAACTTACAATAAAATGAACCTACCAATAATGACACAAGTACATAAAAATTTAAAATACTACTCAAGAAAATACTTGAGCCTTCTATATCACTCTTGTGGTCCACTTTAACTTCCATGAAGAATCCATGTATGAACAACCAAGCATTCTTCAACATGTAGAAACGTTTCCAGCAGCAAAAACATGTAGAAACGATAGCACCCACCAGCAACATGGGACAATCATAGGGTCGAAACCCTAACTTCAAGTAACACATAGCAGCATCGATCAAGCACAGAATATAGAACCCAAGTATGTAGATCGATCCACCCATAAACGATCGAAAATAATGAGACATTCCTATTGATCGAGTCAAGGATTTTTGAATAAGTTACCCAAGAAACTTAACATGCATATACCATCAATTTGATCTGCAAAAACATCAGCAGAATCTGATTGAAACCAACAATATTACTTTAAGTGAACCCTTTAAGTGATTATTTGTAAAGTCAGTTGGTTATTGAACCCTTTAAGTGATTATTTTTAAATTAAAGCCTACTATTGTTGATTATGGAGATAGAAGAAATACCAAAATCCACAAATATTTATATGAAAGGAAAAAGACGAGAAAAAAGACATTACAGTAGTTTGCTACGGCCCGGTTATCAAAAAATAAATACTCTCCGTCCTAAATTATAAGTTCATTTTGACTTTTTCAAAGTTTTTTTTTTTTTTTTATTTTAAACTTCGACATTAAAGAAAATTTTTTAATATTATATAATACTTGATGCAAAATATATAAATGGATTTGTATTTTAAATGCATTTTTATTGGTATACTTTTCATCAAGTATTATATAACACGAAAAAAATTAAGTAAGGTCAAAAAAAAAAAAAAAAAACAAAAAAAAAACTTTGAAAAACCAAAAGTAAACTTATATTTTGAGACGGAGGGAGTAGATCTCTTGGGAGTGATTACTCGTTCTAACTATATTGTTTCTACTTTTAGAGACTAGCTCAATGCCCGACCCCTAAAACGATCTGCACTTCTTTCTTTTACCATGGCCCGGTAAAAGAGTAAAACACATCAAACGAGTTTTCAGCATGAAAATCTAAAAAGCCTTGTTAAAAAAAATGTTAAAGTCTCGCAAGTTATTGCAAGTCGCGTTTATATTACGTGTAATTTAGCTACAGTCAAAAAATGTACTAACTCTCTCTATTTGAATTCTAAAATTCTCTATTAATCCTAACAACATAACATAATAGTGATTGAAAAACTTATTATTTTCTTCAACCTGATATTCAGTTTTGATTTTGCTACATATCTTAAACGGTTATTAAGGATATTACAAGGCATAGTAATCATTTTAAAGACTATAAGAAATACAAAGGTGCAAAAATGACATGTGCAAAAACAAAAACCCAATGGATTATTATTACTATTCAATTCTTAATCACCCTGCGGGATCGGGTATCGTTGTTGTTATTGATCATATCAACAATACCCAATCCTGTCGCCATGAAGGCTTGCACTCGGTGACATTAGATCTGTACATGAAAATCACAATCCCAAAAACATGACATTGATATAAGTTTGTGAGAATATTGTTGATGACTGGAACACCAACTCCTGTCCCCAATCCTGTCGCCATGAAGGCTTGCACTCGGTGACATTAGATCTCTACATGAAAATCACAATCCCAAAAACATGAAATTGATATAAGTTTGTGAGAATATTGTTGACGACTTGTACACCAACTCCTATCGAAGTAGAAGTAGAAGCTCGAAATGAGGCACATGATGTTTACAGACAGCTTTTTATTAGGCTTAAGATACACAGGAATGAGATAGTGTTTTATGTTAGGCCGTGGAGAGTGTTTTTTCCGTGCTTTTGCACACCAGTTTTTCAATGATGTTGAGTTGCTTTCGTTGAAGATGTAATATTTCCGAGAACATCTATTTCAACAATGAAGTAGAAATGGTAATCACGATCTTATCTTTTCTTGGTTTCTGTAATGATAAAACAAAATAACCTTAACTAACCACATCTAATGTTTTCTTGTTTGTGGAGTAATCAACATGCTTCTCAATATATTTTTTTCTAAACTAGTCTAAAGTTTTGAGAAGCAAATATATACGGATTTTTGACATACTAATAGATCCATATATACTTTTAAAATAAAACATAAAAGTATCCATGAACTTTTATAACTCAACAACATGTTCATATAAAGATAAAACATAAAAGAGCTGTACTACCTTGGAGATGGTGGCGGATGACATCACTGGAGGCTGCATGGTGAAGGATGGTGGCTGTGGAGTGACACTTGTGGTCATTGAAGCAGTTGGTAGTGGGAGAAGCTAAGAGATGGTATAGAGTATGGACTAATGTTTTCTATCCAATGTATATTATATATAAGATTAGAAACACAGTAGCAATAATACGTAGTAATAGGTTTTGTGTAGTCAATTCATGCATATGCATAAGGTGGTTCGGTTCAATAGTGTCAATGCCATTTAATATGATCATAAATTCACAAACATCGATCTTTTAGATAGCAAATTCAATGACATTTATACTTTGTCAGATTCTCTGGTTTCCTTGTTTATGAAAAAGTGCTAATTAAATACACTAGAAAAAGATTTCAAATAATCTTTTATATATGCATGCGTAATAATCTGGCATTATAGATATCAACTTAAATAAGGTTTCTCAGGATTAAAGCTCTTTTATATAGTATATATATATGCATGTGTAATATCCTGGCAATACTAAGTGAGTAAGTGGCACACAGCACATGTTAAATGTTATCCTCAGACTCCATATAAATATTGTCGTTTTGTTTGGATTAGACGTTAACAGCCGATTAAGTAAAATAACATCAACAAGCTAAAACATCTAAACAAACGTAAGCTATATGTTATTCAGATTTGCAGAAATTGTTGAAGAAGACTATGTGCCTTTAATAAGAAACCAGACCCAGCATACAAAATTCATAGTAGGTAGGTGAGAAATAGTTCTATGCATTTAATAAAAAGTCAAATACGTACTATTAACATCTTTAGGATAGCAAATTTAATGGCTTTCTAAGTAATCAGTTCTTCAGGTTTCCTTTATTTGAAAGGGTGTGAAGTAGTGAAAGTTGCATCTAGATACCTTTCTAAGTGGTCACTCTTTTGGGTTTTTATATTCGGCTCTAAATTTAAATCGTATAACATAACAAAAGTACATGAATTTATGAGTCTTACTGAGATTGTAAGTGGGCTGAAAGACGTTTAGTGAAAAAATATCGTTTGGGCCAAGAATAAAGAATCAATAAAAGGTGGGTTGTGAAACTAGGCTTAAGTTGCAAGTTGTGACACTGAAAATCTAAACATGTTTAGCAACAGCTGAGCTAAGCAGTACTTGACAATATTGATAAAAGCAGTAACATTACATTTTCAAAAGACAAGAATTCTGTTTGAGGTATTTCTTTAAGTTTTTTTTGGCTAAAGGGTTTCAATACCCGGTGAATATTGTAAGTTGAAAGCCCTTTTACAAAATATCAGTTATGGTAGTGCTATAGTCCGTGCTTGATTAAGAATGTGCATTTGATCGTATCAATGCAAAAGAAGTACCAGACTACGACTCCAAAAGTATGTTTTGATGAACGATTTTAATAACTCAATTCTTTTAATTTGTTAAACGTAAACAGAATTTTGTTTATGTAATTGTCAATCCATAAAATAATTACCGCTTAATTTTATTTAGGAGCTTGACTGCGGAAATTGCAGTCGAAAGATGAATATGATAATGATGTGCAAGTGACACAAATGAACTCACTTTGACACATTTTTTATATAATAAAACAAAACTCTTATTGAGAATTTTTCATTTCAAAAAAATGCATTCATACCTTATTTAGTAATATTTTTATTTAAAAAAAAATTATTTTCTTATTAGGTAATATTTTATATTTATCCATAACATAAGTATAAGATAAATACAAAAAATATAGATAAGATGCAATTAATAACATGATTAAAATTTTTAAATAATTATCTTTAATAATAAAAAACTATAATTAAATATCATAAATTAAACAAAACAAAGATTAAATTATTTGTTTTTTAATAAATAAAAATATATAATTCAAAAAATTTTAAAAAACCCGCGCACGAATAACTAGTGTATTAATACATATAACTCCGAGCTAAAAATAAAGATTGCAGAACATACAATCTATAGCCAACAATGGTCTAAAAGTCGTATCTTTTTTATTTGAAATATGAGACCCTAAAGAAGTTGTGTGACAACTCATATCATGAACTTTTGGTACACTAGGATTTGATTTGTTCCAGACAATTACAAATTTCATCATGGCCGATCATTGTTGACAATCGTATTATTGGCGTTATTACCTTCTAAGTTCTAACTCAACAGTTATACGCATTAGTTCAAGTAGCTAATATTTATAACTCTTGCTATTAAAGTGATTTCAGTTACAGGATGCCATTTCCACAATTAACCTTGCAAATACACTCACCGGTCACCCTGAAAATGTGAGCTGCATCCGTTATAACTCACTTTAAGTTCAAAGTGTACTGTGTCACGTTTATGTTGCTTTGATATGGTGATCACGTTCTCATGGGCGCGTACTATTGAACAATAACTCATGCTTTATGCAAGTTTTCTACGGGTCATATGACATTCGAATTTTAACACACATTTTTGTGATTGCTTATGATCATGTACTGCTTATTTTAATTGCTTTCAAAAGGAAAAGGTGGGACTTTTTTTTTTCTTTCCAAAACCTAATCCGTCGGTTCAGGACTATTTATAAATCGATTACCTTGTTCATTTGCAATGAAGGACTTTATAGTTTATATAAAAAATAATTACTTAAAAGGCCCAATAGCCAACTCAGTTTACAAATATGAACTAAAAAACATCGCTTTACCATAATAAATTTTCAACGCACCCCACGTCACCATGCGCTTAGCACTTAGCAGCATATGCCGACAACCATAGTCTACCACAATTCTTACCATCTCCTCTCTTCCTCAACCCAGCTCATCTAGGCCTAATCCAGGTGATATTTTTTAGTTTATATTTGTAAACTGAGTTGGTTATTGAACCCTTTAGGTAATTTTTTTTTTTAAATTAAAGCCTACTATTGATAATAGAGATAAAAGAAATATAACAAAATCCACAAATACTGATATGAAAAAAAAAAAAAAAAAAAAAAAAAAAAAAAAAAAAATACAGTAAATTGCTACGGCCCAGTTATCTAAAAATAAATTGGTCTCTTGGGAGTGAATAATGTGATTACTCGTTCTAAATCTAAATTGTTTCTACCCAGCCCATCTAGGCCTAATCCAGGCCAATTTCTACTTTTATAGACTAAAACGAATTGCACTTCTTTCTTTTACCATGGCCCAGTGAAAGAGTAAAACACATAAAACGAGTTTTTAGTATGAAAATCTCAAAAGTCTTGTTAAAAAAAAATTATTAAAGTCTCACAAGTTATTGCACAAGTCGCATTTAGGGGGTGTTTGTTTAAGGTTATATGTGACTTATGAGCTTATTTGTTTTTCGGCTTATTTTGAGATTTGTTGGCTTATATAAGTTTATCATATCATAATAAACTTATATCAGCAAACAAACCTCAAAATAAGGCAAAAAAATTGAGGCTTATGAAATATAAGCCGAAATCAAATAAGGTAATAAGCCCACATATAAGCTTAAACAAACACCCCCTAAGAACATGTAATTTAGCTATGGTCAAAAAATATATTAACACTCTCTACTTGAATTCTAAAATTCTCTATTAATCGTAACAACATAGCATAATAGTGATTGAAAAATTTAACTCATGTGGTTAAACTCATGAATAGTTTATTAATCATATAACACATATCATTTTCTTCAACCTGATATTCAGTTTTGATTTTTACTACGTTTCTTAAACCTATTATTAAGCACTAGTCGGATACCCGCGCACAGCTGCGGCGAAAAATATAGTAATATGGTTAGTAAATGAATTGCTAGCCCAACTCTCCCCGCAATTTCCTACCCGCTTAGTGAATTCGTTTCACAACACTCCGAACGTATATGTGTTTGTTTGGGTTTTCCGTAGCTTTCTCGTGACATCATTATTACCGTATATAGAAAGATCTTCGCAATCTCTTTCCCGTCAAACACTCACCCAAAAGTATATTATTTTAACGAATCAAGATTGTATTGAATAAATAAAGGTTAAAGTTGTAAAATTTTGAATAAAAACTCACTAAAAATCTACAAAACTAAAAACTTGTAAAAATATATCAAAATGGATGTTAAATTAAAGAGCACAAAAGTTTAGAAAATATGGTGAAATTAGATAACAAAAAAAATAAACAGATAAAAAGATATTTTAATTTGAAAATAAAGGTGAATTTTAAGTTGGAAATTATTAGAGCTCATTATCTTAATTTTTGGTTTGGAGTTAGTTGAGAAGTGACACATGTCACCTCATGATTGGAGCTCCTTATCTTAATTTTTGGTTAAGAGTTAGACTTGATTTATCCATGCATTATATAGTAGTATAGATATCACAACACCAGAACCATTTAAACTATCAAAAATACATAGGGAAATTTGCTACAACCACATAAAATTCCCACAAAAAACTCCCACCCGCTGACGTGTCAGCGGGTGATTGGTTTTTTGTGAGTTCCACATCCCACTAAAAACCAATCACCCGCTGACACGTCAGCGAGTGGGAGTTTTTTGTGAGAATTTTATGTGGATGTAGCATACCTCAATACATAGGTGCTAAAATGACATGTGAGGGTTTTATCATCATCCCCACCTTTTAAATCTCGAAAATATTATGATCACATTATTCAAAAATAATTAAAAAAAATTAATAGACATTTAATTTTTCAACTTTAGTAAAAGAAAAGGTTTTAATTGGTCAACATACAGTCACTTTTTTTAGTCAAAGCTATTTGACTCTCGACTGAATAAACAAAAAGATGGTCCATGAACAACAAGGACCACGTCTGTAAAACACGCGCTGGAACTGTCGAGTAGCTTGGCGGGAATCAATATTTTTTTTGCATGCTAGACGCCTAGACTTCACCCTAGAAAGTAAATGTCAAATTTACCCTCTTGCCAGATTCTGTTTTTGATGTGACTTCCATGACCTATCCCTTCAAATAGTTACCACTTTTTTGTTCTTTTTAGCTTAGCTTTTCGACAATGAAAATACGAAAGGGATTGTCTAACTGATGCCGGTTAAGAAGAGAGAGGACCCACAAAATAGTACCAAAATATATTTTAAATACTCAGGACACTGGCAGTCATGATTCCGAAATCGTCCATACCTCCGAAATCCACCAATAATATCATTCCACCTCATTTCACCTCATTCATACTTTTTTCATACCTCCCAACCTCATTTTAGTGGCAACCATGCCTTTTTCATACCTCCCAACTTTTATTATTATTATTATTATTATTATTATTATTATTATTATTATTATGTACTTCTCCCACTTAAAAAAATATGAAAATGCAAGCATTGAACTATCTCGTTTGAAGAAGATAAATATAGTTTCAAAATGTGAAAACATATAAATATCAAAAGCATTTACCCACACAGTGATTCTTATCTTATCTTTTTCATTGACCAAAGACTAAATGAGTGCCTTTTGTTTCAAGATCATCATTCCACTATTTTACCCACACAAACAAACATAAGACACTTTTTCATCATGATCAACAGTAATAGGTTTGCAGAAATGTCCTCTTCAGCTTCATCCAACAAGAGGTCGAAGTGTGATCCTTGAGTCACTTCTCTTTGCAATCACTTTGTAGAAATGTCCACTTCTGCTTCATCCAAAGAAACGTCCAAAAACACAAGACCCCCATGAATGCAAAAACCACCATGAATGCAAAAATAATCAGCTAGGGGATTTTTTTTTTTTTTTTTTTTTTTGGTTTGCACCGCTCCTCCAACGTTCCAATATTAATTGCCAACGGTCATATTGTTGCTTTGAAAGTCCCATACCTCCGAGGCAATATATGCCGTTCTCACCATGCCGTTGGGCTTGCCGGCTAGGTGGCGGCGGTGTTCACCGCCGGCATCCCCTCGCCGATGGTGATACCGCTTGCCACTGCCACCCTTCTCAGTGACCCACACCTTTTTAATAAAAAATATATTTTTTTGGTACTATTTTGTGATACCTCCCTCTTTTTAACCGGTGCCCTAAGGGGTTAGACAATCCCAATATGAAATAACGTAAATGAACTATCATGTTAGTTGAATACTTGATTGTTTATATTTGCAGAAAAACTCTAACGTGCTTATTTTAACCCTTTGATCATAACGTAAATGAACTATCATGTTAGTTGAATACTCGATTGTTTAGATTTGCAGAAAAACTCTAACGTGCTTATTTTAACCCTTTTATCAAAGAGTGTTGATATTGTGGATTACAGTGTTGTACGTTGTGTTATACAGCTTGTATAAAGTGGTGTAACTATCAAATAAAATAGTATTAATATCAACACCCTTTATCATCCACCTCAGTTGTGCAGTAATATAAGCTAAAGTGTAATTTGAGTTTTTTTTTTTTTTTTTTTTCTTCTTCTTTTCTTCTTACTTCTCACTCAAATACTTAAAAAACACTCTTTTTAATAACTTAAGTTAAAACCTCATCTTTTATATAATACAAGAATTACATCATTTTAGAGTGTTTTTGCAAAACCCTTCTCATTGAAAAAAAAATTTGACAAATAGGAGAGCTCGATTTTGACACATAAGCAAAATCAAGCAATATGATTGGCCAATAAAAAATCAAAATTGAATTGATTTTTGTCAAACTTTAATAAATTTGGTGGAGAATTTGATTGATAAAAAAAACACATAAAAATATAGGTGTCAAATTTATGAAAATAAAAACTTAAGAAAAGATGAGGTAATTAATAAAACCTTAGTGGTTAAGTGTAAAATTATAAGTCTCCATGTTTTTAATAACTTTAGATAATAAACAAATAACCCCTTACACTTCATACCCCTATATTTTATAATGTTAACTTTGTTTAAAATTACATGAGTGATAGTATTAGTTTTTTTGACTTTCATCTATTAAAATAAATTTGGTAAATATGCGAATTAGTTTTATTATACGTTAATATTTTTTAAACTAATGTTAGTTTTAAACTTTCATATATTAGAATATTTTTTTTTAATAAGGACTCATGTTACTATTTAAAAGTTTAATTTATGCGTACACGGGTTTCAAATACGGCTAAATTATTAGTAACGGGAATATAAATATCAAATGGTAAGCATGAGTTACTGTGATATAAAATAAATATACGCGATTCTACTTATACCAACGATTCATGAAATTGTTATTTAAAATTTATATATGGATATCCATAAAAACATTTTAAAAACTTTACGTAACATATTTTAACTTTATCAATGCTCATTATGTGCCACTAAACTCGCACATTTTGTACAACATGATATCAACAGTTAAAGTTAAACAACAACATTAATCTCAAACTCAACATCTCTGTCAGTTAAAAATGTTATACAAAGCTAATTATTAAAAAAAACAAACAAAAATACATCGGTTAGATAGTCATTCTTTAATATAGAAGGTGTTTTCCTTAAATTATAAAAAATGCACGCATCACAATCCTTATTTTATAAGAATCACCTCCTAAATCAAAACGAAAAACTACGTAGATGATAACCTAACTTTATACATTGACTTGATGTTTCAAAAAAATAATAATAATAAATAAATAATAGTTGGTCGTTGTAAAGGAATTAAAAGTATGTACATGAGAATTATTCAGCAAGAATATATAGTTTTTAATTAGGTTATTACGTTACTATACTGCGATAATGTTATTGACTTGGTAATCACGGATGTGAGATACAACCATTATTCTATACTTATGATTTATGTGTAAACCCCTTTTTGCTTCTGAATAGAATCCGAAAGATACCTCAACAGCACTTTGGCTTATGCCTTATCTAGCTGATAGTTTTTAGTAAATTTTTTTATGATTTAACTTTTTTGTTATACACACCAGCTTTTAGTAACTTTTTTTTTTTATGTTTTATTGAAAATTTCTACACTTAATATTTATGTTTTTACTATAAACACACTAAGCTATGATAGAATTAGTTGGGAGTTCAGGGGTTTTTTACTAAGCTTCTCAAAAAAGCTTGTAACTTTATCATAAACTTATTGTGTTATGGTAATTGAATAGGCCAATAAGCACCTTTAATAAGCATAACCAAACACCCCTTTAGTTCTAATATGAAGTTTTCTGTTTTGATGTTATGACTAACTTTGTTGTTATCCTCACTATAATGTAACATGTTAGTGATTTTTGCAGTTTTATGATCTTATCGCACACACTAAATTGTAATGCAATTTGTTGTGTGCGCTTTTTAAAAGAAGATTAAGTATCAATACATGATTGTTATAGAAGGTTAATGTACCAAATATGTGTTTTAGTGCCTATATGAGGAATTTTATGATAGGAATTCTTTTCAGAGTGTAATTTGTCTTTGAATGTATTAATAAAACTTAGTAGGTGTTTACCGTCATTGATAACACTATTGGTGTCAACCAACGGTCTAAAATATGGGTGTGTTTTACCTTGATGATTTAGGCCAATTTTGAAGAAAGTTGCATTAAAGTGAAGGTCGGTAAGGATTCAAACAATCCTAAAAGACTTACGAATGTACTCTGTCATTTTTTATGCATTTATTATTTACTTATACAAGTCATAATAATTTCTTTATATAGTTCGGGTTTAGAGAAAAATTATTCTTATACATTATAAATAATCGTAAGATTAAATTTGAGTTCTACCAATTACATATTTTTTGTTTCTCTTTATGTAATAAAGAAATTATAGTGTAAGCATGTATGTTAATTTGGTAATTTTATGATCAAACATGAGAAATAAATAACACAAATTTATGAAAATACAAATTTTCAAATAAAAAGGTACATTAGTAAACATGGTATGATGATTATTCATAATCAAGGAAATGAATCAATCTTTAAAGATATCTAAATATGCTACATATATTAACGAAAATATAAGTAAAAGAAATACCACAATTACAAAAAAACATCGTAAATTGATAGCACGGGTTTGCAAAACTAAAAACATATATCACTAACATCTCATGCAAGTCAAGTATCATCATGCGATTTTGCTTGAATAATAAAATATAATTTTTAATCTAAAACCATTCTCCTAAACTAATAGGTAGATTATAACATATATACATATGATTTTCTATTTTTAGTCCACTAAGTAAAACTATTTGAAACATGTTATGTGGTTCATTTCTTAATCGATAATAATACATAATCAAAACGAAATTTTAAAAACCCTGTGCGTGCACAGGTATTATAACTAGTTTTTTTAACACAACATACCCAATTAAAACACAAAAAGTGAAAAACCTAATTAAAAGAAAAAAAGAAATATAAAATCTCTCATTTGGCGCATGCTAAATTATTGTCGAAATATTTAGGAGAGAGGCGGTGCAATAATATGCATTTGGCTTAAGCCAAAAGGTTAGTCTAAATACACCAACATAATTATATAATCATTTACTTGTCTTTTACTTTTGTTTTCTAGTTATCATTAGTTAATCATTGTTTACATTTATATTTTTTTTTCCTTTTTCTTATCCATTTATTTTTATAACTATTTTTACTTTGTCATACATATATATGTACATACCTATATATATGTGAACAAATACTATTATTTTTACATTTTGAGAAATACTTTTCTCTTTCACTTGTTTGTTATTATTAGATAATTATTATTTAATTTTTACTTTTTGTTTTCACTTCTATTTTTCTATTTTTTTTTAAACAGTCACAAAATAAGTTAAAAAAAAGGTGTTTTACAGAAAAATAAAAAATAAAAATCTGGCCGAAAATTAGACTTAAATGGAGGATATTATGCCGAAGAAGATGAGAAGATATGATATGTTGGTCAAACTCTTTTTCTGTAAATATCAATTTTAGCATTCTGGACATAGTAATTTATAACATTGTTTTTATTTTCATTCTGGAAACAGCAATTCCAAGTTAGGTTTTAGTATTTCCCTTTTTGAAAATAACAATTTTATATTTTCATTTATTGAGTTTTTGCAATTTGTTCTATATTTAATTATTTATGTAATTAATAAATGATATTATGCTACTTTTTTCTTTTTTTTTTTCTTTTTTGAACATCGATATTATGTTACTGTAGATGTGAATTTTTAAAAGCATTATTAGTTTTCAAAACAAGATAATTTCCATTATAATATTATATGGTCAATAATTCTAAAATAATACTACCAACATAGAGGATTTAATTTAATTTTTTACAAACTTATTTTATACATAATACTTTTAAAAAAAATACATGAATACAATTATCTAACTCTTCTAGTAGTTTCGAATTTTAAACAATAAGCAGACATTGTACGCGACACGACTCTATACATATACTTTTTGTGTGTGTTATATTATATCCGACAAGATATAAACTGACCCGACGCATTAGTCGGTTGACTAGTTGACCCATTTACTTTGTAGTATCGATTAAGTAAAGGAACCACCTTAGGTTTTATCATAGGTCCGCCACTGACCGGGACTACGAAATAAGGTGAAAAAAAATCGGGAGCACTAATTCGGTACGGGACCGATAAAAAATCGGGAAATTCTCGAAAAAAGCAGGAAAAACCCGATTCCCCGATACCAATACCGGTACCGATACCGATATCCGAATCCCGTTCGGTACGGTACCGATACCACTAATTTATGCTCGAGAAAAAATCGGTATCACTAATTTGGTACGGGATCGGTACGAGACTGGTACCGTGCTCATCCCTAGATTATCGTTTTGAAAGAGTGGCTATGAAATAAAAACCTTTTTTTTTTTCCTAACACAAAGTAAAAATTTGTTAATTCCAGTAACATAAATGGCTATGAAACAAGAAAACAAATTAAATATGTTTATAAATAATATTAATGATGATATTTTAAAAAAGAGAAAAACACCCTTATTTATTAGTTGCAAGAATGTAATTATATTAGAGGTCCAACTTAGATATTAATTATGGACTATTTATGTTTCATGGAATTAAGAGAAAAGGTAGCACAAGTATCGATGTTCAGAAGTTTTTTTTTGGTTTATTTAGTACTGTAGTACCCAAGCCAAAAGGAGCGCCATGTATACTTGGCAAGAGTGACTCTTGATTGCATCTAGTGTTGTTAGAGCAAATGTTTAGGGCTATAAATGAACCAGACGAATACGAATAGAGCCTTATTAATATTTGATCGTTTAATTTTAATCGGACAAATAAATAAAAACTAGCTTTTAAACGGACGAATTTCCTTGTTCAAGTTCGTTTATTAAGAAATGAGTTGTTAATATTCATTTATGTTTGTTCATTAAGACACTAAACGAACGTTAAACGAACATAAACGATCGGATATAAATTAACATAGACAAACAAACATAAACTTTATTAAATTATGCACAATATATTATTTTATAAGTGTTATTTTGCTTAAAACCAATTTTAGCATTATACAATTAAAATATATGATATACGAACATAAATAAATAAATGAACATAAACGAACATTAACGAATGCATAATTGGATGTTCACGAACATAAATGAACGGACGTGACTTTTGTTCATGTTCGTTCATTTAACTAAATAAACGTAAAATATTGTTCATGTTCGTTCATTTAATAAATAAACGAAAATAAGCAAATTTTTTATCGAACAGTTCATGAAATGTTCACTGAACGTTCAGTTCATTTACATTAATACAAATGTTTCATTGACCATTATTTACATATCAAGATTAAACCTATCACTCAGGGACGGAGCCAGGGGGTGTCCGCGGGTGCACGTGCACCCCATGGATTTTTTTGATATAGTGTTAAATTTTGAAAAAAATTATCGATTTTTCCTAAATGTATCTTAAATGCACCGGTGCATTAAAATGTGTCTCTAGTATTATTTAGTTCGTATACTTGCAAATATAAAATTTTGTAAAAGCCTAAAGATGAAACAAGTTTAGTAAACTAAAGCATAATAGCCCAAAGATGAAATAGGTTTATTAATGGAACAAGTTTATTCATCATTCTAATAATTTACAAAATCCAAAATTGAACCAACACCACAATGATGAAACAAGTTCGTAGGTCGTAACATATATTTTTCATTTGTTTATTATGTCTTTTAAAGTTTTCATGTTTTGATTGGTTGTATGAAATCTTGACTAATTTGTTGGCTCCGTATAGTCTATCATCATCAATAAGAGCTTAGGGAAATAAGAATAAGTGAATAATTATGCAATTTCTATTAAGACAAATAAGGATAATAAGTTTAAGTGATAGTCAACAATATATTAGAATATGAATATTACCCCAATTGTGTTGTCATGGGGCATTTTTATTGTTATTGTAGTTACAATATATATGAAAAGTAGTGCTTAATTGAAGTTGGCTTTAGTCTTGCCTGCTGCTACTGCTATGGTTGAAAGATGTTTTTCTAATATGAAGCTTATTAAAACTGATTTACGTAATCCGATGGGTGATGATTATTTTATTGGCGCTTCAACTTGTGCTATAGAGAAAAAAGAACTTATTAATATTAAAAATGAGGGTGCACGTGAGTTTTTTTTTTTTTTTTTTTTTTTTTTTTTTTTTTTTTGCCTATGGGAGATCGTAAAATCACTAATTAGAAGGTAATATGTTCATTTATTTATCGTTTTAATCCACTTTTTAACTCTATTATATTACGGTTTAAAAAATTTGTGCACCCGGTCATATTTTTTTTCTGGTTCCGTCCCTCCAATCACTTATTTTTTTAAACATTTTCTCAATTCTTTAACTAAGCATTTACGATAAGTATTAACATATCATATTAACTTATGTTTTCTTTATTAAAATACGTAAATTATAATTTATTTTCATATTACTAGAGATAGATAGCTTGTATTCAAAATTAACAACCAAACAATATTTAATCTTGTGGCAAATAGTACCTGAATGTTGCAAAAATGCTTCTGAACCAGTTGGTAGAGAGTATTCAAGTAACATCAAGACACTCATTTAGTGGAGGTAAGTGTACGCTTGCTATTTTAAAGAAAGTGCTTTAATCTTATTGCGAACATGACTTTTAACTTAACGGCATATCATTTTTTCAACATTAGCACCAATATAGTATAATAAGATAACAAACTTTACTACTCAAACATACCTCACTTAAACACATATATATCTCACAAAAACCAGCATCAAACACACAACCCTCTTTCTTTCTTCCACAACTCGGTCGTTGCCCGTTGGGACGACCGGCTTCTTCAAAAAACCTAAAATAAATGCGTCACACAGGGGGGGGGGGGGGGTGTTTGTTACAAGGAAGACGTGTGGATTAGGGTCGAGGACACGTCTTTTTTCCCTTATTACCACCACCCTCATATCAAGTGTAACGGGGGTTGGAAAATACGTCATTTCCTTACAACTGTGTTGTGAGCTATACAGTACTCCCCACCACCATGTTGTCATCCCATTTCTTGCATGATTCGGTCGTTTGCATGACCATGTTGTGGAAGGACAAAAAGTAATTGTGTTGTGTGTGAGTATATTGTAAGATATATTCTGTATTAATTAAAGTATGTTTTGGTGGTGAAGTTGATAATATTATCACACTTGTTTTATAATCATCTTAATAGTTAAGTAAAAGATGTAAATGATATCACCATAACACCTAGTCAAATAACATTGGTATACTTGTAAGAATAATAGTTAACATGTTTTAAATGAGTGCTATTATATAATTTCACATCAACTTTTTTAGTGTACTCAGTTTAAACATTAGTAGAGTATTTGCGTGAAATAGCAGTAACAAATATACTTTTACAACGTCTTGTTTGCTTTTTTACATTCAATGTATATACAATAATAATACGTTAGAGATGGTATTCTCGCGCTGTATAAGGTTAGTGTGGGCTTTTTGTATTTACAGTAATCATCATAACTTTTTATATATAACAATTACTATTTCTTCTATGCATCTCATTCCGATAAATATCATATGTGTAATATTATAAGAGGCATCGGTGTAGTTATCGGGTTTCTTGGGACCCATGACACCGCCAAACTGCACCCCTCCGCAATAGCCATATGCATGTTAGTCCTCCCTGAGTGCTTCCTTTAGAAGAGCTCCTCGTGGAGGTATAGAAGAAGAACAACTCCATATTCTCATTGATAATGTTGCTTCTGTTATTCTCTCAAGTAATGTCGACAGGTGGGTTTAGTCGCTTGAGTCCTCGGGTATTTTCTCAGTTAAGTCGGCTCGCTATTATATTGATGATATCTTATTGCCTATGGTGGGTCCTCCCACTAGATGGGTAAATGTTGTTCTTATAAAGATCAACATTTTTGCTTGGCGAGTGTCCTTGGATAAGTTACCTACGAGGTTAAATTTGTCTCTCCGTGGGATAGATATTCCTTCTATAATTTGTCCTATTTGTAGCATAGCTGGGGAATCAAGCTCTCATCTCCTCATTAATTGTCAAGTGGCCCGCGTCCTTTTGCTTAAAGTCGCTCGTTGGTGGGAGCTTCAGATTCAAGATTTGCATTCTTATGCAGATTGGCTCATTTGGTTCATCAATCTTCGTCTTTCTATAAGGCTTAAAGGCATTTTGGAAGGCGTCTTCTACACAATATGGTGGGCTATTTAGAAATTTCGAAACGAGGTTGTGTTTGGAAGTTCTCGCCCTCGCTTAGAGTTTCTTTTTGATGAGATTGTTTTATTGTCTTATAATTGGTGTTCTAGTAGATGTAATCATAAATTTGATTGGCTCACTTGGATGAAATGTCCTAGTGCCATAACTATGTAATTGTTCTAGCTCTTTGCTAGTTTTGTTTTTTTTATTATTATTTTTTTTTAATAATGCCGTTAAAAAAAATAATAAAGGGTAACAGTGGGTCAAGAAAGATACCAATAACATCAAGCCTTAGTTATTTGCAAGTACGTTGAATCAAAGTTCCATTGATCAAACTTTAAATAGAAAATACATAACATCTTTTTAGTTCCTAAAAGTAAATTACATGTTGTAGTTCCTAAAAAGGCGATTACGAGTGAGGGTTGAATTGGATAAGCGTGGCATGGATCTACATACCGTCCTTTGTCCAAAATGCGAGAGTCAATGTGAAACTGTGGAACAAAGCCTGCTATTTTGTGAAAAGGTAATAAAAGTCCGGGAAAATATATTTCAGTGATGGGGTTTAAGATTGAATGATGTTTTTTCAATTAACGATATAATTCTACATACTGGAAAATCAAATATGTCAAAAGATAGTAAGGCCATGTTTGGCTAAGCTTATTTAGTAGGCTTAGGCTTATTGGCTTATGGCTTATATAACATAAGCTTATAAGCCAATGTTAGTGTTTGGATTAGCTCATGGTTAATAAGCTTATAAGCTCAAAAATGTTTGGTTTGGCTTATCTTGGTTTATGTTAGTAAATGACTAAAAAAGACATGGTTTATGTTAGTAAATGACTAAAAAGGAAATTGGAGTGAGTGGTAGAGGTTTATGAGAAGTGTTAATGAGGGCAAAAATGTACATTGACAAGGGAGTAAGTTAAATAAGCCAAATACCTTATAAAAAAGCCCCATTTTCTTGGCTTATCAAAACCACCATAAATAAGCTCATAAGCCCGCTCAAATAAGCTTAGCCAAACACTTTGTTTGGGCTTATGAGCTTATATAAGCTAATAAGCTCATAAGCCCACTAAATAAGCTTAGCCAAACACCCCCTAAGATGTTGTGGAGCTCAGTGGTTTGGGTCACGGCATACATGGTATGAAAAGATAGAAATAACAAGGTGTTTAAAGGCAAGTCTGAGAATATTGAGAAATTAGTCCAAGAGATTCAAGTAAGAAGTTTTGCATGGATTAATAGAAGATAAAAAAAGGGCGAGTTTTCATGGGATCAGTGGTTACACAGTCCAAACATGTGCAAGCTTACGGTGTGTCCTGGTACACGTATTCGCTCAGGTGGTTGATTTCCATGTTATTGCGCCAGTTTGCGGTGTGTATTTTAGAGAGTTTGGTAGTGCGTATAATGATTAAGTTTTGATGGTGTGGTGTTGAAGTAAAGAGGCTTGCTCAAAAAATTGTCAGTTGTGGTAGTTTGCGGGAAAAGGTCACCAAAAACTATCATACACCACTCATCGTTTCGTTAAACATAGTATGGTGATCAAATGTTCAGGTTTCTAGTTGATTGCATTAGTTGAGGTTGTAGCTTGTGAGGTTGTTGGTGTATATATGTACACATCTTAGACTTTGTAACTGTTATGTTTTCTGAATAAAATTTTGCCGTTTAAAAAAATAAATAAATAAAAGAGCATACTGTAATATTTTTTGGGAACAACACAACACTGCATTTCCTATTATTGTAAAGTTTAGTAGAAGCATTTTCTTTTGGGTGAGGATAGCCGGACCCCCTGTAGGGAGGGTTTGTGAAAGACAGTGCTGCAGCCGATTGTACTGTCTACTTTAATGCTTGTACATTTTGAGACAAAAAGTACAACCTAGCCCCATAGAGGGGGTTCGGTCAACACATCCCTTCTTAAGATTACGTAAAAGATCCATATTTTGTACTCCATAGTTTGGTTTTGTAGCATTAGAGTGTGTCATTTTAGAAGTTTGGATCAAAGATATTACTAAAAAATGTCCACCAATAAACATTAATGAGTTTTAAAAGTATTACTAGTACAATAAAAACCATATACTACTAAAGTTAACATGGTAAGGTTGTCATCTACTTTTTAAATTCTCTTTAATTTATCATTGATTAAATCTCATTACACCATAACAACAAAACATTGTTTCAAACGGTGGTGGAATCAGAAATGTTACATTACAATTTTTTTTCGCTAGAGGCGCACGTGCCCGGCCTGCCTCCTCCTATCTCCGCCTCTTGTTTAAAAAGATATTCAACACAAACCATTATGACATTACCAAGTGATATCAATCGTCACGCAAATATTCAATTAACCGGTTTAACAAAGCATTTTGAAAAAGTATGTGATCGACGTTAAAAAAAGGGTGCACATAATAAATGTTTCTTCCGTAATTTAAATCCTTCAAAGAAAAGTTCATAAATTATACCCACCTATTTGACTAAACAAACATTGTACTCCTTTCGTCCTAAAATAATTATTTCCCGACAAAAATCACAAAGTTTAAAATAGAATATAATTGTTATTGTTTTTCTGTTACTTGTTGCAGAATGACAATTTTATCATTAACTAACTAATTAAACTCGGTCAAACCTCTTTATGAATTTTAGAGCATCCACTATGGAAGTTTAAGAATATGTCTAAACACTTATGAAGAGGTCTAAGAATTTTTATACAATAGTGAGGAACTATTTCATGTCTATGTGCCATGAAAATGTGTAGGATCTTTGAGAGGTCAAAAAAATGTTTATTTCCTTTATTTTTCAACTAAATAATAAATGACATTCAAATGTTGAAGAAATTTTATAAACCTCAAAAGGTTTATCCATAGTAACAATAGGTTCAAAACATAAAAAGTTTTAAAAATTAATGACATTATAGGATGTGACAATTTCATAAACCTTTAATAAGTTTATCCATAGTGGATGCCCTTACTAGCGGATAATTAAATTAAGGCATCACAAAAGGAAAATATGGACTATTAATTTAATTTAATGAAGGTAGTAAATATCATTTTAATTTAATGATAATTCTTTAAAGAAAAAAAAAGTGGGTAAAAGAATTAACTTTTGTAAAAGTCTGTACAGTAATATAATTTTAATTTAATTTAATGAAAATGGTACAGTAGTAGTAACTATTTTTGGAGGGAGGAAAAAAGTACAATTGAATCTCCACATGTTACCATCCACCCACTTACTCACACTGTTCTTCCTCTGCAACAAACAACAACAATAACAATAACATTAAATTATTCATTTAAAAAAAAACACAAAAACCAACTAATTCTAGTTTCACAATATCCAGAGAGAGAAAAAAAAGGTGTCAGAAAATGTGACTAGAACCAAACAATGGCGTATAAATCACCCTACTACTACAACTACACCACCTCTTTTTCATTTACTCCTTTGTCACATTTATTTTCACCTCAAATATCACCACCAACATTATTATTTTTATATCTTTGTTATTTTGTTTTTATAAGGTTAAAAAAGTCTTGAATAATCCGTATTCTTCGGATATTTTTCAAAGTTCGTGTTTCGTCCTTGAAAATGTGGTTACGGTACGTGTCTCTTTATATATCTAATTTGTCGTTCAGCACATTGTTTCTTTGTATTTTTGTGACTAGTAACATTTTTGTACTATTTTTTTTTAATCCTTAAAAGTCTTCTATTTTTGAGCTCCGTGAAACTGTATATATTTTTTTGAAACTGGAGTACCATTGTTTTGTGTTGGTCTGTTTGATATAGTGTCATTTGTTAATGGGTTGTTTTTTTCTATGTTTGTTGCAGGTGAAGAAAGGAATGTGACTTTATTTTTTTAAAAGGTACCCACTTACTGTACATTTTTGCTATATTTGCATTGTGTGTGTGTGTAGTAGTGTTGTTAGATTCACATTTTGGGTGCTAATTATGATAAATATTTGTCTTATTTTCACCTTTTTGGTTTGACATTGTAACTTACTAAAAGGGGTGTTTGGGATTGTTTGGGTATTGTTGTTGTTGATCTTGTTAATCCATATACATTGTGTTTTGATACAAACAATAAGCAGTTTTGATGGTTTCTTTGCTCATTTGATAAGCAGTTTTGATGGTTTCTTTGCTCATTTGATAAGCTAATCAGCATATTTGTTTAGAATGATGTGATGGTGGCATTGTGTGTTTGATTATTTGACAATCATTAAGCTGTTTTGGATACACAACTTGTACACAGAAACAAATAAGCAAATAGGCTTAATAAACAATCCCAAACACCCCTTAAGAAGAAGAAAAAAATAAAAATGAAAAGATTGGATTTATAGAGAAAAGATATAGTTTTTTGGCCTTTGTGTTCTGATTACGTTAATTTTTACAAAAATCGAAGATGAAAGTTTTAAGCTGTTTGATAATGTTTTCACCCCTTTTCAGGCCTGCAAGTGAATTTGAGTGGGTTGATCAGTTTTTGGTAAATAAACTTAATAAATTTAAAGATAATGGATGGGCGTAGACATTCTGTTGACCTTCCCATCTCGAAAACATTGATAGCTCTGCGTAGAGTAAGATCACTTAGAGACCCCGAAACCAACTCACTAAGCAGATTATCTGGTTTTGTTGACAACTTGAATTGGGAAACAAATTCTAGGAACGAGGTTGTACTTGAGCAAGTAAATGATGAACAAAACGAGTTGGGGTTATTCGGGCAGACCGAGGATAGTTTTGTCAATTGGGAGACGTATCGTGGCCAAACCACACATAAACCTAAGTTAAGATCGTCTAAGAAAACCGATCAATCAGGTTTACTTCAAGCAAGTCAACCGGTTATATGTGAAAACAAGTCTTTGAGCAAAAGATACTGTGACAACTACAGTGATTTACCGTGCATGATGCCTACAAGTGATTATATGGAAGGTGGGGGTTCATGCAATGAATCGATTGAGGTGATCCTTGAGGCAGAAAGAAGAGACCGTAATGAATATAAAAGGTCAAAGCATAGGAAACAGTACAAATCATCTAAAGTTGTAGCAGGCGATAGTTGTGTAAGTAGTCCATGTTTATCGATAAGTGATGCTTCATATGGAGGGTCGAGCTCCGGGATACCCTTATATGAAGATAACGACGATGATCATCAAGATACTGATAATGGTCGTTGTGGCATGGGTTCTTGCTGGTCAAGTACTCCTACATTTCAGGAGCTTGGTGTTTCTAAACACTATGGTAATGAAACTACTCCATTTTCCGATAGTCCAAGGTGTCTCAGTCAGAAATATAGACCAAAGTCGTTTGATGAATTAGTGGGACAAAATGTGGTGTCGAAGTCTCTGTTGACTACAATATCGAGTCTAAAGATTACATCTTTTTATCTCTTTCATGGTCCCCAAGGTACTGGTAAAACGTCTGCAGCAAGAGTTTTTGCAGCTGCTTTGAATTGTTTATCTGCGGAGAAGAAAAGACCATGCGGGAATTGCCAAGAATGCACGTTATTCTTTGCTGGAAGGAGTCGAGATGTTAAGGAGGTTGATTCAGTTGGTATAAATCAGCCCGAAAACCTTAGGTACCTTATAAAGAACGCTATGCTCCCGCCAGTTTCTTCTCGTTATAAAGTTTTTATAATCAATGAATGTCAGCTAATGCAAGGTTCCACATGGGCGAATCTTGTGAATGTTCTTGAACAAGTGTCTCGTCACATTGTTTTTATAATGATCACTCCTGATCTTGGCAAGATCCCGAGGACAGCAGTACCAGTGTTCCAAAGATTCCATTTTTTGAAGATTAATCAAGCAGATATTGTTAATAGATTAGAGAAAATTTGTTCAGAAGAAGGCTTCGATTATGATCGAGATGCTTTAGATGTCATTGCTGCGAGATCTAACGGATCTCTTCTAGATGCAGAGATGACTTTAGAGCAATTGACTTTGCTAGGGAAAAGAATAACCATTCCACTGACATATGAATTAGTGAGTGATTCGACATTTGTTGCTCGTGTACTTTTCTCTTACTGTTATTTGGTAGATATTAAATTCCTATTGTTGTAACATTTTATGCAGATTGGTATTGTTTCCGATGAAGAGTTATTTGAGTTACTCGCTATGGCTTTGTCATCCGACACTTCAAATACAGTTAAACGGGCCCGGGAGCTAATGAGATCAAGAATCGATCCTATGCAACTGATATCACAGTTGGCAAATTTAATCATGGATATTCTTTCTGGGAAATTTCAGGAAGGTGCTTCCGAGGTTAAGAAACAGTTCTTTGAAAGACATAATTGTGAGTGTTAGTACTCATTTATATTCAGTTACATTTTACTCATGTAAGTGATCATATATACTCACTACTTTTTTTCTGGTATTCTTAGCTGAAGCCGATATACAGCAACTTAACAACGCTTTGAAAATACTATCCGAAACCGAGAAGCAACTTAGAGCATCTAAGAGCCAAACGACATGGCTCACCGTTGCTTTATTACAGTTGAGCTCTGCACCATCTTTTAATGCAAACGATTCAAATTTGTGTGTAAGATCAATACAACCACGAGGTACAAATACTTTCACCACTTTTATGTCTTGATGTTATCACATCTCAATTAAATAACCAGTCAAATTAAGTATAGCATGTTGCAAAAATCTGTAGGTAGTGGTGCTTCTGCTGATGAGAGCTTAAAATATCTCGTGGTGTCTCAATGTGGCCAAAATAGCGGATGTGAATCAGAAAAGCTCAAAGATAAAGTGGCACTTGAGTCAATATGGAATAGAGCTTTAGAAATATGCAAATCTGTTTCACTTAGTAACTTTCTTCAAAGAAAGGGGAACTTAGTTTCTGTTTGTTTTCACCAAGGTAGTATCATACATCCATGAAATTTGTAACATTTCCTTCCGTCTTACAGTGGTTTCTGTTTAATTTTTTAATGGTTTACGATAAAATAAATATATTTTAACGGATTCAATTGTTTTCTGTACTTAGGATTGGCAGTGGTAGAACTCGAATTCCGACATCCAAAACACGTATCAAAAGCCGAGAAGTCATGGAAACTGATAGCAAGTGCATTACAGGCTGCATTGGGCTGTAATGTTGAGATCAGGATCTGCCATACAGATTATTGTCCGGCTAATAAATGCTCGTTCAGCTTATTCAGATGTGCCCGAAGGAACAAGCTGTCTAACCAGAAAGAGACTAACTTAACCGAAAATATTAATGGTGGTGGTTTAGCTGGTTCACATACTTGTGTTAAAAAAGAACCAGCAAGAACGATAAGAAACAGTGATGGAAATGCACTAAGTGTTGACTTTTCTAGTCAAGAGTTAAGGAAACAGTCGTCGTGTTGTTACCCTGGAAGCGTGAAACTTCATAAAAAGATTCGTTCATTAGACACTTCTACAACTAGTGAAGTAGATAACAGTTTTGCTTTGTCTGTTCCTAGAAGTATTTCTAGAACTTGCTCTTGTAGCGGTGATACTTGTGTCAGCTGTGGATTGTGCAAAAAGTTTACTTGCTGCAATGGGGGTGAAAGGTTATATTCTTCGCTATTTTTTAACATATTATATGTGCTTCATTAATTAAACCTTATGTAACATGATTAGTAACTATGCAGGCCAAAAAAGGACTCGAAAGTGCATTGCTGGAAATCTCCCATGTATCCCTTAAAAAAGGTAATGTCATTGTATCGATTGTATCTGCCTTATAAAGATTCTAAGCTAAAGTTATGTTTGTGCTCATTATCATCATCAAATTCAAATTATCTGTATTTTACAATTTACACAATTAAAGCTAAGGGTTGCAATTTTCGATCTTGAAAACAGGCTTGGCAGTTGAGGCTTCGACAACAAGGATCATAGTTTAGTGGTTAAGGCAACAAGATTCCGTGACATACTTTGTGCGTATAGATGAATTAACTAATGTGCTCATCATGTAAGTATTTAAGTTAGCATACAAGACTTCATGATAAATTTGTCTCTTATGCTGGTTATCATGTGACTTGTTTCAGCGATGTATGTTGTTTAAATGATTAATGAAAGAATATGATTCATAAAGGATTTGTACTAATTTTGAAGAATTCCATTGATGTCCAAGGATTTGTATTAGTCAGTAACGAACGTATGTTTCGTCATAAGTAGAAAACATCTCGAGTTCATCATTATGTTAAGATTCAAGTATAGACGAGCCACAAATATTTGGAGCAAGAGCTAAAGCCATTTTAAAAGTAAATAGCAGTGATTATGCAAAACTTGTACCACAACATAATACATTTGGATGGATGCAGGTCTGAACTTTTAACAGCTAACAGATGGTTAAAGGCTATGATCAATAAACCAAGTGTACATAATTGATCCTACAAAATTATGCTTATGAATTATGGCGAGCTTAACACCAAATATAAATGGACCATAAATTATTGATGTTAATTTAGGCTTGGATGTTGGTGTGTTGAACCTCCCTTGGTCCGCCCTGACAGTGTGTAAAACAGTACCCTAAACTCATCAAGTTAAACTCATGCTTCGTTTACACACACACACACACAAAAAAAAAAAAAAAAAAAAAAAAAAAAAAAAAAAAAAAATTACGTAGACAACAAACATCAAATAAGCTGTTATCTATTTGATTCATGGATTTTATACATTAACAAACCCAATGAATTTATAAAGGCATCACTATTGTTAAATTCTACCAATGTGGGAATTAATATTGAATTATACTACAAATGGCAGTTGATAAGAATCAACTTTTTCTACTGCGACAGCTTACAAGCTAGCAATGCAAATTGATTTAGATTACAAAAACTTGATGCTTAATGTAACATGATAAGTTGTAAGAGATTGCCATAGAGCTTACCATTTCGGATACAACTGTGAAGATGGGAATGATTTGAAGACAAATTAGCCTTGAAACCTTACTAGCTTTTGTCATCAAATTAAATATAATGTATAGGTCAATAGGCGTGTTCACTATTAAACTACAGACTTTGGTTCAATAATTGCAATAAACTTTGGTTCTGTGCAACTCTAAAACCAAACCGTCAGTATTTCAGTTTCCTCTGAATATTGAACCGTAATCATGGAATGTGGTAAAACTATTAGTGTATGGCTACTTGAGTAAACCATGGCTCAACTTGTCCTAAATCAAAACAACCCGATATGAAGACGACATGTATACATATCGTGTCACAAGTACCTAAAGTAACACATTCACACTTACCCGCAGACACCGTCTATTTTGATATTTACTTAACCCATGTAACGTGTTTAACCCATCATACATTCGAATTTCCTAAATTGTTGTTAAAACTAAATAGTTGCCCTATAACTCACTATCAATCTGAACACCACATGTCTTAATAAATAAATTGAGCGGGTTGACTCGTTCAAGTGATGTTGAACTTAAACTCAAACTATTAGAGAAATGATTGACATGATTAAAAACATGTCTACTTATACACTTAAACTAACTATTGATATATAATTTTATGCATACAATTAGACACATTTTTAGGTGTGAAAGTTGTTTCTCAACTATGTATTTGTCTTTTTAATTGTGTTTCATGTTATAACAAAAACTGTCACAACTCAAGTCTTAGCAGGGTTTGGTTTAAGGGTACAAGAATGAGAAAATCATTTTCATTCCCAATATCTAAGATGGAAATTTGATTTCGCTAAGTTTTGAGGTGTTATAGTACAAGTACCACTTTAGAATTCATGTTTTCATATTTGAAAATGTTTGAATTACTGAAAGGTGCAAAAGACCTTTCTAAGTGTAGAGGGATTTGTGAGGAGTTTTTCTTCGCCACATCAGCTTCACGACAATTTTTTCTCTCTCTTAAACATTTTTCTTCAACTTTCCCTCAACTATTGCAGCACATTCTCTCTCTTCCATTAAACTTTTTATCAATTAAAAATACCCCTAATATATACACATACCCACTATACAATACACACAAAATAAATAAAATATTAATTCTTTTCTTTAGAAGATAGTGATTTTCATTCGGGAGTAGAGTCTCACTAGGCATCTTTTTTTTCTCTTTAGTTGCACTTTCCCGTGACCCTTGAATTGGCTTCCTTCAAGGAAATGGTTTTCCTTTCATTTCGCCGTTGTGTGCACCTTACACCCTAAGTGGTCACCTTTTTAAATTTCTATATTAAAATTTTAATTTAAATCGAATAAGACAACACAAATACATGAAAAAAGTAATCAAACTTATAAATCTAGGCATTTTTTAAACCCACCAACCATGTGGGGGTAACCCATTCCCATTACAAGGTGTGTTTGGTTTGAGAGTATAGGAATGAGGGAATGATTTTCATTCTCGATAAAGTTGTTTCGTTTATGGGTTTTGGTTCATGAGTTTTGTTTTCGATAATGAGTATGAAACCTTTTCTAAACCACATTGCAAACCAAACACCCCCAACTTAAGACACTTATGACACCCAGTATCAGCAAACACAGTGAAACTCTCAGCTGAAAATTAAACCCAATGACAGTCGCCTTCAGCCTCCACCACCACTCTTTCCCGCCACTATCCTCCACCTTATCCCACCGTCATAAAACCACCATCATAAAATCCTGTTCAAAAAACCCCCCTTCAATCTTCCTACCATTTCTTCAAGAAAAAAAACAACAAAAACCAACCCAAAAAGATGAAATAATAATCACAGACCCAATTCACAAATTCTTCAAATCCCAAACATCTAACCAAAACCCAGAAAAAGACCCTCAAACTGAAGGCAAATTCACCTTACAAAAAAACCGGCGAACTTCATGGCACCTTGCTCCGGCCTTAAAACCCGATTCTGAACCCGACCCAGATGATCATTCGGACCCAGGAACAAAACCCAGAAAGGGTTTTGAAGAAAAGTGTGTTTTTAGTGGAGATGGAGGAGTTCTTGAAAATGGGAAAAGTTTGATGAAACCCGAATTTGGACCCGACCCGGGTGGTGAATCCGGGTCAGGAGCAAAACCCAGAAAGGGTTTTGAAGAAAGGTGTGTGGATGGTGTTATTGAGCTTGCGAAAAATTTGGCTGAGAATGTGACTTTGGGTGAGGTTTTAGGGGTTTATGAAGGGAAGTTGAGTGAGAGAGAGTGTGTTGAAGTGTTGAGTTTGATGGGTGAGGAAGAGGGTTTGGTGATGTGTTGTTTGTATTTTTTTGAGTGGATGAGTTTACATGAGCCGTCGTTGGTTACGCCCTGGGCTTATTCGGCGTTGTTTCCTGTTCTTGGGAGAGCTGGTTTGGGTGATAAGTTGTTGATTTTGTTTGATAATTTGGCTGATTCAGTGGAGTATAAGCAAGTTCATGTGTTTAATTCCGCCATTTCCGCTCTTTCGGATTGTGGGAGGTATTCGTTTTTAACTTGCTTGTCTGGTGTGTTGTTTCATATCATGATTTCTTGTTAGGGTGCGGTATCATTAGAGGAGTTTGTGATTGCTTAATGAAACTGTTTATCTGTGTTTTTGCTTTTCTAAAAGTAGCAAAACACCTTATTTCATTTACAAATTATCAGATAAGCAGTTTGTAAAGCAATCTCAAAGCACCCTTGAAACTGGTTATGTGCTTTGTCAAAGCGCGACAAGTACAAAAGCAAATAAATTAGCAATCCCAAATAGCGTATGTCTTAGGTGATGGATGTAGTTAACTTGGAGTAATAAAAATGTTATGTTGTGTCTCTTAAGATTCATAAATAAGCAAAAGACAGACATTCTCTAGGAGTTTTTACCATTCGGTCAATATGTATTGTAACCCGAAACAGTAAAATGTATCTATAGACTTACAATACATATATAATCCTACTAACTCCCTTAAACACATAAATCCATATCATGTGTGTTCAGGGAACTCTTTAGCAGTTTAGCGTATGTTCTTTAAATGTTTCTGAAAGAATCTTTTGTCTTTCTGTTGTCAATGGCGTGATATTGTTCTTATACTTATACAATGTGTAAGCTAAGATCATATCTTTATGCTGGTATTTTGGGTTGTTTGTATTAGGTATGATGATGCTTGGAGCATATTTGAGACGATGGAACAATGCAATGTTGAACCTGATCATGTAACATGCTCTATAATGATCACGATTATGAGAAGAAAGGGTAATAGTGCCAAAGATGCGTGGGAGTTCTTTGAAATCTTGAACATGAGAGGACTCAAGTGGAGTTTAGAAGTCATGGGCGCTCTTATTAAAGCATTTTGTGACGAGGGTTTAAAGAAAGAAGCACTAATTATCCAATTAGAAATGGAAAAAAAGGGGATCGCTTCGAATGCCATTATCTACAATACAATTATAAACGCTTACAGCAAATCAGACCAAATTGAAGAAGCTGAAGGTCTGTTTGCTGAAATGAAATCAAAAGGTATCACTCCTACAACCGCATCTTACAATATTTTAATGGATGCATATAGTCGAAGAATGCAACCAGAAGTGATCGAAAAACTTATGGTAGAAATGGAAGAAATAGGATTAAAGCCCGATGTTAAATCCTTTACTTGTTTAATTAGTGCTTACGGGCGCCAAAAGAAAATGAGTGACATGGCGGCTGATGCATTCTTGAAAATGAAAAAATTTGGCATAAAACCAACATCTCATTCCTATACAGCTCTTATACACGCGTATTCAATCAGCGGGTGGCACGAAAAAGCTGACGTGGCATTTCAAAACATGTTAAGGGAAGGGGTAAAACCATCAATAGAAACTTATACAGCTCTACTTGATGCATTTAGACGAGCAGGAGACACTGAAGCTTTAATGAGAATATGGAAAAGGATGATTAGTGATAAAGTGGAAGGAACTCGTGTGACATTTAATATTCTTGTGGACGGGTTTGCAAAACAAGGTCAATATAGTGAAGCACGAGACGTGATATGTGAATTTGGAAGGATTGGTTTGCAGCCGACTGTTATGACATATAATATGCTGATTAATGCTTATGCTCGTGGAGGGCAGGAAAGTAAATTGCCACAGTTGTTGAAGGAGATGAGTGTATTGAAATTAAAACCTGACTCGATTACTTATACCACTATGATTTATGCGTATGCTCGTGTACGTGATTTTAAGAGGGCTTTCTATTATCATAAACAGATGGTGAAAAGTGGGCAGGTGCCTGATGCGAAATCGTATCATAAGTTAAGGTCTATTTTGGATGTAAAAGCAGCTACTAAGAACAAGAAGGATAAGAGTGCGATTATGGGTATTATCAGTAGCAAGTTGGGTTTGGTTAAGATAAAAAAGAAAGCAAAGAAAGATGAGTTTTGGAAGAATAAGAAGAAATGGTCACGAACTCGTGGGTCAGAATCAGCTGCTAGCAGATACATAAACCCAGCCTGATCCATTTTGATCATGCTTGGGCTGTGTATAATCTGGTGAGCTAGAGTAGTTTTGGCGGTTCTTCGGTTGGTTCACAAAGTGTAATGATTATGTTGTTGTACCATTACACACCTTTTGTAAATGAATTTTTGTTTTGGTGTCTATAGCATCTGATTCGTACTAGTCTTTATGTTTAGAGCACCGTATGACCGATGCCAACCATCTATTCGTCACATTAGTTTACATTCTCATCACTTTTTTCACAACTATTATCGCGCAATAATCACTGCAATTATTACCACTAATCACACCACAATGGCGACCACGAGTGATGCCTCTGCACCATGAGCGTGAAGACGGGATACTCTTAATGTTTGATATTTATAACTCTCTAAAACAAACCAAACGTTATGCTACCAATAATGTATAGTTACCAAGATATACAGTTACTAGAATGGATGAATGCTGTGATTAGTATTTGCTTATCTTCAAAAATTTTCTTTACTTTATGCCTCTTTTAAAATTAATGAACAAACATGAGTAAAGGCTCCGTTAAATTCGTGTTCGTCCGGTTCGTTTACAACCCTAAGAGTTGGGGACTATAATTAAGTATCGTAAACCAAATTACATGGACCATTTATGTAATTTAGTCTATCTGATATTGTTAACGACCTTACCATAATTAAGTATCCGTGTCAATGGAATATAGTTTATACATACTTCGACTATTTTGTTACCAAAATTAGTAAATTACAGGACTTGCACCACAAGTAGAGTCCCACAAGTATTATAATTTATATAGCCTATAAATATCCAAGAGACGTGATTATCAAACTCATTCAACACAATCATGTCGACTCTTGCTCTCGCAAACCATAACAAGATAACCGGCCCCATCATCGCAGGTAAAATTTCTAAACCAAGAACACCACGCATCTTGATCAAAGTGAAACTACTCTCGCAAACCCCTGCGGCAAGAAGAGTCTCGCTGCGAAGAAAACCTGCTTTTAAAACATCAGTAAAATCTTGTCAAGACTCGTCAACTCTTCTACCGCCAAACAAAACCCTGATCTTGCTAGACAATGACGATACCCTAAATCATTCCGTATGTTATCCCACTTTCACAATACCGCATTTTATAAGCGATGATTTCCTATTCGAGTATGTTAACCGAAACAATCTCCTGCTACCACCAAATTACTGTGACTCAGCTGGTTACTTTTCGACCCTACTACCACCAAACTCCTTAAATCAAAAGACAGTGGTCCTAGACCTTGATGAAACCCTCATCCATTCCACACTCTTTCGTGATACATCAGTAGCAATAACGCCTCCTATAAACTATGATTTCCTAGTCACGTTTGGAAGAGAAGTTGTTTACGTTACAAAACGTCCGTTTGTTGATGAATTTCTACAGTATTTAAACCAAAATAATTTCGAGGTTGTGATTTTTACAGCTGGTTCAGAAGATTATGCTTCGCCAGTGTTGGATAGGTTGGACCCAAATGGATTTATTCTTCACAGATTACATAGAAATTCACGAAAATTGGTCGATGGGAAGCATGTTAAGGATTTATCTAATTTAGGACGAGATTTGAAGAATGTTGTGATTGTGGATGATAGACCGAGATCGTATATGTTGCAGCCAGAAAATGGTATTCCCATCAAACGGTTTATTGATGATCTTCAAGATAATGAGCTGAAGAAACTAATGGATAGCTTTTTCAAGAGTTGTGATCAATACGAAGATTTAAGGGATGCTGTGAAGCATTATCGGGACTTGAACTTAAGTCTTGAAGCTAAGATTTAAATACTCATATTTAGTGTTTTAGTCTACGAATGTATATATGATCCTTACTTTTTTATATTTATAACATTCTTTTTTTTCTTTCTCTGCAATATGTTGAATGTTGGTGCAATCTGATCATTACTCGTATCCTGCATGTTTGTTATATGTAGAAATTAAGATGTTGAATGTGGGCTCTGGCTTTTAATATTGTTAACGTGCTTACGGTATGATCTTGATTACTTCGTTATCGACCATGCGCATGAGTGATCGTATCAAAATATGCTACAAGTTTACAGGACGGTTTAATTGTCGTTGGGGCTTATGTACTAATGAGGAATTTATTATCGTCACTATATGAGGTCGCGAGCATAAACATTTTATTGTGAGAATTAACTCGTTCTTTTGGATTCATAAATTGCACCCTAATGACACAATAAAAAATAAATCCTTCATCCTTGTATAAGATCGCAAATCAGCAATTTTTTATTCTGAATAATAGTAACTTCTAAAGCAAATATTGTCAATTACACATAACTTACACGAATTAAGATGCGAAACCTTGAAATTAGTTTTTTTTTTTTTTTTTTTTTTTTTTTTTTGTTGTTGTTTGGAGTGATTTTGTGATTATGTTTCTGCGAATCATTCCATCTTTTATATAACTAGTTATAATACCCGTGCACGCGCAGGGTTTTTTTTTTAAATTTTAAAATGTAACTGTTATTTATTAATAAACAAATAGCTTAATTTTTGTATTATGTTTGAATTGTTTATATTATGATTCTTAATTTTGATTTATAATTATGTTCGATGTGCGTGGTAAGAATTTATATAATGGTATTTTCATAGACATGGTTTGTGTATCGATAATTTAGCAACATCACATTTAGTTTTCAAAATTTGCGATTATGAACCTTTTCAACTTGTAAGGTATTATGATTTTAACAAAATGGAACTTCATAAGAAATATGCCACCACCTGTTTGATCTCTTTATTCTTTCCAACAATAATAGTTGATATAATGCCACGAGCTTAAGCTTCATTTCCGTCAGCTTCTTAGTATCTTCCAACATGACCGCTATGAGCCATGGTAACTATGACCACTATTACCCTTTTCAAACCTGAAACAATAATCTAATTCATACCCACTAAAAATAAATGACCCGTTTTGACCCAACCTCCAACCCTCACCAATCATAAGCTTATTTTGAATAGCCAGTGTTTCAGTAGCACCATTGACGGTCATGTGTGAAGCTTTTATATTGCACGAATCAAAACCAAACTAATCCTTCATGTCTTCTTAGACAGAACAATCATTTTGCAAACATTCACTAAGTCATCACGATACTGTATTAGGCCACCAATATCATAAGGCACAGTAAATCATTTTTTCTCTGTAGTAATGCAACCATATTCATTGGGGCTAAAATCAATCATAGGTAACAATGCCTAAAAAGAGAAATGTCAACTCATCTCATGTTCAACTATTTATCGAAAACCATTCAGTAAAAAAACATAATCTAAGAATACAGTTGAATATCAAAGTAATTGGTATGGCTTCCCATTGTTGTTTCATACCATACCATGCATAAGGCTCAAATAGCTTTTAACTACAAGTTGGTATTTTACCTGATAACGAATTGTCACAATACATTGTTGAAAACAAATAACCTATAACTTACAAAAATGCGTCAATCACTATAATTTAGCTTGTTAGCATAATTTATAATTTATACCAATGTTTTGCCATTGCAAACCACAAATTATGAATCTCACTTAGTTGCAGACCGTAGTCTTCGCCTTTCTAGTCCTACTTATCACTACTGCAATTCATAGAAAACAAAAAGTAAACAAAATTACTTTAGAAATTTCTCACTTAAATATTAACAAAATACCTAACACTGGAATTCATGCTAAACCATTCGATAGAAATTACTCTTAAAACAAAAACAATATAACCGAATCACTTACAGTTGGTCTAAGCTAAAAATTATTGAACAATTAAATGAGCTCAAACTCAAGTCAATCCATATTTACACTTTGAGACTTTGAGTTTTATATTCGAGTTGACGAACTTTGCGTGAAGTTGTCATGCTTAGATTGTTGTCATTTGTCTTGTTGTTCATGGTCTTGGTACTTTTGTTTTGGAAGTCCTCTTATGCAATCACCTTTTATTGTAATGGGTTGTGGTTTATTAATAAATGTTTGCTGTTCAAAAATAAATTTCTTAATAATCAACCTAGTTTGAAATTAACTGTGAGTTCCAAAGATAGACTATCCTGAGGAAATAAACTAATATAGCAATCACACATATTGATTCCGAAAGTTGGTACAAACTCATGATCTAATTCAAACCAACCATAATGATTATATAAAGACCCGCTAAAATTCGTATACATGAAAATCATTTGGTATATAGTCCAACATATAGACTAATATAAGCACATGTTGTTTGTCATAAAAGAGACACGTAGAAAGGTAATCACAGATTACTGCGCAAAATGCCTCTCTATAGTCCCAAAGGAGTAAACCACTTCAGTGCTCCTCATCCTCGCTGTCATCCTCCGTACCTTCAGCACCAACCTCTTCATAATATTTTTCCAAAGGCGCAAGATCTTCACGAGCTTCTGAAAACTCACCTTCCTGCATGCCTTCACCAATGTACCAGTGAACGAAGGCCCTCTTTGCATACATAAGATCAAACTTGTGGTCAATACGTGAAAAGACCTCTGCAACTGATGTGTTGTTGTTGATCATGCAAACCGCTCGTTGAACCTTTGCAAGATCTCCCCCTCATACGACTGTTGGTGTGGCTGGTAATTGATACCACACTTGAAACCAGTTGGCACCTGTTATCGAACCAATATGAGAATATCAAAATTTCAAACTTATCACGCTGAATCAAAATTGTTGCACCTATTATAGGTGTTCACACCTAAAATTGTTTTTTCCTATAGACTTTGCTATCATTTACCCACATAGAGTGGTAACTTGCAACCGAACCCAATCACTCAAATTCATGGCGGTCTTATAAGCTATCATGGGCCCTAACAATGAAAATTTCCGCCTATGTACTTGTTAATGGTTCGATTGGTTGTTTCATCTCTAATGGGCAGAACTAACAAATATTAGCCACAAAGGAAACGGTCAAAAGTTGCTGAAAGTGTTTGTTAGTCCAAATTAATTGTCAATTATTGACACATTATCTATATGTATAAGATTATAAAAATTTAAGAGAAAGTGGTGCAAACCGACCCAAATGATAAACTACATGTTCATATATAGACAAACATGTTCATATGTGGTTCGACAGTGTGCTTCATGTTTAGTTAGCACCCAAATGACTAAATCTTTCCTAGTCAAGAATGTATTGACTTCCCTATAGTTGAACAGGGCAAGAGAAAATGGTTGTAATTTCTTTGTTCTACAAAGTTTTTAAATTCCGTCAATGCAATGTGTATTCTTAAGATGAGGGCCGTAACTTAATTGATCAACGTGGTCAAGCAACTTGTCCATATGTCGTATATCACCAGATGCAACCATGGATAAGACAGAATCCTTTACTGGTATTGTTCTACTCGAGAATAGAGTGAAACACAACAATGAAATAACAGAAATAAGTATATGAGAACCACATGATATGCACACAACACATCAAATGGGTCCAACAAATGTCATCTAAAAGTGGAGCATGTCAAACGGTTTAGTGGTAACCTCAAGTGCATACAACCTCCTAAATTGCTATAATCAAAGATATAGATTTTTGCTGTAATAATATCGATTCAGTCATCAAATTCAATACATTCATATTAATTAGAAATTGAGGCAAAAGTATTTAAGGGTCAGCCTAGCCCGAACCCATTATGACCCATGTTGCCACCGGTCCACCACTAAGTTAAAATGATATAATCATTGAGCTAAAAATTATATAGTAACAAAAGAAAGTGCAAGAATGTCGAGATGATTAGAATAATGAAAAAATTAACCGAACGTAAATAATTTTTTCAAAATGCAGTCATAAATTTATCACGAATCTCACTGTTATTACAACTGCATACCTCATGATGTAGATCCTGCAGAAACTGAACAAAATTTTTAGATTGCAGTCCCTGGTTGCCATGTTCAATAAAACGTAGTGACCACTCCTCTATTCTTTCGTGACAACCGACTCTAAGTCTAATATGATGTCCACACTTTTGGAAAGCTCCTTTTATGTTATAGCCACACATTAAGGCCATCGTCTTTTTAATGCCTCTTGATGAGTGCTTATTCACACATCATTTTTAGGCCTTAAATCAGACTAAATACACCAAATACTAACAAAATATGCCAAGAGAATGTGTGTTTTTGTATTTGTGTATGTGCAGGTACGGATATGTGAAAAATTGACAAAAACAAACCAAAAATCCGACAAAAACGAGCACAAGATTGGAAAAAGGTAAAAAGCCGAAGCCGAGGAAGAAATTTATCCAAGAAAAGCCCAAAATGACAAAAGTAATCCTTAGAGATTCAGAGAATAACAAAAGAGACTCTTAGTTGAAATATGAAGACCTTTACAATAATGACCCTCCAAGTTTCAGCAAGTTGTCAACTTTGGTCATTTGAAAAACTTTGGAAGAAAAGTCAACTAAATTCCTCCAAGTTACAAGATCGTTATGTGTAGTATTTAGTTGCATTTGTAGCGTTTTAATATGTTTTAAGTAGTTTTTTCATGTTTTGTAAAAGTCTAGGGGCTAATCTTGCAACTATGTCAAAGATTAGAGAAGCCCTAGCCCTAGCCTATAAATACCCCTTAAACACCAACTTTGAGAGGTTGGTTGTGGAGGGTTGGTTCTCATAGAAGTAGGAGTAGTGTAGTTTTATTTTAATGAAGCCATTTTTTTATGCTACTTTCTCTCTCTAAAGCTTTCTCTCTCTAAAAATCTTAAATTTGTAGTTGCTAAATTCGTGTTTTTATTGGTGGGATTTAAAGTTTATGGTTAAACTAGTTAGTTTAGTGTTAAATTTGGTGAAAAACATTAGCTTTTAGGCTTAATTTTGAATCAAAAATGGTGTTTTTGTTAAGATTTTATCGAGTTAAAGTTTATAAATTTTATTGAGTTTAGTCTTTATAAAAATTCTCGAGTTAGTTTATTTTTTCTTTTTAAATTGTTATCGAGTTAGGTTTTAGTTAGGGGCTTATTTGCAATTTAAAAAAAAAAAAGTTTCGAGTTACAAAAAATAAAAGAAGTTTCGAGTTAGAGAAAAAATAAAAACTTTGTCGAGTTACGTTTTTTTTAATATGTTGTTATTGAGTTTGAGTTTTTAAGATTAGGGACTAATTTGCAATTGTAAAAAAAGTATCGAGTTTGTGTTTTTTAATTTGTTATCGAGTTTCATTTTTTCATTTCAGGGACTTGTATGCAAAATTTTCTTATCGAGTTTGGTTTTCAATTTTTGTCAAGTTAGGATAATTTGCAAAAATAATTGTTACCGAGTTTGATTATTATTATTATTATTATTTTTTATCGAGTTTTGATTTTACCAAGTTTCATTTCTTTTGGCGAGTTAGCCAAGATTATCAAGTACGATAATCATTGCCTCATCGTTTATCGAGTGAGGTTCTCTTTTATGCTTTATGCTTAGGCGAAACTCTGCCGAATTTTATTTTGACTTATCTAGTTTGTTTCTTTTATCGAGTCTTTTTTTTATCAAGTAACTTTATCTTATTAATATGAGTTTCGAGTAGTTTATTAGTGTTTGCTTGATGGCACGAGTTTGTGAGTTAAGTGTGGACATAAAAGAAGATTGTGATTAATAATTTGTTATGATTATTTGGATTTGTAGTTTTATTATTTGAAGGGGAAAAGCCGAAGAATAATCAAATTACACATCTAGTAATTATTTTCTTTTTAAAGGATTATTTTTAAAATAAACCAACATTGTGAGAAAATAGTCTTGTTTAAAGAAAATAATTCGTCGTCAATCATTGACCCACACTTGATGAACTTATTCACGTCGCTTAGCAAACATATTATTTTTAAAGTCTTTTCCAGTCTTAGTTTTCTTTCTTGTTTTAAATCTCTTGTTGTTTTATTGTTTTTTTTAATTGCTATTTCATTTCCTTTAGAATAAAAACTCTAAAAATTCTCAATTATATTTTCCCTTTCACTTCACAATCACGCGACTCAAGCCGACTCAATCGCCGTCTTACCTTCGTTGGGACATAACGACCCGGGGAACATACTTTCACGAGCATTTCTTCGGTAAACAAACATATACTATAAAAACGATCAAAACCACATGGCGCCGTTGCCGGGGAAGGTTTGAAACGAGAGCGTCGTACTTGTATCGTTTGTTGATGATTTGAAGACCCTTCTCCTGAGAAGTTATCGTTTTTTGTAAATATTCTCTAAAAAAAAAAAAAAATCAAAATAAAATATAATAATAATAATAATAAAATAAATAAATAAATAAAATATTAGAAATATATAAAAACACAGAAAGATTTTTCTTTTCTACTTTGATTTTCTTTTTCAAATATTTAAAAACCAAAAATAATCTTCTTATCCTCTTATCATTTGATTCTTTTTCTTTAACCCTCTAAATCGATAATTCTTATGGATCCGACTTGTTTTAATTGTGGAGAACCGTTCTTCGGAGGGTTATGTGTTTGGTGTACGTGCGAACAATGTGGTAGTGATATTCACGATGGAGTTTGTTTGTTTTGTAATTCTCCCGAGTATGTTCAAAACGCAATCCTTCAAAACGTTCCCGATTACTATCTGTAGAATACTAATTATGTTGGAAACATGTTCATGTGGTGTTGAGTGAGGCGTAGAAATGGGAGGAGGAGGAGAGGAGAGAAATGGGAGGAACCTTGAAAGAAAAAAGAAAAGATTAGATTGAAAATGAGAGAAGGTCCAACCCTCTCCACATGTGGAGAGGGGTATTTATAGTTACAATATTACGCCCACTCCCGGGCTGTGGATCAGGCATACAGTGGGTAAAGACCCATTCCTTCTTCCACGGTGTTACTTAATCTAATACTAATTAACTAATAAACTAACTAACTACGAACTAACTTAATGCTATTACAATCATTAGGTGACCGAGACTTTTACAGGAATATTTGTATTCCTAACAATCTCCCCCTAAGCGAGGTCACCTTTGAAGTTAAGATCTTTGGTCTTTAAGCATTCTTTAGTCTTAGTAGCTCGTAGGATCTGATTCTTCTCTTTTCAGCACACTTCGTACTTCAACCAAGCGATCTTGTGATTAGAGTTCCTTTGTGATGTGTGATCTTTGAGCTTCTTTGAGATCATCAGCCAAAGTAAATCTCCAAGCTCATCCTTTGTTGTATTGCCTTCATGTGATGTAGTGATTAAGGACTATCATGCTCACACTCTTCTGTATCAGGAGACTTGACTTTTAGAGTTGTGGATCAGGAGACTTTTTCATCAGAGTTGCGGAAACGTTGTTGGTAGTCTCTCAACATTTTGTTGTAGCAAGTCTCTCATCTTCATTGATTGTGTGGTGGATGTGTGAGCATGAGGTATGGATTGACCCGATTCAGCTGGAAACTGGAGCCATCAACACCATCTTTATATGTGTCCCTGAAATAAGACAGTTAGCAATAAAGATAGAGAACGAATATGGCTTTGTCATTCGTTCTGCGAGGACAGACTACCTTCCGGTTTTGTGAAAACCGACCTGTGATCAGATAGAGTTTCTTTAAAGAGGACTCTCCTTGACAGGAATTTCCAGCTTGTAGTAATGAGTTTTCCAAAGAATCCACTTCGGAATCTTCATACTTAGCATGTTCTCATACCGGAACGTCTCAAAGCAGACAGCACGATAGAGTGAATCGGTGAATTGATATTCACGGATTGATGAGAAATTGATTAACAGAAATCACTCGCGTGTCATATGATAAACATTTTTGAGACACGACGAGAGTTTTATACTTTGAATCACATTTCCATAAAAAAATACTTTTGTTTGAAAGATTTTACACAATCAATGTGCTCGAGAAATTAGTTTGTGAGCACATTGAATGGTTTTAGCAAAAGTATCCGTCAATCCATATCCTGGAACAAGTTTGATTCAAAATTGAATCGCACCATTGTTGCTTTCCAGTTGTCACTTGATCATTGATCCAAGATGGATCTCACATGTCACCTACCAAGAGCTTGAGTGATGTTCGCTCTAGAAGGATTTCCATCTTCATTGTGAATATTTTCATATCACTCGGATGTTCTGGCAATACCACAAGGATAATGCGTAGGACACTAGGTATTTTATCTTACTTTCTACATTGTGTGAAACAATAAGCATATTGGAAGTGTGTCCTAACGAGATTTATGGATGATCTCATGGCTCTAGACTCAATAGTGCGTTTTGATCCGCTCCTGGAGACTGGGGAGGCGTCTCCTATTTTAGGTATCAACATAGCTCGCAATGAGCGGTCGATACATTGCACAGGGTTCCCCGTGAGAATGAAACAAGCTCTTTTAAGAGAACTTGAGTGGTTGGGAAGTTTAGTGCAGTGCGTCACTGGGTCCATGACGTCTTGTCTTCAATACTAGTGTTACTTAAGTAACCACTAGTAGATTATGAATTGAACCCGGTTTCTGCCCTAAGGTTGAATATATGGAGGGCTATTTCTTTTCACCCTTTCTCATTATATTTCTTTTTCATTCTTCAACCCCTTCAGTGCTTACCGAGACTTCACCACTAGAACCTTGTTGGGTTTGTTCCAGTCCTAGCTCTATCTCAGTCCGCACTCTTCCCTTTCTCACTTTACTCCTTTTTTCAATCATTCCTAAGGACTTCTATTCTATCTAGAGGATTGTCCCTGGGAAGATCCTTCCGGTTCTGGTGGATCATGGGGAATTCATACCTAACCTTAACCAACCTTATAACTCCATGCATAAAGATAAATGGTCGGTCTTTGGTATAGCTTCCACAAACGCCTTTTGCTCCCCCTTAATATGTGTATCGATATCCGAAAGTGTTTAGCACATATGTGGGAGCCTTTTATTGAGTACAAAAGGTCACTTTTGTTTATCAGATTTCATATTTAAATCACATTCTCTCCCCCGATCAAAAATTTCAAATCTTTCGAGATTTTTGATCTCAATTGATTTAAATAATTTAGAAAGCGTTTTTGGGAGAGAAATGCGGTCAAGTTTAATATTTTCTGATAAAAGGAACATTTTCTTGCTCCCCCTCAAACTGTGAGGGAGGTTGTTATGTGTCAGATTTGAAGAGTTTGCAAAAGATTCGAAGTTTTAATGAAAATTCTTTGAAAAATTTTCTCATTCTGACATATAACCATTACAAATCAGATTGTTGTTATTGTTATGTACAAAGTGTGGGGAGTTTTGTTGATACATAAAATTTTGAGAAATCACTCTCCCCCTCAATCAATGACGGATAATTTTATCAAACTTTTTAGTTCAATTTGATTTTCATTCAAAATTTCATGGTACCACCAAGTTTTGCACAAACACTTTCCGGAAAAATCATAGAAGGGAAAGTATTTGGCGATAAAAAAAGATTTCTCTTCTTCATCAAGAAATAATGCACTGAAGCGTACATTAGATCGAGGGTGCACGAATATAAAGTAATTCACGCTCGGATGAACGGCACCCTTTGTTAGGAACAACCGTCTTTTTGGTGACGTGTTTTCCTAAATTTTGAAAACCGGGTTGCTATCTGAAGAAATAGCAAACCATATTTTAAGAAAGTTTTAAGATACGACATGTTTTTGGAAAAGAACTTTATTTTGAAACCGAAAAACTCTTGCTCAAACATATGTATGATTCCGTGTCATTATTGAATGACATTTCTAGAAACGTACATAATATCGATTATACAAGAGACATGTCGAGAGAAGAATATTTTTGAGTTTTTGTAATTTTTCAGAATTTTATTTTTATTTTTATTTTTTTATTTTGTTATTTATTTATTTATTTATTTTTTATTTTTTTTATCTTGTTGATATGATACTATACAAGGATATGTGAAGCAACCCCTTTACTCCTCTTGATCTTCCTGAAGACATCTGAGATCCTCAGGTGTGAGACTCTTCATACCAAGGCGTGGGAGGATGAAGTGAAACCGTTCCCTAGAAAGTGCTTTGGTGAAGATATCGGCTAGTTGGAACTCAGTCCTCACAAAGTAAAGTTCCACAATTCCTTTCTCAACTTGCTCCCTGATGAAGTGATGTCGAATGTCAATGTGTTTAGTTCTTGAATGCTGGACATTGTTGCAACAGAGGGCAATTGCACTTTTGTTGTCACAGTACATAGGAATCTTATTGCAGATGAAGCCATAGTCAGAAAGTTGAGATCGCATCCAGAGGATCTGAGCACAGCATGATGACATAGCAATGTATTCAGCTTCAGTGGAGGAGATAGATGTACTCATTTGTTTCTTTGAAGACCAACTGACTAGCTTATTTCCTAAAAACTGTGCACCCCCAGATGTACTGCGACGAGTGTCTTGACATCCAGCATGATCAGCATCCGAATATGCTGTGAGAGCCATAGAAGTTTCTTTAGGGTACCAAAGGCCCAAGTGGATTGTTCCTTTAAGGTATCGAAAGACTCTCTTGACAGCTTCCAAATGTTTCTTGGTGGGTTTGGATTGATACCGGGCACAAATGCAAACTGCAAATAGAAGGTCGGGTCTGCTTGCAGTAAGGTACATTAAAGAGCCAATCATGCTTCGATACATGGTTTGGTCGACCGGAATTCCCACATCATCTTCGTCAAGCTTTGATCGTTCAATCATAGGAGTATCAACTGAATCACTGGAGTCGAATCCAAATTTCTTCAAAATTTCATTGGCGTATTTGGATTGATTGATGAATATGCCATTGGGGTTTTGAGAAATTTGCAGTCCTAGAAAGAATGACATTTGACCCATCATAGACATTTGGAATTCGGAGCTCATCTCTTGAGAGAAACGATCACATTCTGAGGGATCAGATGAGGCAAAGATGATGTCATCGACATAGATTTGTACATGTAGGAGGTTTTTGCCTGTTTTTCTGGTAAAGAGGGTAGGATCAACAACACCTTTGGAGAATTTGTTGGCCAGAAGAAATTTAGACAGGGTGTCGTACCACGCCCTGGGTGCTTGTTTAAGCCCATATAGAGCCTTCTTTAATCGGTACACGTGATTAGGGCGTTCTGGATCCACAAAACCTTCGGGTTGAGATACGTACACCACCTCTTTCAGATCCCCATTTAAGAATGCGGTCTTGACATCCATTTGATAAACCACCATGTTTTGACTTGCAGCATTAGCGAGGAAGATCCTTATGGCTTCTATTCTAGCAACTGGGGCGAAGGATTCTTCAAAGTCAATACCTTCTTCTTGTCGATATCCTTTAGCCACAAGCCTAGCTTTGTTTTTCAAAACATCTCCATGCTCATCAAGTTTAACCTTGAATATCCATTTGAGAGCAATGATCATAGCACACTCGGGAGGTGGTACTAGTTCCCAGACATCCAGTCGGTCAAATTCATGAATTTCGTCCACCATTGCAGTGAACCATGAGTGTTTAGACATTGCATCCTTGACGCTTTTTGGTTCAGCTTTAGAAAGAACAGAATTGAAGAAGCACCACAATGCGTCGGTTGCAAGTTGCTTGCGGGTTGATACTGGACGTGAAGGGTTCCCAATAATGTTGTCAATAGGATGATCATTGGTCCATTTTCGAAGGTATTCATGGGGTTGAGAATGTGGAACTGAGGTAGCCGTGTTAGATTCGTCAGAGGATGTTACATCATTTGATAGTTCAGGGGCAAAGATGTTAACAAATGGCTCATTATCAGGTGGAGCAAAAGGATTTACTTCAGATATATTATCTACATTTGCCGCTCTATGTGCAAGTGAAGGTTGGACATTAGACATGCTAACCGATTGACTGATGGCGGGAGCTTCAGAATCCCATGACAATGAAGTGGATGGACCGTTATTGTCATCTTGATCATTCACCACCCCATCTGGTGGTTGAACCATTGCAGCTTCAGGAGCATTCATCTGTTGAGGTTCAAAGTATTCATCAAACATTGGGTCAAACAGTTTCTTCCAATCTTCACTTGTGGGAGGTACAAAAGGAGTAGCAGGGATGGGATTCTGTACAAGCCTGGAACTAATTGGTCCAGGGGACAAAAGGTTAGGTACGGGTCCAGAACTTGATTGTCCAGGAACCGGTTGCTCAGTCAGCTCATCGAAAGTAACGTGGATTGTTTCCATTATATCTCTGGTACGTTTGTTGTAGATTCGGTACCCCTTTCGCTCTGGAGCATAGCCAACGAAGAAACCAATGTCGGCCTTGGCCTTGAGTTTCCCAAGGTCTTCACTGTCATTAGTTGGATAGCAAAGTGCACCAAAAACTCGAAGAAACGAAAGATCGGGTTTTCTGCCATGAACCAGTTCATAGGGAGTCTTGCTGTGGAGAGGATGTATCAAGGATCGGTTCTGTGTGTAACATGCGGTGGCAATTGCCTCAGCCCAAAGAAATAGAGGAGCTTTGGAGAAGATAAGCATGGTCCTAGCGGCTTCAACTAAGGTGCGATTGCGTCTTTCAACGACTCCATTTTGTTGAGGAGTTCGTGGAATGCTCTTTTGATGACTAATCCCGACACCTTCATAAAACAGAGTAAGTTGTCTGTTCACAAATTCTGTTCCATTTTCAGTACGAATGACTCTAACTGTTTTGTTGAGGCAGACTTGCAACATCTTGATGAGCTTGATGATGGTTTCTGGAGTTTCATCTTTAGATCGTAGAAATTTCACCCATGTGAATCGAGAGTAGTCATCAACAATCACCAGCACATATTTCTTTCCATTGATACTTTGAATCCTCATTGGTCCACAAAGATCCATGTGAAGAGTATGAAGAACTTCCATGATAGAATTGACAGTTTTGGGTTTATGGGTATGCTTTTTGCTCTTGCCCATTTGACAGGCGGAACACAGATGGTCCTTTTCATACTTAAGTCTGGGCAAGCCTCGAACAAGATCCTTACGTGTAAGTTCATTGATGGTACCGAAGTTCAAATGGTTTAAACGACGATGCCACAACCATGACTTGTTCTTGGATGCTTTAGAGAGTAGACAAATTGGAGAGGACCGTAGCATATCTTCGATGGAGATGGTGTAAAGATTAGTGCCCCGACTCCCCTTGAGAAGATCAACACCATCTAATTCTCTAACAAAACAGGTGTGCTTTCTGAAGGCGACTTCGAGATCTGAGTCACAGAATTGACCAACAGAAAACAGATTGTGCCCAAGTCCTTCCACGTAGTAGACTCTGGATATAACACTGTCTCCAAAGACATAATCACCATAACCCATTATAGAACCAAAATGGTCATTCCCAAACCTAACCGTACCAATAAACTTTTCCACGAAATTCTTGAGCCTTGAGCGATCACCAGTCATATGTTTTGAGCAGCCTGAGTCCAAATACCAAAGGACGATTTGTACGACCTGCATTTGAAATCAGACAATCGTGGATAACTGAAAAAGCTGGAGCCCCACACACAGTTGGGGTCCGTTTGGTTAGAACACACAAATATTGGATTATCATAAGTAACAGGTATCTCACTGGAGTGTTCACATTTTGATGCACTAGACCTAGGAGTGGTATTTATTGCTTCTATTGGAAATAGTCTACCAGTAGGTCTCCACTTCCTAATAGGCATGACCCTAGAGTTAGTAATCCTAGTCACTGGGCACTTTTCCCTCAGTGTGAGTTTCCTTCCAGTAGGTCTCCATTGATAACCAACATTAGTGAAAACTTTTCCTGTTTTGTTCCATACTTGTTTTGCCCGTTTAATACGAGAAACATTCATAACTGGTGATTGCATAGTGGGTTTAAGAACGGACACAGCACATACATCATGATTACCATCAAATAAGCATTTGTTACACGTCTTACAAATAGCATCAGAATTCGAATTAATTACATCATTTTTAACACAAATGTCTGAATCAACACGATTCCTTTCACTAAGCAACACTTTATTGTTCCTAGATGATTCTTCTACTTCCTTCATAAGTGAGCTCTTAGCCGGCAAAGTCCTATCATTCTTTGTGTTGCACTTAGGCTGTGACTTGCTAGCATAAGATACATCTTTTACTCCTGTAGAAGCAATGATGGGAACATTAGTCTGATTAGTTGCTACTTGTTTACTGGTGATCAAGATGGGGGACTGTGACATGGTTTGGGGAAAGTCAACTGTGACATGCTTGTTGCCACCGAGAGGGTGCAATGCAGTTGTCCTATCCGACTTGGTATCATTCTTGGGACATGATCCTATGGCATATTCTAATAATTCCTGGGCCCTATTAGTGAGGAAGCACGCACCAATAATAACATCATCAAGTGGTTTAGAGATCCTCTTATCTTCAACGGTTTCTCTAAGTATGGCCAGACAATCCTTAAGATTTCTAAGATAGTTATTATGAACTAACTTATTGTTCCTAAGGGGAAGAGAAACATTCACAGCATCGCACACATATTTATTACAAGCATGTACCTTGGAAATTGCATGATCACATGAAGCAACGGGCATTTTACCCTTCACCTTGGTCTTTAGATTCTCAATTTCATTTAACAAAGAGGTGACTTTCTCATTGTTTTGGTCACGTGTTGTTTTGATAGACTCAAACAATTCTTTATAACGTTGTTTAGCGTTGAACATTTCAGCACGAAGCCACTCATTTTCATGTTGTAAGTCATTGATAGTGTCCTGTTTTTGAAAATTTTGAGAATCCATAGACTTTTGGTAATTGGTATTGGTCACATCGCTTCTGTTCGATTTTAATTGTGCAATTTGGACCTTCAACTTCCGAATCGTGTTTGAGTGAGCTTGAATTACTTCATCCTTTTTGGCTAATTCAAAACATGTATCAAATTCAGGAACATCCGAAGATATCTTGGCATTTGACATTTTTATACTTTCTTCTAGATGTTGATATTTTAATTGTAGGTTCAGATTATCAACTTCTAGTTTTGATAAATTCCTGACCATGTTATCATGATCATCGTTTTGAATTTTTTCAGTAAGTTTGTAATTCTCCCCCTCAAGCTCAATCACACGATTTTGGAAGACATTCAAAGTAACCGACATTTCATGAAATTGTCGAGCAGAGAGCACAGAGTCGGTAACAGTATAAAACACATCTTTAGCAATGCAGTTAGCAATCAAGTTTTCATTCATGATGAGAATGTTTTTTCTGTCAATTTCACTGTGTTTGAGATCAATAGCAAGTTGGTTACCCTCACCTTTCACTTCATCAAAAACTTTTTTCATTTGAGTCACATCATCATTAATGGTGTTTTTAAGTCCCTCAAAATGTTCTTTTAGAAGTTTAAAGAATGGCATAACTTCAGTTAAGTAACACTGTTTTGTTTGCTCAAAACCCCTTTCCCCTTCTGTAATCCCTGTAGGTGTAATTCTTATTTTACAGGTTTTCTCAAAGTCATTGAACAATTGACCTAGCACATACAGCCCAATTAGAGTATTGCATTGTGTGGGAAGAGTGAAAGGTACAAGGTGCCTAGGTGTGTTTAGGGGATAGGCAGTTGGGTGAGCAATTCTAAACATAGTGCGTGTGTTACCTACAACTTTTTCAGCTTGCATTCTCTCAATGTCAATATTCCAAAACACTTTTTCAGGACAAATTCTCTTATGAGGAACAAAAATTGCAGTATGATTGTCATTTGCATAATCATAGTGAAACACGAGGTTATTAGCAATGCATTTAGGATCCTTCAAACGTTCAGCAAGTTTTGCCCTAGTTCTATCCTCTGCCTCATTGATGTGGTCATAGGATCGTGTATCAGGAGGGGCATGGTTAGGTTCAAGCATAGTTTTTGCATCATATAATGCAGGTTGTGCACCTAGACCTATTCTAAGGAATCTTGCTTTGGGTTTGGAGGAATCATGTTCACTAAATTCATCACTTAACTTCCTGTGGTTTTCCATCATTTGAGCAGATTGAATGGTTTGGCCCTGTGTGTACAACTTATCTTCCAATTTATTTTTCAACGTTTTTAATTTTGAGAAGTCATTTAGAAGTTTAGTTTCTTTATCTTTGAATTCTTGTTTGATTGTAGTCAAACCTTTTTGAACCTCAAGTTTTTGTTTGACGGTTTGATTCAATTGGTTCTTTAAAGAAACTAGTTCCCTTTTTAATGATTCTTGTTTGGAATTGTTTTCAGATATGTAAGTACGCAGTTGCCATTCCATTTTCTGCTCACGTTCATTCAGCTCAAACTTAGCACGCTGCTCATAAATGTTTACTTGGTCCTTAAGGGTGTTAATTCTAGTGATCAAAGAATCATCAGGGTTGTATATAGAGTGCTCATATACCTCATGTTGACTAGAATCAATAGACGGCATGTCACTTGGTACAACTGGGGGTCCATTGTCATTCACATACATTTCATATGGGATATTATTGGTATTACCCATATTAGTGATGTCTGTGTTGACGATATTCTTGAGTTGTACAGAGTCACATGCCCCCTGTACAGGTGTAGAATTATTCAGATCATGTTTAGGCGATTTTGGTACCTCAGAGATAGCAGACGTGATGGATAAATCAGGATGCTGTGAAGAGGATGCTGCTGCAGACAGATTAGCCATGAAGATTGTTTGAGCAGTTGGTTCATCATCCACGTCTGAGTCAAATGCATCACACTCTTCAACTTGAAAGATATTTGGGTCATTAAGAGCCATGTCCTGAACAGGTTGATCATCCACATCAACATCAAAGGTGTTCCCATCATTACCAGCCAGAAAGAGCAATGCTTCTTCATCCAACACAGTCCCATTTTCTTGTGCCTGCATCAGCAGCATCTTGTCTTTGAAGTACTCAGAGTTTTGGGGACGTTTTGGGAGAGTGCAATTCCTAGCAATATGGCCCAACCCTCCGCAGTTGTAGCATTTCGGTTGCTTAGCTTGTGCTTGAAGAGCATTCCCAACTCTGTACTGCCCATTCTCTCTACCAGCATTTCTTTGGTTGAAGTTCTGTCTTCCCTGCACATTCTGCACCACTACCCGACCATCTTCAATGACTGCCTGATTACGTGGATTAGATGAGATTCTGAGCTGGTTGTTAGTAGATGGGAGTGCAGCCCTGAACTATTGGACCAGTAAAGACACTTGGTTGGAGAGATTATCAATCATCATGTCAGTGTGAGAATACCCAGAATCAAGTTGAGCATTCACTGCAGATGGTGAGGGAGTTGATGATTGACTAATGGTTGAGGTAGACCTGGAGGATGATTGTGATGGTTGACCTTGATCTTTAGAGGTTTGATTAGGTTGTTGAACATTGGAGACAAAAGCAAGAGATTCATTTGTTGCAGACGGATTGAGTTTTTCTCGCATTAGCCGATCGTAAGCTGCATGTTTCTCATGTTGCTGGAGATACGCATACAGCTGTTCATGATTGGTATGCCTGAGACCCTTGTTGAGCTTAACAGCCGTGACAAACCTATCCCATTCCGGTGCCATGTTGTTCACGAATTTGGAATTGAGCTGTATGTTGGGCATTGTCATCTTGATGGCTCTCATGTCATTGACCAGCTTGTGAAATCTGACATAATAGTCAGTAATGCTTTCACCTGGATTCATTTTGAAATGCTCAAATTCATCGTATAGCTGTGACTCACGATCTTCTTTAGTTAACTCAGACCCTGCAAGAAGCATTTTGACATTATCCCAGACCGCCTTTGCTTCAGTGTTGAAGTTGATCAGTTTGTAGACATCTTTGGGAAGGCCTTGAATGATGATATTAGATGCTCTGATGTCTGCATCATATCGTTTCTTTTCTTCTTCAGACAACTCATTGTAGGTGCGAGGTCTATCAGGACCAAACACGGCCGGTAGTTGATCAGTTGCTTCTGAAATCGTGTCTCTAGTAGTACCCGCTTGAAAGGGTCCCTCATCGATGGATTTCAGGATGTTAACCCCATTATCTTTACCTAGACAGTACAGCCGTATCCTTTGAGCCCATGATTCATAGTCAGTTCTGTCCAACATCGGAGGTCGGGTGTCAGACCCCGCAGCTTGAATGTCATCGGAAGAAGTCGACATCACAATTAAATTAACCACAACTTAACCACAATAAGATTCAATCGCAACTTAACCACAACTTGACTAAACCGCAGAGTACTAACCACAAACAATACCAAACCGCAACACAAACTAACCGCAGTATGAGCTAACCGCAACCAGAGCAAACCGCAGGCCAAAGAAACTAACCGCAGAGAACTAACCGCAAGTTATACCAAACCGCAACACTAACCGCAGAAAATAACCAACCGCAAAAACAGTAAACCGCAAATGATTCGCAGATTATACCTAACCGCAGAAACTAACCAACCGCAGAAACAGTTAACCGCAAATGATTAACCGCAGAAAACTAAACGCAGGCCGACAACTAATCGCAGTGATAATGGTCCAAAAATGTCACTATCGTTGCGTTTTGTTTGTATTCCCGAAATAGTAAATGCAGAAAGTTAAACGCAGCTCGCAGGACTTAACCGCAACCAAGCAATGGAACAGTCGACTTAACCGCAACCAAGAAAACCGCCCAAAAACAACTCAAAACTTCAAATAGCTTGATGATATTGTAACACCCTCTACACTACAATGTTACAAATACACAAATGAACATAAAAGAACATCTCAAACATGTATAACAACACTAGAAGGATAAAATCAAGATGTTTTCCAAGAAAGTGACACCAAACTCACAAAACCACTCAAAACCTCATCAAATTCGATTCTACAAGGCCCTAAGATGAAACCTTGGCTCTTGATACCAATTGTAGAATACTAATTATGTTGGAAACATGTTCATGTGGTGTTGAGTGAGGCGTAGAAATGGGAGGAGGAGGAGAGGAGAGAAATGGGAGGAACCTTGAAAGAAAAAAGAAAAGATTAGATTGAAAATGAGAGAAGGTCCAACCCTCTCCACATGTGGAGAGGGGTATTTATAGTTACAATATTACGCCCACTCCCGGGCTGTGGATCAGGCATACAGTGGGTAAAGACCCATTCCTTCTTCCACGGTGTTACTTAATCTAATACTAATTAACTAATAAATTAACTAACTACGAACTAACTTAATGCTATTACAATAATTAGGTGACCGAGACTTTTACAGGAATATTTGTATTCCTAACACTATCCAACACCACCACCGTCTCCGTTCACTTGCTTTAATTGTGGAAATCCATCCAACGAAGGATTACCGTGTGGGCAATGTTTTTGTAACCAATGTGGATACACGAATTGTATATGTTACGCCCCGAGTGCTGAAACGTCTTACGCTTGTGATACGAGTTTTGATAATTATCCTCAAAATGATTTCAATCTTTCTTTTCAAAACTCTTATGAGCAAGTACCAAATTACAATGATAATTCATTCCATAATTCAAGTTTTGAAAATTGTGGGGGATCGTCTGAAAATTTTTATGAGCCGAATTCATATTACGATTCTCATGGTTTTAACCAACCCCCACAAACTTCCGATTTTAATAATGATATTTTTGAAATTAAATCCATGATCGAGAAGTTAAAAGAGATGGTAATTAATCGTTATACATCTACTCCCGAGCCTAATGTGAAATCGATGGAAGAACTTCTAGCTGAAGAAAGAAAATTCCAATTTTGTGAGTGTTGTATGTACGATGATGATTCCACGATTACGATCAATCTTAATCCTCAAAATGAATCTATCTCTTCTTCCGTAGAACCCGAGGACTCTCTAACAATGGGGGACGGGCATCTTAACACTATTCCGGCAATGGATTCAGACGAATTCAATAAGTCTAGTGTTGAGAACCTCGTCCCAATCCCAAGTGAGTCCGAGGAGATTTCTAACGAAGTTGAAAATAATCGTCTTGATGATCAAGTTGATACGAATGATATACCATTTGATGATAATCGTGATGAGATATTCTCCAATTCTGATAATGACGATTCTATATCTTGTGGAGATATCGATGATAATGATGAAGATGATGATGCGGAAATCCAAGATGAAGTACTTCGTGAAAAATTATTAAATATCAATCTTCTCATTTCTAAAATCGAGGCATTAAATGATCATCCGACTTCTTCTCCTATCCCCGTTATGGATAGTGATTTCTTACCCGAGCTTGAAATTTTTCAATTTGAAGAGACGAGTAGTGGCAGTCCCACTATTCATGCTGATATCTCTCTTCCGGATTATGAGTGTTTTCACTTTGAGATCGACTCTATACCTATTTTCGATAATCCGTTACGTGACCCTCTTTTGGAGGATGTTGATCAATTTCTTGCTGCGGATGATTTGATACCACCGGGTATTGAAAATGAAGAGAATGACGTTCAAAGAAATATTCTTTTTGATTTACCATCTTCTCGTCCACCGGCGAAACCACCGGATGTAGTTTTTGAATCCGATACGAATGATGATAATTTTGGAGTGGTGGACGAGATTTCCGAACAAGATGTTCCTGTGCTTGATATTTTACCCACCCAACCCACCCGTGATTCTGAACTTGAATTTGCTTTTATCATCCGGGTGTTCAAACCAATCTTTGCTTGTCCCATTATTTCTTCACCTTTCCACTCCACCGGGAGTGAGGATACCGTTTTTGACCCCGGCATCTCCGTTTATCATGCCGAGTGTCCGTTTTATCTGCTCTCCCCAAGGACAAATTAATTCGGGGATCGAGTCAAGCTCATGTGACTCGGTGAACAAAAACAAGCGCTTCGTGGGAGGCACCCCATGCTTATCAATTTCATCTTCTTATCTTTTATTTTCTTTCTAATGTGACGTGAGGAGGGCTACCTCTTCCAAATATTGTGGTTCGTGGTTGTTTGTTTATGATTGTCCAGGTTTCCCCGAAGTTTGAAGACTCTCGTGCTCGTGGTTTTGTCTTTACTCCACTCGAGTCTCATCTTTCGTTGCTTATGGAAATCAAATATCCTAATCTTATCGACTAACATTTATCTTTTGGCATAATTGATAAACGACCTTAGATTTATGTAGGAGAACCCTTACCTTTTAAACATTGAGGACAATGTTTCGTTTTAGTCTAGGGGGCTGATCATTCGATCTGATTTTTGCCTTGCACTTTGTCGTGAACTCTTGCAACTCCGTTTTTCCACCAAAAATGAAAAAAATGAAAAAATTTGAAATATTTGAAAAATAATGAATGAAAAAGTCATGAAAAAGCACAAAAAAAATGTGAAAAAGTTGAAAAAAAATATAATAAAGTTTGAATAAGTGTTTTGACACCTTGTTGACTTTCTTGCTGGCGAGAGTAGGAATAAATATTTTGACTTGACCGGGCGTGTTGAGCCCTAGCTTGTTCCCTTAACCAATGATAATCATATAAGCTTGTGCTAGTTTTGTACACAAGGAGCTATAAAATGCGAATTCTTTCTTAAGAATCTGCAAGTTCTCGTACTTGACTTTATACATGCGCAGCTTAAAAGCTTTCGCTAGTCTTTTACATCAGGAGCTAGAAAACGCGAATTCTTATTCTAGAATTTGCAAGTTTCCGTAACTGACTTTATATATGCGTTGCTGATTATCGGCTAAGTATTCGCGGGTTTCATTATTTGGAATTTTAAATTGCGAAGAGCGAGAAATGATAGAATTTATTTAGAAGTTAGATGCTAACCATGGAGTAGTGGTTCTCTTTAGAGCTCATGAAAGGTACTTGTGGCTTTTTACTCTCATCAGATACGTCACCCATATATAATAGATGTTCTAGGTTAATTAGTAGAATTTCGGTTTGAATAATATTTAGTTCTTTGTTTTCTTAAAAGAATTTTTGCTTTAGAAGTTGGGTACATATCAAGGAACATAAAAAATAAGAGCAAAAAGTGAAAAATCAAAAGTCAAAAGTTGATTATCTATGTGGTTTTGGAGCTACCCGATAAGCTTCCATTGATGTTATGAGAAAAGTCAAAAAAGAAAGAAAAAAAAAATGAAAAGTATGAAAAATATGAGAAAAGTGAAAAATGAAAAAGTGAAAGTTGAAAGTTATGATGAATAAGAGTTTGAATGTAAATAAGTTGTTGGCGCGTGAGGTGCATGTGTATAATTCTGAATTGGACACATGAGGTGCACGTGTAGTACTCCGCAACTTATATTTATGATAATGTATGTACCAAAATTCCTTGATGTGGATCGAATTTCTATTGCAGTGGTTCTTAAGAGAAAATGGATAACTACTTATCGTTTAAACTTAGGTGTCACTATCGGACTTAAAAATATTGAAACGAGAAAATATGAAGCAATTCATTTCTCAACAAAAATAAAATATTGAGATACAAAAACCTAGGACATGGGAGTAAGGAGTTTCCACAAGTAACTACTATGAGTAGTATTAGCATCTAATTTGTAGATAAGCTGTGATCTCGTTTGTACGCTTAGTTTGGGGACTTGTGAAAAATCAAGGATGACGATTTTTATCCGTATGGTCACTTTTCTATGAGAAGTGTTTCTACTTGTCGACCCTAAAAATTATTGCAAAATAATGAAAGTTCAACAAACCGTCACAAGAATGAAGTAAGAAAACTACAAAAATAGAAGTGAAAGTGGAATAAAGGAAAATTTTTGGAAAACGGAGCGTTTGCGAGAATAAATGATTTTATAATTTCTTTTGAACCTCTTTGCTACTTTTCAACGTTAGTAGGAAGAGTTATGAAATTACTTATCCCAAAAAGCGTGAATTGATAACATTGCGTGAGGACACGACAATACCTTAGTCTGGGGGGATTTTGATGAGTGCTTATTCACACATCATTTTTAGGCCTTAAAACAGACTAAATACACCAAATACTAACAAAATATGCCAAGAGAATGTGTGTTTTTGTAATTGTGTATGTGCAGGTACGGATATGTGAAAAATGGACAAAAACAAGCAAAAAATCGGACAAAAACGAGCACAAGATTGGAAAAAGGTAAAAAGCCGAAGCCGAGGAAGAAATTTATCCAAGAAAAGCCCAAAATGACAAAAGTAATCCTTAGAGATTCAGAGAATAACAAAAGAGACTCTTAGTTGAAATATGAAGACCTTTACAATAATGGCCCTCCAAGTTTCAGCAAGTTGTCAACTTTGGTCATTTGAAGAACTTTGGAAGAAAAGTCAACTAAATTCCTCCAAGTTACAAGATCGTTATGTGTAGTATTTAGTTGCATTTGTAGCGTTTTAATATGTTTTAAGTAGTTTTTTCATGTTTTGTAAAAGTCTAGGGGCTAATCTTGCAACTATGTCAAAGATTAGAGAAGCCCTAGCCCCTAGTCTATAAATACCCCTTAAACACCAACTTTGAGAGGTTGGTTGTGGAGGGTTGGTCCTCATAGTAGTAGGAGTAGTGTAGTTTTATTTTAATGAAGCCATTTTTTTATGCTACTTTCTCTCTCTAAAGCTTTCTCTCTCTAAAAATCTCAAATTTGTAGTTGCTAAATTCGTGTTTTTATTGGTGGTATTTAAAGTTTATAGTTAAACTAGTTAGTTTAGTGTTAAATTTGGTGAAAAACATTAGCTTTTAGGCTTAATTTTGGATCAAAAATGGTGTTTTTGTTAAGATTTTATCGAGTTAGAGTTTATAAATTTTATTGAGTTTAGTCTTTATAAAAATTTTCGAGTTAGTTTTTTTTTTTTTTTTTTTTTTTTTTTAAATTGTTATCGAGTTAGGTTTTAGTTAGGGGCTTATTTGCAATTTAAAAAAAAAGTTTCGAGTTACAAAAAATAAAAGAAGTTTCGAGTTAGAGAAAAAATAAAAACTTTGTCGAGTTACGTTTTTTTTTAATATGTTGTTATTGAGTTTGAGTTTTTAAGATTAGGGACTAATTTGCAATTGTAAAAAAAGTATCGAGTTTGTGTTTTTTTAATTTGTTATCGAGTTTCATTTTTTCATTTCAGGGACTTGTATGCAAAATTTTCTTATCGAGTTTGGTTTTCAATTTTTGTCAAGTTAGGATAATTTGCAAAAATAATTGTTACCAAGATTATCAAGTACGATAATCATTGCCTCATCGTTTATCGAGTGAGGTTCTCTTTTATGCTTTATGCTTAGGCGAAACTCTGCCGAATTTTATTTTGACTTATCTAGTTTGTTTCTTTTATCGAGTCTTTTTTTTATCAAGTAACTTTATCTTATTAATATGAGTTTCGAGTAGTTTATTAGTGTTTGCTTGGTGGCACGAGTTTGTGAGTTAAGTGCGGACATAAAAGAAGATTGTGATTAATAATTTGTTATGATTATTTAGATTTGTAGTTTTATTATTTGAAGGGCAAAAGCCGGAGAATAATCGAATTACACATCTAGTAATTATTTTCTTTTTAAAGGATTATTTTTAAAATAAACCAACATTGTGAGAAAATAGTCTTGTTTAAGGAAAATAATTCGTCGTCAATCATTGACCCACACTTGATGAACTTATTCACGTCGCTTAGTAAACATATTGTTTTTAAAGTCTTTTCCAGTCTTAGTTTTCTTTTTTGTTTTAAATCTCTTATTGTTTTATTGTTTTTTTAATTGCTATTTCATTTCCTTTAGAATAAAAACTTCAAAAATTCTCAATTATATTTTCCCTTTCACTTCACAATCACGCGACTCAAGCCGACTCAATCGCCGTCTTACCTTCGTTGGGACATAACGACCCGGGAAACATACTTTCACGAGCATTTCTTCGGTAAACAAACATATACTATAAAAACGATCAAAACCACATCTTTATTTACTTCTCTAGAAATGCATATGTAAATTATGTTCACAGTAGCAAAAACGTAGGCTGTTATCCATGTAAAGTAAATTATACAGCCAGAATAATCTACCAACACAACCACTAAACATCAGAGAAGACACGAGATAGTGGGATTATCAGAAAATGGTACCTGATTTGCCATCCAAGTTGTTTTGTCACTGACTAATAACGACACTTCAATCGTCCCAAAAAGGCATAAAAAGAAAAACAATTCCAGTAAGGATGTATGTTTCAATTGATATACTGAAAAAACTAACAAAACGATGAAATGGTTACTAATGATTGCTTAAACACGATAGAAGTAAAGACTAACAATATAAATAAGACAATATGACTGGACAAATCTTTTGGTGACTTCAGGATTTCCTCTTGAACTTTCTTTGTAACGATAGACTGGGGCTGGACATGTATTACGTCTGAAATCTTTTTGGTAACTTCATGACGTAATAACACTGTAGCTATCCTTGATCAATGAAATATCTTACACCAGCAAGTGTAGTAAAGTCATCCATTACAAATAGTAATCTTAAAACATTACATATAACAATGAACCTACAAAAAACAATTTTATGGTAAATTTGTGACTGGCTTTCTCTAAAACTGATGCCCGTTAGATGTTTTTTCAAAGTTTTATTTTCTTAAACATATACTATTCTTACTCCAATTTCCTTCAGAAAGTTTTGTCATTCAGCATAGCACACACTAAAGGATATCTAAGGACCTAACCACCTAAATGATAACAGTGTAACACTTAGGCCCCTTTCGAACAGAGGAAAATAAATTGGATTGCACACATCTTTTTTGTGACTTGATGATTGCCTCTTGAACTTTCTTCGTTATGATCACCAACTCTTACTTTATTTTCAGGTTTTAAAGATGAACTAAAGCTTCCTGAATAATATGATGGAGGTGCTGATGTTGATTCCTGAATAGTATAGTTCAACTAAATTTGGCACAAATTTAAAGATTTCTCTGATTAGGTTTTGGTATACATGAATAAGCATAGAATCTAACCTTTTTATCTCATATATAAGATCTCATCTAAAGACAGAGGTGAGCTTTCTTACCCCCAAAACTCTAATAATACGTGGTGTAAAACATTTAATAATTATAACATACCTGAACAGATAAATTATTTTTTTGTATCTTTGGAAGTTCAAGTTATTTTTTTTGGCTCATATAGCAGTATCTTATTGGATAACATTTTTGAAGTGTTTCTAAAAGTTGAGCCTTTGCCCGTCTATATAACTAAGCTTCAGCAGTTTGACCAGTCAAACCTCTAAGAACTACTGAAAAAACAATTATGCAGAACCACAAATTGTTATAAATTTTGGCATACTTTACATTAACCTTACATAATATAGTAGATCACATTTGGGTGTTTTTGTGTGTCTTCCGTCCACTGACATTGCTATAACTTAATAACTTCTAACTATAGTAGACTAATTGTGCAAAAACTGTTTCCAATACCCTTACTAAGTAGAGTTCTTTTTCTGAATGGGTGTCTTAACATGCTTGATTTTGGGCATTTTCAGCTGTAATAGTTTCCTAGATTACTTCGATTACAGTTCAATTCCCAGCTCGTGAAGATCCATATACGGATCAGATTTGAATCCGGCATGATCTTACAAAAAGTCGATCAACCTCTACCATCATATACAATATGCAGAACCAATCTTCCATGTTCAACTCCTATCCTTACTTCTCAAATACTTAATTATCTCACCAAACAGTCTTCATCGTGACAAAAAAAACCTAATCTCACAATATTCTTAGCTTTCTTAGATATGGTTTTGATTGATTAGATCAACTTAAGGCTAGCTGGCTAGGTCACATGCTAACGAACCTAACCATCATCAAGGTGGAATACTAAATCACGATACTAAAAGTTGTAGCTATCACTTAATTTTATATTGAAATTTGACACCACTTATTTAGTCACAACAATGTTGCTGGATAAATAACGAATGTCTTACACTCTTGCATACCATTGCCCTAGCTATCAGATTGTGTCAACGACATTTTCCAATCTAGATCACTTAGACTTTAACATGAAGATAATTAAAATAACAAATCTAAAAATATGACACTTGTTCCAATCTATCTACAAAGGCATTTGCTTATGGCTATATATCTATCTCCTCCAAGGCTCCAAAATTGTAAAAGTATGGGTTTTGATCACACGAAGTAAACACAAAACAATGATTCACGAAATTTACAAAATTAACTATGGGCAGAAAAGCAATTAATATAATCGAAAATATAATATGGGAGTGAATCTGATTTACGTTTGGTTACACAATGATCAGGGTAATTATGTTTTTCTTTGTTAGAATTAAATTACATAATAAACCCTTTTAGTATTTTTAAATTACCCCGCCTTTCAAATTTTTAATCTTTCTTTGACACATGTACTTTTTGGCAGATTAAAAAAAAAGAAAAAAAAAAGAAACGAATTTACAAACAATTCCCAATTAAGGAATTATGTAAGTTTTTTTAATGAAACATATTTAAAATAAATAAATAAAAAATAAAATATATTACCTAATAAGGAATGATTTGATTTTTTTGAAATGAAAAAGTCCTCATTAGGGGTTTTGTTTTATTAGAAAAAGGATAAAACAAACATCAAGTGGGGACTTTTTCATTTCAAAAAAATCAAATCATACCTTATTTATAATTTTACTTAAAGAAAAAGATTATTTTCTTATTAAGTAACATTTTATATTTATCCATAACACAAGTAGAAGATAAATACAAAAAATATAAATAAGATGCAATTAACAATAGAATTAAAATTTTTAAATAATTATCTTTAATAATAAAAAACTATAATTAAACATCATAAATCAAACAAAACAAAGATTAAATTATTTTTTTTAATAAATAAAAATATACGATTCAAAAAAAATTTATAAAAAAACCCGCGCGTGCGCGGGTATTATAACTAGTTGGTTATATGATATGATTTTAAATTAGTTTGGCTTTTATAATTTCAGCTCCTTAATTTTAGGTGTTTGAATTAATGATGGTAAAGATATTGAACATTATCGTAAGGAGAAACAAAATCTAAAAAGGTATTGAGTTCGATAACGGATTTTGTGTGAAGAATGTAGTGAGGATGGCGAGAACCACGTGGCTGTACCCGAAAATGGACACGTATGCTTGTTACTTGTTATGAATCTTTTTTGTCGGTCTAGCCATCCGCGCCATTTTTTTCCCGGATTCTTGACCAAATTCGATAGTATTTTTTTAGATTTTGGTAATTTCTTGCAACCATGTCCAATATTTGTTCATTTTGTAATTTTGTTTTTCATTTATCATACGTATCTAAATTTTGTAAAAAAGTATAAAACTCTAAGAACACTCGCAATAGATTTCTAAATATTTAGAGTCGCCAGATGTGATGATGAGCCTGTTGGAATTATATAACATGACATGCATAAATATAAACAATTAACATCAAGTAAACACATGCAGAAGCGTTATAACAAGATCATATAATATGTAATTTAATTAATCAATATTAATAGTAAACATACCGTAGTGATTCTAGCCCGAACAAGAATCAAGTGATGCAAATCTTCAACTCAAGAACCCTAATTAGGGTTTATGTGGATTATAGAAATTACCCCTTACTTCTTTTATAATTCAATCCAAGATATAACCAATAGTGTGGTTATATCACGTTCTTGTACATACGTACTAAAACAAGTTAAAGTTATGCAAGTAAAACAAAACTTAAACACTTTTGAGCTTCAAAAATTCGACTCCTATAGAGATATAGGTGGATCGATTTTTGCAAGAGAAAAGGAGAGGACACAAGTTATGAGAAAACAATAACCCTTGATGTGTTTATATACTTGAGATAACTTGGAGTTCAAGGCACAAAGGAGGTGGATCCTCCCCTTGGCCGATCGGTTTGGGATCCCTAAACGGATTCCGGAACCTTCTAGTCCTTCCAATTATTCACAAGTAAAAACTATCCTTTTCTTTGTCTAACGGTCGTTAGCCTTTTTCGTTAAATGTTAACGATCGTTAAGTGTTTTAAGTTTATATACTACGTAATAATTAATATAACATTTATATATAATTATTAATCTTTAACTTTCATACGTAAAGTGTGCAATCCCGTGATCTCGAGTTCGATCCTAACACACATCTATTATTTTATCGTTTATAAAACTAACAGATGCCGGAGTGGTCATCAATGCTTGTGAAGTTGTGATCAGTAGTGACGCTAAAGTGACAAATAGTTATTACTGCAATCGATATAGATAACTTCAACATAATTAATATTAAAGGCTTTTGTCAGAACATATTGGGTGAGAAACTTTTCAAATACTGTGAGAAGTAACAAAATAGATCGAAAACTAATCGAACCGAATAACCCAGCCAAACCGGTTCGATCAAAATCGAACCGACCATATTCGGTTCGGTTTTCGATTCTATATATTTATGATTTTCGGTTTCGGTTTGGTTCAAGCCAAAACTGAGAAAAATACACCTAAACCACATAAACCGAACTGAACTGAATAGATCGACACAAAACCGAACCGAACCAAACCGAGTCACTTCAGTTCGGTTCTCGGTTCATGTCTTTCACAAAATCGGTTTTCAAGTCAATTCAGTTCAGTATTGACCTGATGCTCATCCGAATTTTCAAATACTTTTTAAAACATGTGAGATAAATTTGCTCTGCATTTGTTTTAGCATAAATATAATAAAATAATTGTAAGGGTACGACAACCAAGAATGAAAAAGTATATAAACAAGTAGTACACATTGACCACCTTCACATTTGGTCAATCTAAGACCCTAAAAAAACATGTCACAACAACCACCGCCGGCAACCAACAACAACCACCCAAGACCACCACCACTCACCACCACTCAACCACCGGAAGACAGCTGGAAACCACAACAAAGGCCAAAAGTTGTTATAGCTGACTTAAACGTTGACCCTCCTACTGATCCTGACACCCCTTTTGATTCTTTCCCTAGGTATCAATCACATTTTTTTTATACAAAATCTTATCTTGTTATAATGTTTGAAATTATGGTTTGATTGGTTTTTTTATTTTATAAAGATTGTGGTTATTTTGCATTGGTTATTGAGTTGTTTTGTTTGAGTCTGTGTGGCGGTGGGTTCAAACTCTGTGGATCAGTCAGCCGAAAGGTCTTTTAACCTGTAATCTTGATTTTTTTAATATAAAATTTAAAATTCTGTATAAATTTGACATCTTTATACTTAAAGTAACATTTTTGTACCTAAATTTAACATCTTTGTACCTTGATTTGACCTTTGTATATATAAAGTTGACATTTTAGTACTAATTCTGACATTTTTATGCATAAAGTTTAACGTTTTGTACATAAATTTAAGGGCGAATGATTAAAAAAAGTATCATACTTGGCACCATTTCTTTTTATGGGTAGCGAACAAATTTTTTTGCTTTTGTGGGTACTTTCCTTTCAAATTCAATCATTTTTAGGGAACTATGTGACATTTTTGCCCTTCGGGGAAAAATTTCTACGGAGTATTAGCTAAGAGGGGCAAAAATGTCCAAATGTTTCGCAAAATAGCCTAAAACAGAATAATTTGAAAGAAAATTACCCACAAAAGCAAAAAAAATTGTTCGCTATCTACAAAAGAAAATTGTGGCAAGTATAATACCTTTTTTAATCATTTGCCCTAAATTTAAGTATTTAACATTTGTATAAATAAATTTAACATTTTTATGCATAAAAGTTTAACGTTTTGTGTAAATTTATGGTATTTTTATAGATATACTTAAACATTTTTATACATAAATTTAGCATTTTTGTACATAAACTCATAAATTTAACATAATTTTATATAAACGTAACATTTTTATGCACAAAGTTAACACTTTTATACAATATTTGTTGTTTTGGAAAGCTTAATTTGGTTACAAAGTGACTCAGATGGGATAAAATGCCATCTTTTAATGAGTCGAATGTTCTAAAAAGAGTATAAACGCTAAAACAAGACAAGCGAAAAGGTAGGTTGGTGTTTATGCAAATAGCCCATTAAGGATTTATATGTAAATGATCTGTATACTGGTTATATGCGGCTTGAAAATGCAATAATAAGATAGTGACTTTTAAAATGGGATGCCAAACATTGCCTATGTGCATAGTTTCAAAATCTTAATAAATAGGTTTACATTTTTGTAAACAAAGTTAACATTTTTATAAATGCTGCTAACATTTTATACAGAAAATGCTATTTTAGAAAAGCTTATTTTCGTTACAAAGTGACCCAGATGGGATAATAAGTTACTGTATCTTTTTATGAGTCGAATGTACGAAAAGAGTATAAAGACCAAAACCAGACACGTGACAAGGCAGGTTAGTATTTTATGCAAATAACCCGTTTAAGACTTGTGTGTAAATGATCCTTTAATGATTAGATCATCTATGTTACTATAACTAGTTATCTAACCCATAAGTAATAAATGCAGTTATACTGGTTATTTACAACATGAATAGCAATAATCAGATAATCACTTTCGAAACGCGATGCCAAACACTCCCTACGTGTGTAATTGATGTCCTCGTTATAATTGCGCAGGTTTGGTAATGAAGATAACAGTCAAGATAAAGTCAGTTTCTTTGGCAAAGATTGTGATACTATTGAGCTAGACGGTAAACAATCTAAAAAGTTAAGCAAGTCCCGTTCACGAAATGGTAAGATGGAATTCCCTGATTGTGCGGCTGATGCGGAAGGTGATCATAATGGTACAGGTCCCCCGTCATCTCGTGAGGAGAAAGTCAGCAGCCTTAAAACAGTGAGTTATCATTTTAGTTTTATGTCTGTTCATTTATTAAAACTTTTGTAATAATATCTGATATCTGACATACAAATTACTTAATACTTGTAGGGTTTGGTACATGTTGCACGAAAGATGCCAAAGAATGCACATGTTCATTTTATACTTGGCTTAATGTACCAACGAATGGGACAACCACAAAAGGTAATATCTTGACCAATGATTAACTTATTGTATGTGCTGTTTTTGCACTAAATTTGAAGGATTTATTTAGGCGGTTTCTGCATATGAAAAAGCAGAAGAAATCTTGCTTCGTGGCGATGAAGATATTGATAGACCGGAATTGCTTTCATTGGTTCAGACTCATCATGCTCAGGTACATTACACCTTCACACATCCTTATATGTTGGGTAATGGGGTCGGGCGGGCTGGTACAGAAGGTACTATTAAACGAGTAAACGCATGAGGTTTTCCCTGTTGAGTTTACCCGGGAAGGGCGAGTCTTTGACTTAGATTTACGCGGTCTAACCGGGTAGCTCGTGACCGTTTCCGAACCCTTTCCCTGGCCACCCCAAGATATGTACCCAGTGATATTTGAACTCAAGACCTCTTGGGAGGATATCAGGGAGTTAAACCACTAGGCTACTTTGGTGGTGGTTACTGGTTAGTAAGTTTAACTGCCGTAAAAAAAATAGTAAAATACATTATTTTGATAGTTCTTATTGAAACAAACAATTTAAGAGGTTTTATGCATTGTAACAGTGCTTTTGGCGACTTTGATTGTTTTGACATGTTCAACCTGTTTTCTATTCATCTATTTGTTTTTATTTATTTTACATGTTTTATCCGATAGAGATAAAACATAACCTGAACTGACTAAACGGATGAGGTTTTTCCATGTTCAGGTTACCCGGGGAGGGCGAGTCTTTTGACTCAGATGTACGCGGCCTAACCGGGGTATCCCTGTGACCGTTTCCGACCTTCCCTGGCCACCCCCAAATGTGTACCTAGTGAGGTTTGAACCCTTGATCTCTTGTGAGGATGTCAAGTAGGGGTCAGCAAAACCGAGTCAAAACCGAACCAACCTAACTCGGTTCTAACTCGGTTTTGGTTTTTTCCGAATTTTGGTTTCGGGTCGGGTCGGTCCGGTTCGAGAGAAAAAAACCGAGAAAACCAACAAAAACCAAACTGAAACCGAACCGAGAAAAACCGAGTAATTTCGGTTTCGGTTTGGGTTTTTTCCTAGTTTCGGTTTTCTCGGGTCGGGTGGGTTTTGACCCGATGGTCACCCCTCAAGTGCCTTACCGCTAGGCCATTTGGTGGTGGTTATAACCTGAACTGACTGATTTATAATTAGGCGAGTCCAAATTATCTCCTCTATTAACGATGATGTTATTCATTTGGGTTACTTTGCAGTCTATTTTGCTTGGAAGTTCGGAAGATTATGGGCCAGGAAAAGAAGTGGAGGGTAAAGAGCTTGAAGAAATTCTTGGCAAGTTAAACGACTCGATGAGATCTGATGTTAGACAGGCCTCTGTATGGAACACTGTAGGTGTATTGCTACTTAAAGCGGGTCATTTGCAGGTACTAGTGCTTTCTTTTTGATTCGTTTCTACCTAATTACAATATGTATTATGATCTAAGATAACCCTTATTATCTGTACAGAGTGCTATATCAGTACTTTCATCTTTGCTGGCGATTGCCCCTGAAAATTTGGATTGCATAGGGAACCTTGGAATGGCTCATCTTCAAAGGTAATAACTTAAAACTTTGATGTATTTTACTAGTCGATGTGAAATTATTTGCCACTTATACATTTTAAAGCCCACGGAGTGAATGATGAAGCCATTAATTGAACTGTTTATGAGCTTGATAATGTTCAAGAAGCCATTGATGTGAAGTTTAGTGGGTGTTTGGATTTGTTTATAAAAGTGATTATGTGGTATTAAATAATCAGAATAACATAAGCAGCAGAAATAATATAAGCGGTAGAAAATAGTGTTTTGAACTGCTTCTTCTTTTCGAAAATGTGATATCAGATGTTTGAATGTTGGGCAAATTCGGATCATTTAGAAAATTAGTGGATAAATTGACCAAAAATCGCTTTAATGTGAAAAAAAGTAGTGACGGTTTGTGAAATGGAAATGAGTGTCTTTAACATAGGTTAAAGAAAGGGTAAACGTAAGTAATTCTACTTTATTATCCTTAGATAATCCGATTTCTTGCAGCTTGTGATGAACTGATAATCCAACACTGTTTATTTGACCCCTAAATAATCAGGTAATTATAAAAGATAATGCAAATACGAGCACCATTGTAATCTTATTGTTCTTTCCTTCACTGATATGCATGCTTTATATATTATCTTACATCGATTACCACACGAGTTAACTGACATGGCCTTTTGTATCCAGTGGTAACTTGGAGCTTTCAGAAAAATGTTTTCAAGACCTCATCCTAAAAGACCAAAACCATCCCTCCGTTTTTGTAAACTACGCTGCCCTTATTTTGTGTAAATATGGCTCCATAGTCGCAGGTATGCTGCTGCAGCTATTAAATTTTTTTCAACTTATTAAAGATTTAAGATGTTAAGTAGGATGTCTTCAACTTCAACTTTCAGGTGCAGGGGCAAATGGTGACAATGGGGTCTGTGAGGATAGAGATACTGCAGTTAATGTTGCTAAAGAATGTTTATTAGCTGCTGCAAAAGCAGACCCAAAAGGTGCTCATGTGTGGACCAATCTTGCTAACGCGTATTACATGGCTGGTGATCATCACCGCTCTGGCAAGTGTTTGGAGAAGGTCATTATCGTCTCTATTAAAATCATTATGTAAAAGAAATTAACGTTTGTATTTATTGCAATTTGGTCCTTGATGTAATAAAAATCTGTCGTTCAAACCTCAAACCTTTTGTTCTGCAGGCTGCAAAATTAGAATCTAATTGTTTGGCTACTCGATATGCTGTTGCTGTTCACCGAATCCGGGAAGCTGAAAGAGCACAAAATCCTAGTGAACAGCTTTCATGGGCTGGAAATGAAATGGCTTCGATATTAAAGGAAGGAGACTCTTCGGCAGTTGAGCTCCCCATAGCTTGGGCCGGGCTTGCTATGGTTCATAAGGCCCAACATGAAATTGCAGCAGGATTTAAAGTTGAACAAAATGAACTAATGGAGGTTGAAGAACGAGCACTTCACAGTTTAAAGCAGGTAACTTATCCATGAATTCAAAACCATTTATATATTCTTGGTTACACACCTAAAGGTGTCAATATTGGCCCATTTATGCATGAATAGGTCAATTCGGGTTATATTCACTTGTGAAAAACAAACGTTTATATTATATTTTTTCTACTATATTCAGGCAATATCAGAGGATCCAGACGATCCAGTACAGTGGCATCAACTTGGGCTTCATAGTCTTTGTATCCAAGACTTCAAAACATCCCAAACATACCTCAAGGCCGCTGTTGCTCGCGACACAGAATGCTCCTATGCTTGGTCAAACCTAGGTATTTCGCAATTTTATACCAGTTCCTTAATATTTGAAAATGACATGGTTTGACTGAAAAAACTAGAGTTTATTAACCACAAAATAAAGGATTCAAGTGGACTCAAATCAAATTATAAGAGTTCTTTAGGGGGTGTTTGGATGTCTTTTTTTTTCACAATTGTTTCTTAACGTTCATGGCTTTTTAGGCATCTCTCTTCAACTATTGGATTCATCATCTTCACAAGCTGAAGCAGTATATAAACGGGCCTTATCATTGGCAAAGCCTGAAGAGGCACATACCATCTTTTGCAATTTGGGAAACTTATACCGACAGCAAAAGCAATATGAAAGTGCAAAAGCCATGTTTACAAAGTCATTAGATTTGCAGCCTGGTTATGCGCCTGCATATAACAATCTCGGGCTTGTATTTGTTGCTGAGAGGCGATGGGAAGAAGCAAAGTTCTGCTTTAATAAAGCGATTCAAGTTGACCCGTTGCTGGATGCAGCTAAATCAAATATGATTAAAGCGGCTGTTATGTGTAGAGAACATGCACCAATTGTTAATTAGGTTGTATTTTTATGTTGTTTGTTTGAAATAGATTTTTTTTACCTGTCCTGAGATGTTAATTGTTAAGTGTCTGTAATTTGTACATAATATGCATATATGTAGTTATTTAATTTTTGTAGTTTGTTACTAGTTACATGGTTCTAAATTACTTTAATGTTATCTAATGTAGAGTATCAGCATAAAATGATTATGAGTCCCCCAACCAAATGCGACCGAGTCCCCCAACCAAATGAATGATATGGTTGGCTACCTGATTACAATTTCAAGTTGGTTTGTGTTGTTTTTTATTTGTTTTTGTGGGTATTTTTTTGTTGTGGTTGTAGTCGCCTTACTACTTATTTATAGTCTGTGTAGTCTTGGAGAGAAAAAGTTGAGTTGACGCTGATGTGACAGTGGTAAGGTAACCACAAGTTTTGTGGTCACCATTAACATCACTCAAAGAGAACTAGGTGTAGTGGTGACGAATAACATATTATTTGTATGCCACCTTAGCACCCTCTCAATAACACAAATAGCTAAAATACTCTTCCAACAAAAACACTAATAACATGTTATTAGTACCGTGACTCCTACTAAAAATTGCCCACTTAAAAAAAAAAAAAAAAATGCCAATGGCATCTGGCAATCTCTTGTTCAATAATAATAATAATAATAATAATAATAATAATAATAATAAAAAAGAAAAAAAATCCGCCAATCTACCACCATGGTGACAAATGGCATGGGTGTGTGGTGCAGTTTGGCTAACCATTCGTTAGCTAATATCCAATGACACACCAACAACATGCTGCACCGTGCACTCTAAGCATTTATGAGGGCTGAGATGTTGATAGATAACTGATTAACGCGTTTTCATATATAGACATTCATGTGTTTGGTGACATAAACTTAGAGCGCTCGGTAACGTAACGCAAATCATGCGTTAAATGTTAACGCCCCACAAATATGAGCCATGTTAACTTACCGGGGTTCATGGTCAAATGCACGTTAACTTTGTGCGTTAACACCTTAACTTGCGTTAAGGTGACTTGTTTGCTAAAAAAAAAAAAAAAACAAAAAGAAAAAAGAATCCCACCCCCTCTAACGGGGTTGAAATTGAAAATACTAATTGAGGTGGAGGTAAGTTAATGTGAGTTAAATGTAAGTTATGTTACCGGGGTGAAAAATCAAGAGTTAAGTTAAAAGGTAAAAGCTGATGTGGCGTTGAGGTGGTAGTTGGTTAAAAGATAATCCTGTGTTACCTTACCGAGTGCTCTTATAGCTAATTTGCAACTAAACATAAATGGCCAAACACCTATTAATTAACCCCGAGGGATGGTTTAGTGACGGGGTAGTGATTTTCAGAGACGAAAGTTTAATTATCAAAACTTTGAAGCCATTTTTCAACTCTTAGACACATAGTTAGCTCAGTTGGTTCCGAAGAAAATTAACACTTCAAATTAGGGCTAAACACCGAAGGTTCAAAACCGAATCGGACCGACGAAACCGACCGAACCGACAAAAACCGAACTGGACCGACGGCCCGTCGGTTCGGTTTCGGTTTTAGGTTTTACGTGATTTTGGTTTCGGGTCGGTTCGGTTCGGTCCGGTTCGGCCCAAAACCGACAAAAACATGCCAAAATACACATGGACCGACGAATACCGAACCGAACCGACGGCCCATCGGTTCTATTTCGGTTCCGGTTTTTCATGAGTTTCGGTTCTCGGTTTTTTCGGTTCGGGTTGGTTCCGACCCGATGCTCAACTCTACTTCAAATAAATAGTTCTAGTGTTGGGTATGAGCAAAGTTCTCTTTAGCAAAATCCTGAATACTAGTCAATCTTTCCAATTATTTACGTTTTAGGAGTTGGGCAATTTTATTATTATTATTATTATTATTATTATTATTATTATTATTATTATTTAAATGATTGTCTAATTAGCGTCTTTAGGGCACTGGTTAAAAAGAGGGGGACTCACAAAATAGTACCAAAAAAATACGGAGTATATTTTTTATTGAAAATGTGTTAGTCTCTGAATATTTAAAATTTATTTTGATACTATTTTATGAGTCCTCTTTCTTTTTAACCAGTGTCCTAAGGGCACTAGTTAAACAATCCTTTTTTTAATAACAAAGAGCTAGATTAAGGGTTTGTTTGATAACAAGCCATGTAGTAATGTAGTTGTATTTATGATTATAAAGTATAAAACAAAGAGCTAGATTAAGGGTCTGTTTGATAACAAGCTATATAAAATAACATAGTTGTGTTTGTGATTATAAAGTATAAAATAATGTAAAAGCTAAACAATTTTTTTAACCACATTTGAAATTTTGCATTTTTATTAAAAGTAAAACACTCTCATAGAAATAAAACATAATTTAACACTTTGATTTTTTATGAGTTAAAAGAACAAACAACATCAGGGCCTAAAAGTAAAAACCCCTTAACCAATCCAACAATAAGACCACCGGAGCTAACCAGAATCCGGTGAGCGATCATCAGGATCAAAACAAAATGAAACGCTTCTTTCAACCAGTACAAAAAGACACTTGTTCCAAGAAACCCAACAATGCTGAAACAAAAACAAACCCAGAAGATGAAGATACAAAAAAGAAGACCCAACAAGAACAAAAAGGAGAACCCAGAAAGTTTGTAACTTGGAATGCAAACAGCTTTCTTCTCAGAGTCAAGAACAACTGGCCTGAGTTTACTAGCTTCATTGACACCATTGATCCTGATGTCATTGCTATACAGGTGCTGGACCTTTTTGCCTTATGCTACTAATAATTTTGTAAATTTATTTATTGCTTTTGTTTTTTGTGAATTTTTATGAGTTTGGTGAAATGGGTTGTTTAGATTAGCTTGTTATATGGGTTAGTTCAATGGCGAAAGCACGACTATAAGAGACTAGGTTTAATTAAACGAGAGATGTAACAAAAAATTATAGGACCCGGTTCATTTCGGAGAAATAGGGACTTTTGACAATATATTACGCTATACGGCAAAAGTCCACTAGGTTCACGGAAACCCCCTTGTGTCCGCCCCTGGATTTATCTCGGCTTATTGAGATTTAGAGAAGCTGATACACACACATTTTATAGGGGGTGTTTGTTTAGGCTTATTTTTCGGCTTATGAGCTTTTGTGATTTCAGTTTTTGTTTCGTAAGCTCAATTTTCCAGCTTATTTTAAAACTTATGGGCTTATTAAGTTATTATGGTGTGGTAAGCTTATATAAGTCCATAGCTCTTAAAATAAACCGGAAAAAAATGGGCTTAAAAAACACAAACCGGAATCACATAAGCTCAAAAATAAGCTTAAATAGACACCCCAATAGTTTATGAGCTTATTACATTGAGTTTACGGACTTACGTAAGTTTTGTTGGGTGTGTTTTGCATTGCGTTTGGAAGTGATTATATGAGTTTTCGTTTTCAGGTAGCAAATAATTAATTTATGGTGTTAAGTTTAGTGCTAATTAGCTTAAAGATGTATCAAAGCATAACGGAGGAGATAGGGTTTTGACTTGCTTATGCTGTATCAAAACTTAATTAGTTGTTTTCGAGTGTTTGGGAAATCCTGATTTTAGAGGTAAAAGTGCTCTGATGTGAATTAGCCTATCGAAAAGACTCAAATAAGCTGATGTTAAACACAACAGCTTCTTGAAAACAACTTAAATGAGCTGATAAGCTCATAAGCTATATAAATAAGCAGTCCCAACCACCCACTTAAACATCTGATTCACAGCTTCAAACAAAAGAAACAGCAGAACCTCTAATAGTACAACTTGTAATTTGATTTTGGTTATTTGATATCACACAATCACATTAATGCCAACCCCCCCCCCCCCCCCCCCCCCCCAACTTTTGGCACCGTTGGGTTAGTGATTAGTTTTTGTTGCATAAGTAATGTTTAACATTACAAAAAGTATGTTGCTGATATTCATCTATACGGATGTAGGAAGTAAGGATGCCTGCAGCTGGCGCCAAAGGTGCTCCTAAGAACCCAAGAGAGTTAAAGGACGATAACAATGCTTCACGAGAAGAAAAACTGGTATGTCATAATATATGTTATATTTTGTTGATTTGATAAGAATTACCTTCTCCGTTACAAAAGAAAATAATAACTCTATCTAGTTTTAGAAGTGTTTAGGATGCATACAAACTTTCAAGAAACATTTACATTAAACTTGCATAAGAAGTAAGAGTCGAACTTACGTAACTAATTAGAAGTTTACATATACTAGACAGTTATTCTAATGATCACAACTTCAAACAGCAGATGCACACCCAAGCAATATCTCCAGCAGTGTGTTTTGTTACAGCTAATATCTCCATATCAAATAATACTCCGTAACTTTCATAAATGTAATGCGTAACAAATTTTGCAGATTATAACACGGGCACTATCAGGTCCAACCTTCAGAAAATACGATGTATGGTGGTCTCTTTCTGATTCAAAGTATGCTGGAACTGCTTTGTTTGTAAAGAAGTGTTTTCCTCCAAAGAAGGTTTCGTTTAATCTAGATGGCTCAGGTAACTTTAATTAATATATATACGAAGACTTGTGTTTTCTGATTGTTGTGGCTGATGAGAAATAACATCATTAAAGCATTGGCTTGTCTTATGAAAATTTATAATTGACGAAATGACTTTTTGTTTTATTCATAGTTTCCAAGCATGAAGCAGATGGCAGAGTTATTATTGCTGAATTTGAATCATTCCGTATAATGAATACGTATGTGCCAAACAATGGCTGGAAAGATGAAGAAACCGCGTTTCAAAGGAGAAGAAAATGGGATAAAAGAATGAAAGAATTCGTCTTGCAATCTACTGATAAACCACTTATCTGGTGTGGTGATCTTAATGTTAGGTACCTTTTTTTTGTGTGGCTAAAATCTGTTTCTGAGTGCTTCTTTGTTCAAGTATTTATATTATCAGGCATGTGCATATGTTATTAGCATAATTCGTCCCCTGAAATTGTTGCTCATCAGTGATATTTTCCGATAGTTTCTTTCTAAAGATGGTATAATTTTGGCAGTCACGAAGAGATTGATGTAAGTCATCCAGACTTTTTCCAGACTGCAAAGCTTAACGGTTATGTTCCTCCAAACAAAGAGGTGATGTACTTCTTTAATTTGGTATTCTATACTTACAACTATATGCCCTCTTAATGTTCTTATGTAGTTTTCCAAAAAAAAAAAAAAAAAAAAAAAAAAAAAATGAAGAAAGAAATTCACATCTGGTTTGAGGTTCAAATTATGTTGTTTGACTTTCAAGAGAAGACTTTTTTTTTTCACAGATTTTAATTATAATAGATTTGAAATCAGCCGCTGATTTTAATCTCAAGAACTAACTTTAATTGTCGACTGCAGGATTGTGGGCAACCAGGCTTTACCTTGTCTGAGAGGAAGCGCTTCGGTTCCATTTTAAAAGAGTATGCATAGTCTTCAGAGTTTTCACGGTTATTATATTATTTCATTGAAAGCGGTGGACCCATTTATCATTATTTTTTTCATTGCTGGCCTATCATGTATTGATTTCAGGGGAAAGTTAATAGATGCATATAGATATCTCCACAATGACAAAGATATGGAACGTGGCTTTTCATGGTCTGGAAACCCTATCGGAAAGTATGTGCTTTTAGTAGATATGAAAAATGTTTCAAGTTTATCGTTTTTCTAGCGTTATTTTTTTTTATTAATTTATTATTATTTCCATCATTTTTTTTCAGGTATCGTGGTAAAAGAATGAGAATAGACTATCATTTAGTGTCAGAAGAACTTAAGGATAAGATTGTCAAGTGCGAGATGCATGGGCAAGGGATTGAATTGGAGGGTATAATTCTATTGTATTTTAAATGTCTATAAATGGTTAATGGTTTGCTGTCAAGTATTGCTTTTCGTTTGAGTTGTATCACACAATGTATGCTGATTTTCTCGCAGGATTTTATGGGAGTGATCATTGTCCTGTTTCCCTCGAGCTTGCCGAGCCAACCCTTGATGCTAATAATAACAGTGAAAATTTGAACTCAGAGTGATTTCACTGCTGACATTTTGTACACAAACTAGCGTCAATTGGTCTTAAGCTACGTATCTGGTAGTGAATTTGTTTTAGGATTGATGTCATGAGGGCTATGGTTAACGTTAGCATGAAGTGGTTGTATTTATCAATCATTAATCAGAAACTCTCTAGTCGTTTCATGAAACTGAGTATTAGGAATTAGGATATTGTAGCAAGGACTATTACCATGATCTGTGTTTTCTATTGCTAACTATTAGATGTGTTTCGCCTTGGAAAACATATATGCATAGTTTGGCGAATATATAGTAGAATGAGCATAGGTTTAGGACTGTAGGTTATGGTACCACTTGTCGGGGTGGAGCCTATGGAGGTTGTGGTGAAGTGTTTTCATTAAGTAATATCCTTCGACACACATGCACACTCTCATCACCTCTATCTTTGCATCATTTTCTTTCTTTTCCTCTAAACTTTTTCTATTTTTCTCACATTCGGACTCAACCCCTGCAACTGGAAAGAAACCCTTTTTCCCGCAAAGTGAGGTTGGTGTTTCGTCGATTCCCACTAGGGAAAACCCCTTTTCTGCTTGGTTCCCTGCTACGCGCATCTACACTTGTACATTATCTCTTAGTATGCTGGAGTGTCATCTAATGCTTTGATAAATTTATCCAAGATGATACAGTAAAGGATCTTAAATTCTCGATAACTAAAAAGAGTTGAGCAATAGTAGTTGTTTTGGTATTAAAAAAAAATAATAATAAAAAAAAAATGTATATTTAAATTTATTACAAATATCTACTTTCACCAAATTGAATAACCAATATCAACACTATTTTTTTCACATTACAAAAATGGACATGGCGAGCAAATACATTTTTGCTTGGCACTTACACGTGTAACGAGCATATGACTTATTTCATAAAATGGCATGGACTCATGGAGAGCAAAATGGATGGTAAGCAAAGTATTTTGCTTGTCACTTACACGTGTGACGAGCATATGACTTATTTCTTAAAATGGCATGGAGAGCAAAATGGATGGCTTGCCACTTACATGTGTCTCAAGCAAAATGACACGACAAGCAAATAAGTGGTGGAGCAAACTTGTTTTGCTCGCTATGTTTTATTTCGTAACACAAACTTCAATGAAGATATTGGTAAAACGGTTTTCGAAAAGTCCATACTAGAAATTTTCACTTGTTATTTCTTCACTTTCTTTTCTAGAAAAAAAGATTGAAAATGCAACTTCTTTTCGTTTTTTGTTCTTTTTTTCTGTTTTAAATCATTTTCATTTCTTTATATCCACCCATTGAGTTTGTTTCTCCTAGTTAATGCTTATGGTTGAAAGCCATGATGCGAAAGTAAATGCAAACTTGTTTACTAAAAAGAGTGATTTTCCTCTTGGACACACTACCGTCTTGTCCTACTACTAAATATAGTAGTTTCTTGCATGGGGACTCTAATAATTATATTCTTGTAATCAATGTATGTAATATTTTGCATCCAATTAATCATTTCTTATAGAAACAAACCAATGAAAGTCATCTAAAAAATGTGTCAGAAAATTAGTTTAAATTTTACATTATGAAATCGCTTAAGCAAGACTCAATATAGTAACAATTTGACTCTTGTACTTTTGTAAAAACAACACTTAGTATCAAAACAACCATTAACGAACAATGATGTTTCTATGTCTAATCACACCTCTCATATTTACAATCACTAGATGTGCTTATGGTTAGCAAAACTCTTTCATTAAATGTATTTTATCAACTAATTTGATAACGAAGAAGAACAAGTGGGTTGAGAAACTAACTTAGGGTTTTTTTTTTTTTTTTTTTTTTTTTGCTTGCTAAAAGTTCAGTGGGTCCCTGCTCTGTTAATGACTCTTAATGCGGAGGAGCTTCATTTTCACACTCTATACAAGTATACATATAGAGGATTTAGTAGAATTTGTGAGCCCAAATAAGAAAACTAATAATATCAAATAGATGGATCTCACATTCCTTCCACTAAAAAAAAAAGAAACACCCCCTTAGTAGATATATTGAATCTACTTGCCACAATTATAATCACCAAAGTTGAAAATTTGTTAAAGAAATAATTTTCAAAACTATAAACAAGTTTATTACGCAAAATATGAGTAAGAGTCCTCTTCAACCTTTTGTAAATATTTAGCTCTTGAACCATCAATTGTTCTTAAGTATTATTTGTAGCAAGCAAAACCTTGTAAATTTCATCTATCTCTACTCAATTACGTTAACTCTTTAAGTTCAATACAAAGTTCTTTGAGATGAAATTCTATAATACATATTATATACTTGGTACAAATGAAATTAACGAGTATCTGATAACCCGCGCATTGCGATGGATAGCTTCAAGACATTTTATGTCATAATCACTTAAAACTGTTTTAATTTCTTTAATTTTGTTTGCACTTGGAATATGATTTGACTAAATTTTTATATGCTTTTGCGATTTATGAAAGTTTGCAAAAGTCATAAAAATAATAGGACCTCGTGTGGACTTATATTATATGTTCAATGATTTGTTGTTTTTAGGAAGATATTATGCTTATTATGATTCAATGATTTGTTGTATTTTGTATTTTTAGTTACGACGATACTTTCAAATTGTTTGTTTATATTTGACAATTGAGAGTGAAAAATGAGATTTTGTTTGGTTACAAAAATATGCCAATGACATTTCTTGAAAATTTTACCATTTGAAAGAATTTTGTGAAATTTATGGTTTTAGAGGGGCTTTACAAATCTTGAAGTTTTAATTTTAGTTATAAAACCATGCCTTTTAGGATATTCTACAAAATTTATATCATTCGAGGGGGTTTTACAAAGAGTGTTTACCAATCTTAGAACGAAAAGAATTTCTAAATGAAATTCCAAACTCATCAATAGCAAAATCGTAACTTATAATTCTGTCTGCATCTCGTTTTAGACCAGCGCCCATGGCAGTCAAGAAACCCCCATCAGCCCCATGAATAGTCGCAATGACCTTACACCAAATAGCATGCTTTTCACAATGGAAATTCCACCACCATTTTCTAAGAAGACTTAGGTTCTTTGCCTTAACACTCCCGACACCCAAACCACCTAAATCAAAGCTTACTAAGATGGTTTTCCATTTGACCCATATAAGTCCCTTTTTTCCCTTTTTTGAAACCATAAAGAACCGACTTCTAACTCTTTCAAGGGTAACCATAACTTTATTTGGTGCTCTATACAAAGACATAATATAGAGGAAGGAGTCCTAGAATCGACTTCATGAGGGTAAATCACCCACCAATGGAGATGGAATTTGCCTTTCATAAGGAAAGGCGTTTTGTAAATTTATCCACCTTCTCGGACCAACTACAACACCTTGACATATCTTTACCTATCGAAAGACTTAAATAAGTGAAAAAATGATACCACTATACTCTTTTAACTAATTAAATATCATCACTAAACTTTTTTTCTTTGATTGGTTTATGTTAGTGCAAATATTACGATATTTAATCTATACAGTCTTGTTTGTTTTGATTGATGACAAACGTATAACTTGATACATAACGTAAAATGTATAAGTTACTTGTAATCATAGTTTGTCTCAACATACATTCAACACCGCTCAACGTCTCGAGTCGTCGTATGCTACAACACATGTTCGTACATGTTTGTTATGTAGCATTATGATCAAACCTCTTGACCAACCATTTAGAATGACTAAAATACTTTTAGGGTCTTTAAGTATTTTAGGTGTCAAAGTGAACTTTAGGTGTCAAACAGAATAAGTGTCACTTTAGGTGTTAAAGTAATATTAGTAAGTTTTACAAATGATAAAAATGTGATGACATTAGGAATCAAACATTTTTAGTAACTCATTAACTTACTATAACAACATTACTTAGGTAATATATACATTTTACAAGTTTACTTTCATATATATTTTTTAATCTTTAAATAGAAATATATATATACATCACATCATGTGCATTTATGGAAAGGTTGAGTGTTTGACTTTCTATAAGACCTCTTACACATTTTGGAAGGATTCCAACTTTATTTATTGTGTGTTTGACTAGAAGTAACTTGATGTGACATTGTTAGATATGAAAAGTTATTGTAAATAGTAGTCTGTCTGTTCCGGCGGAACCTTCGGGCATAACGGATGGAACCCTCAAAAAGGTTTCGCCTGATCCGTGGGTCTGCTGAAGCCTTTGGCTATAAATAGCAGCCCATGGTCTTCTCATTAGGTTGATGACTTCACACATAGATTCTCTCTATCATAAAACACATATCTAGATCAGTAGCAAACAATGTAGAAACACACTTGAGTCACCCTTTCAATAATGATCATTTTTGCTTCTAACATTCATCTTTGTTGTAAGCATATCATACTTCATGATCCATCAAGAAGGTTACAAGATCTTGAAGTCATCATTCATTAAAACATTCCAACATATGAAGATTCAAGGGCACTTGACATCCTCAATGGTTGAAGACTTCTTATTCAAGAAGTTCATGTAGATTAGGCATGCATATCCATTAGACTTTTATGTCATGGATTATCATTGTATTATCACAATATAGATTAGATGGTTTATGTGTTTGTGCCATAAAACACAAGGTTTTTATGTTGGGCCACAAAACGTAGCGGGAGTGGTTGTACCCTTGGTAAAGAACTCGACATCTAGCTTAATGTCGGAAATATTGTATAAGCGACGATAGGAGTGGTGGTACCTTGTAAAAGAACTCGGTATCTAGCTTTGTACCGGATAAAGTGTAAGCGACGATTGTAAGGTTTTCTCCGCCGAGAAGGGAGGTTGTTGATCTAGTGAAGTAACTCTCGAGTTGGGTACTCGAGAAGTGGAGTAGGGCGGAGAGGAGATCTGTGACTGAACCACTATAAATCCTCATGTTCGGTTTGCACTTTCCTTTTACTTATTACTTTACTTTAATGTCTGCATTATGTGATTGTTTGTGTTGTGACTTGTTGATTGTAGTTGTGTGATAACATGTTTTAAGTTATGTTAGTTATAAACTACAAGTAACATCTTTCATATTAGAACAAGCTAAAAATAAACATTTGATACAACAAGTTTAAAATTTTTAAACAGTAAACTATTCAACCTATTCTAGTTTTCCACAGTTTACATAAAAGAGTCCGGATAAAAATTTGAGGAGGGTTGGGATCAATGTTGCAAAAAACGGTCTACAAGGCCTTGTAATCGCCGATTCCAAGCTACAAGGCCCTGGAACTTGGAGACATTTATAAGGAAGTCGGCCGATTAATCGGTGATTACAAGGTTTTGGGCCGATTAATCGGCTAAAAAATGCAACTTGGCCCTCAACCACCTCAGGGCCGATTCACGATTTTTGCAACATTGGTTGGGATAAGTGCCTCCAAATTAAAATTGAGTGAAAATAATTTTGGGACCTAGTGTAACAAATTAGCTAAAGACAAAAGAATAAGGGATGTGTTAACCGGGCGGGCTCTATGCCTAGCCCGGTCAACATAGGCTGCAGAAATCTGACATTTTGTCTTTTAGCTGTCTTTTTTTTTTTTTTTTTTTTTTTTTTTGCTTTTGTCTAAAGTTAATTTTTTTCTTTTTTTTGTCTAAAGTTAATTTTTGTCCATATTTTGTTTTTTTTTTTGTCTAAAGTTATTTTTTTTGTCCAAATATTTTTGTCCAATTGTCCAAGTGCTAATACAGCAGGTCAAGTGCAAAAACACAAGCAGGTTATTCGACACAGGCTCGGACTAACACGTAATCGTCATCGCCTTATTCGGTTTTTAAAAATATGTTAGGCTCGGATATGAAGGTTGCAAAGTGATAAAAATATCACTTTGCCATGCCATTCGGTTTTAAAAACCATTCGTCATCGCCTATAAGTAAACCATTTGTCCAAGTGCAGATACACAACCAAGTGCAGATACAAAAACCATGGGTCCAACTGCAGATACACAACCAAGTGCACAACCAAGTGCAGATACAAAACCATGGGTCCAACTGCAAGTGCACAACCAAGTGCAGATACAAAACCATGGGTCCAACTGCAAGTGCACAACCAAGTGCAGATACACAACCAAGTGCACAACCAAGTTCAGATACAAAACCATGGGTCCAACTGCAAGTGCACAACCAAGTGCAGATACAAAACCATGGGTCCAACTGCAAGTGCACAACCAAGTTCAGATACACAACCAAGTGCACAACCAAGTTCAGATACAAAACCATGGGTCCAACTGCAGATACACAACCAAGTGCACAACCAAAGATACACAGCAGGTCCAAGTGCAAACAATTGCACAAGTGCTAACACAAGCAGGTTATTCCACACAAAGGCTCAGATATCATCATCGCCTTATAGTCTCAAGCTCAAAAGGTAACAAGGTCACATAATCATCAACAGTAAGATTCTCAAAGTACCAAGGTCACAAGCTCACAGTAAGATCCGACACAAGGTAACAAGGTCACAAGGTCAAAACTGCCACAGTAAGATTCTCAAGATTATAAGATCCGACACAAGGTAACAAGGTCACAAGCTCAAAAGTGCCACAGTAAGAAGATTTCACAACAAAGCAGTATCACAAGATTGGACACAAAGCTCAAAAGTAAGATTCTCACAAGGTCACAAGCTCAACAGTATAAGGGAGGTGTTATACTCAAAGGTCCCCATTATAAAATGCAAGTGAAACAAAGCAGCCAAGTGAAACAAATCAGACAAGTGAAACAAAGCAGCTCAAAAGTAAGATTCTCACAAGGTCACATTCTCACAAGGTCACAGATTCACAACGAAGCAGCCAAGTGAAACAAAGCAGCTCAAAGGTCACATTCTCAAAAGGTCACAGCTTCACAACGAAGCAGCCAAGTGAAACAAAGCAAGCATCAGATTATACACAAAACTGCATAAATGTCTCAATCACAATTTTACACACAAGAGGTAATCTCCATTTTACATATTAAAAAGGCATCGAGATAAGAGTAGGCTCAGATTATAATAGTTTCACATTACCAAGATATATCATATATGGCTGCACAGTGAATGCCATGCCAAAAATATGTTAGGCTCGGATATGAAAGTCACAAAGTGATAAAATATCTTTTCTATTCTATCATATATGGCTGCAAAGTGATAAAAATATCACTTTGCCATGCCAAAATCATTTTTTTTTTAAATCATCATCGCCCTATCTCGTTTAATGTTTAACAAACAAGCCAAGTAGAGAGGGTTTGATTAATAGAAATAGGGCCGTGAGAATAACCATACCAACAAGCCTAGTTTTTAGCAACTAAGCAGTAACAAGCAAAGTTTTGAGCAACTAAGCCAAGTAACAAGCAACTAAGCCAATCATAGCCATCACCAACAAGCCAAGTTTTAGCAACTAAGCAGTAAAAATATAAACCAACATAGCCATCACCAACTATCACCATAAACCAACAATCACCATAAACCAACAATCACCATAAAAATATAACAAGTTCTTAGTTTAGATCTAAAAAAAATAGATCAAAAAAATACAGAGTTCTTACCAAGGGGTAGGTTATTCTCACGGGCCATATTTCTATTAACCAAACCCTCCCTAAACCAACAATCACCATGAACATCACCACCAAACCACCACAGTTTTAGATCTAAACAGATCTAAACCAACAATCACCATAAAATCACCATGAAACCACCACGGTTTTAGATCTAAACAGATCTAACCGCAAAAAAAGTAATAATACTCTTCAAAACCGCGTTTCACCCACGGTTTTATCCCATAAACATCACCATCAAACCACCACAAATCACCATCAACATCACGTTAACTAGATCTCAAGTTTTAGATCTAGACGTGTGTTGTTAGTGATAGAGAGAGAGAGAGAGTGGATTGTTTGAGTGAGTGAGTGAGAGAGTGGATTGAGTGAATGAGTGAGTGAGAGAGATAAAACCGTGGAACGGTTTAGTAAAACCGTGGGTGAACCCGTGGTTTTGAAGAGTATTATTACCTTCTTTTTTTTTTTTTTTTTTTTTTTTTTTTGTAATATATATACTTTTTACAAATAAATACTCTTCAAATAAAAAAAAGTATATATACTTTTAAAAAAAAAAAAAAAAAACAAAAAAAAAGTAGTATTTGTAGATGGCATATACAGCAAAATCTAGCTAAGTTTTGCAAAAATAAATTCAGTGACCAAAAAGAGTATGAGTCCGTTAAAAAACGATGGGATTGGATGGTTAAAGCTCCGACATTCGAATCGTTCAGGCAACATTATCAACGCCTACAACAGAAATTGGTCGACCATCCGGGTACTTAATTATTAATTATTAATTATTTTAATAAAAAAGCACCCGAATGACCTTTTATTAATTCATGGTTTTTTTGCAGATGTCGCTGAGTATCTGTATAACACGTGGCTGCGACAATACGCACCCAAGTTTGTCTCGTATATTACTGACCAATATCGCTCTTACGGCCAGTCAACAACGTGCAGAGTTGAGGCTCACCACGCGTTGTTGAAATTATATTTGGACGGCACACAATCGAAATTAGACATGTTGTTATGGTCAATTGATAAGATTCTCATTGCACAAGAAACTGGGATAAAAGAGAGTTTTAATAGAAGCATGAACGAGAGACTAAATCATTGTAATGTTGATATATTTGAAGAATTGTGGTATAAAGTTTCCAAACATGCTTTCACTCTCATGTACGGAGAACTCCAACTGTCGATCACACCAGACAAATGTAGCCATAAGTTGATGTCAATTCACGGACTACCATGCTTTCACATCATGCAATACTATGTATATAATGGTAAGTATATTAAATTTATAACTATCAAGTTGTTTCCCCCACTATTATCAGTAATTTACATAAGTCGCTTTTACTGAATTCAGGACGCCCCATTCCACTGGATGAAATTCCTATTTTTTGGAGAACCCTATCTGTTCCGTGGCCTGTTATCAATAGGCCTCCGCCTGAAGATGGCTATTCCAATGAAGCTGGTGATGATGATGATGATACTTCGTTTAACAATGGCGTGCAACAATTCAAGAATATTTTTAGCAAATCAACGTCGTTTGTCAAGAAAAATATGTTAACGAAGTTGAGAGAGATATTCCAACCTGAAGTTGTTGACACCCGTGAACCAGCTATTCAAAAAAATACCCGTGGTCGTCCGAGCGCAAAGGACAAAAAGGGCAAGGCTACACAAGACCCGGACTTGAATGAAGTCCCTGACTTGAATGAAGTCCCTGACTTGAATGAAGTCCCGGACTTTGATGAAGTACCAATCGTAGATCGCCGAAGAAGTACGAATTCAAGATCTACAAAAGTGCCGAACATGCGGAAAGAACCTGCAAGACATAGCTCTTACACGGGTGATACTCTACGCCACAGATTTTATGCTGGAGATACTGTGAGCAATGCGTTTATTAAGGCTATTCCACCTGTTTTCCGTCCACTCGTAATAAGCATACATAATGTTGAGGGTGATGGAAATTGTGGGTTTCGGTGCGTTGCCCACTGTATTGTTCAAAACGAAAATAGGTGGGACGAAGTCAGAGGTATGTTATTGCAAGAGTTAGATTATCATAGGCAAAGATACCTAGATATGTACCTCCAACAAGACTTTAACCGACTTTGGTATACAATAAACTGGTTCAATGGACCTGCACCTAACGATCGCTGGATGGTGATGCCACTCACGGGGCCGGTTATCGCTTCAAGCATTCACCGGCCTGTTGTATTTATATCCGATCAAGGTTGGAACACATGTTTTCCGCTTTTTACCAGGCCAAACTCATCACAAGGAACCGACCCCATTGTGATTGCCCGTGTGGGTGCTCACTACATTGTACTGACGCTCGACAGAGATTTTCGACTACCATATATCCACCCACAATGGAGGCATTTCAGAGAGCCAGTTGCAGCCGAATGGGAAACTTTGTATCAAGATCGACTAATGGTTCATTGATTTATGTTGTAAATAATAGAGACACCGACAAAACCATTGTAAATGATTACTGATTTATGTTGTAAATAATAGAGACACCGACAAAACCATTGTAAACATAGTGAATCATATGTTGTAAATGATTATTCAACATTGTTTAAATGTTAATTGTTTGAAACTTAAAAGTCTGCTTTTTTGTAGAGTGTTAGTTCTGCACCAGTTATTATTACTTTGTTTAAATTAGTAATAACATTATTGATTGCTGATGTAAATTATTATGCAAATTCTTTGGTCAGATGAGCCAAGGAAATCCTTTCTGGTGCCGATGTAATAGAGGATTTATTGTAGAACGGAAATCCTGGCAAGATGGTAGTCGTGGGCGACTGTTTTATGCATGTCCTCTTTCAGTGGTAAATAATCATACGTTTGCTAAAAATAATAATTTGTTTGTTAAAAATACATTTCTTATTATTTTCTTAACATGTAACAGCCAGGTACAAACGACTATGGGTGTCGATACTTCAAGTGGAAAGACGAATTTGAAGCAGAGCACTTTAGTCAAGCCTCTTCTTCAACGCATTGCTCAAAGTGCGTTGCTACAAAAAATGAGAACAAGTTGTTGAAGCAAAGAATAAAAGCGCTGGAAATGGAATTAGAAATGGCAAGGAATCCTGATGATCACGCTTGTCAGTCAAGTGCCCGGCTCCATGATCTTTTAAATGATTTGAATAATCTTCATATGTCGTAAATGTTGTTGTTTTTTAAATAATGTGTTAACGTTGTTGTTTAATTGAATAATAACATTTGTTGTCATAGTCGTTTAATGTAGTAATATTTAACATGATATCATACAAAACATTATACATATACAAAACATTATTAAACACAAATATACCAAACATTATACATATACATTACATTATTATACATATATACATATACTCCTTTTTTATTTAAAAAAAAAAAAAAAAAAAAAAAATAAGAAACAAACAATCACTACACGACAAAAACAAGTAAAAAACAAAAAAAAAGGTGGGCTAGAAGTTTAGAGATACATATACTCCTTTTTTATTTAAAAAAAAAAATAAAAAAAAATAAGAAACAAACAATCACTACACGACAAAAACAAGTAAAAAACAAAAAAAAAGGTGGGCTAGAAGTTTAGAGAGGGTTTGGTTAATGAAAATAGGGCCCGTGAGAATAACGTACCCAAGAATAAAATGAAATGTCCTTTAATCCGTGCAATCACACGTTTCACACCTATTCTATTACATTAAAAACATATTTTCTCTTTCAAAGACACGCATTCATCTTCTTTTCTTTTTTACAACACAACACAAACATAAACCCTCTTTTACATTCATACATACACACACACACACACACATCACTTATGTTCAGCTAAAAAAAATAATAATGGATACATTACACCCAAACACACAATCTGACCACACCCTTATTCAAGCTCTTTCCCAAGAGCTTGAAACCCTAGTTTTATCTCATGATCCCTTGAAGGAAATTAGGGTTTTAGGAGATGAGGATCTTGGTCAAAAAGTTAGGGTTTTGGAAAAAGATGAGGTTTTGGACATGGGTTTTTTAAAGGGTGGTGGGAAATGTGAAGATCTTGGTGATTTGAGTGGGAAAGATGGGATCTTGAAGGTTAGTGATGGTGATCATGGAGATGTTTTGGAGGGAAAAGATGGGGTGGTTTTGGTTGAAAATGGTGGTGGAAATCTTGGAAATGAAAATGGTGGTTATGGCGGCGAAAAGGGCGAAAATGTTGTTTATGGCGAAAAGGGCGAAAATTTTAGTTCTGGTGAAATTGTTAGTTATGGTAGTTATGGTGAAAAGGGTGAAAATGTTAGTCATGGCGAAAAAAATGAAAATTTTAGTTCTGGTGAAATTGTTAGTTATGGCAGTAATGGTGAAAATGTTGGTTATGGCGGTTATGGTGAAAAGGGTGAAAATGTTGATTATGGCGGTTATAATGAAAAGGGCGAAAATATTAGTTATGGTGTTTATGGTGAAAAGGGTGAAAATGCAAGTTATGGTGAAAATGTAGATGGTGGTTATGATGGTAGTTACGGGGATTATGGTGAAAAGGGTAAAAATTTTGAGCATGAAAATGTTGATGGTGGTGGTTATGATGGTAATTATGGCGGTTATGGTGGTGGTTGGGAAGAACGTGGATCAGGGAATACTAAAAATGTTGTAGATGGTGATGATGACGATGATGAAGATGGAATAAGGAGTTATCATTATCCGTTAAGACCTGATGCTGAGGATTGTTCGTATTATATGCGAACCGGGATGTGTAAGTTTGGGTCGAATTGCAAGTTTAACCATCCTTTAAGAAAGAGGAATCAGGTTTGTGATTGATGATTTGATTGTATATGAGGTTTGGTCTTGTGTTTGTTAGGTTTGTTGAAAATGTGTTTGTTTGTTTGGCAGGGCCCTAAGGTGACAAGGAAGCAAAAGGATGAGAATTTCGAGAGGCTTGGGGCGCAGCAGATTGAGTGCAAGGTTTATTCACCATCGTTTGTTCTTATATGATATGTATCTGTGTGCATATTCTTTTGTCTTATGTGTTGTTATGACAAGTAATGAGTTTATAGCTTCATGTCTAGTGCTAATGCTTGTTTTACCTGTGAAGTTATATAATTAATGCTATGGGGTCCTGATATATATCAGGACAAGATATAAGATATGACATTGTCATCATTCGTCTTTTAGTCTCTTAACTGTATAGCTAATCATGATAACATTAACTCGATAACACGTACTTTAGTTGAAGCTTGGCAAGATTTAACGTCAGGTATGTGGAGTTTCCTTATGCACTTGCGGTATCTTATTATAGTTTTGGTGTCTCATTTAGGACCAGTAGGTATTGGTGGATCACCATAGCATGTTTACTTGGTCAATTATTAAGTGCATATTTTGTTGTTAAGCTGATTCTCGATAACTCTTGCCTTGTTTAGCTAAATTAGTTTTCTAAGTCCATCTTTACAGAGAACACCCATTGATACAATGTATCCCTGTTAACGGGGTTGCTTCAAGTACTTAAACACAATGTTTTAACGAAGTTCCATTATGTCAAGCATTGGCAATTTTTGTGGTTAGATATGTAATTGTGTAATGGAACACTTAGATGCATGTCCAAAAGCTGTCGATACTTCCTTCATTTTTTATATATTGGTGTGTGGTGTACACAAGTTAATGCAATATGCACGGTACATTGGTGTCTTGATGATTTTACACCTTGTTACAAACTTGACTCGAGTTTGCTGCAGTACTTTTCATCATCTGGAGGTTGCAAATATGGAAAAGCTTGCAAATACAACCATACCAAAGGAAAGTCTGCTTTAACACCAGTATTAGAGTACAACTTTTTGGGCCTGCCTATCCGCCCGGTATTACTTCACGGCTTGTTTCTTTGAAATTATTTCTTGTGCCTGCACATGCTTAATCTTTGAACTAAATTGTGTTACAGGGAGAGAAAGAGTGTCCTTACTACATGCGTAATGGTTCCTGCAAATATGGGCCGAACTGTAGGTTTAATCATCCTGATCCTACCACAGGAGGAACTGATGGTCCCGCCACATATGGGAATGATGGACATCTTCCATTACAAACTGCACCTCAACCAAATATGCCCTCCTGGTCAGCTCCAAGAACTCCGGACCCCACTGCTGCTTATGTTCCGATGATGTACTCACCTCCCCAGAATATCCCCCCGCCAAATTCAGATTGGAATGGTTATCAGGTGAATTACTTGATTAACATTGGTTTACTATTCTTGTGAAATGCATTCTTAAAATCTGTAACTCTGTATAGTGTATACAACTCAGTTATCCCGTATGCCACATTCGTATATGTTAGACTTTGTGATTTCTTTCTTGGTTAGGAGAATGGTTGCGAGTATATGTTTAGCTTTAGGTTTTGAAAAATGGCATAATTAAGCCATGAAAGCAAGAGTAAGGGTGTCTTTTGTATAAGAGCAAGAGTATGGGTTTGTGAAAACTCCTTAAATCCACCCAAAGTGTTAGATTTTCAGAAAACCATTTAAAACTTTGTGGGCCCTTTTTTGTTTCTATTTAGTTAAACAAATTATTAAATTCCAGTTTCGATTCCTATTTTAACTTACGAAACGAGTTAGAACTATAACTATTCTCTCTCCTTTTCATATAAACCTATACACATGTACAAATCAAACGCAATTAGTTATGAATACCCTTCTCTGCATAGTTAATTTTTTTGTTCTCTAGTCTAACTTGTATATGTTTTTGACTTGCTGAGGCTCCTGCTCCTGTTCCTGCTCTACCTCATGTATACCCGAGTTCAGAACGGGGCCTACCAATACCACCAGCTTTCTACCTGAACAATCCACTTGCTGATACCAACTTGTACACACATCATCAACAGCCGATGCCAGTTTCAGATTATCCCGAACGGCCCGGTCAACCTGATTGCAGTTATTATCTGAAAACTGGGGACTGCAAGTATAAAGTGTCCTGCAAGTTTAATCATCCCAGGAATCGCATCGCCAAGAATGCCCAATCTGTTTTGAGCGATAAAGGATTGCCTTTACGACCAGTAAGTACATCCTCAAATTTTCTTCACATTATCCTCACTAAATTTAGCTCATTAGAAATGGTGCAATGCAAAGCAAAAGAATAATACAGTCTCTCTTAGATTAGATTAACATGTGAGAGATGCAACATGCTTTAAAAAGTTATAATAGGGTCGAATTGGGTTGTGTTAACTCAAACTGGCCAAATCAGTTCTTTTATGATAGGGAATGGGTCAAACAGGTTGAAAGTCGTCCAAAATCCTTAGTAGTGGATACATCCTCCTGAATTAGATGATTATGGTAATAAGATTATTTTCTTAATAAATTTAATCCAGTAATGCAAGTCAACTCATTTTTTCAGCCTGCTTTGACCTAAGCCAACAATGATCTATTTTAACCTGAACCTGTTTTGACCCATTAACCTGACCTTCTCATGGACTTTAAACATATTCTTTTTGGGTGTGAGTCTCATGTATCGATAGTGCAAGAAGAAATTAGAATAAGATTACGGTTTCGATTTACTTTATAGGATACCAACATTGGAGACTTAAGACACAGAAAAAAAAAAAAAAAAAAAAAAAAAAAAAAAGAACCTTTTCACATTCGATAAATCCGTCTCTTTTGTTTCTCTGGATTCTGGAATTCTTACTATTTTGTTTCTCTTTTAAAACCAGGATCAGTTGGTCTGCTCGCACTACAATCGGTATGGCATATGCAAATACGGGCCTGCTTGTAAATACGATCATCCCGTAAATTATAGCAGTTCAGGACAACAAGGGTATGGACAAGGTGGTGGATCAGATGGGCCTCTGATACAACAATCTGTGTAATCAGGTGACGCCCAGATACAAGTTTAATGTTTAAATGCTTTTGGAGTCGACTAAAACCTTAAACTTCTCGGTAGCCCTTTGAGGGTGATTTAGAAAAATGTTGAATGATACCAGGATCTGTTTAAATTATCGTCATAGTTTTATACTGCTGCAGTCTATGCCTTTGTTTGAGCATTGGTTGGCCCATCAGCTTTGTCCTACCGACTTCCAGTTACAAACAAATGTGCTTTAGGTTCTGTGCAAATTTTATGTTACAAGCTTGTCTGAAAATTCTAATGTGAGAGGCTTTGAACAGGATCTTTACCTTAACGGGTGTGTTTGTGTTCCTGTCATGTTTATCTTTTCATCATGATTGTTGAAGCCCGTATTAGAAAATTTGTTGAAGCAAAATGATGAGAATTAGATCGGCTTTACAAGGGAGTTAAAATAACAAGGATAATGATTTGTAAAAGAAAGAAAAAAACTTAAACAAATTTAACCACTTGATAGTGACGAGTGGTCTTGTGGTAAAAACCTTGTGATTACCGTGTGTGAGATCTTAAGTTCAAATTCTGTTAGGTGCAAACAATTGTGAAGCTGCAACGCCAACTTTTTGAAGAGTTTTGCTTGATTTTGAGTTTGTGTGATGTTAAGTTCAAACTCGATCACACTAAAATGTGTGAGGTATTAAATTCAAATTATGTTAGATACAAACAATTGTAAAGTGTTCTGTCTTTACTTGATTTCGAGTCTTCGTGCATTATTTTGGCCGAAATGTCTTATACCATTGTTACTAAAAAATAAAAATAAATATATATACATTTTTTTTTAATTTTTTTTTATTGATAAAGAAGATGATGATTTAAAAAAAATAAATAAATAAAATAAAAAAACAAGTATCGTAAAAGATGAAATTAAAAACTGTTCCGTAACTAACTTTTTGGTCCTGAACCTACTCTTTGTTTTACGACAATTGGTGCATTGAGTTAAGAGAAAACAAATGGGGTACAAGGAAAAAAACTTGTTAAAATAGTAAATTTACAAAAAAGGTTGACTTGGGTGAACATTACCAAAAAACAACTTTTAACATAAAACGTGAATATTACCATGACTCAGCAATTTTATAAACAAAATCAGAGGACGAGTCTAGAAGAGCACATTCGTCAAAACAAAATCAACTTTAACATAAAATGTGAATATTACCAAAAATATTTGAAACCTGAAACAAAAATGCAGCTCTACTCCAACAACAAAAGAGCAGATTCCGTATTCTAATAATATTTCCTCGCGAAGTAAAGACCAAATATAACAAGCATACAAAATCTTACATCTCACCAACTATTCACAAAAATAAATACAATAGATCACAAGGAGGCTAAACATAGTCACTACATGGTTAGATACGTCTACTATGCATGTACGGAGTAAATCAAGGCTGGACGTTAGCTTTGTTACCAGCAAGGATAATGGAGATCTCAAGCCCACGACTAAATGCTTGATTAAATAAGAGACGAGACTGGAACGTGGACACGAATGGGAACCATGATAGCATTGCTATGGGTGCAAATATGATCATGCCCATTCCAGCATCATACATTCTTGCAAATTCTCTGACCGAGTCCCATAGTCCTAAGGTCCGCACAACTCGTCTCCATGCAACCGCCAACTGTTCATTTTCACCAAAAGGATCAGCAAAACACTGGTTCAAATGGGTCAAGGTCTTTATTTTTGACGTGGTATTTTTTGAAATAATTAATTTGTTATCTTTATTTGACGTGGTAATTGTATAGCAAAACTGAACCTCGGACAAAACTGTCTCGATTTACCCCGGCCTGGCCCGTTTGATGATTTACCCAACCCCCCATTTTGCCACCGCTAACAAAACATATACTAAATTATCACAAGAATTATAGCATGATAGGGAACACAATAAGAAACAGAATGATTTTTTTTTTAAATTTACTATTTTGTAACCACCATATCAAATAGAAATTTAAGCATGCATGCACTTTGAATATTGTTAACAATTATATTGTTGGATGGACTTACGGATATTATGGCCCAACCAGTAGCAACGAAAGCAAGGAAGCTGGCAAACAAGTCTGCAACAGACAGGTCTGTAAAGATGACAACGAGGCAAACTGTGGTAATAAGGCTCAGAGCTGTTACTCCTTGTATGAATCTCAAAATTAGCTGGAAATTTGACTTCTTTGAGTTAAAGGTGAAAATCTGCAAAACAATGCCACATAATCTCAATGTTAACTGTTAAATAATGAACTGAAGAAAAAAGAAAAAGATATATAATACAGCACAAACCTTGAAAATCATGACCAAGCCAACCAACACCACCCAGGAGAATCCATAAAGCTGGTCAACATAGGTAATATATGTCAGAATCAAGATAAAGTAACCTTTAATCAAATCAATAAACTATTCTAGATGTGAAAAATTGTTTATACACGAAAGGGAACATGAGATATATTTCGTGTTTAAAAAGGGTGAATGAGATATCAATGAAATTTAGAGGGGGACATAAGATACTTTGAACTTTTAGATCGGTATATATGAAATTAATCCTCAAAATAAAGCAGTCAAAAGGTGTACCGAAAAAGACGTGTTCTTTCCGGTGAGCCCCAGCTTGTAAACTATCCCATACTGAAACAAGAAAAACCTCAAACTCAAGATAGTTTCAAGTATCCGGCCTCTGAGTGTCTGGATATGTGCCTGTGAAGCAAAAGAAGTTAGATAAAAATAAAACAAGAATCATAATGGTAATGATAATGTTGATGACTTGAATGAATTTCAATAAATGTTTATTAGGGTTGATTAAAGTTTTAAACATTCACCAAAAATTCAGTAATAATTATAATAATAGTAATAATCACAAACCTGTTCTTCATCCCACCAAGATTCCCAACTATTATCTCCTTTAACCCCAACTCCTCCTTTATACAGAAGCCAATTTATCCAATCATCAAAATCTTCCACAGTCCTGCTCACACGTAGCATAAAGATTATGTAAGAATGCTACTCGCTTTATGAACATACAAAAACTAAAGTTGTAAACGCTAAAAAGAATATAAAAGAGAGAAGCATAAAGCATACTTTTGCCATTCAAAGCCGGATGGGTTGAAGATATATGGAGCAAACAACCACGAAATCACAAGGAACCAGCTGCTCAGTGTCAGCAAAATGTATGATACAGCCCCTCCTTGAGTATACCCATAAGCAATGTAAACAATAAGAAGCAATGCAACTTCCAGCCTGGAAAACAATTTCAAGCACTTCTAGGTAAAAATCCAAATTTTTTTTATATAATTTAGATTTTAAAATAATAATAATAATAAATAAAATAAAAAATCACAAAATAGCCAAAAAAAAAAGTGACTATAACAGGTTATCAACTCTAAAAAAATGATAAAACGATTTCTGCAAAGTTATTTTGTCAAAAAATACTATGCATAAATGATGGTTATTTTGTCAAACTTATAGATTTTGGCTATTGTGATCAAATCTTCTAAAATAAACTAATATTACTCACGCTTTGACAAAATGGCTTCTAGAGTATAGCCTGTAATTATCAGCAAACTTGATATGTTGAACCACAAAACCTCTACCAGTCGCCCGGTACTGTTAAACATTAACAAATTTAACTCAAAACACAAATTATAATACTTTTTTTCAGAAACAAAGAATATGAAGAAACAATTCATACCTTAGCACCACCGTGTAAAATTGTTCTTCCAAAATAATGTGTTCTAGTTCCTAATGAGAATGTGAAGAACACAGAGCACAGCTGAAGCTGCATTGTAATAAAACTGAAAATGGCCTGCAAAAGACAAGATTAGTGAATATTAAAAAAAAAAAAAAAAAATCATACCAATTTCAAATATATCTTGAAACTAATGAGATATGACCAGTATTAATGACACTTTATAAATGTTAGCAAACCTGTAGTAGTCCTAGTTCAAGTATAAAGCCCATAATCATCGGTACAGCCGTGAATATTCCAATTTGAACTAAGAACTGAGCGTTTAATACTGCATTAAATGCAGTATTACCCAAAATCCTGGATCTATCACTAATTCCCTCATCAAGTCCCGAAAAAGCCTGAAATGTGATGATAATATGACACATCAGTACAGAGAAAAGGGACCTACACAGTACTAAGAGGCTAGGGTACGGTGCACCAAGAGTTGGCGTTTTCCCCAAAAAGCGACGGGATGGCACCAAGACCACACCACCACTCGCGTTTTCACGTTTGGCGTCATCACCACCAGTCGAGTTTTATTTATTTTTTATTTTTTTTGTTCTTGTTCTTGTTCTTGTTCTTGTTTTTGTGTGTTTTATTTGTGTTTTTAGTGGGTTATGTGTGGCCAGAGGTGTCCCATGGCACCAGAAATATGAGGGAGGGGTGTTTTGGTGGATTCTGGTGTTATGGGAAAAGGTGCTGATGTGGCACCACTTTTCCCCACGGCACCACCGATGGCACCAACGATACCTTATGCTCTAAGGGCATGTATTGTTATGTACTTTGATATATTTGACTTAGGGTCTGTTTCTTTTTAATGTTATTGTGTCTGAATGGGTTTTTGGAAGTGGGGCTACATGTTTCTTTTTTGTTGGGTCCACATATATATGTTAAATCGTCTGAATTGCCATACAATAAAAACTCTCCTCCTCCCCATCCAGTGGAAATAAGGGAAAAGGACCCACTTACCTTTTACAACCGCTTAATTCAAAAAATAAAAGAAACACCCCCTTATATTACTTATAAGTTGACTTATTACTGGATAAAACAAGGAAAATATTGTTAAAATTACCAGATAGGCCCTCCCATACAAAAAAACATAGATTGTCAAAACCGTCATCTGCAATTATAACACAACTTCCATCAGAAAAGCATGATTATAAAATAACAAAATGTAATAACAAACAAATTTCGATATACACTTACCATCGTACAGACATAGAAACCAACTGTAGTGAAGTAGAAAGAGAGCATCCTAAAAAAGTCAAAGAGTTGACCAACTCGGTATACATCCCTACTTAGCACTTGTTCTCCATTTCCACCAGCCACTTTACCTTCAAACAGGGCAATTTGATTTAAACCAACGTCTCTTCCTTTACCCACCTACAAATATGATAAAATTAGTCATCTTTAAAAAATATTCATGATAAAATTAAAAATTATGCAAGTATTTTCAAAAACCTGAATATATTCATGGTGGGTAATGTTGCCCTGCCTCAAAGTGGAATTAAACCCTGCATATATATCTTCACTGATATTAATGACACGTGATGCCTTACTAATTCCACCTCTAGAAATGTGAAATATTCGGTCAAAGACATCAGGGTGTCCATAATGCATCCGCACTCTGCAATATAAAACCAATACACTATGATATCAGATTTTCACTTCTTTTACTGCTCATTGAAATAATGCAGTTGTAGGCAGCTTACTTAAGGGGATATGCTAGAACACGTTGACCCAATGTTACGAAGCTTGTCTCTTGGTTGGACATAAACCATGCCAAAGAAGAAACACTGTACCATACACCAACAAAAGCATTAAATTAAAACTACAGATAAAACTAGCATCATGATTTATAATTAAGTTTAGTAAATAAAGAGATGATTGAAAGAAAATCATACCTTCCTGTAAATACATGCTCTCTAACACCAAGAATAGTTGGAGATCTTAAGCCATGATCAGACCGGAATTCCTCCAGTAGGTTTCTCATTTTCATTGCTTCTTCAAGGTAATTATCCTTCAAAAACAGCATTAAGAATCTTTCATGAAAAGCAAATAAACCAACATAAAAAAAGGCTAAATAATATTGACAACAGTCGAAGTGCTGTAACTTTCGAATTTAAACAAACATATCTGGTATGAACTTCAATATATAAAGTAAGATCACCATTTTACAAATTCCACATCAATAAACTAGAACTACATATATAGTAGATACTTAAATCCATAAAAGTTGTTGAAAATAACTGGCTTATATACATTTACATATGAACAAAAAATACAGATGCACATGTGGTGGCAGAGATAAAAATAATACCTGATTCATGTCTATGGTCTGCACAGCTTCACCACGAGTGAAAACTATTGCATGATTTTGGTTCTCAGGCTTTCCTTCACCAAGTTTTGGGTCTCCAGGGAGTTTAATGGAATATATTTCCTAAAAAGTATCATGTTGGAAAAAACCGCTATTCAGAAAATTTTACAAGAAAATAACTTGTGGACTAAGACAAAGCACTTTCTATTATAATTCTCCATTTAATATCCCACTGACAATACCTGGTCTTTTCCTTGTATATCAGCTTTAACAAGCTTAGAATAAAAGGATTTCACAATCTTCCCATCACTACCAGCACTCTCTTCCACATGTATGAAAGCAACACGAAGTGCTTCATTCCTGGAAAAGAAGAATTACATATAAAACAAAGCTCCATAAACATATCTGTGATGCATATAGAAATCAGTGCAAAATAACTCCTTTCTGCACAAAGTCGTAGTTTAATTTGATTTTCCCAGTTGCGTATGTGGGCCTCCAAGATCTGATTTCAATGAGTATAGAAGTATGCACTTTTTTCATGTGACCAATGTAAGACAAATGATACCAAGTATGTTTAACCTGAATGATTTTGTAAACAAGCTATGCGTATCAAGGATTCAAAGGAAAGAATAAATAAACATTGCATGGATATGATGTCAACTATTTCTAAAAAGACAAATCTGTTCACTACCATTTTGAGCCTTATATTCATTCAGCTCTGCCGAAGCAGTTAACTGAAGTTCATTAGTTATTGCTTACTCTAGAAATGTTTAAATATGAGTTTGGTTATGTTTTGGTTTTTTGGTAGCTTTACCGAACCAAAAAATCTTTGAGCATGAAAAATAACTTTTCGTATCTTATATCTTTGATTCATGCATAATGTATGAAATGAGAAACTATATAGTGCTCGCATTTTTTGTCATAGGATTGGTCTATGTGACATCTATATCAGTCTATGTGACATCAATGTCATAGGATTGGTGGAGCAAGAAATCAGAAAAAAGCACCATCCTGAACCATGGTGCTCACATTACATATTATGAATTTATGACGGTTTTATATCAAGCTAGATTTGCAGTTTGTGCTTCATATCCGTAATAGCAACTATTTAAAATGCTTTCTCCACTAGTAATAAACCAGGCATTTAGTACCTTTGCAGCAAAAGAGCTATATCAGCTGCCTCTTTCTCCTTCTTTTGCTTTTGTTGTCCATAAATTTGGCATGAAACAACGTACGTGAACTTTATATCAGCCTGTGCCCGAGCTTCACGAGATAATTCAAAGCCTTCAGTTGAAAGGGAAGCTTGAGGATTCCCTACTGATAATACAAAACAGAAAGATAATATGTATATTATTAGAAAATTTGAACACATCTCTGAAGCATCCTATTAGCCATAGAGCCTAAGATATAATACCTCCTAATGATCTGTTCTCCAAATAACTTTGAAGCATCAACGCCCTCCTATAGTACATCATCCCACGCACTGAATGCAAAAGACATATTAGATGTTTAATCAACATATCAAATAAAAATTCGATTCATAGAATAATTAGAGAATCTGACCAGTCCTAGCCAAGGTTTGTCCTCTATAAGAGACCCAAAACCGAAGCTCCAATGCATCAGCAGAATTCTCTTGGAGCTCCACATCTCCACTATTGTCTTGATTAATTCGTTCCAAAAAATTTTCCCATTCATCTATGATAGTCAAAATGCATGTTAGCTGTATATAATAAGATAAATAATCTTCAAAAAATATAATATCTAATTGATACTTTTCATGCAAAGAGAAGTACCGGGAAATATCTTTTGAAGATAGAAGATGGTAGATATCCCATCCTCATTTTCTTTATTCAATTCGTGGGTACTGTAAAGTACAGTCTCGCTGTAGTATGGGGTGAAGACACTGTTTATAAAACAAAGCGCAAAACAATTAATAACATTACTTCGAAAGATCAACAGTTAGTTTCATAAAGATTCAAAAATATGTACCAAAAAGGCATCATTTCGCTAACTGGTTTTGCTGCAGGCATATGCATGAAAAGAGAATTTGTAAAAAATTCCAATCTTCTTCTTGCTTCAAGATTCTTAGGAATATTAGCAGAAGAATCCTTCACTTTTAGAAGTAGGTGTAATCGTTTCACCTGCTCTTTCTAAACCAACAGATTGTTATAAAAACGAGCTTAAACTTATTAATTATTATATGATCATAAAGATTATTCTTTTAAATAGCTTACAATGTCAGGATCTCTAGGCCAACCAATCTTTGAAAATAGTCGGCCCTCATTTCTCGCCCTTGCCACTATATTCCATGTATCAATTGTTTCACTGACAAATTACAAACCTTAGTTTATATCTTATGCAAGTAAGCAATGCCTGATTTAACAATCATAGAAAGTAATTTAATAAAATAAGAACATCCAACACCATACCTTAATTCAGATGACAACAGACTATGAGTAACTACGTTATATAACTCAAATACAGCTTTAGCTGCTCCTTTTGCGAGTTCAGGTGTTTCATCCATGATCTGATACGGAAATATTGTAGCAAAAATTAACAAGATACGTATGGCATTTTTTAAGAAAATTGTTAGTCAATGTTTGGCACATGTTAAAATAAGGGTTAATGTCATAAAATAGCATTTTACTTTTTCCAGTGTACCACTTTAGTAATTAATTTTTTTTGGTACGTTTTAGTTATTATTGTACTTATAGTGGTTTAAAATAGCAATTAATTTTAACTTTTTTTCAACCCGTGATCAACATGACCCGTTAAGTTGTATAAGGTTTCATAAGTTATCGCCAAATATAGATGTGTCTTACTAGCAACTTTTTAGTTGATTAATTATAAAAATGAGGCAAAAAAAAAAGTTAAAAAAAAAAAAAATCCGTAGATTCTCCCTTTTCATTTAGCATGTTAGGAAACCATGTCCACATTTTACTGTAAATTATATCACTTTAAACATATGGACAGGTTATGCGAATTATGGGTTAAAAACTCTGGAAAAGCATTACTATTTTAAACCGCCAAAAGTACATGTAATTACCACAATGGTACAAATAAAAATTTAATTACCAAAATGGTACAATGAGAAAAGCATTAACCCTTGAAATAACCAGCAAAATGTGTATTCCAGTTTTTATAATCAATAACATTTACCAGTAGACCAGTCAATGCACTAAATCTTGACAGCACCAAAGGAAGCTTCTTCAGATCTAAAGTCATGACAAGTGAATTTTGCTTAATACTATCCTCGATCTCACGGAAAATCCTTTCAACCCTGCAGAATGTAAATTGTTCAAATGAAACGAATTGAAAGAAGAACAATATGTAATAACGCAAAAATTAACAATGTTTTAAACAAAAAGTCGTACAAAAACGAACCATAGTTTTCCTTCTCCATCAACTAAAGCAAGTAGAATTTTCTCAATACTGTAGTAACACTCCTGAACAGCATACGCCATATATTCATCCCTGATAATTCGACTCCAAAGATCTGCTTGAGTATCCTTGCAGTCTATAGCTAAGTCGATCGCCAAATATATCTGATCAAGTAGTCAAAAGGGTCAATACACAATTCACATGTGACAGATACATGTTCTGTTTATAATTTTTATTATTATCATAAGTGAGATACACCTTGCTGCTTAAAAGAAACAAAGGCCACTGAACTAATCTAAGGCTTCCAGTGTTGCTTGGCATAGAAAGCAAGTCCATCTCCCTGAAAATAAAAAATAAATTAAATTCCAGATTTAAAAACATGATATAAAAAGGCATGCAAGGTTTAATAAGACTGGCAACTTGCCTATTACTGATGTAATCTTCTTCACGCAGACTTTTTATGATCTCATTCCAGAATGGGGAAAACTGGGCTGCATACATCTTGCCATTATTTTCTTCTGGACTCTGCAAATAAAAGAAACATATATGTAAACAGATATTCTAAGCAAACAAGTATTTTTGAACTGATGTAATATGTGAAGGCAACTCAATTTAAGCAGCTCACTTGAAATGATTGTCCGTTGATTGGCATCCTGAAGAAACAAAATGTAAGACGTGAAATTAGACAATAAAGAAAAAATATCAAAAAGAAATAACATGTCAAGTAGGAAATGCATAAACTTGTTGGTTAGCGCTACATTACAACTTACTACTTAAAATTTAGAGTAAATTACACAGTTTGTCCCTGTGGTTTAGGCCAAATCACTATCCTTGTCCCTGATCTTTTTTTTGCATGATTGATCCTTAAATTGCAAGTATGTAACACTGTCCATCCCTAACCCTAACACCCGTTAAATCTGCCCGTTTAAAACCCCCATGAGCCTTGCAATTAGGTAAAATCAACATTATACCATTTTAACTCCAAAAAGCATCCCATAGGATCAGATCCTTATTTCCCTTTGCCTCCATTCCTCCTCTCTCTCTCTAAACTCTTTCCTTCTCTCTACAGTCTCTCTATACTATCTGTCACTTACCTACCACCACCACTTCTTTCACCACCCACCACCTTATTAAAGACCCACAAACGTATCAGATACTCCAAACTAAACCAAGCCCTTTTTCAAATAAATTAATCCAAAACAGCAACACTTTCAACATCATAAACAAGTTCACATATGGTGGTGACGAGCCGCGGCTTCAAGCTGTCAAGGGATGTGTTCTCCGGCAGCTTCGAGCCGCGCACACCACCGAAACATCATTCTTGCTACATTGCACACCTAAAACGGATCTTGGATTTGTGAACCCACCACCGTGCACAGCTAAAAAATTAGACAAGTTCACATATGGTGGTGATGGTAGTGATACATACCGTGGTGGTAGATCTGGCGATAGGCGGTGGTGGTGAGCGGTTCACGTTCAACAGTGGGTGTCAGCTTGGTGGCAACGGTAGTTGGGTGATGGGTTATAGTGGTGGTTGGGAACAGGGTGGTGGATTACGATGGGGTTAAGTGAATGTGAGCTAGATTTTTGCGTGTTTGTAGTGTTGGTATTAAACTTAGATTTTGCCATTTTGGTTGTAGTATATGAGGGTTGTTAAGTCTATTAATGGTGATGAAGTTTGGGTTTTGTAAGTTGATGGTTAATGCTTCTAATTTTTCTCAGAATGTTATTGCTATCTAATATATATGATGACTAAAATATAAAAAATAATTAAAGAAATATATTAGTATTGATATTACGGAGTATTTGATAAATAGATAATTATATTAGTAATTAAATAAGTATATGCAAGTGTATGTGTGTAAGGAGTGAGTGGGATCTAAACAAGATTAAAAGGATTTAACGAACCAAACTAACAACCGTTAGAAATAAGGATGGGCGGTACATAGTTTCATTGAAGGATCACTCATGCCAAAATAAAAGATCAGGAACAGGGGTAGGGATTTAGCGTAAACCACAGGGACGAACGGTGTAATTTACTCTAAAAATTATTAAGAAATCTGATAGAAAGTGGACACCAACCTCTTAGCTTGTGTAGACACAAGTTGCTTTACAAATGCCTCGGGAAAGCTATCGAACCTTTTATGTACCATCTCGATTGACCGGATCTACACAAAAATATGTGTGCATTTATCAGGAACTTATAAAGTGCTTATCATACAATAAATTTTCCTATTTGAGAATAATAATAATATAAAGTAGTAGAACCCAAGACTTAGATTCTTCATACCTCGCCTAACCGTGCACGTGCACCCATGACACCACCAATAACTGCTGATAGGAGAGTGTAGAATATATGTATATCCATAACATAGATCTGAAAATTCAAGAAAGATAAGAGAAACAGTAAAGGAGCAGGAAAGCACATGTGTAACCATATATTAGTAAGATAATATATAACTCGAGTGCAGTTAAAAACCCAAGTCCTTGTATTTTATATATAATACACGTATGATCGAGAAATTTTTGAATTATACGAAGAATAATGTCAAGAAGAAAAATGCTTCACAAGTTACTTCAGGGTGATGAGAAATAGAATAAATACTCACAGCCACAATAGGAGCCCAAATGCTGACTAAGGTGAGGACATTATTGTTATCTGCAAAAGGACAAAGGATAAATACAAAGTACAACATGGGAAAACAAGCGTTCTCGATGGAGAAAGAAACCATGTTACTGCATAATGATATCAAAAGCTCATATATGGCAGAACTTCAAGAAAGATTCAGTGAAAACGCTTTATATATTAATTTCATGTGTAAGAGAGTAATTCTTCAAGAATTGATCGAAGAGCTAAATTAAAGGGGGAAACTGGGTCGGGTTGGGTTGGATTGAGTTGGGTCTAACGGGTCAAGTGTAAATGGACCATGGGTCAAAACGGGCCATTTGAAAAAGCAGGCCAAACAGGTCGTGGGTCAATCGGTTTGGGTCAGGTTGACCCGCTATTTTCCAATTTTTTCTACCTATACGTTATAACCACAATAAATATAATTAGTATTTTTTTATTCCTATGAGAAAAAAATTGTGCATCCTCTGTACGTGAAGAACAAATATGAATTAAAATATTGACTAAATTGATCAATAAAAAAAATGAAATGAGTCAAACTTTACTTTTGTTAAAAGCGAGTGTTGTACTGTTGCCACCAAATAAGTTATTACGTAATATATTAAATAATAATTCTATCTCTTCTAGATTTAACTCTGCAACATCTTTTTCATCTCCAAACCTTAAAACCATCGTGCTTTCATTCAGAAGTACATGGCTTGTAAGTCAATTCCATCTTTTTAGATGACCCATTCTAACCTGTTCTGTTGACCCCGTTAGACCCATCAGATATACATCTGAAATAACATATATACCTGTTGGACCTAAGAGTTGTGTTTCCTCATCACCCATTCAACCCATGATTGTGAGAAAATTGACCCAACATAACCCAGTTGTGCTGATGTAGGTCAGAATTGCCAGGTCTAAGCTAAATAATAAAATATGAAGTGAGAAAAATGAAACGCTTACCCTTTGACACAAAATCGTGCCAGGAATATTGCAGGGATGGAAGGCGCTTAATGATATTGGTGGGTTCAACTAATGGTTTAATCTGGAAATATTAAAAAACATCAAAATGTTGATTCTGTAAAACATCATATGGAGGCAATCTAGAACCACAACTGCTTGAAGAAACTACTAAAAGTTTGAGAGCATTCAACACTTGCCTGAAGAAAATAAGCAAACGTAAACTTGCAAGCAAAGATCACCAGCCAGTAGAGCACATATCTGCAAAAAATTAGCATAAATAACAAGAACAACACCCGATTTACCCTGAAAAAAATCACAAATAACGCAGCCAAACCTTATGTAATCCATGGGTCTCTCATAAAGACCACGTCCAACAAAATAACGCTCCTGAATGACCAATAAAAATTCATAAAAGTAAGCATTAAAAGGTATTTATCATGTTAACCGAAACCAAAGGTACGAACCATAAAGGAAAAGTACCTCATAGATCCACTTAAAGAACAGAAAGAATGGCTGATCGGACTTTTCGGATAGGGAATGGCAGGCCGGGAATTTTATCAGTAATGCAAAAACAACGCGAAGAGCCACATATATACCCACAACAAGGAGATATAATCGATAATACATTGAATTTGAATTATTGTCATCCTTCTCATCCATAACTTTTCTGAAAAAAATAAATAATAGTAACAAAAAACACGGTTCACAATAAGGTTAACCAGTGGAAACACGGCAAATTCATTACAGACAGATAAGATGCCAAGAGACTTACACATATACATATGTTATAAAGACAGAGCTCACTCCACCCCAAAAGAGCCTAATAACCAGTCTTGAAATTGCCATGCCTCTTGCTGTGCTGTAAGCCCCAAACATCAAAAGTACATCCAAACAATCTGCAATACAGATACATATTACATTACACAAAAATAGAATTAACAACAAAAGAGACTTGCAACCTAAGTAACTGCTTACATTCTATGAACTTCAAGATAGCATAGGTTGGACCAATGCTTAGCAATGTTTTAAAAGTATCTTGATTTAGTTTCCCATCGTTGAATGCTACAATCGTCAATCCCTGAAAAAACATGAAAAAGATTAATAGCCTATGTTAAAAGAAGATATTCAAAACGAATTTCTAAATCATGAAGTATACCTGGAACATGACTATTAAAAAGATCCACATGCGATGAAAACTATGATACAAGTGAAGAAACGTCCGATGCTCCACAAACGTAGACTTCCCAGTCTGATTATTTCAAAAGAAATTTGAAGAATTGCCACATAAAACCAAATCACAATATGAGAATATAAATGAATTCATGCAATGACTGACCCTTTTCGTTTTCTTGGGCCATCGGAGAAATGGTGATTCCTTCTTCATAGGCCAGCTCAACTCAAAGCAGGCAGGTGACCTGAAAATCAAGTATATCCCTGAAACTTATACAAAACTAAAGAGTAATTTGAAGATTTGCCACAGCGACTTACCAGAAATATTCATTGAAATCGTCATAATTCCGCCATGCTGAATGGGCTGCTTTACCATTATTGTTTCTTTCAGCTTCCTGTTGAAAAGGTAAATTTTGCATTACAAGACAGTGATAAAGTGATTTAACAAACAGCATCACCAACATTAGATTATATTGATTGATTTCAGAAGAAAGAACAGAAACTAAATCACATATGGCAATAAATCAGTAATCATTATTTTGCGCTATCATCAGACATGTAAATATGTAAATATAATAACTTCATTAATCAACTGATTGCAAAACAATTAATTAAACAAATTTATTGATAAATGTTGTGAAAAGATTCACTGACCTTAGACAAAGCATCATATATTGGTTGAATAACGTGCGCTAGAAAGGACACTGAATTGTCCTCACCAACACAACTGGCAGCAGGGCTCGCTTCTCCCGAATCCAAAGTAGCATCCAACTCCCTTGCCATCTAGGTAATACAATCACTTATTAATTTCCATTGATCTAAAAGTTGATCTTGGACAAAGCATGATGAATATAGGAAGATACTAGATTAGAAATTGTTTTACCAATACAGACAAGAGGCTTACATGATGAAATAAATAGCATATGCACTCAGGAAGAAAACGAACATTTGCAGCTTCACCCCAAATTAAAAAGTATAATGAAACCAAGAAAAGCTTCCTGTCCTTATTAATGGCTTGTAAACTGTCAAAAAAACATTGTCTTATTGCAATTATTAAAGGACGAAAAGTAATGAACATGAATACAACAGATGGGCATGTAAGTCACCTATTCCAAACAACACGTTTACGCAAATATTTGCACCATTTTATGTAATTATCCAGAACCTTAAGGAAAACTTCCGTAACAGCTCTATCATCTATTGTCTACAAAATTATGAATGACACGTCAGTGACCTTCCATTAAAGGAATTATAAAAATGTTTAAATATAAACGACATTACTCACTGGATCAGATTCAACAGGTATGCCAAGTCGCGATTGTGCATTGGCTATAGAAAGAACAACATTCTCACGTTGATTTCTTATGTTGTCTTTCTGCACATGTAATGTCAATACTAAATCAAACAAACAAAATCACCATTACAAAAACCAGCTAGATGATGGACAATATTCTGAGTTTTAAGGCATTGCTAAGTGCCAAGAAACTGCAAAACTACAAGCAAAGGGCCACAAATAACAAAGATGCACATAGTGAACGAGTGACTGATTTTAAATCACTCATTTGTGAGCAGGCCATTGTAACAAGGATACTAAAAGCTGGGATACGCAAACACATAATGTTATACGAAAGAGTCCAAACCTGAAAACCAAAGACAAATTCCAGAAGATCAAACATGTCCAGGCTGCGATGTGCAGGAACCTCAAAATTGCCCGGAAGCCTGGGAAACTGTTCATGATATCTAAGTGCAGATATTGCACCTCTAATCTGTGTATCAACAAAAGAAGTTAAAGTGTTATTCAAGAAGAAGTTAAAGATATTGCACCTCAAAGAGCAACGTGAGAACAAAGTACTATGAAATGAAAGATATGTAAAACAAATTTATCACTAAAATAGTCATTTTAGCTTACTTCTGGGTAGAACCCAATAGCATTTGCAGTAGATGGTGCTTCAAGAGGAACAATGTTGTATGGCGTTAGATCCCCTGACAATCCTTGATCTTGTTTCTTTAACCTTTTTAACTAAAATGAACATATAAACACAATGATGAAAAAATAAAAGATAGCACTAATGACTAAACTAGTAATACAGAAAAGATAGTTACTGACATCTTTGAGTGTCAATGAGTTCAAAATATTTAAGACCCCTAGGTGTAGTTACTCTTGCCCGAAAGAATATTACTAAAATAGTCATTTTAGCTTACTTCTGGGTAGAACATATAAACACAATGATGAAAAAATAAAAGATAGCACTAATGACTAAACTAGTAATACAGAAAAGATAGTTACTGACATCTTTGAGTGTCAATGAGTTCAAAATATTTAAGACCCCTAGGTGTAGTTACTCTTGCCCGAAAGAATATTACATTTACCAAAAAGCATTAGTGATGCTTGTATAAGTTATAAAAAGGTGTCTTTAAAATTAAAAAAAAAAAAAAAAAAAAAAAAAAAAAAAAAAAAAAAAAAAAAAAAAAACCCAACAACAACAACAACAACTTATTTTCAACCTTACAAGCAACGATGTAGAATGCATCAGAGAAAAATGGATCGTTGGCAAACCAACTAATTCAACATTAAGTCAGTGTGAACAAGTTCACTAAGAGCCCATAGCATTGCAAGTTTAGGACCAAATACCAATGTAAACATTTGTAGAATACTTTTATGCGTAACTTAACAAACTTTTAGATGCTAATACCTCGTCTGCTATCTCTCGTCCAACTCCATCAGGTGGACCTTCTTTGATAAGGACCTCCAGTACCTCAACAAGAGCTCTCAATGTGGCAAAAGCTTTTTTAGTTTCTTGAGATCTGAGTCCCATATCAGCACTGAAAGTTCCGGATTCAAGCATCCTCTGTTCCTCCTTTTGGATTTCATCAACTCTGTGCTTTCTCTTGTAACGCTGATAAAAATTCCACAGGCGTTGAGCATCCCGATTTCGGTCAATTCTCCCTCCATCCTTGTTGGCAAGTTTTTGCTGCAACATATTCAAATTTGTATTTATTATTAATAATAATAATGAATTAGATTAGATACTTATACAGCAGAAATTTGAGAGCATTGGTGCTACACTATAGCAATTTACACATATGCACTCAATAAAAAGTTCAAATCGTAGTATTACCTTAATCACAGACATTAAGCCAGTCTTAAACTGAAGAACTCCTCTTCCTTCACTATTCGGATCCAAACTCTGAGCCATGGAATATGCCGTCTCACACACTAAAAAACAGAGAATATTTTGTATACAGTTAGATACAATTTATAAGCCCTAACTCATACATGAGAATCCATGGCCTCAAGGTTTCAAGGGAAGTGAGCAAGATACATACACCAAACTTTTATAGCTAGAGAACTTAAGATGAAAACCATATACTGCCATGTCCAATTCATATCAGACAACTTACGAAAGACTATTAAGTTTCAAACGTGCCTTCTAATTTAGAAATATATGTAGGTGGATTGTGGACATGTGATAAGTCACGAGATAGCTATTTAATCAGCTACTGCTCTAAAGATATTGCATGTTTTGTACTTCCCATCACATGAAAACCTTCTTAAGATCTTCCCTTAAGTATTCCTACACCATGTACATAAACATCCCATCATTCCTAGTATGTCTATGACAAGCTTCAGAACATTTTGTTTTTTTTCTCAAACTCATCCCTTAAAACAGGCAACATTACCCATGCCAATCTCACAGATGGTCTGGTTAAGTGTATAACCGTACACCATATTAAGAACACATCTAAAAATAACCGCCAACACCACAATTATAACTTCCAAAAAATTTCACTGAATTATTCACCTCACAAAATATATATATATATATATATATATATATATATATATATATATATATATATATATATATATATATATATTCAAAAAATTAACGAGACTAAAACTAAACTCTTAATTCCAACCTAAATGCACTATACTCATGAAAACAAAACAACAACATACCCAATCCCGCAGAAGCCGGGTATGGAACTCACAGTAACATATGTAAACCTATAATGCGTTCAAACTTCTAACTGAAACCTCATACTTGTACCTGAAACTTCATGCTTCTCCTAAACAAGTTTATCTTCACCAAATCACATTAAATTCCACAACTAATACAGGTAGAAACATGATATCTTATACACTAAACTCATATTAGTAATCAAACTATATAAATACATAACAATAAATAGGCCATACTTTTGGTTCTCATCTTCCACTTCTATCGACAGTAAAATGAACTAATAAATCTTATACACTAAATTCACGTCAATAATCAAATTATATAAAAACATATCCATAAATAAGCTTAGTTCGCATCAACATTTAAACTATATAAATATATAACGATAATAAACCTATAAACACATTCAAAATTACATTCTTCAACTTCTATCCTTATCGCACTACACTAATTCGCTACATTCACATCAATAATCAAACTATATAAACCTATAAACACATTCAAAATTACATTCTTCTTCAACTTCTATCCTTATCGCACTACACTAATTCGCTACATTCACATCAATAATCAAACTATATAAACCTATAAACACATTCAAAATTACATTCTTCTTCAACTTCTATCCTTATCGCACTACACTAATTCGCTACATTCACATCAATAATCAAACTATATAAACCTATAAACACATTCAAAATTACATTCTTCTTCAACTTCTATCCTTATCGCACTACACTAATTCGCTACATTCACATCAATAATCAAACTATATAAACCTATAAACACATTCAAAATTACATTCTTCTTCAACTTCTATCCTTATCGCACTACACTAATTCGCTACATTCACATCAATATTCAATAATCAAACTATATAAACATATAAACACATTCAGGCTTAAATTCTTCTTCGACTTCTATCGCACTTAACAAACTCAACAGCTAATACAAATAGTTATTAGTTAACACGATATCTAATTCACTAAACTCACATCAACAATCAAACTATATAAACATTATATAAAAATAATAATAAACACATTCAAACTTAAATTCAATACATCCTCGACTTCGATATATCGCACTACTACACTAAACTCCGCAACTAATACAAATAGCTAACACGATAACTAATTCACTAAATTCACATCAATAATCAAACTATATAAACACATTCAGACTTAAAATTTTCTTCGACTTCTATCGCACTTAACAAACTCAACAGCTAATACAAATAGTTAACACAATATCTAATTCACTAAACTTACATCAACAATCAAACTATTATATAAAAATAATAATAAACACATTCAAACTTAATTTGATACATCTTCGACTTCTATCGATATATACAGCACTACTACACTAAATTCCGCAACTAATACAAATAGAAACACGATATCTAATTCACTAAACTTACATCAACAATCAAACTATTATATAAACATATAAACACATTCAAACTTAATTCGATACATCTACGACTTCTATCAATATATATCGCACTATTACACTAAATTCCGCAACTAATACAAATAGCTAACAGTCTAACACGATAACTAATTCGCTAAATTCACACCAATAATCAAACGATATAAACATATAACGACGATAAAGCTGTAAACACATTCAACTACTTAAATTCTCCTTCGAATTCTATCGCACTTAATCAAATTCAACAGCTAATACAAATAGTTAACACAATATCTAATTCACTAAACTTACATCAACAATCAAACTATTATATAAAAATAATAATAAACACATTCAAACTTAATTTGATACATCTTCGACTTCTATCGATATATACCGCACTACTACACTAAATTCCGCAACTAATACAAATAGAAACACGATATCTAATTCACTAAACTTACATCAACAATCAAACTATTATATAAACATATAAACACATTCAAACTTAATTCGATACATCTACGACTTCTATCAATATATATCGCACTATTACACTAAATTCCGCAACTAATACAAATAGCTAACAGTCTAACACGATAACTAATTCGCTAAATTCACACCAATAATCAAACGATATAAACATATAACGACGATAAAGCTGTAAACACATTCAACTACTTAAATTCTCCTTCGAATTCTATCGCACTTAATCAAATTCAACAGCTAATACAAATAGTTAACACAATATCTAATTCACTAAACTTACATCAACAATCAAACTATTATATAAAAATAATAATAAACACATTCAAACTTAATTTGATACATCTTCGACTTCTATCGATATATACCGCACTACTACACTAAATTCCGCAACTAATACAAATAGAAACACGATATCTAATTCACTAAACTTACATCAACAATCAAACTATTATATAAACATATAAACACATTCAAACTTAATTCGATACATCTACGACTTCTATCAATATATATCGCACTATTACACTAAATTCCGCAACTAATACAAATAGCTAACACGATAACTAATTCACTAAATTCACACCAATAATCAAACTATATAAACATATAACGACGATAAAGCTGTAAACACATTCAACTACTTAAAATCCTCCTTCGAATTCTATCGCACTTAATCAAATTCAACAGCTAATACAAATAGCTAACACGATATCTAATTCACTAAACTCACATCAACAATCAAACTATTTCGACTTTGATATATCGCACTACTTCTAATTCACCAAATTCACATCAATAACAAACTATATAAACATAAACAGTAAAATTTTATAAAAACTTACAAATCCTAGCAACATGAGCATCTTCAGACTGAATCTCATCAGCAGCTTGTAAGATCGCGTTAATATTAGTCGTCCGTTGAAGCGTTTCAGGTACCGCACCGGCTAATCCACTCGACTGCCGTTCGTGACCTTTTCCGGTTAACCGGAGCTGTTCTCGCCGTAACGTACCTCTCACTAACCGCTCCCAGTTATCATATACTCTCGGCATTTTTATAAAAAATTAGTTTATATTTCGATAGATCTGGTTATAAAGCATTATATGATGATGACTAATTCAATATGGAATGAGTGTGACTTCACGCGCTTTGTTGTTAGGGTTTTGAATTGTAGATTTGTAGATCAGTAGATATTGAGTTGAGCTGAGCCGTTATGGTGATTGCGATTGTGTGTGGTGTGGTGCATGTTAAGTATTGTGTGGATGCGTTTTGTGATCGTGTGTGGTGTGGTGTATGGTAACTAATGTGGGGATGTATTGTGGATCGTTGGATTAAGGGGTGAGAAAGATCGTGCGATTGGTATTCACGTTATTAGGCCCGCTCTTTGGGTTTAAAAAGGGAATCGTGGCTTTTTTGTGTTTATATTTGACTTTTTGGTGAAAGATATTTTTATAAAGTTTGAAATTTAAAGGGGTGACTTTGTAAAATATGGAATTTTAAAAGTGCACTTGTTATAGATCTATTGATGGATTTTGTATTGTGGTCCTTGTGGTTTGTTGTTTACAGTGTTAAGGAAGCCCCTCTAGTTTTGTAGTTTAACAATTGAGGCAAAATTGGCAAACATGAATACTTAGATTTTTACAAGTCATATGATACGTGTGGACTAATCTATTTTAGCGTGTATGGTACAAGTCACTAAGATTTTGGTAAGTTTTTACACCATATTATGTTCAGCAAAACTAACAACTTCAAACTACACAACAACAAGAATACTCAACTTCAAACTATACATATTTATTTGGGAGGATTTCATCTGGATCTTTGAAAAACCTAACAATTACATCAATATTCATTCAAACTTTAAAAATATCGTATATATCTAAAAGAATAACTTAATCGTAATAAAGTATTTTTGATATTTAAAACTACTATCTATTAAATAAACTAAAAGACTACATTTCTACCATTCTTCTTCAATTAACATATACCCAAATCAACTTCCTCTGTAACATTCAAGTTAACAATCCTTAACCAAACAAAAAAAACACACGTTAACCATAAATCATTCACCTAAAGAACATAAACAATAAACTAAGATATCTAATAAGGATTTTATGGTTTTGCACAGCTTCTCACGATGGACACTTTCAAGTCTAAATAGTTAATCTAATTTTAAACCACCAACATATGTTTCTATGCATTCATCAACGTTACGTAATATAAATCTCATACATCTAACCAGAATGTAATGGTATTTTGTTCTTTGAAGGTTATTCTTTTTGTTAATGCACAAGTTAGCTTAATGATGACAAAAGCACCCGAAACCGATGGGGAAAACGGAAACCTGAATCGGTTGGGTCGGGTTCGGGGGACGGGTTGGCGGGTTTCGATGCGGGTTTGGTTATTGATAAAAAAATTTAGCCGGGTAAGGGTTCGGTGACGGGTTATGGTAATACCCGCCTGATTACTCGTACCCGTACCCGTTTACTCGAATCTATACCCGCTTTATTGATATTATGATTAACTAGAATATATATACATTATATATAATTTTCTCCATTAATTTTTTCATATAAGTATTTCTATTACATAACATATTTTATTTTGTATATGAATTATTCAAAATCGTTGAATCATTTGATACGATATTCATTTTCTTTAACTGTTAAAAAATTTAAATATATTAGAGCGTTTTCCTTTGTTTTGTTGGTGGATATTCTAGTGTGACTTAATCTTAATACTACCATTTTTCCATATAATATTCAATTGGGAAGAACCGATACCCGTGAGGAAACCCGAAAAACCGATGGGTAATATTAATCGGGTATCTGACGGGTAATGGAGCGGGTACGGGTGTGGATACGGGTACACTAAAACCCGCCCCGAACCCGCCTCGTTGTTAGCTTGGAATGCAAATAGTCACTTGCTAAAATGAGAGATTGAGAACAAAAAAGTTCAATACATATGTTAGGTGGAGCATAAATGAATGTTAATTTGAATACTACCGAAGAATTATGCTAATTCGAGAACAAAAAGTATTTTTTGTTCTTGTTTAATTATGGAGAGGGTTAAAACGTAATCCACATTTTATTTAATATTTAGATATCAATTTTATACATTAAACCTTGTTAATTGAGATTAAATTTTTTATTTGGACATAAATTAGTATTTTCAAGTTTTAAATGATATTGATGTAATTATAAAAGTTATAAGGATATTTATGTAATTGCGAGTTTTTTCAAATATATAGATGAGATTCTCTCTATTTATTTTAGTGAGGCAAAACTAGTAAATTTCTATACTAAATGACAATAACTCAAAGAGGTAATTACAAAAAAGGGACAATATCTTTTTTTGTGTCCACATCATGGTCATTTTTAAAGTCTATTCCCAATATGGTCATACTCAACTACTCAACTTCGCAACTCCACTCACTGCTCAACACGTGTCCCACTATCTATTAGAATATATTATTTTCAGTGGCCCACAAAATACTCAACTAGAGGCTGCTCAACTTTGGAATCTACTCAACTTCATCTAAAAAGCCCAAAATACCCTTATCTCCTAAATTTATGTCTCTCTCTTTACATCATATTTTCCCAGATCTAACATTTTTTTCCCTTTCTTTACATCATTTTTTCTCCTTTTTTATATCATGACTTCCCATTATTTACCGGACAAGTTCAAGTGTGTTACACCATAATAGTTTTTTTTTTTTTTTTTTTTTTCTGTTTAATCAAGTTACACCATAATAGTCACAATAGTTTATAACAAACCCACTACAATAGTTTATACGCAAACTGATAGACAATATCTGCTAATACTTGAAAGCTCGAATTACCAAATTACAATTTGATATTAACAATCATCCATTAATACACCATAACTATCCATTGATACATAATTACGTAGTATTAATTAATAACCATAAAAAAATTACAAAGCAAAACCACCATTATTTATTTATTTATATTTTTCATAATATTTACAAAAAAATATAATCAATAATTGATACATCAAAGAAAGAAACTGGGTTAACATATAAAGTTAATCTAGTTACAAAGCTAATAAATTCTCTATACACACCAGTGTATCTTCACGGTGAAAGAATTTTCGGCATAATAGCAAATACGCTTCCGACAACACGATTCTGACATAACAACGGCGGGATCTGATTTGAAGATGTCATCGATATAAAAAAATTACCCAGATCCCGACGGAGGTTAGGGTTTCTTGCCCAGATACTGGCGGCAGTAATGGTGGGTTTTGGAGATGCGGTTACGGCAGAGGTATACATGGCAACGATAAGCCGACAAAGGAGAGATGTTGAGATGCGGTTACCCAAGATCATTTGCTATTTAAAATGGAGAGATGTGTGTTTTTATTTTAAGGAAATGAAAGGGGTTTGGGGAAACAGGGAAGGGTGGTTACTGGTTAAACATGCTTCAGATTACATATAGTTAGTTAGAAGAGATGCATCATTCTTATATACATGTAGTTAGTTAGATTGAGAAAATTTTCGGCGATGATGGTCAAACATTTTCCGACAGTGGTGGTTGAACGTTTTCCAGTCATGGGTCGTTTTCCGGAAGTGAGCACCCGAGGGTGGTGAGCAGTCGAGAGTGGAGGAGTCGAGAAGCCGAGGGTGGTGAGCAGGAGCCGAGGATGGTTGGTGGTGGTGAAGTGGTGTGGTGGCCAGTGACAATGATGAGGTGGTGGTAATTGAAGTGGGTTTACATATGGAAGAAGATGATGAATAATATATTAAATTAAGGGTATTATAGACTTTTTACATTATTTATAATAAGACGAACTATCAAATCACAATTATATTTATTATAAAAAAATAGACACATGTCGAGTATTTAATAGAGTTGCGAAGTTGAGTAGTTGAGTATGACCAGATTTGGAATAGTCTTCAAAAATGACCATGATGTGGACACAAAAGAAAGATATTGTCTCTTTTTGTACTTAACATAGTCGACTTTTCTACATAGTATTTCAAGTTGAGGGAGGGCGACCACACTCTTTGGTCTTAACATAACTTCGCCATTGATTTCACCATAGTAGAGTATGAGGAACTTCAAGCTATAACATTTGAATGTAACAATACTTCTGGTAACGAGTTAGAATTGCAATTATAAATTGGAAAATAAAAAAATAATCCAATAAGCTAAAAACTTGTCATCAAATAAACTTAGATCCTAAAGCTAAACGCGCCAAAATGTTCATTGTCAAACACGACTACATACCACTTTACTTTGATGTTTAATTGCTTATATAACTTAGTTGTTTCTTACATGAGAATTGATTTCCTTATCTCGACACTTAACGCTTGTTAATATTAACTCTTACTTGTAGTCAAATAGTCCTAATATGTATTTTATATTTAAAAATTTGCAGTTCTTTTTTCACCATTTTGAAAATACATCGATATTTAACATACTACAAGAAAATAGACCTATAGTGACAGAGGTATTAATGACACAAAAAAGTGTCACTAAATCTAATCTTTTAATGACATTATATATATACTAAAGGATAAGAGGTTACTGTAGCAGCTACAGTGCTTGCTACAGTGGACGCTACAGTAACTGTTTTTTTTAAGTACTAAGGGTCGTTAGTTATTTAACGACTGTTAATTAACGACCGTTATCTTGAACATTTAAAAAAAAAATTGTACACACTTTGTCCTTCATCTCAGCGGTTCATTGCGAATTTAGTCCTCGCATAATTTACATAATGGTCCTTCATGTTATACATCAATTGTAAAGTCAGTCCTATTTGTACAGTACTAACAGTCATTTGTTATTTAACGGCTGTTAACTAACGACCGTTATCTTTAACATTTAAAAAAAATTGTATGCACTTTGTCCTTCATCTCAGCGGTTCATTGTAAATTTAATCCTCACATAATTTACATAAATGGTCCTTCATGTTATACATCAATTACAGAGTCAGTCCTAGGTAACTAACTTCACGTTAAGTAGCTAACGACAATAAAAGAATTATGCAGCAACGCGCGGGTTGCAAAACTAGTTGTTTAAAAAATGTGGGTAAAAGCTTAAAATTTTGATATTTAATGACACTTTTTATGTATAAATGTGTCTTAAACGGCAAAAAATTATCATCACAATTTTTTTATCACTATAAATAGACTTTTACCTACTCGACTTCTACCTATACTTTTTAAGTGTAGGAGAACCACATAAAAAGTTTAGTGACATTTGTTTTATACTTTTATTGACACTTTTATACTTTGAGTGACACTTTTTTTAAGTGTCACCAAAAGACAACATTTTTGTAGTAACCTAAAAAAGCATATCATGTAAAAGCATACATAAAATGAATACAAAACTACAAATTTGTCCAAAAACAAGACTAACCCTTTAAAAAGAAAAGAAAATGGCACCAAATGAGTGTTGAACCCAAATAACATCTTACAAAATAGGGTCCAAAACATTTACCTTCACATAAACACTTTTTTATATAATATTAAGACCATAACATTTTAACTATTTATTTATTCATATGCATATGTTAATAAAAAATTACAAAATCTCCTTTATAGTTAGTTACAACTTACAAGTTGATCTAAAAATTATTGAAACAATATTTAATTATCGTATGAAAATATATGGTATGTGTTAATTCACATACCATTTTATCGCCAAATACCGACTCAAATTGACTAAAAGACCTAACAAATGCCAAAGAAACACGTGTTTTTATGTTGTGATTATGCAGGCACGGATTTGTCACAAAAAGGCGAAAAATCAAGCAAAAACGGGAAAAACGGGCACGAGAGTGGAAGATGGTCAAATAGTCAAGCTGGAAATCATTTTGAGTCCTCAGAGTCTGATATTTGAGCAAAAGTGATCCTTGTGTGAAGTTTGAAGAATTGCCAAATTTGGTCCCTGCACTTTCAGTTTTGACATATTCAGTCCCTTATGGAATTTATGAAGAAAAAGGACAAAGTCAACCCTTGGGAAATTATAATTGGCATATTCAGTCCTTGTAAGATACTTTGGAATAATGGCAGAAAAGATCCTCAAAGTTTCAATTATTACATTTTTGGTCCTTGACTTTATTTGGTAAAAATCTGAATTACCAAACCATTTTTAATTAAAGCCCAAAAGATAAACACCAAAAGCCAAAGTCCATTCTATTACCCAAAGCCCATTTACCCAAGCCCACATTACGGTCAAAGGTTAAAAAACGGGTCAAGGGTCAAATAAAGGTCAAAAGATTAAATAAACCTTACCCCGCCTCATATTCACCCCCAATTCATTTTACCCAGGTCTCCTAGAACCCTAGTTACTATTCCGTCCAATTTTACGGCAATTAAGGGCACAACAGTCAAATCAAGTACACTTCTAGAAGATTTGGTGATGTCAGAACGTGTCAGAGGCTAAGAAGCACAAATTAGGCTACGTGGCAAGGTTTGATTGGGTGAGACGCGTCATAGATCATGATCAAAGGGTGGATATTGAAAGGAACTGATTGGAACTTGATCAAAGGGCTCTCCATGGCTTCAAAGTAACACAGGTCACACGGATTGCCAGCTTGGCAATCCGAGACCCCAACCTCCATCCTTTTCTATAAATAGAGACATGTATTAGCTATTTTTCTGTGTAGTTTTTAGGTATTGAAATGCTGTCAAAATTTCTATAGATTGTATTTTAGCTTAGTTCATGTAATTTTCTTATAAGTTCTTAATAAAATTTCTAGTTTCCTTTAATAAATTTCAGTTTATTCATAATATTCTTAATGCATATTTTGTTCTAATTTTGTTTCAAGTTAGCTTATTACCATCTGTCATCAGCTTATTTTCTGCTATTATTGCTAAAACTTATTTCATTTACAGTAAAAAGAAATAAATAAATAAATAAATCAGAAAAATAAAAAAAAAATAAAAAAAGTGTTTACAAATTGATTAGTAGAGCTTGCAGTAAAGCTTATTTTACTTTTATTCAGTCCATTTGAGCTCTTTAGCTTTAAGTGGAATTGATTTGAGTCATACTTTAGTATCAAGTCAAAACAGTCAACTGAAGTAAAAGGTGATTTGATCCTGGTAGTTGTGGTGATTTTGGATAGATTTGGACAGACCTGGAAGGTCCTGCCTATCCTAGAGATAGGCTTCTGTGAATCCCCTTTGTTCTAGCTGAGGGGAAATTCCTTGGTAAAATTTCATTTGAATTCCTTTAAAGTTAGATCTGATTTGAATTGTGATTTAGTTTTTAGTGTATTGTTTCATTGATTTTATTAGCTGATACAGTAAGTTGTTATAGTAGAGTTAGAATTTGTTTGATATTTTGATTGCATATGTTTGATGTTTCTGAGTTAGCACAGCTGAATTGAGTATCTATTGGTAGATTTGAGTTTGATTTGGATTAGTTTTGAGTTATTGTTTCATTATATATCATTGTTGAATTGTGCATCTGTTGAGTGCTGAGTAATTTGGTGCATCTGTTTAGAGTTGTTGATCATCTGTAATATCATTGAATCTGATCTAACTGTGGTAGCTAGTAGTTGGATTAGTGGTTTGCTTGAACTCATTGTTCTAGTTGAATAATTGTGGATCTGAGATACCTTGTTACTGTTAGATCTAGTTGTGACTTTGAGTTGAATTTGCTTCTATTAGTGATTTGTAAGCTAAGTAGATTAGTAGTTAAGAGTTTTAAATTGTTAATCATATATTCATAGTAAAACTGTCACTTTAGGAGTGTTTGGATCTAAACATTGTTGTAGTAGCTGGCATTTGGAATAATTGTATGTCTGCACATCTAGTTTAGTCTGAATAAATATAGATTAAAATGGTTAAAAATCAATAGGATGTTTCTTATATAGTCTAAGTTCAAATAACTGCTATCACAGTTAAATTTAGGAGCTATTAGAAAGTAGAATTTAGCTTATAATTAAATAAAACTTAGATATAGCATAGTTTAGATTAAACATAGTCTTATTCATCAGGTTAATGGTAGAAATTAGTTGTTAAAATTCAAATAAGTCAAAGTGTAGAAGTCATTATAAAGTCAACTGTTGCATAATATTTGGTTCATAGCCTGCTGAACTGAGCTTGTTTTTAAGTATCACACATAAGTTTTTGGTCATATAATTGTTGAATACTATATCTCTGTTGTTCAGTCTTGGTATTGCTCCATTCACTTTGGAATTTAGATCTTATTTCAACTGCTTAAGGAACCATTGAAGTTGCCTGACTGAGATAGGGGTCTGACTTGGATAGTAGGCCTGCTAATGTTTACTTGAGCTTGTAGTTGTTATATTTGATTGTTTCTGAGTATATCTGAGTTGATTTAGTAGTTTGTGTCATATTTTTACTTCTAAATTTGTTTGATCGTATTTTGCTTATTGCGAGCTTAATCTTTAAGCTTATTGTTTCAAATTGTTGCATCTGTGGTATTTTGAGCTTATACTTGGTCATATTTTGTCATATCTGAGTATTTTGCATCATTCAAAGTCTGTGTTAAAAATTCAAAACAGTTTGGATCACAAGTGCTTATTTTTAAGCACTTGTGATAAGCAGTTTCTTTAAAATAAGCAGTTAAACTTTTCATTTTGATTTCAAAATTTTTCTCTGAGTTTATTTTAATATTTTAGATTTTCTGGAATTTTTCCATATTTTTATAAGCCTTTTTACTGTTTTTCTTAATTTCTTTTTGATTTAATTCAATTTTAAATAGATTTTAATTACCAAAAATCCATAAAAATTCAGAAAAGGTTGTGGAAAATACAAAAACATTTTTAAAAATTCTTTTATATTTTTTTAGAATTTTTAGAATTTAATTTTCATTTTTCCACTTTATTTTTCTATTTTTCTTTATTTTTAATTCATTTAAAATTCCAAAAATCAATTTTAATTCATAGAAAATAAAAGAAAAGTCAAAAAAATATTTTTCTTTTTCTGGAAATTGATTTTATTAGTTTAAGATTTTTAGAAATTAATTTCAAGTTTCTAGGATCATTTTTCAATAAACGTCACGTTTTAAATAACGCGGTTGCATTTCCGATTTTACGTTTTTAACTTTGGTGCATAATAAGCTTGTACTCTTTGCATATTTCATCTTTGTTTGTGATTACTTGAATATCTTGATTGCTATTTTCACATTTTCACTTTTCAATTCACGGTTTCACGAATCAATATTCTTGATTCCATTCGCCTTTACTGGGATACGACTCGGGTGATCCGTATTTTACGCGGATCACTTCGATATACTACTATATAATATATAAGTTGGTTTTCACACGAATCAATTTTTGGCGCCGCTGCCGGGGAAGGTCGAAGTGAATTTTTAAATATCGTTTTGAAAACTCGTGTTTTGTTAAGCCTTCCTCTACTTTGTATATATATTTCTATAAAAATTGAAAAATTCAAAACACTTTTCCTAAAGTGTTTACAAAAATACCAAAAAAATAATAAAATTTACAGCCTCGACTCGACCGAAAGGAAGGGCATTGTAAACCAAAAAAGTCTCACAATATAACGAAAACGTAAAATTAGTTGTTTATCGGATTATTTCAATTACTACGACCGATTAAGCGGGAAATACGGAAGCTAAGACATTAAATTGCTAGCTGAAGAGAGATCCATTCTTCTCTCCCGTCTCGTCGCGAGTGGTATTGAAAGAAACGGTTTTCAATTAACGTTACGTTTTAATAAAAAGAAAAATAAAAGAAATAAAAAGTTTTTGAATATATATATATATATATATATATATATATATATATATATATATATATATATATATATATATATATATATATATATATATATATATATAAAACAAAGATATTTTCTTTTCTCTTTTCTTTCTCATTTTCTTTTTGCTCGTGGTGTATGCACACCCGTTCTTCTTTTGAGAGTCTTACGTCTCCGTTCTCTAACCCCGAGCAGGTTTTACGACATACGAGTCGGGTTCATTTCCTTGACGACGAGGAGATGAACCAAAACGAACACAACGGACCCCCGCCGATGGGTGGTCAGCAGCACAATGTTATCCCGCCGATGGGACAACAACCGGCATTTGATCCACGTCCAATGGATGAACAACTCCAATCACCATTCAATGGTGTGAGGAGAGCTATTGTGATTCCGGACATCAATGCCAAGTTTGAGATCAATCACGGATTACTCAATTTGATCACGGGTATATCCGCTCACGGGTTCGATCACGAAGACCCCTATGCTCACATCAGAAATTTCACTGACATCGTTGAGACCATAAGAATGAACCAAGTTCCTCACGATGTGGTGAAATTGAAGTTATTTCCTTTCTACTTAAAAGGAGCAGCCCGGACTTGGCTGGAAAAGGAACCGCCCAATTCGATTCACACTTGGAATGATCTCACTTCCAAGTTTGTGAATTATTTCTATCCTCCCTCTAAAACTTCTAACCTACGTTCTCAAATCTTTCGGTTCCAACAAGCTTTTGATGAGTCGTTTAGTGAAACTTGGGACCGGTTCAAAGATTTGAAGGAAAAATGTCCTAACCATGGGTTCACCGACCTTCAGCAGATTGATACTTTTTATAATGGGTTATGTCATGCTGACCAAGATTCACTTAACTCTGCTGCGGGTGGGAACTTGTTGGCTAGGAACACGAATGATGCTTTCACGATAATTGAAAACAAGGCTCGTGTTAGAATGTCAAGAAATAAACCACAAGTGTCTAATAATGGTAAAAATAATGATGAATTGATAAGTATGATTGTGGCTTTAACAAAGAAAGTTGATGCAATGTCTATGGAAAAATCAAGTCAACAAGTCAATGTCGTTAATCAAGGTTGCATTACTTGTGGTGGTCTACATCCGTATTATGAGTGTCCGACGACTGGCTTTTTTGCTCAAGAGAACGTGTATGCTGCGAACATGGGTGGCAATGGTTACCCACCTCTTCAAGGAGATCGTAGTCTTCTCAATTACCGTTCGAGCCATTATCATGGACCACCCAGGTTTAATCAACCTAATCAAGTGAATCATAATAACAATGTGCAAATCACAACCGTGGAAATAATGGTTTTCAAGGATAAAATCAGAATTTTCAACAAAATCAAAACCGGGGAAATTACCACCAAGGCTCGCCTCAAGGGAACAATTTTCAAAATAATGGGAATTTTCAGAATAATAATCATGGAAATCTAAACAATGGCAATTTTCAAAACCGTGGGCAAAATTTCAATAATCAAAATCAAGCTGTTATTCCAAATCCGACGCCCACGGAAGAGTTGATTAAACAATTGATTCAAAGTCAACAAGCTTTAATTGCTAAATAAGATGAAACAACGAGATTGTTTGCAACTCAAATCAATGATATTAACAAGCGTTTAAATGATCGACCCTCGGGCTCTGGAACGTTGCCAAGCAACACGATCGCTAACCCGAGGGGCGATGCAAAAGCGATCATAACAAGGAGTGGTGTTACTTATGATGGACCGACGGCTCCGACTACCTCTTATTCTCTACCTCCCAAGGTAGTCGCCCGTGAACCCGAGGTGACAATGGATACGGAAATTCCTATTAATAATGGAAGGACCGAAGACATCCAACCTCCGGTGGTCCCAACGTCTAAAGGAAAGGAAAAGGTTGTTAATAATAATGAAAATGAAACACCGGTTAAAACAAAGTTGCCATATCCGTCACGCTTAAACGAACAAAAGCACCGCGAGAAGGATAAAAACCAAATGGAAAAGTTCTATCAAATTTTTCAAGAGTTACACTTTGATATAAGTCTCGCGGATGCTATACTTTTGATGCCCAAATTTGCTTCGATGTTAAAAGGTCTTTTAAATAATAAGGAAAAGCTTTTTGAAATGTCAAGGACTCAAATGAACGAGAATTGCTCAACGGTTCTTCTTAAAAAGCTACCCGAAAAGCTTGAAGACCCTGGCAAGTTTCTTATACCTTGCAATTTTCCAGGTATGGTTCAATGCTTCGCCTTGGCCGATCTTGGTGCTAGCATTAACCTAATGCCATTGTCGATATGGAAAAAGTTGTCTCTTCCTAACTTGACACCGACGCTTATGACCCTCGAGCTTGTCGACCGATCTACGTCTCGTCCAATTGGCATAGCTGAGGATATTTTTGTCAATGTTGGGAAATTCCATTTCCCTGTGGATTTTGTAGTTGTTGATTTTGATGCTGATCCACGGGTTCCTCTCATTCTCGGGAGAGGATTCCTACGGACCTGTTAATACAAATATCGCCTAAAAACGTTATTTATATTTTACGATCTTCGCTAAGTTTTGTTAATGACAAATGTAAACTTTTGTTTCTAAGTAAAACATAATCTTAGTTTTAAAGACTTGCATAAACTAGAATTTTGCTACATTTTACATTTCATAAAACACAACACTTCTTATTTTTTAAAAATAGAATTGTCACATCACATTTATGGCAAGTTTTGTCATTATACAATTATGGAAAGAAATGTGTTTGACTTACTTAGATGTTGCTTGCAAGTTTAGTGTTTGACTTGATATTATGTGATGTGACATTGTTTGGTTTGCAAGAGTAATGAGATGTGACTTTGTTTGGTTTGCAAGATTTATTGCAAAACCAACTGCAAGCCCGGCGGTACCCTGGAGGTACACGGGCGGAACCCTTCTCAGGGGTCCGCCTGATCCGCCAGACCTGCAGAAGGTTTTGGCTATAAATATTGAGCCACAAATTGAATTTTGGCTCATCACTTGACATCATATTTTTACACACACATTCATTCTTTCATCTAACCTCTTAACATTTCATATGTGAAGTTTCTTTTTGTAGCAAAGAGATTCACAAGCTTACTAAAAGTAACAAGTATTCAACACAACGTTGCAAGACTTGTTAGCTTAGTATTGTGTAGACTTGTGTAGTTTACACTTCATTTGATTGTGTATTTTCAGTAGTGATCGGTTAGTATTTTAGTCCTCAAAATACAAAGTGTATAGGGAGTAGTTGTACCCTTGTAAAGAACTAACGGGAGTGGTTGTACCCTTGGTAAAGAACTCGACATCTAGCTTTGTGTCGGTAAAAGTATAAGCGACTGTAAGGTTTTCTCCGCCGGTGAAAGGAGCTTGTTGACTAGTGAAAGAAACTCTCGAGTTGGATACTCGGGGCGTGGACGTAGGGCAAGGAAAAAGAGTCCTTGTAGCCGAACCACGATAAATACTCGTGTTGTGGTTTGATCGTTTCTTTCATTTACTTGCATGTTATATATTGTGTTTGTATACATATCTTTGATCAAACAGAAAGTTTCAAAGCTAACTTAACAAGTTAAAAAGATTTTAATCGGTAAACTATTCAACCCCCCCTTCTAGTTTTCCACAATTGGCATCAAGAGCTACGTTACTCAAGCTTTTAAAATATATTGTGTTTTAAAACTTGAAACGATCAATGGATTTTGAAAATTACAAAGAAGGGCAATCTATGCAAAGACCACCACTCTTTGAAGCAAATTGTTTTATATATTGGAAAAATCGTTTTGAAACTTACGTGAAATCTAAAGATATAGATTTGTGGTATATAATTATTGATGGTGATAACGTAGTTACTAACATCAAAGATGATGATCAAAAGAAATTAATAGGTAAAAATAATGAAGCTAAAATGATGCTTTACAATGCTTTGCCTAAGAAAGAATATGAAAGAGTCTTTTTGTGTAAAACCGCCAAAGATATTTGACAATCTTTAATTGTCACTCATCAAGGAAACTCACAAGTTAAAGATAACAAAATTGATATTCTTGTTCAACAATATGAACAATTTGTTATTTTCGAAGATGAGATTATTGATAATGCTTTTGCTAGATTTAATACTATTATTACTTCACTTAAAGCACTTGACGAATCTTTTTGTAGTAAGAACTTTGTCAGAAAATTTCTTAGAGCACTCCATCCGAAGTGGAGAGCAAAAGTGACGGCAATTGAAGAATCCAAAGATCTTTCAAGCATGTCACTTGATGAGCTAATTGGAAACCTCAAAGTTCACAAAATGGTAATGGAAAAAGATTCGGAACTAGTTAGAGGCAAGAAAGAAAAAGTTAAGTCCATTGCCTTGAAAGCTAGAGTCCAATCAAGTGATGATGAAGAATCTACTTCGGATAGTGACGATGAGGAATATGCTATGGCCGTTAGAGACTTCAAGAAGTTCTTTCGTAGAAGAGGAAAGTTTGTAAGGCAACCTAAAGATGACAAGAAAACTTTCCGAAAAGATCGTGATGATAGGAAAGGAAAGGTTGAAAGAAAGTGCTATAGGTGTGGAGACACAAGTCATATTGTAGGAGAATGTCCAAAACCACCCAAGAGCAAACCTCAACAAGCCTTTGTGGGTAGTGCTTGGAGTGACTATGAAGGAGATGACGATGAAGCAAAGAATGACGATGTTGCTCTCATGGCTCACAACTCAATTGAGGTATTATCCGACTCATCTTACTCTATTGATGATGACACTTTACAAAAAGAATATAACAAACTTTGTGAATTGAGCTTAAAAATTATAAACAAAAATAAATTTTTGAAAACTAAAAAGGAGTTTTTAGAAAATGAAGTTTATGAGTTAAAAGAAAAAGCTAAGAGATTAGAAAAGAGTAAAGGTATTGACACACCTTGCAAATCATGTGAAGAGCTTAAACTAGAAGTTGAGAAACTCAAAATTACTCAAAATGATCTAATAAAACAAACCACAAAGTTTAAGAAGTTCGATAAGAGCATTTCTTGTGCGGATGAAATTATGAAACTTCAAAAGTCACCCTTTGATAAAACAGGACTAGGATTTACGAAAATAGAAACTTCAACGGGTCAAATGAAAAAGAAAAGATTGCACAAGAAACAAATAAAATTGCTACAGCAGCCTGCGGATCAGGCGGAACCCAATTTAGGGTTCCGCCCGTTGGTCCCGAAGGTTCCGCCAGGCCTGCTGCAGCAGTAACCTCATCCACTTCGGATCGTTCAAAATTTGTTAAAGTTACATACAAAAGTGGAACAAAACCTGTGTTTAAAACTGGAGTAGGATTTAGTATAAATGAATTTAGAGCTAAAACTACTCAACCAAGACCTAAGACTCCAATTCTCAAACGCCTCTTTCCAAAGAGCAACTTCAACGCTCGACCAAACTACCAACATGTTTGGAACCAAAACACTCCTAGACATTACCAAACTCCAAACCACATGCCATGGAACCCTTATGCTCTATTTTCATACTTGGAACAAATTAATGGCATGTTTAACCAAAATAGACTCATGAGAAATTGGGGACCAAATGTTTGAGTGTTTTTCATAAAATAGGTGTGCCTCAAAGTTTGTTTGGAACCGGATGAATGGATTAAAGATAGCGGTTGTTCAAGGCACATGACGGGTAACAAAAGCCTCTTCACTTCTTATCACAAATGTGACGGAGGTAATGTTACGTTTGGTAGTAATGCTAAGAGCAAAATCATCAGAAAAGGTACAATCTCTCATGACTCCCTCTTTATAGATGATGTAGCTCATGTTGATAACTTAGGTTTTAATCTCCTTAGTATTAGTCAACTTTGTCGTAATAAGTATAATGTTCTTTTTAGTGAAAACGGAAGTAAAATACTTAAAGATGGTATAACCATAGCCAAAGGTGTCCTTAAGAACAACGTATATGTCATGAAGATGGATCCAACATCTAGAGACAAACTTTGTCTTACCTCATTAGATGAATCTTCAACTTTATGGCATAGACGTTTAGGACACGCTAACATGAGACTAATACAAAACCTCTCCTCCAAAGACTTAGTTCGAAACCTACCCAAGTTGAAATATGACCAACACTTTTGTGATGCTTGCAAAGTCGGTAAACAAGTCCATAATAGCCATAAGGCTAAAAACTTGGTTTCTACATCTAGATGTCTAGAACTTTTGCATATGGATTTATTTGGTCCATCCGCTATACAAAGTTATGGAGGTAACTTCTACACTTTGGTCATAGTTTATGATTACTCAAGATATACTTGGACAAAATTTTTGAAAAGTAAAAATGAAGCTTTTAATAAATTTGAAATTCTAAGTAAGAAAATTCAAAATCAAGTAGGGTCTAATATTGTGTCTATTAGAACGGATCACAGTCGTGAATTTGATAATGAATTTCAATTTGGAAACTTTTGTGATAATAATAGTATAACTCATAACTTTTCGGCTCCACGTACTCCTCAATCTAATGGTGTAGTAGAACGTAAAAACCGGACGTTGCAAGAGATGAGTAGAACAATGCTTAATGAGCAAAACATTCCACAAAAGTTTTGGTGTAATGCCGTTGACACATCAACATACATTTTAAATCGAGTCTTAATTAGACCATTTGTGAATAAAACTACTTATGAACTATATAAAGGTAAAAAGCCTACATTATGATACTTTAGAGTGTTTGGGAGTAAATGTTTCATTCTTAACACCAAGGATTATCTCACCAAATTTGACCCAAAGTCTTATGAAGGTGTATTTCTTGGATCTTCACAAAATAGTAAAGCGTACATTGTTTTGAACAAAGAAACCTTAAGAGTCGAGGAATCGTTGAACGTAACATTTGACGAGAGTCCACCTCCCTCTAAGACATCACCTTTGGTAGATGATGACTTAGTTGAAAGCCAAGCAATAGAAAATCAAGAAATTTTAAGTGATGACAAAGAAGATGAACTATTTAACAAAGAACTTGTCAATGTCAAAGAATCTAAAAGTCATCCATTAGATGATGTCATTGGCAACATTAACGAAAGAACACTAAGGTAAAAAGTTCAAAATGAAAGCAACTATTTTTGTTTCGTGTCAACCATTGAACCTAAAAATATAAATGAAGCCATTAAAGATGAGTCTTGGGTAATTGCAATGCAAGAAGAGTTAAACCAATTTGTTAGGAATGATGTATGGACATTAGTTCCTCAACCAAAGAGTCAAACTATAATTGGAACAAAATGGGTATTTCGAAATAAAATGGATGAAAATGGAATTGTGTCTAGAAACAAAGCTAGGTTAGTTGCACAAGGTTATAACCAACAAGAAGGCATTGACTACGATGAAACTTTTGCTCCGATTGCTAGGCTCGAGTCAATTAGAATCTTACTTGCATATGCATGTGCACACAATTTTAAACTCTTTCAAATGGATGTCAAAAGTGCATTTCTAAACGGAGTCATTAATGACGAAGTGTATGTTGCTCAACCACCGGGCTTCATCGATTTTGAAAAACCAAATCATGTTTACAAACTTAAAAAGGCTCTTTACGGACTTAAGCAAGCTCCAAAACCATGGTATGATCGACTTAAAACACTCCTAGTTGACCATAAGTATACCATGGGCTTAGTTGATAATACTCTCTTCACTAAGAAGAAAGATTCACATATTATCATAGTCCAAATCTATGTTGATGACATTATATTCGGATCAACTTGTTAAGAATCATGCATGACGAGTTTGAAATGAGTATGATGGGAGAACTCAACTTTTTCCTAGGACTCCAAATCAAACAACTAGAAGATGGTATCTTCTTTAACCAATCTAAATATATTAAAGACATGCTTAAGAAATTTGGACTAGAAGATTCGAAACCTATCAAAACTCCCATGTCCACGGAAACTATACTCACCAAGGATGAGGAAAGTAAATCCGTAGATAGTACTAAATATAGAGGTATGATTGGTAGTCTACTTTACCTAACGGCTAGTAGACCCGACATTATGTTTAGTGTTTGTCTATGTGCTCGTTTTCAAGAAGATCCTAAAACTACCCATCTCGAAGCCGTTAAAAGGATTTTTAGGTATATTAAGGGGACTACACATTTAGGTTTATGGTATCCCAAAGGAACGGGAATAGACACCATAGTGTATGCCGACTCGGATCATGCCGGTGACTATGTCGATAGAAAAAGTACAAGTGGTATTTGTACTTTTGTTGGACATTGTCTCACCTCATGGTTCTCTAAGAAGCAAACGGCTCTTGCTATCTCAACAACGGAAGCCGAGTACGTTTCGGCCGGAAAGGCATGTCAACAAGCTCTTTGGATGAAGCAAGCTCTTGTCGACTACGGAATTCAACTCAACGACATCACAATTCTTTGTGACAACAAAGGTGCCATTGATCTTAGCAAAAACCCGGTTCAACATGCTCGTACCAAACATATTGAAATCCGTCATCATTTCCTTCGTGACAATGTTCAAAAAGGAAATATCTCAATTGAGAAAGTTTCCTTCGAAGACAACATAGCCGACATTCTCACAAAAGCCCTTAAACGTGAACCTTTTAACCTTCTTAGGCTAGGCTTAGGACTCATGGAACCTACATTATAGTTCTGGACATTAGACAAAAATCGCAAAAATCAAAACAAATCCATAACTATTTTTCTCAGCAGGGTCGGCGGAACCCTCACACATAACGGGCGGAACCCATTTCAGGGGTCCGCCGTATCCGCCGACCTGCAGAACCAAAATCTTTGTTTATATTAAACCAAACACCCATTATCTCATACCACCACTTCCAAACTGCTACTATTCACTTTACCATCCATCCATACCTACGAATTCTTGGTCTTCCATTCATTTACATTGCAACTAAATCATCATTGTAAGTATTCTAAACATGATTACAATCCTGATCTGAGTCTAGGAATTCTATTTCTTGCACAAAAACAAAAACTTGGGGTTATGCATTAACTTGAAAAACTCATGCATTAGATTAGGTGTTTAATAAAACTAATCATGTTTCCCATAGTTAGGAATTGCATCTTTAATTAGTATAAACATGTTTGTTAAAACACCCCATGTCAAATCCTTCCAAAAATTTCTCACAAGTAGGACAAATATTTTTTCGTCTCACATTGAGAATACAAAATCAAAACGTTATGTTTAAAACATCACTTGCATAATGTCTCTTGAATGCTAAAGGGAATACATAACCAATATGTATTTTCGGGTACATTCAAATGAAGCTACATTGAACTAGGAGCGTTTGGGTTATCTTTTGTTTTATAACAAAATTTGCATAAAACGATTTTGAAGCATCAAAATGAGTCAAGATAATCGCACCTCCGCATTGTTTTCATATAGGCACACACTAGAACTTCCACATTATAATAGTGGTTTACGTAAACTAAAATGTGAAATTTTGTTGTTCTAGGAATCATCATGCCTCCTCTAACCCACTACGACCACAAGGACACCATTAAGTACCTACCAAAACACCACAAAACCAAAGGCCTTACCTCAAATCAAGTAAACGTTTTCAAAGCCCTAGAAAAACACTATGTCCATGAGGGTAGAACCATTGACCCGTCCTTCCTAGAAGGCACAAACTTTTATGCCGATTTTGCCACAATCAACTTTGAGTGTCTTTTGAATATCGACGAGCCTATTTGTCCTAGGTTCATTCTAGAGTTCTATGCATCCTCCGTCCTCTCCACGGATGATTATGGTCATATGTCTATCAATTTTAGGGTTATCGGTCATCAATACTCCTTCACTCTAGAGGAGTTTGCTCAAATCCTAGGTGTTCCAAACCGTGGTACTTGCCTCTATTCCGACTTGCACTCCCTCTCAACTCTTGACAACCTCCAAGACCGTATCCACCCTTATGACAAACCCCTTGTCTCAAAAGACGTTCTCTGTGACCACCTCTTTGTTAGGACCACCACCACTAGGAGAACCCTGATGAGGCGAAAAATGATCCATTTTTAGGGGGTCATTTAAGCCCGAATCCGAATTTATTTGATCAAATATTGCCCTAAATCGTTCCTTTTGTGATTTTAGGTACTTGGAGAGTGAATTCTGGAAAAGAAGCCATTTTGGACCTTTTTTTGGAGCATAAAAGTGAAGAAAACGGCAAAGTCTCAATTTTCCATGCAGGGAACAGAAGGTGACGGCGTCAAGAGTAATTTCCTGACGGCGTCAAACCTCAATAATAAAATCCGAGAGTTCATTAAGGCGTCAAGAGTTTTCCTAACGGCATCAAAACCCCAAGAATTAAAATCCATAGTTGATGACGGCGTCACATACAGGGCGTCAAGAGTAATTTTTGTGATGGCCTAGGACTTGACGGCGTCAGAAGTAGATCAAGGCCGTCCGAGGAAGTATTTGGCGGCGAGATGACGGCGTCACACCTTTGTTCTTGACGCCGTCATCCCTATTTTCCTATATATAGTTTTCTAGTTTTTCACATTAAAAGAGAGAAGTTTTGGGAGAAACCCTAAAGACGATTTTGGTGTAACTTTACAGGTTTTTCAAGGGTTCCAACCTCTTGATACCTTGCATGATTAATCAAGGTAAGTGTTCTTCTAATTCAATCAATATATCTATGTGTTGGTTGTCTATATCTTGTTCTTGTCTTAATTCTATCATGCTAGGCTAGATCTCTTTTGTGTTTGCTTAGATCTAATGAAACCTAGATATTGATTCTGTGTTGATTACTTGTTTATTCTTGTTTTGGATGAATGATTTATATGTTAGGCTTAAGAAAACTGGCAGATCTTCAAATGGTAACATGCTTGAACGTCTTAAGAAACATGAACCGAGGCGTACTAGGTCTTTATTGGTTGTATTTAATGCATGAGCAACCGTTTACAATCCCTATAGTTGTGCTGGGCATGGTGTAGGAGGAGATAAGAGCTCATAGAATTGGGGAGTTATGTATGCCACCCCATGAATGGTATTAAGGAATACAATCCGTCATCCATGCAATTATAACAAGTAATTAACGTGTAAAAGATATCTAGGGAGTAGTGAAATCTAAGTAAACACATTTTCTCCAATTACTGCTCTCAACCTTAGTATAATTAGTTTATTTTCATTTTTAGTATTTTATTTTGATTGCATCTTAGTTTTGGGTTAGTTGAATAGCAACTAATTCCGCCCACTATTTCAAAACCCCGAGATTTTAATTGCTTTCCATAAAATATAAAAACACAAAAATAATCATCCCTCACCTTTAGAACTAGTAATTAGGCTTTCTAATCCTAGCGACACTATTCCTAAGCTGAACGATCAATCCCCCGGTACTTGTCACTATACTATACTACAACGATCAGGTACACTGCCTGGTGGGGGTTGTAAGCTTCTCGAGATCCCTCGAGAGGTAAAGCCTGTTGCGATTCCCACGCATCACTTTCTAAAAAATATAAAAATACAAAAATAATCATCCCTCACCTTTAGAACTAGTATTTAGGCTTTCTAATCCTAGCGACACTATTCTTAAGCTGAACGATCAATCCCCCGGTACTTGTCACTATACTATACTACAACGATCAGGTACATTGCCTGGTGGGGGTTGTAAGCTTCTCGAGATCCCTCGAAAGGTAAAGCCTGTTGCGATTCCCACGCATCAAGTTTTTGGCGCCGCTGCCGGGGATTGTCTATCTTTACATTCATTTCTCAACTTTCGCAAAAGAGTGCGGCGCTATCAAGTTTTTGGCGCCGCAGCCCGGGGAATAATTATTGTCTAGGTTAGGATTTCTTTTTATTAGGTCTACTTGCTAGATTTCTTTCTAGTAAGATTTTATTTTTTATTTTTAGGTCTTCTTTAGTCTATCTTATTTCTTCGTGCCTTTGTTCGTAACTCTTTACCATCCGACATCATGGAAGGTGGTAACATCTTTGAACCCGTCATCCCACCACAACAAAACCCACCATTAGAACCCCTTAGGCCCCGAACCTTAGGAGAGTACTCCCGACCTAGCCACCAAGGCTACTGAAACACCATTGAGCTCACCGGAGCCAATGTGACCCCCTTGCGATCCGACACCATCCGGTTGGTGCAAAGCGGATGTGCATTCCATGGACTTCGTTCCGAAGATCCAAACCAACACCTTAAGGACTTTCTCAAAATCGTAGATTCCATAGACCTAGGTGTTGAAATTAGAGAGACGACCCGTTTACGCCTATTCCAATTCTCTCTACGGGATCAAGCTAGTCAATGGCTTGAGCGTTTACCCGCGGGATCCATCACCACATGGGATGATCTCACCACTCGTTTCCTTGCTCAATTTTTCCCACCGGGGAGAACTACTAAGCTTAGAAATGACATCTTGATGTTCCAACAACGTCAAAATGAATCTCTTTATGAAGCATGGACTCATTTCAAGGACTTACTCCAAAAAGTCCATCATCATGGCATAGATCTTTGGCTCCAAGTCCAAATTTTTTATGACCATATCGATATCTCCACGAGGCGAGCCATTGACCAATCGGCCGGTGGTAAGCTACGTGATCTTAATGCGGAACAATCATGGGAACTCATAGAAGATCTTGCTCTCTATGACAACGAAAGTTGGAATGATCCCCGTGATTTGAACAAAACGGTCAAGGCAATATCTTTGCCTTCGAACAATTCTAGCACTCCCGACCGTAGGATCATGGAACTTGAGGACCAAGTCAAGTTTCTCATGAAATCTTACGATGCTCCTAAGCCTTCAAGCCAAGTGAACAAAATCACTTCTTCATGCGAATTATGTAGTGGTCCCCATGACACTCGTGATTGTGTGGAACTCCCCGGAACAGCTTTTGAGGTCTACGCATCCACGCGTACCGACGAAGCGAGAGATAAGTGGTACACTTTCAAGCCCGAGCCAAACCCTTACGGTGATTCATACAACCCCTCTTGGAAAAATCACCCAAACCTTAGGTGGAAACAAAATCAATCCAATTCTTCCAATCCGCCTAATCGTTACCAACCAAACGGTCCACCATCCAACCGTACTTTCAACAACAATCCTTCTAACAACTATGGTAGTACCGACAATCTTGAAGGATTGATGTCAAAGTTCATGGCATCTCAAGAAGCCCGCATAGCTAGGTTTGAAACAGAATTCAACCAACAACAAACGGAGATGACCAACAAGATTGACAACTTGTTGAAAGCCCTCAACAACCAATCATTAATCACATCTAGGAAGGACACTAGGGACACCAATAGTGGAATCCAAATTAAGGACCCCTCATCATCCAAACATGTCCACTTTGTCAATGTGGTCACCATTAAGCCGATAGATAAGGAGATAGAGGAGAGTGACAAGGATGAAGTTAGAGTAGAAGCCGATAGTAAGGATGAGAGTAGGGAAGTTGAGGTTAATAAGGATGAGGAATTAGAGGAGGTAGAGCCTATAGAAAAATACTTTGATAAGTTGCCCACCGAGGAAGAACGGGAGTACCATAAGGATTTATTCGATAGTCCCGAGAGACCATATATCTTCGGCACACCCCTTATCAAAATGGGAGACCCCTCTAACATTAACATCCCATGCAATATCGGGCACATGCATATATGGAAAGCTTACATCGACCTTAGATCCCCCGTGAACATCATGACTAGGACTTATTACAATTGGGTGATGAAGAAGCAACTCAATTTTAGGATGATGCCCGGTAAGAATCTGATAAGTAATTTTGCAGGAAGAGTGAAGGGATTACATGTGATTATAGGGAATCTTACCTATGAAATCGATTTTATGATAGTAGAAGACATTCGTCCGGTGATAGATGCTTGCCTAAGTCAAATAGTGTTCGGAAAACCATTTGTTGAGGCCACTAGGATGAGTTATGATCCGACTTTAGGGATAGTTAGATTCAAGAAAGAGAATGATGAGGTTGCTTATCAAATGCCCTACAAGATCGAACAATACCGCCTTCTCTCTAATTTCGAAAAGGAACATAAGCAAGCGGCTTATTATAGGAATGAGGAGGATAGACGTAGGGGAGTAGAATATGTAAAGAATAGGATGCTTGGTTTCTACAAAAAGTGCTTGCAACTAGGTCCGGAATACAAAACTGGTTTAGAAGACGACCTAGAGAGTGGAACCAATGATGGAATCACGTAGTAACCCATAACCTTGAGTCTAGCTACAAGACTCGTAAATAAAGAAAAGCGCTTCTTGGGAGGAAACCCATGTTTTGTGTGATTTTATTTGTTTGATTGTTATTTGCTTCCGTATGCATGCTTTATTTTTATTGTTGGTTGATCATGTTTCTCAATTAAAATGTGGAAATACTTTACTTTATTGTTTAGCCTAGTCTTAACTCCACCTAGAAGTATTTTTGCAAAAGATAAATGTAAGGGGAAACCCCAAATATGTTTTTAAGAAACAAACCGATCATGATTCTCCACGATATTAAATGAGCATGTATATTCGTATTTGTTAGAGTCAAATGCTTGTATTGAGTCATAATGAAGTTTTGCAGGATTTTTCAGGAAGTAATACCAAGTTTTTCCAGAAATTTTCCGGAAACTCAACATAAGAATTTCTGCAGGTCCATTCTGACGGCGTCAGAGGTTTACTCTTGACGGCGTCAGGAGTTAAAATCTGGAAATTTTACCGGTTTTGTTTTTTTTAACGGAGTCTTATGGTTTTTGTGAATTATTAAGTTTTATAATCTCCAGGAGATCTGCAAACTTCATTCCACAAGCATTATATCTTATCTTGTTTTCTAGGATTTAGAAACTTATATAGGATGCCGCCGATTTTACGCGAGGTTGTCTTGTCTATTTTGTCAGGTTTTACAGGTTATGTATGACAAGGAGATGATTTATATTCTGGAAGGGAAGCTTTGATTGTTCATTTTCTTGGAGGAAGATTTAACCTGGCCATCCTATTATCCATACCGAGCGAATCAGGGGAGTATTTGATTTCATTCTCTTTACTTTTTCACTTTTACATTCTTTACTTGAACATTGGGAACAATGTTCATCTTAAGTGTAAGGGGAGGGTAAAAAGATGATACCTTACATATGCACTTTCGCTTGAGTTTGTTTTGTGTTGATGGTAGATGTGTAATAAAACTATGAGAAATACTTGTTAGTGCAATTTTAGCGCCAAATTTAAATTTTTTTACAACATTTAGGAGTGAAACTTTAGCCATAGCAAGCGTCTCATGGATAGGAGATTGTATGACTAGCACATAACCGTATATTCAGAAAAAATTTCCACCCAAATATGTGAGGTTCGCCTTTAGATTTGATAGGAAAAGCATTCATTATTAGTGCTTATGAGTGTACCAGTAGCATTTAGATTCTAGAACTTGCGTTAGTGATGCATCCCGAGACCGCTAGTGAGACTACATTCGTGTAGTAGGATTTACTACATGATAAGAGGCATTATGATTACCCTTGTGTTAAACCCGTATCATAATTACTTGACCATTTAAGTCATATTGCTTGGCTAGTTAAGTCAACTAATTTTCCCACACCCTTAGCGTTGTACTCATTTTTAGTACACGAAACCCCTAGTACACCCCTCCGAGCTTATCTTTTCGTTTCTAACTTTAAGCATTTTACTTAAAGGAAGAATTTGTTACACCCCACTTAAATGTACAACCAAATCGCCTTAGCCTTCCGTGTATGCGCTCATTTTTAGTGCATTATTGTTATTTGTTAAACCCTAAGTTAACTTTCTAATTGATTACATGGTTGCTAAGTCGAGTCATATCATTGTACATATTGTTTTGGGACGATTGGGACTTATGGGTAAGTACTTATTTTATGGAGTAATGGGGAAGAACATCATTTATTACCCCCATATGTACGTTAATCTTAAAAGTGCTCCAAGTGTTTTAATTTTCTTAATTCAAGTCATTAGATTAGTTTATTGTAAAGTATTTAAAAATTCAAGTGTAAGGGAACGTTCATTCCCTATGATGTATTATTTTGGATGGTAGGGTAAGAGTGTATGCCAAAAAAAAAAAAAAAAAAAAAAAGGAAAAGAGAAAAAAACATACGGACTACCATCCCGTTTCATTCTATGTTTATTTTATGTTTTCGTTATTTTTCATTTATTATCTTAAGTCGAGTCTAGTCTTGGCTTAGCAACGCCACATTGTACATGTAATTAACTAAGATTGTTAACTCGCCACCAGTAAAACTTCCTTTATCCAACAAAACCGTGTATTTCATATCCCTACACCTAACGTTACAACCCTTTAAAAGACCTCTTTGATAGTTTATCCTAGGTGCTTACGCCATGTGGTGGAGGTTTGATCCTTTCCCAAGCCTATGGTAATCTATTTTGCTATGACAAGTAGTGAGAGATATCTTCCGTTTTCATATTGTAATTTACACTTTATTACACCCGAGAGATGTGAGTATCTAAACACTATTTGTGAGGTGCTTGTGTATGACCTCCGTGCTTGTCTATTGGTCTTTAGTGGAACGATTATTTGTTGTAATTACTTTTATATTAGTGTTAAATGACCCCTAACTTGTATTTTAACTAGAATAAAAGCGCATTTGCTTGAGGACAAGCAAATCTCAGGTGTAAGGGTATATGATGAGGCGAAAAATGATCCGTTTTTAGGGGGTCATTTAAGACCGAATTCGAATTTATTTGATCAAATATTGCCCTAAATCGTTCCTTTTGTGATTTTAGGTACTTTGGGAGTGAAATCTGGAAAAGGAAGCAATTCGGACGTTTTTGGAGCATAAAAGTAAAGAAAACGCCAAAGTCTTAATTTTCCATGCTGGGAACAGTAGGTGACGGCGTCAAGAGCAAATCCTTGACGGCGTCAAGAGCAAATTTCATGAATTTTCATGACGACCCAGTAGAGTTTTGACGGCGTCACGTGAGAAGGGCGTCAAGAGTAAAAGAGTCATGAGGGCCTGGAAGTGTCTAAGTGTTGACGGCGTCAGAAGTAGATCTAGGCAATCCGAGGAGAGTTTTGGCGGCGAGGTGACGGCGTCACAAGATTACTCTTGACGCCGTCAGACCTGTTTTTCTATATATAGTTTTCTAATTTTTCACATTAAAAAGGGAGAAGTTTTGGAGAAACCCTAAGTACGATTTTGGTGCAACTTTTACAGGTTTTTCAAGGGTTCCAAACCCTTGATACCTTGCATTGTAATTGAGATAAGTGTTCTTCTAATTCAATCAATATGTCTATGTGTTCGTTGTCTATATCTTGTTCTTGTCTCAATTCCATTATGCTAGGCTAGATCTCTTTTGTGTTTGCTTAGATCTAATGAAACCTAGATATTGATTATGTGTTGATTACTTGTTTATTCTTGTTTTGGATGAATGATTTATATGTTAGGCTTAAGAAAACTGACAGATCTCTAAATGGTAACATGCTTGAACGTCTTAAGAAACATGAACCGAGGCGTACTAGGTCTTTATTGGTTGTATTTAATACATGAGCCAGTGTTTACAATCCCTATAGTTGTGCTGGGCATGGTGTAGGAGGAGATAAGAGCTCATAGAATTGGGGAGTTATGTATGCCACCCCATGAATGGTATTAAGGAATACAATCCGTCATTCATGCAATTATAACAAGTAATTAACGTGTAAAAGATATCTAGGGAGTAGTGAAATCTAAGTAAACACATTTTCTCCAATTACTGCTCACAACTTTAGTAAAATTTAGCTTATTTTCATTTTTAGTATTTTATTTTGATTGCATCTTAGTTTTGGGTTAGTTGAATAGCAACTAATTCCGCCAACTCTTCCAAAACCCCGAGATTTTAATTGCTTTCTAAAAAATATAAAAATACAAAAATAATCATCCCTCACCTTTAGAACTAGTATTTAGGCTTGCTAACCCTAGCGACACTATTCCTAAGCTGAACGATCAATCCCCCGGTACTTGTCACTATACTATACTACAACGATCAGGTACACTGCCTGGTGGGGGTTGTAAGCTTCTCGAGATCCCTCGAGAGGTAAAGCCTGTTGCGATTCCCACGCATCAAACCCGTTCGGGGAATGAGGTCGATAAGGACCCATATGGAATGGAAATGAACGAACTCAAACCCCAATTCAAGAAATGAGAGGAAGTCCTTAGAGCCAATGTCATTAGCACAATAGGGAACCGTGACCATATCAACCTTTGCCTTTGCTACATGCTCTACTCCTTGTCCGTTAGGCAACCCTTTAACCTTGCCTACTACATGGCCAAGAGAATAGCCGACATTCCCGTGCATGGCACAACGGCTATGCCGTATGGAATGCTCTTGACCCGTCTCTTTAGGTTCATCTCACCCATTCCACCAACTCCAAACGGTCTTCGCCTTAACTACTCTCTCATCCCACACACCTTTGTCCCGCTAAGTGATAAGAGAGTGTACAAAGCCCAAGGAAAACGTCCACATCCTCCTACCTCATCTTCGTCTTCCTCAATGAGTGAAGATGACAATTTGCCAAACTCTAGGCTCCCTCCTCTCGAATACCTTTCTCAACTTCCAAATATTCCTAATGAGTCGGAGGAGTTCAAGCAAACAAAGGGGATGTTTAAGAATCTTGGAAGGTTCCTTGGAAAGCTCAAGAACAAGATCGACCGTCAATGAGTGCGGGTGTGTACGAGTGTTTGGCACTAGGTGCTATTTGAATAAATTTGGTCGTTTAAACAATATTTGTGATTAATTTGTGTGTTAGTACAATGTTTGATACAATTTGGAACATGTAATATCTAACTTTGATGCAGGTAGACAACTCTTGGCAAGTTGTCAAATTTTCAAGTTTATGATATTTTCACTAAGTATAGTGAAATTCTCGACCTCAAGGTCAAAGTCTTATGAAATGCATGTTTACGTGTCTATTTTTTGCATTGCCCAACCAGAAATGCCTTATCTTTTTGATTTTAGGAGTTTTCGAAAATTTTGAAAATCGTCTCGCGGGTCAAAAACGCGGACTGCCAATTTTTTTGGGTCTGGCGGATCTGGCGGTACCCAATATTGGGTTCCGCCAGTGTAAATTCTGGGAATTCCAGAATTGGCCCAACGGACCAGGCGGCACCCTCAAATGGGTTCCGCCTGTGTATTCTGAGGGTGCCGCCAGAAACCTGCAGATTTTTTTTTTCATTTTCACCAATTCAACATCCAAACACTATCCAATCCTTTTAGGTAGAAACCCATTACTTGCAATGTGTTTAGCATAATAGGATACTCATTCTTCCATAAACTTAACCAAAACCAATTCCCGCCAAAATTCAAATTTAGCCATAACAACCTCAAGGACCCCTCAAACATAAAGGAAGGAACCCTTTTAAGGGATCCTTGAAATCCCTGAGATTTATACTACCACAAATCCACCAAAACCACTAAACATTTAGTGCAAAACTTGTCTTCTCACTTCACCATTTTCATTGGATTGACTTCCATGATTTGACAACCCACAATTAGTTTTCCAAATCATTAGAAACCTCTATTTTTGTATGGACTAACATCAAATCCAAACACTCCTTTCCATAATCCTTCAACACTATAAATTAAGCCATCCTAAACACTATCAAATCACACCTTCTTCACCACAATTTCTGAAACTTCTACACCATTTTTCACCATGACTAAGTCAACAATCACCAACCAACCATCAAGACCCATCTGGAAAACCGCCTGGATAAGTGTAAAACCACTATGGTCAAATCAACCCATCAACCTAAGCTCCTCATCTTCGGATAAATTCACATCACCTATAAAAAGTGAACACTTTTTGAATCTTGCATCTCCATCACCATCACCCAATGAACCAAATGAGCTCACTCCACCACCAACTAAATCACCTATTGACCCAAGTCCACCAAGTGCTCCAACCCAACCATCCAAAACTTCATCACCATCACCATTACCCAAAATGGAACCTATGGAGCTATTTGGGTCTCCTCCCACATCACCACACTCTTTTGTCCAAGATCTTAATGATCTCCCACCAAGACTTTCACAACCACCACCTTTTTCACCAAAGTCAATTCTTGACCAAAATGAGCATTCTAACCACACCCAACCACCACAACAAGTATACCATCAACCTAAACCATTATTGCTTCACCCCATCTACCATGACATCCATGGTCCTCTATATGGAGAACCAAACTTTGTAAACCATGATCACCCAAATCCACCACACCCTCAACATCAAACCTTTGAGTCTTTATTTTCTTCATATGAGGATATCCAAAACATGGTTGAAAACCATCTCCATCAAGCAATGGAATTTCAAACCACATTGCTTGACTCAATACCAAACCCATCATCCACCCAAGAACCACAAACCAATCAACCCTCAAACCAAGAAACCAATGTGAACCCATTTCCACCCACTCATCCCCATGTTTGCTCAAATTGTGAGCAAATGGGTGCAAGCATCAAAACGTTGCTTCACCAACTCCAAGATCAAACCCGGTTTGCATTCCAACACGTCATCGAACGTTTGGATGCCCTTTCCCACCCAAACAAACCCTAGAGAACCATTTGGAGGCCGTTTGCCCCAATTTAGGAAACTAGGCTTTTATTTTTCTTTCTTGGTTATTTTTTTTGTGTTTAGAAGTAGAAGAATTTTACCCATTTCTTGTCTTTTGACTTTTTATAAGTCCAAATTTTACTTGGAATGCTATTTCTTTCTACTTACTTTCGTGCATTGTTGGTTGATCATGTTTAAGTTGTCATTGTGGTTGCAATGTGTGTGGTAACTACAAGCTTATATATATCACCAACTAACCATTTTTTTTGTAGGATCCAAAATCCATGTTTCCCATCTTGGTACTCCTTTTAGGGGGAGTAACAAGCAAGGGGGAGCAAGTCCATTTTTCCGCTTCGCTACTCTACTTTTTGTTTCGACAAAAAGGGGGAGAAATATATTGAACTTTCAAAACTTAATATGATTTTCATAAATTAAGTAAAACAAGTTTAATATAATTTTTTTTAAGTCTTAAAAACCAAGATTTTGTGAGTTACTTAAAAATAAAGTGTATGTTTTGTCATCAACAAAAAGGGGAGATTGTTAATACAAACATCGCCTAAAAACGTTATTTATATTTTACGATCTTCGCTAAGTTTTGTTAATGACAAATGTAAAATTTTGTTTCTAAGTAAAACATAATCTTAGTTTTAAAGATTTGCATAAACTAGACTTTTGCTACATTTTACATTTCATAAAACACAACACTTCTTATTTTCTAAAAATAGAATTGTCACATCACATTTATGGCAAGTTTTGTCATTATACATTTATGGAAATAAATGTGTTTGACTTACTTAGATGTTGCTTGCAAGTTTAGTGTTTGACTTGATATTATGTGATGCGACATTGTTTGGTTTGCAAGAGTAATGAGATATGACTTTGTTTGGTTTGCAAGATTTATTGCAAAACCAACTGCAAGCCCGGCGGTACCCTGGAGGTACACGGGCGGAACCCTTCTCAGGGGTCCGCCTGATCCGCCAGACCTGCAGAAGGTTTTGGCTATAAATATTGAGCCACAAGTTGAATTTTGGCTCATCACTTGACATCATATTTTTACACACACATTCATTCTTTCATCTAACCTCTTAACATTTCATATGTGAAGTTTCTTTTTGTAGCAAAGAGATTCACAAGCTTACTAAAAGTAACAAGTATTCAACACAACGTTGCAAGACTTGTTAGCTTAGCATTGTATAGACTTGTGTAGTTTACACTTCATTTGATTGTGTATTTTCAGTAGTGATCGGTTAGTATTTTAGTCCTCAAAATACAAAGTGTATAGGGAGTAGTTGTACCCTTGTAAAGAACTAACGGGAGTGGTTGTACCCTTGGTAAAGAACTCGACATCTAGCTTTGTGTCGGTAAAAGTATAAGCGACGTGTAAGGTTTTCTCCGCCGGTGAAAGGAGCTTGTTGACTAGTGAAAGAAACTCTCGAGTTGGATACTCGGGGCGTGGACGTAGGGCAAGGAAAAAGAGTCCTTGTAGCCGAACCACGATAAATACTCGTGTTGTGGTTTGATCGTTTCTTTCATTTACTTGCATGTTATATATTGTGTTTGTATACATATCTTTGATCAAACGGAAAGTTTCAAAGCTAACTTAACAAGTTAAAAAGATTTTAATTGGTAAACTATTCAACCCCCCTTCTAGTTTTCCACAGGACCGGTCGTGCCTTAATTGATGTATACAACAAGGAGATTACCTTACGTGTTAGAAATGAAGCCGTCACTTTTAACCTTGATCAAACCGCGAGATACTCCTCCAATTACGATGTTTCTTCCGTCAACCGTATTGATGTTATTGATGAACTTACGGAGGAGTATGCTCAAGAACTTCTTGGTTTCACCGATAATGCTTCGAGTGGCAATCCCACTCCTTCTTTTGAACCGATCGTCTCTGATTCTTCCCCTTCCCTCACTCCGTTTGAGGGAAGTGATCTCGCTTGGGAAGAAATCAATGCTTGTCTTTCAAATGAATCATTTTTACCGGAAATTGATAATAATAACTTTGATCCGGAGGGGGACATTTTATTAATTGAAAAATTGTTAAATGAAAAACTGATTGTTTCTTCCCCTCTGATGGATTTAAAAATGGCAGACGTAAAAGAAGTTAAGCCGTCAATAGAGAATCCTCTGGAGCTCGAGCTCAAGGATTTGCCTCCTCATCTCGAATACGCATACTTGGAAAAAAATGATAAATTACCGGTTATAATATCAAAAGACCTAAAAGATGAGGAGAAGACACGACTTTTAGATGTGCTTCGGAAGCATAAAAGTGCGATTGCTTGGCAAATATCCGACATTAAGGGAATCGACCCTCGATTTTGTACTCATAAGATTCTACTTGAAGAAAATCACAAAGCTTCCGTCCAACAACAACGACGGGTTAATCCACAAATCCATGAAGTGATAAAAAAGGAAGTTATCAAACTCCTTGACGCTGGAATGATTTATCCGATCTCGGATAGTTCATGGGTTAGCCCGGTTCATTGTGTCCCAAAGAAGGGCGGAATCACTTTTGTGAAGAATGACGATAATGAGCTTATACCTACTCGACTTGTGACCGGATGGAGACTTTGTATCGACTACCGCAAGTTGAATGATGCGACACGTAAACACCATTTCCCGCTCCCTTTTATGGACCAAATGCTTGAACGTTTAGCGGGAAATGAGTTCTATTGTTTTCTTTATGGCTTTTCTGTGTACTTTCAAATTCCCATTGATCCCCAGGATCAAGAAAAGACCACTTTTACTTGCCCGTATGGAACGTTTGCCTATCGTAGAATGCCCTTTGGCTTATGTAACGCTCCAGGCACGTTTCAACGGTGTATGATGGCCATTTTCTCCGATATGATTGAAAAAACCATGGAAGTGTTCATGGACGACTTCTCCGTCTATGGAAATTCTTTCGACTCTTGCCTCTCCCATTTAGAAAGTATGCTCATTCGGTGTGAAAACACTAATTTAGTTCTAAATTGGGAGAAGTGCCACTTCATGGTTAAAGAGGGTATAGTCCTCGGCCATAAGATATCCAAATCTGGGATTGAGGTGGATTGTGCAAAAGTCGATGTTATTGCTAAGTTACCTCATCCGACTACCGTCAAAGGAATCCAAAGTTTCCTTGGTCATGCTGGCTTTTACCGACGTTTTATTCAAGACTTCTCCAAAATAGCCCGGCCTCTGACCCACCTTTTAGAGAAAGACGCTCCGTTTAACTTCACGAATGAATGCGTCGATGCATTTAATGTTTTAAAGAAAAAGTTAACGGAGGCACCAATCTTAGTTGCCCCCGATTGGAACTTACCATTTGAGCTAATGTGTGATGCAAGTGATTATGCTATTGGTGCAGTTCTGGGGCAACGTAAGAATAAGTATTTTCAACCGATACACTATGCAAGTAAGACCATGAATGACGCCCAACATCACTACACTACTACCGAAAAGGAAATGTTAGCGGTTGTCTATGCTTTTGAGAAATTTAGGTCTTATTTGTTGCTTAAAAAGTGCATAGTGTATACGGACCACTCAGCCCTTAAGTATTTAATGGCGAAGCAAGATGCTAAGCCACGCTTAATGCGGTGGGTTCTTTTGCTCCAAGAATTTAATGTCGAAATACGAGACAAGAAAGGAGCTGAGAATCTTGCTGCTGATCACCTTTCACGACTTAAGAAACCCCATCAAAGTGCTCTTGAGAAAAAGGAAATTAATGATGCATTTCCTCTCGAGACACTTGGGAGTGTGACTAAACTTGACCAAAGTACCCCATGGTTCGCCGATTTTGCGAATTACCATGCGGGGAAATTTATTAGGAAAGGGTTGTCGTCCCAGCAAAAGAAGAAATTCTTTAAAGATGTTCAACATTATTTTTGGGACGACCCCTATTTGTTCAAAGTCTGTGCGGATCAAGTGATCCGGCGGTGTGTTCACGGTATGGAAGCCGTTGAAATTCTTAAGGCATGCCATAGTGGACCCACGGGGGGACATCATGGTGCTAATTTCACCGCAAAGAAAGTGTTCGATTCCGGCTTCTATTGGCTGACGATATATCGGGATGCCCATGAATTGGTGAAAACCTGTGATTCTTGCCAATGTCAAGGGAAAATTTCTCAAAAAGATGAAATGCCGCAAAATGCGATTCAAGTTTGTGAAATTTTTGACATTTGGGGCATCGATTTCATGGGGCCATTCCCGTCATCTAGAGGAAACAAGTACATTCTTGTGGCCGTCGATTACTTATCTAAATGGGTTGAAGCGAAGGCGCTCCCCACTAATGACGCCCGAGTTGTTGTTAAGTTTTTGAAAAGTCTCTTTGCTCGATTTGGTGCACCTCGAGCCATCATCAGCGATCGTGGGACCCATTTTTGTAATGATCAATTTGCCAAAGTAATGCTTAAATATGGTGTCACACATCGTCTTTCCACGGCTTATCATCCACAAACGAGTGGTCAAGTTGAGGTCTCTAATCGTGGTTTAAAACGTATACTAGAAAGGACAGTAGGAGAGCACCGTGCCTCTTGGGCCGACAAATTAGAAGATGCACTATGGGCTTTCCGGACCGCTTACAAAACTCCCATTGGGTGTACACCATATAAGCTGGTTTACGGGAAAGCTTGTCATTTGCCCATCGAACTAGAGCACAAGGCCTACTGGGCCTTAAAACATACAAACTTTGACTTGAAAACCGCGGGTGATCACAGAAAAGTTCAATTGAATGAGTTAGTCAAACTCAGTGATCAAGCTTACGAGAATTCTTTGATTTATAAAGAGAAAACAAAAAGACTCCATGATGCCAAGATCAAAGACCGCGTTTTTAACGTTGGTGATCAAGTGCTACTTTTTAACTCTCGTTTAAAGATATTCTCGGGTAAGCTTAAAACCCGTTGGTCTGGACCATTCACAATAACCCAAATTTTCCCTTATGGTACCATTGAGTTAGCTCAACAAGATGGTCCCAACTTTAAGGTGAATGGTCACCGATTGAAACATTACTTTGGAGGGGATGTACCAACCATGGTAGTCCCGGATCTCCAAACTTTCCCCAAGGATGATTGAATTCGGGGATCGAGTCAAGCTACGTGACTCAGATATCAAAAACAAAGCGCTTCGTGGGTGGCAATCCATGCTTATCCAATTTCATCTTCTTATTTTCTATTTTCTAACAAATAACGTGAGGAGGGGGTGCCTCTTCTACTCTTGTGTTCCGTGGTTGTTTGTGATGTTTGTTAGGATTGTCCGCGATTTATGATGACTCTCGTGATTTTTATGTTCTCTCCGCTCGAGTTTCATTCATCGGTGCTTATTGGAAATCCTATATCCGTGAATCTTATCGACTAACGTTTTTCTTTGGCATAATTAATAAACGGCTTAGAATTTTGTTAGAATTACCTTAACCCGTAAAACATTGAGGACAATGTTTCATTCTAGTCTGGAGGAGGGTGAATCTTCGATTCGATTTTGACCTTGCATTTTTCACAATGTTGTGCACTCTTGCAACTCCGTTTTTTCACCAAAAATAAAAAAATTAAAAAAATTGAAAATTTCAAAAATTTTGAAGAAAAATCAATGAAAAAGTCATGGAAAAGCACAAAAAAATGAGAAAAAGTTGAAAAAGTTGTGCAAAAATATAATAAAGTTTGAATAAGTGTTTTGACACCTTGTTGACTTTCTTGCTGGCGAGTGGCGAGAGTAGGAATAAATAATTTGACTTGACCGGGCGTGTTGAGCCCTAGCTTGTTCCCTTAACCAATGATAATCGCATAAGCTTGTGCTAGTCTTTTACACAAGAAGCTATAAAATGCGAATTCTTTCTTAAGAATCAGCAAGTTCCCGTACTTGACTTTATACATGCGCAGCTTAAAAGCTTTCGCTAGTCTTTTTCATAAGGAGCTAGAAAACGCGAATTCTTCTTCTAGAATTTGCAAGTTTTCGTAACTGACTTTATATATGCGTGGCTGATTATCGGCTAAGTATTCGCTGGTTTCATTATTTGGAATCTTAAATTGCGAAGAGCGAGAAATGATAGAGTTTATTTAGAAGTTAGATGCTAAACGTGGAGTAGTGGTTCTCTTTAGAGCTCATGAGGGGTACTTGTGGCTTTTTACTCCCATAAAACACGTCACCAATATATAATAGATGTTCTAGGTTAATTAGTGGTATTTCGGTTTGAATAATATTTAGTTCTTTGTTTTCTTAAGAGAATTTTTGCTTTAAAAGTTGGGTACATATCAAGGAACATAAAAAATAAGAGCAAAAAGTGAAAAATCAAAAGTCAAAAGTTGATTATCTATGTGGTTTTGGAGCTACCCGATAAGCTTCCATTGATGTATGAGAAAAGTCAAGAATAAAAAAAAGTGAAAAGTATGAAAAAAGTGAAAAATGAGAAAAATGAAAAAAAAAAAGTGAAAGTTGAAAGTTATGTTGAATAAGAGCTTGAATGTAAATAAGTTGTTGGCACGTGAGGTGCATGTGGATGATTCTGAATTGGACACATGAGGTGCACGTGTAGTACTCCGCAACTTATATTTATGATGTTGGTACCAAAATTCCTTGATGTGGACCGAATTTCTATTGCAGTGGTTCTTAAGAGAAAATGAATAACTACTTATCGTTTAAACTTAGGTGTCACTATCGGACTAAAAATTATTGAAACGAGAAAATATGAAGCAATTCATTTCTCAACAAAAATAAAATATTGAGATACAAAACCTAGGACATGGGAGTAAAAAGTTTCCACAAGTAACTGTTATGAGTAGTGTTAGCATCTAATTTGTAGATAAGCTGTGATCTCGTTTGTACGCTTAGTTTGGGGACTCGTGAAAAATCAAGGATGACGATTTTTATCCGTACGGTCACTTTTCTATGAAAAGTGTTTCTACTCGTTGACCCTAATAATTATTGAAAAATAATGAAAGTTCAACAAACCGTCACAAGTATGAGTATGGAAAAGTACAAAAATAGAAAGTGTAAGTGGAATAAAGGAATAAAGGAAGAAATTTTGGAAAACGGAGCGTTTTCGGGAATAAATGATTTTATTACTTCTTTCGAACCTACTTACTACTTTACAAAGTTAGTAGGAAGAGTTTTGAAATTATTTATCTCAAGAGCGTGAATTGATCACATTGCGTGAGGACACGACAATATCTTAGTCTGGGGGATTTTGGTATGTGCTAATTCACATACCATTTTATGGCCAAATACCGACTCAAATTGACTAAAAGAGCTAACAAATGCCAAAGAAACATGTGTTTTTATGTTGTGATTATGCAGGCACGGATTTGTCACAAAAAGACGAAAAATCAAGTAGAAACCGGAAAAACAGGCACGAGAGTGGAAGATGGTCAAATAGTCAAGCTGGAAATCATTTTTGAGTCCTCAGAGTCTGATATTTGAACAAAAGTGATCCTTGTGTGAAGTTTGAAGAATTGCCAAATTTGGTCCTTGCACTTTCAGTTTTGACATATTCAGTCCCTTATGGAATTTATGAAGAAAAAGGACAAAATCAACCCTTGGGAAATTATAATTGGCATATTCAGTCCTTGTAAGATACTTTGGAACAATGGCAGAAAAGATCCTCAAAGTTTCAATTATTACATTTTTGGTCCTTGACTTTATTTGGTAAAAATCTGAATTACCAAACCATTTTTAATTAAAGCCCAAAAGATAAACACCAAAAGCCAAAGTCCATTCTAATACCCAAAGCCCATTTACCCAAGCCCACATTACGGTCAAAGGTTAAAAAACGGGTCAAGGGTCAAATAAAGGTCAAAAGATTAAATAAACCTTACCTCGCCTCATATTCACCCCCAATTCATTTTACCCAGGTCTCCTAGAGCCCTAGTTACTATTCCGTCCAATTTTACGGCAATTAAGGGCACAACAGTCAAATCAAGTACACTTCTAGAAGATTTGGTGATGTCAGAACGTGTCAGAGGCTAAGAAGCACAAATTAGGCTACGTGGCAAGGTTTGATTGGGTGAGACGCGTCATAGATCATGATCAAAGGGTGGATATTGAAAGGAAATGATTGGAACTTGATCAAAGGGCTCTCCATGGCTTCAAAGTAACACAGGTCACACGGATTGCCAGCTTGGCAATCCGAGACCCCAACCTCCATCCTTTTCTATAAATAGGGACATGTATTAGCTATTTTTCTGTGTAGTTTTTAGGTATTGAAATGCTGTCAAAATTTCTATAGATTGTATTTTAGCTTAGGTCATGTAATTTTCTTATAAGTTCTTAATAAAATTTCTAGTTTCCTTTAATAAATTTCAGTTTATTCATAATATTCTTAATGCATATTTTGTTCTAATTTTGTTTCAAGTTAGCTTATTACCATCTGTCATCAGCTTATTTTCTGCTATTATTGCTAAAACTTATTTCATTTACAGTAAAAAGAAATAAATAAACAAAAAAATCAGAAAAAAAAAATGTTTACAAATTGATTAGTAGAGCTTGCAGTAAAGCTTATTTTACTTTTATTCAGTCCATTTGAGCTCTTTAGCTTTAAGTGGAATTGATTTGAGTCATACTTTAGTATCAAGTCAAAACAGTCAACTGAAGTAAAAGGTGATTTGATCCTGGTAGTTGTGGTGATTTTGGATAGATTTGGACAGACCTGGAAGGTCCTGCCTATCCTAGAGATAGGCTTCTGTGAATCCCCTCTGTTCTAGCTGAGGGGAAATTCCTTGGTAAAATTTAATTTGAATTCCTTTAAAGTTAGATCTGATTTGAATTGTGATTTAGTTTTTAGTGTACTGTTTCATTGATTTTATTAGCTGATACAGTAAGTTGTTATAGTAGAGTTAGAATTTGTTTGATATTTTGATTGCATATGTTTGATGTTTCTGAGTTAGCACAGCTGAATTGAGTATCTGTTGGTAGATTTGAGTTAGATTTGGATTAGTTTTGAGTTACTGTTTCATTATATATCATTGTTGAATTGTGCATCTGTTGAGTGCTGAGTAATTTGGTGCATCTGTTTAGAGTTGTTGATCATCTGTAATATCATTGAATCTGATCTAATTGTGGTAGCTAGTAGTTGGATTAGTGGTTTGCTTGAACTCAATAATTGTGGATCTGAGATACCTTGTTACTGTTAGATCTAGTTGTGACTTTGAGTTGAATTTGCTTCTATTAGTGATTTGTAAGCTAAGTAGATTAGTAGTTAAGAGTTTTAAATTGTTAATCATAGATTCATAGTAAAACTGTCACTTTAGGAGTGTTTGGATCTAAACATTGCTGTAGTAGCTGGCATTTGGAATAATTGTATGTCTGCACATCTAGTTTAGTCTGAATAAATATAGATTAAAATGGTTAAAAATCAGTACGATGTTTCTTATATAGTTTAAGTTCAAATAGCTGCTATCACAGTTAAATTTAGGAGCTATTGGAAAGTAGAATTTAGCGTATAATTAATTAAAACTTAGATATAGCATAGTTTAGATTAAACATAGTCTTATTCATCAGGTTAATGGTAGAAATTAGTTGTTAAAATTCAAATAAGTCAAAGTGTAGAAGTCATTATAAAGTCAACTGTTGCATAATATTTGGTTCATAGCCTGCTGAACTGAGCTTGTTTTTAAGTATCACACATAAGTTTTTGGTCATATAATTGTTGAATACTATATCTCTGTTGTTCAGTCTTGGTATTGCTCCATTCACTTTGGAATTTAGATCTTATTTCAACTGCTTAAGGAACCATTGAAGTTGCCTGACTGAGATAGGGGTCTGACTTAGATAGTAGGCCTGCTAGTGTTTACTTGAGCTTGTAGTTGTTATATTTGATTGTTTCTGAGTATATCTGAGTTGATTTAGTAGTTTGTGTCATATTTTTGCTTCTAAATTTGTTTGATCTTATTTTGCTTATTGTGAGCTTAATCTTTAAGCTTATTGTTTCAAATTGTTGCATCTGTGGTATTTTGGGCTTATACTTGGTCATATTTTGTCATATCTGAGTATTTTGCATCATTCAAAGTCTGTGTTAAAAATTCAAAACAGTTTGGATCACAAGTGCTTATTTTTAAGCACTTGTGATAAGCAGTTTCTTTAAAATAAGCAGTTCAACTTTTCATTTTGATTTCAAAATTTTTCTCTGAGTTTATTTTAATATTTTAGATTTTCTGGAATTTTTCCATATTTTTCTAAGCCTTTTTACTATTTTTATTAATTTCTTTTTGATTTAATTCAATTTTAAATAGATTTTAATTACCAAAAATCCATAAAAATTCAGAAAAGGTTGTGAAAAATACAAAAACATTTTTAGAAATTCTTTTATAATATTTTAGAATTTTTAGAATTTAATTTTCATTTTACACTTTATTTTTCTATTTTTCTTTATTTTTAATTCATTTAAAATTCCAAAAATCAATTTTAATTCATAGAAAATAAAAGAAAAGTCAAAAAAATATTTTTCTTTTTCTGGAAATTCATTTTTTTAGTTTAAGATCTTTAGAAATTAATTTCAAGTTTGTAGGATCATTTTTCAATAAATGTCACGTTTTAAATAACGCGGTTGCATTTTCGTTTTTACGTTTTTAACTTTGGTGCATAATAAGCTTGTACTCTTTGCATATTTCATCTTTGTTTGTGATTACTTGAATATCTTGATTGCTGTTTTCACATTTTCACTTTTCAATTCACGGTTTCACGAATCAATATTCTTGATTCCATTCGCCTTCACTGGGATACGACTAGGGTGATCCGTATTTTACGCGGATCACTTCGATATACTACTATATAATATATAAGTTGGTTTTCACATGAATCAATATATTAAGAGTAGTGCGTTAGATATATTTTAGAAACAGATGTATATATTTTATATATTTTAAATAATCAATTAAACACTAACAAATTTTTAAAAAATGAAAAATGATTAAATTTTAAGGAAAACTATATTTACCTAGCCAAAGTTTTACTATAAATTATTTATTTCAAAAAAACTTTACTAAATTGATATTTAGAAAGAAAAAATAATAATTATTGAGTTAATTAGTATAGGGTAGTAGAAATTTTATTTTGTCAAGTTTAAGGTATTATTCTATACCCTTAAAAGTTTAGGGTACTGAATAATCCAATTTGCCAAGTTAGGGGGTACTTATATGCATTTTGGCATTTCTTAAAACTTGCTAACACATTACTATATATACTACTCTATATACTAAATCCCAAAAATGTCAAAGAGTCAAATATGCACATCTACAGTAGAAAGCATTTCTACAGTACCCTGAATTCAATACTTCTTAATACATTCAAAGTGTCAAAATAGTAACAAACCACTATATGTTGGGCTGTTATCCAACCACTATTTTGGCCTATAAAAAAATGTTGTTGGGCTGTTTATTTAATACTGTAAACAACTATAATTAGCCACGCATTCTTTTATGCATACAAAAAACACCCCCGCGACAACGCTCGGGCATAACGGCTCGTTGTAAAACTGTACATTATCTAGTTCAACAGTAACCTTCACATATCAACCAAGTGAATACCATGTTTTGGTAGGAGGAATACTAATATCTAAGAGCCACCATTAGACACACATACGCTGATCTACCACAGCTAGAATTACAATCACAATTATAAACTTATAATCCTCTACACGTTTCAAAACAAATAGCTAGGAGTGAAGCACGAAATAAGTGACTAAAACCTTCCATGTAATATCAAGAAGCCTAGCTACTACTGTATACAAGGCTACAACTTAATCACTGAAATAAAATATTTTGATATATCTCATTGTGATGGACTCCGGTATAAAGACATGATTCAGTATCTCATTAGAAGGACCATTAGAGTGTCTCAAACTGGATCATTACACCAAAGCATAGGTTACTTCTAAGTGTACATGCAATTCGCGTGCTTATAGTTCAACATGTTTTGACATGTCCTCTTTGTAGATCATTGATGTTACTTGCATCTATTGATTCTTTTAGCTTTGCTTAGGGAAAAAGCACCGAGAGATGACAAAGAAATAAAGAATGCTCTATTGTATTAAATTTCATTAACTTATGTATTGCGTTTGTAGTGAGATGGAAAATAAAATATTCAAAAATACCATATTATCTTAAATAAATTTGAAAGTACTCATTTTGTTAAATAAAATTTAAAAATACTATGGTTAACCAAAAAAACTCCTCTATGCTCATAAGATTAATAAGGAAATTGTAAGATCTTCATGATTCATATAGTAAAAAGTATATAAAAAATGTAATATACTTGTCAAGAAAATCACTTCTGCGCATCAATTAAAAAAAAAAAAAAAAAAAAAAATATATATCTGAACACTAATGTTGACACTTTTGTATTTTTTTTGAGTATTATGACAGTTTTACCCTTTCAAATTACATAAATGGTCCCTGTTGGTTTGCGAAAATTGCATCCACCGTCCTTAGGCTAAATTACATAAATGGTCCATGTCGTTTGGAGAAAATTGCGTCCACAGTCCCTATTTTTTTCCAATTTTTTTTCAAAATTCTTATTTTTCTGAATTTTTTTTGAATTTTTTTTTCAATTTTATTTAAATAATTTCAAAAAAACATCGTGAAAATTTCCAAAAAATACGGAAAAAATATATTTTCGAAAAAAAAAAATCTTGAAAAAAAATGTATTTTCGAAAAAAATATTTTTGGAAAAAAAAAATATTTTTGAAAAAAAATATTTTTGGAAAAAAATATTTTAGAAAAAAAATATTTTTGAAAAAATAAAATATTTTCGAAAAAAAATATTTTCGAAAAAAAAATATTCTTGAAAAAAAATATTTTCGAAAAAAAAAAATGTTTAAAAAAAAAATGGAAAAAAATAGGGACATTGGATGCAAATTACAAAAATTCAAAGGTAAAATGGTCATTACAAAAAAAAATTATCTTTATTACTCACATAAAGACAAAAATGTCAACATTAGTGTTTTTTTTTTGTTCGTTGCGCTGAAGTGATTTTCTTGACAAGTATTAGTACGTTTTGAAAGAATTAGCCATTCCTAAAAATATCTTTTCCACAATAATTATACAAATGCTAAATATGCAAATATGATTAATATGATAATTATAACCTCTTCATGATTCATATACTAAAAATATATAAAAAGATTCCCAGAAATGTCGTTTCCACAATAATTATATAAATGCTAAACGTGCTACAGTTACGGTTAATATGAAAATTATAAGATCTTCATGATTCATATACTAAAAATATATATAAAGATTCCTATAAATATATGCATGCATTATTATTGCTTAGCGTATTCAAAGATGGAGGAAGAGACGATGCTACACACACGACGATTAGAAGATATTCCAGAGTTGATCCATCATATACAATCGTTGTTGCCAGAAAAAGAAGGCGCTCGCACGTGTGTTTTGTCCAAGTCATGGCTTCACGCTTGGTCCACAAACCCTACCCTCCAGTTTCATAATCCATCCTTTGCTAGCAAAGAAAAACTACGAAACTGCAATAAATGGATTGATCACACCCTAGCTAGAAAGGTATTCCCAGGACAATATACCAATGGAAAAGATTGACATGTTCCTCACATTCGAGAACCAACAAGAATCGATTTCTCTTGCTGAAAAATGGATCCGGTCGCTTGCAACTCAACCTTGTCTCAAAAAGATTTTCCTCACAATTGACGTTAAACTTGCTTCGTTCACTCTGCCCGATGATATACTCTTCGGGAAAAACCTAAACGAGATGTTCATATATAGTTCCAGCTCGTTGGAAAATATGGTTTTCATGAGTACCAATCATGTGATCAAATGCGTGTCCCTGCGGGCACTTACCTTGACAAAAGTGAATATAAGTGATGAGGTACTTAATAACATATTTTCATTTTGTAGCTTGCTTGAGAAGATTGATCTTAAATATTGTAAGGGCTTTAAGACCATCAAGGTTAAAAACCTTCACTATCTTTGCGATTTCAGTATCCATCATGATGAAGAGAAAGATATTTTTGAAATCAATGATGTCCCAAATCTTCGATTGTTTGATTACAGTTCTAGATCTCGATTTGAACATGCTCCTTTTAATACGGATTCACTAGGAAGCGTGACAAATTTATCAGTAGATGGGTTGATTATAGATGATGCATTTTTTGACATGATTGAATCAAAGTTTCCTTTCCTTGAGAGTTTGACCATTAAAATGAATTGTATGAGCTCCAAAAGCTTTGATCTCACTTGTCTTTCATTAAAGAGTGTTCATACATTCGGCGTATACTCTACTCATGATAAGCAAAGTACAAGTTCATGCTCCAAAATTACTTCTTTTCTACTATGATGGCATGTCAATACCTAGTCTTCTGTTCCCGGCCATAGCTCCCAAGCAAATCCATATGAACCTGCATTTATTGCATCCCATTAACGAGTTGTGCTTTCTTAAAATAAGGAAAACTCTCACCTTATCAAGCGAATTCAACATTGAAATTGTAATAAGAAGACAACTGCCAGAGCCAGTGCCATTGAATATCGATATTGACGGTCTCAAAAGAAGGGTCCTTCCAGCAACAAATGTTCAGAAACTATCACTTGAAACAATTTCAAATAATTGGTTGTGGGAGCAGTCGCCACTTTTTGATGCAATCTTCTCGATTTGCCATCCGAAGCACATAGTTGCATGTCAGTTATTACAGTCCTTCAGCGAGCTCATGGTAAGGAAGGTAATGAAAAAGTTAACCGGAACTAATTACCTCAAAGATGTTGAAATAAAAAAATCCTCGTAACGGAAAATGGGAAGCAGTAACAAATTCTTTGGGAAGTTCTCTTGAAGGTTCACCTCTTCTCGACTTCTATAAGATTGAATTCAAACTAAATTGGTTTTCCATATAGTTCCTCCTACATAACTGGTTGAATTATTTCATCTACTACTCAATAGTTGCTGCCTTTATTTAAGAGTTTTTTTTTTTTTTTTTTTTTTTTTTTTTTTTTTAAATTAATTATTATTATTATTATTATTATTATTATTATTATTATTATTATTATTATTATTATTTTATAACATTTTCTTCATATTAGCGATGGTATTTTGTTTTGGATATAAATTTGTTTGTTTTTCTTATTATTTTCGGCTGTGCTTGCTGTTGAGTCAGGCTGGTTATTATGTTCATAATAAAACTATTGAGTCAGGTTAGTTAATCTCGTGGAACTATACGATACCATTATTTCTAAAAGTACCGTAACTGATTTTAAGTTAGCTATTATTTAACTCATTGGAGGGTTGTAATCTTCGTAAATATGTATTCTATATGTTGTTGTTCGGATAAGAAAAAGTTAACTAAGAACTCTATCATATCCACCTGAAATTTTGTTAGAGCAAACTTTTTTCTAAGAAGAGAGAGAAAAAAAAAAAAAAAAAAAAAAAAAAAAAAAAAAAAAAAAAAAAAAAAAAACTTTCTGCGTAATACATGAAGTTTGGATCGCATGACGCATTGTTTTAAATTTACGGTTAGCTTTTGCATGAAGTAACAAGAGTCATGTGTCCGTTCAATTTTATCAACCCTTACATGCCAAAATCATATATGTGTTGTATACACACAAATATATGGTATTAGACAGCATCAACCAGAAGATTTTACAGAGCATAATTAGTTGCTGTACATTATCTCTCCACATAGGTCCCTTTGGCTGTTATTCGAGCCAAATTGATAGTCACATTATCTTAGCAGAGAAGAAACAAAAAACTCTGCGATTGTTGGTACTGTTTATATCATAAAAAAAGAATTTAATTTAATCTATATTATGTTTTTCGTATCATTCCCAATAGTTTTTTTGAGAAAAGCAGATGGTTTTCCTCTGTTTCTGGAACAGAATGGGCAGCAACATCGGATCAGATGCCAACTCACAACTCTAGAACAACAATCTTCCTTTATAACTCTCATCGAAGTTATAACTTACAGGATCCGTAAGTGGCTAGGAATATTTGGATATGAAGTTTTCGTACTAGTACAATATAAGGATCTAGAATAGATTAAATTATTATGCTTACAAGCTACTACATTTCTTCATTAGAGAATTTTTTGCCTTTTAGCTAGCATCCTGCTTGCTCTTAGTATTAGAGTTCCCATCAGTTTCAAAACGTCTATATCACAGCAGCTGATCCTCCCCTCTAAAAATATACTATATTATGATTTGTTTTCTCGTGTAAGTAACTAATGTCTTCATTTTTGAGCAATGAAAAGAAAAGGGGGTAAATTTTGGACCCATCAGTCCATCACCATGCACAGGTTCAGCCTCTTGATGTATATATCTACTGGGACGTATCTGTATTCTGTCATCCTAAACACCCTCCAAATATAGTTTTGGGCAGGACAAAAGCTTTTCATAACATCATAAACTAAAGTCATATATAATCAGTTATGGTACAGCAAGCATAGTTGGAGGGATAGGGGGTTGTGGCAATAGCATTTCTTTGATCATAACCTCCGATTTCATAACTTAGCAAACAGGGTTTTACACTCTTCCAAAACATCAACTTTAACAAATACAAGTCCAAAATATAGTTCCAGATTATATGGTCAATGAATACTAGCTTGTATCATGTGAAATGCAATTTTACAAATCCAGTAGACCTTCTTAGCTGTTTACTAATGATTCGTCTCGAGAAACTTCTCCCTGTTTAATTAAGCATACAAGTGTCCTTGCTGCAAGGGTTTATAATCACGATATTAAACTTATAAGTTGGCAATAATTTCTTAATCGTCCCGGCGACTAATTCACAAATACAAGCTACACACCAACAGATTACACCTATATGAAGACTGACACCTAAACATGCCCGAATACACTAACTAAACGCAGACTCCATTATTATTATTCAGCACCATCATCATATAATTAAAATTTTATGAAAAAAATTGATATATCAAATATAGGAAAATAATGATAAGCAAAGAAAACTTAAGAGTGAAAGTAGCAAAAAAATGTTCGAAAAAAAAAAAAGTCGGAAAAAAAGGTGACAAACGCCAAGAAGAGATATCAACTTTGGATGTGCATATTGATCAAGACTTCCACGCTGTGCATATTCATAAACTTATATTTTCTCTTTATCTTCTTCACAATAGCCAAGAAGAGATATCAAGTTTGGATGTTTGTTACCAGAAAGTAACTGAATCTCGGTTAAAAACGCCTTTAGCCCTTGTCCAAACTGCTCGTTTAACCGCTTTATAGCCACCGTGATAGGTTTACCTGGCTTGTAGAGTTCTCCTTTGTATACAAGACCATATCCACCTTTTCCAATACAATCTTGGAAATTTTTGGCTGCCTGTTTTATCTCTTCTAATGATATTTCGAGGTACTGCCACTCTTTTGGTCTTGATGTCGACCCTTCTTCTTTACCCTGTTTATCCACATCCTCCAACTTTACTTCCTTCCCATCTGTCTTATTACCATCCTCCAGCTTTAACCTTTTTAACTAAAATAAACATATAAACACTAAGATGGAAAGATAAAAGAAAAAACCAAACTGATATAGAGAAGCCAGTTACTGACATCTGTTGGTGTCAATGAATTCAAATTTTAAAAAAGATATGGAGTATCACATTTATCAAAAGGCGTTTGAGATGCTTGTACAAGTTAAAGAGGGTATATTTTAGCAGATACAGAAAAAATGGATTTTCAACCTTAAAAGCAATGATGTGGAATACATCAGTGAAAAATTGATCATTAGCAAACCAACTAATTTAACATTAAGTCAATGTCAACAAGTTCATAACATTTAAGAGCCCATGGCATTGCAACTTTTGAACCAAATATCAATCTAAACATCATGTTATCAGCAGCAAATATGTAGAATATTTTTATGTGTAAATTAGCAAACTTTTAGATGGTAATACCTCTTCTGCTCTCTTTTCCAACTCCATCATCTGGACCTTCTTTGACAATGTACACCAGTACCTCAACAAGAGCTCTCAATGTGGTAAACACTTTTTTAGTTTCTTGATATCGGAGTCCCGTATCAGCACTAAAAGTTCCGGATTCAAGCATTCTCTGTTCCTCCTTTTGGATTTCATCAACTCTGTGCTTTCTCTTGTAACACTGATAAAAATTCCACAGGTGCTGAGCATCCCGATTTCGGTCAATTCTCCCTCCATCCTTTGTGGCAAGTTTTTGCTGCAACATATTCAAAATTGTATTTATTAATAATGAATCAGATAAGATTCTTAAATTTGAGAGCATTGGTGCTACAGTATTGCAATTTACACACATGCACTCAATAAAAACTCAAATCTTAGGGTTACCTTAATCACACACACGTTAAACCAGTCTTCAACAGAAAAGCTCCTATTCCTTCGGGATCCAGAATTGGAGCCATGGTATGTGCCGTCTCACACACTAAAAAACAAAGAGTATAAGCTGTAAACAGTTAGATACAGTATTATTTAAAAATCCTATCTACATTATATAACAATAATAAACAGTAAAGTTTAATAGAAAAAAAACTTACAAATCCTGGCAACATGAGCATCTTCACGTCTCCAACGAGACTTGAACCCACAACCTCTAGATTGATGGGCCACTCACATACCGCTGGGCAAGAAGCCTTTTTGTTTCAGCAGAACTACTATAGGTGTTGTGACAAGTTATCTGCATTAAGAATTCATACTTCCATTTCAAGCAAGTCTTCAAGCTCTTTCACGACAAGATCCATAGAAGGCCGTTGCTTTCGATCATAATGCAAGCATCGATACGCAATTTCTGAAAATTTATTCATTGAGTCTGAACTAAAATGTTCCTTCAAACTAGGATCAATAATCTCCTCCAATCTCTTCCTTTCATAGAACTCTTTAGCCAAAGGGCCTGATAATAAGACACCATCGTTGTCTTTTATAATGCACAACCTTCTACATAATACTTCAAATAGTACTATGCCGAAAGAATATACATCCGACTCTTTCGTCAAGATGCCAGTAATCATGTATTCTGGTTCACAATAGCCCATTGTTCCACATGGATGGGAAATAACAGTGCTTCTATCTAATCCAGCCAAACTTAACTTAGATAATCCAAAATCAGAAATTTTTGCAACCCAGTTTTCATCTAACAATATATTCGCACTTTTTATATCGCGGTGGATTATTCTGATATGCTTTCCAACATGATGATGGAGGTGAGCCAACCCACGAGCCGCACCAACACATATTTTGAGTCTTTGGTGCCATGTAAGAGTATAATTAGTGGTAGTGTCACGCCTCAAATATTGATCCAGACTTCCACTCTGTGCATATTCATAAACTAAAATTTTCTCTTTATCTTCTTCACAATAGCCAAGAAGAGATATCAAGTTTGGATGTTTGTTACCAGAAAGTAACTGAATCTCGGTTAAAAACTCTTTTAACCCTTGTCCAAACTGCTCGTTTAACCGCTTTATAGCCACCGGGATAGGTTTACCTGACTTGTAGAGTTCTCCTTTGTATACAAGACCATATCCACCTTTTCCAATACAATCTTGGAAATTTTTGGCTGCCTGTTTTATCTCTTCCAATGATATTTTGAGGTACTGCCACTCGTTTGGTCTTGACGTCGACCCTTTATGAAATGATTTTTTTCTACTCAACTGCTTCCCCGCGCCTTCTTCTTTACCCTGTTTATCCACATCCTCCAACTTTACTTCCTTCCCATCTGTCTTATTACCATCCTCCAACTTTAACCTTTTTAACTAAAATAAACATGTAAACAATAAGATGAAAAGAAAAAAGATAACACCAAACTGATATAGAGTTACTGATATCTATTGGTGTCAATGAATTCAACTTTTTAAGAGCCCTAAGCGCAGTTACTCTTTACCCAAATGAATACGGAGTGTCACATTTATCAAAAAGCGTTTGAGATGCTTGTATAAGTTAAAGAGGGTATATTTTAAACAGATAGAGAAAAAACTGATTTTCAACCTTAAAAGCAGCGATGTGGAATACATCAGTGAAAAATTGATCGTTAGCAAACCAACTAATTTAACATTAAGTCAATGTCAACAAGTTCATAACATTTAAGAGCCCATGGCATTGCAACTTTTGTACCAAATATCAATCTAAACACCATGTTATCAGCTGCAGATATGTAAAATACTTTTATGTGTAGCTTATAAACTCTTACAGATGCTAATACCTCATCTGCTATAGCTCTTCCAACTTCATCAGGTAAATCATCTTTATTTAGGACCACCATTGCCTCCACAACAGCTCTCAATACGGTACGAAACTTTTCAGTTTTCGGAGATCTGAGTTCGATATCAGCACTGAAAGTTCCGGATTCAAGCATTTTATGTTCCTCTTTCTGGATTTCATCAACTTTGTGCTTTCTCTTGTAATACTGATAAAAGTTCCACAGGTGTTGAGCATCACACTTTCGATCTATTGTCCTTCCATCCTTTCTGGCAAGTTTTTGCTGCAACATATCCAAAATTGTATTTATTAATAATGAACAGATAAGATTCTTAAATTTACACACATGCACTCAATAAAAACTCAAATCTTAGCATTACCTTAATCACAGAGTTTATACCAGCATTAAACTGAAGAGATGCTCTTCCTTCACTACTGGGATCCAAACTCTGTGCCATGGAATATGCCTGTTCACACACTAAAAAACAAAGAGTATATTTTGTATACAGTTAGATATAATTTAAAAGCCCCAACTCATATATGAGAATCCATAGACTCAAGGTTTCATGAAAACCATCAAACTACTTAATAAAAACTATTAAGTTCAAACATAACAACATGCCTCTTAATTTATAAATGTATACAGATGGATTGTGGACACGTGATAAGTAACAAGATAGCTATTAAATCAACTTTCCCATTTTATAGAATTCATAAACATAACAATAGAGCTACTGCATTAAAAGATATTGCATATTTGCATGTTTTGTACTTCCCATCACATGAACCTTCTTAAGATCTTACCTTAAGTATTCCTACACCATGTACATAGTCATCCCATCATTCCTAATATGTCTATGCCAAGCTTCACAACATTTTTTTTCCTCAAATGCGTCCCTCAAATAACAGGCAACGGCAAACTACCCTTGCCAATCTCACAAATTGTCTGGTTAATTGTATACCCTATTAAGAACATATCTAAAAGTAACTGCCTAACAGCACAATGATAACTTCAAGTGTTCAGGAATCCCATTTCTATCCCATTGGAAAAAATTTCGCCGAATTATTCACCTTACAAAAAGAAAAAGAAAAAGAAAAAGAAAATAATAATAATAACAATAATAAGAAATTATTTTCACGTTCTATAAACATATAATTAAATTATACAAAAATGAGTAAACTGCAAAACACATCCATGTGATTTGTTCAAATTTTGACACTAACCATCCCTTGCCGATAATCCCTATGAAGTAAAATGTTCAACAAATTTCATCCGTACCCAACATAAAATGACAATTTTGCCCTAATTTTAGCTTACCAAACACCACCAAAATTCTTTAACACTGTCCAAACACCCTTCTCCTTATTCCCCTCCAACACAGATAAATCACTTTTCCCTAGAGTTATGAAATTTGTTTCCAGACAATTCCATGCTAATACCAAACCAATTAAAATCATTTCCCTATTTCCCAGATTTGTCGATATCACTTACTCCTCATTTTATGTAATTTACTCAAAATGATGTTAACCCTAGTTCTTAGTTGTGGTGACCATAAAATAACAAAACAACAACAAACACATTCACCTAGAATAAACCAAAACCACAACAAACACATGATCAACCCATTTCATATTAATTATAAATCTGATTGCAAATTAAAAACCATAAACTTACTATGAAACTGACTTCAATATCCATATCAAAATCAAAATTGAAGCTCATATTCAAACTTGAATCCAGAATCACATTACGATTAAGTTAAAGCTGTAGTGAAAGATACAGAATGTTAGATGGAGTGTGGTTTGTCTGAAAGTGACAACAACTCCGGTGGTTAGTGCTCTGGTGGTTGGTGCTCTGGTGGCGATAACGGCATACAACGGGTAGTGGTCGATGGTGGCATGTTTTTGGAATGTATTTTTTGATCATCTTCAAGTGTGATTTTTCTTTTTGCGTGTTTAGTGTGGTTTTAATCTCCTGAAACGAAAATGCTGTTCTGTATATTTTTTTGTGTTAGACTTAGAAATGTGTAATTAAGGAGTGAAGAAGAGAATGTAGAAGATATGAAAAGTGTGTTTGGCAAATATCATCCTTGGATGGCCTAAATGACTATTTTACCCTTGTGTTTGGCAAAAGGCTGGAACCGGAGATGGAGATTATAAAAAAAGAGATTATTTTTATAAGCTATATGAAGTAACCTTTGATTTTCAGAGATTATAGAAGATTATTTTTTTAATAATCTCTTATAAGTTTGTCTGCCAAACAAATCTCTCCATAATCTCATGTGCCAAACATAGCCGTAACACGTTTGTCTTTTTGGAGATGATATTTGCTAATAGTATCAGCAAAGGATAATTAGCGCCAAATTCAACAAACTACAGGGATGATTTTTAAAGTTTACCATATAACTATAAATAAGCTTAATTCACATCAACAACCAAACTATATAAATGTATAACGATAATAAACCGATAAACACATTCAGACTTAAATTCAATACATCTTCAACTTAAATATCTTATACCCTAATCTACATCAATAATCAAACTATATAACAATAACACACAGTAATTAAAAAAAAAAAAAAAAAAAAAAAAAAAAAAAAAAAAAAAAACTTACAAATCCTAGCAACATGAGCATCTTCAGATTGAATCTCATCAGCACCTTCTAACATCACATTAATACTAGTAGCCCGTTCGTGACTTTTTCTGGTTAACCAAAGCTGTTCTCGCTGCAGTGCACCTCTCACTAATCTCTCCCAATTATCAAACACTTTCATCATTTTTATTTCAAATAAGACCTACAGTTTACTTCAGATCAGTTTATATTTCAATAGATGTGATTATAAACAACATAACAAAGGCTATTACGATGAGTGTGAGTTCACGCGTTAAGTTAGGGTTTCGTGTTCAGATGTTTTTGAGATCAGGGGATATTGAGTTTCGGTTGTGCCGTTATGGCGATTGTGTGTGGTGTGGTGTATTGTAAGTATTGTGTGGATGCGTTTTGTAGACCGTTGGATTGAGTGGGGTGATATGAGGTTGCGAGATTGTGTGGTGGTGATTAGGGGTGGCAATTCCGGACACGTCACGAAATACGATTCAACATCGACACGAAATATGATTCGACATCAACACGAAAATAAACGGGTTAGGTTTGAGGCTAAACAAATACCAGTTGAAAATAGGTAGGCACGACTAACCTGTTTAATAAATTGGTTAGGTTTGGGTTGAGATTCTCAACCCAACTCCAACCCGTCAAGCTGTTCAAAAATACAATTAAAAATATTGAACTTTTCGACACGATTAACTAAACATGTCATGTTTGGGTTGAGATATTTGAACCCGCCAACCTGTCAAATTGCCAACCCGGACACAACACAATTTGCCAAATTGCCACCTCTAGTGGTGATGGTGTGATTAAATAAGGGGTTTTGGTGATTGTGTGTGGCGTGGTGTACGGTAAGTATTGTGAGGGTGTTTTGTGGATCGTTGGATTAGAGGGTGAGAATAAGATGGTGCATGTGGCTCGTGTTATGGTGGTTTTTACTTTGTGAAGATTTTTTTATAAAGTTTGAATTTGTGTTGAGTATCTTTCGAAATTCAAACAGGTGAAGTGCACTTGTTAGATCTATTGATGGATTTCGTATTTTGGTCGTTGTAGTTTGTTATTGACAGCACTAAGAAAGCCCCTCTTGTTTTCTAGCTTAACAATTTTGGCAAAGTAGGCAGTCAATATGAATATTCTACAAACTGATGATTAAAATTTTACAAATCTCATAATACGCGTGGACTAATCTATTTTAGCATGTATTTTACAGTGAACATTTTAGTAAACTTTTTACGCTGTATTACACATTTACACAGGTTATATTTAGCAAAACTATGTGCTTCAAACTACACAACAACACAATACTCCATTTCACTTTAGCATAGCATGAGGAACTTCAAACTATAACATTTTAATATATTCCCTACTTAGTATTTTTAGTAACAAGTTAAAGTTGTAATTATAAAGTATAAAATAAGAATATAATTCTAAAAGCTAAAAACTTGTTATCAAATAAACATATAATCCTAAAAGCTAAACACTTCAAAACGCTCATTATTAAACGTGGCCACATACTCCCTTACTTTGATGCTTATATAACTTAGCCATTTCTTACATGTTAAGAAAGATTAATCGTGCACATTGTCATTTAGCTAAATCTGTGTTTTGAAACATGAGAATTGATTTCCTTGTCTCAATAGTTAATTGCTAACTCTTACTAGTATAATAGTCATAAGATGTCTTCTATATTCATAAATTTCAAGTTCTTTTATCATCAATTTGAAAGGACACCATCATTTAACATAAAATAGCAGATTATTAAAAAGAAAAAGGACTCAAAAGGGGTGTTGAACCCACATGACATCTTACAAAATAGGGTCTAAAGCCTTTACCTTTACATAAAGACTTTTTTTTATATAGTTTTTCTAAGACAAGTTGATATGTAAAGTAGAATTGTTAAGTTATGAGTCAAGAGGGTTAATATTTAGTGTGGATTTAAATTGGTCATAATGTGTTAATTTGATCCTTTACATTGATGTTTATATGGCTTTTTCATATTTGTACTATTAGTTTAAATAAAAGACAGTGATTATAATCTTGAAAGCCTAATCTAGTTACTATGATTTGCAATGAAGTAACATGTATGCGTTTAGGGGACCCTTTTGCGCCAAATATTAATTAAAACATCATGTAATCAGCCGCAGATATGTAAAATACTTATATGTGTAACTTAACAAACTTTAGATGGTAATACCTCTTCTGCTATATATCTTGCAACTCCATCAGGTGGAGCCTCTTTGATAAGGTTCTCCATTGCCTCAACAAGAGCTCTCAATGTGGTAAACACTTTTTTAGTTTCTTGAGATCTGAGTCCCATATCAGCACTGAAAGTTCCGGATTCAAGCATTTTCTGTTCCTCTTTCTGGATTTCATCAACTTTCTGCTTTCTCTTGTAATGCTGATAAAAGTTCCACAGGTGTTGAACATCCCAGTTTCGATCTATTGTCCTTCCATCCTTTCTGGCAAGTTTTTGCTGCAACATATTCAAAATTGTATTTATTAATAATAATAATGAATTAGATAAGATTCTTAAATTTGAGAGCATTGGTGCTACAGTATTGCAATTTACACACATGCACTCAATGAAAAGTCAAATCATAGCGTTACCTTAGTCACAGTCATTAAACCAGTATAGAACTGAAGAGCTCCTCTTCCTTCACTATTGGGATCCAGATTTTGAGCCATGGTATATGCCGTCTCACACACTAAAAAACAAATCAGTTGTCAAGTTTTTTTAGGAAGGAAAAACAAAGAAATAGTAAGTAAACATTTTCACCCCAATTTTGGGAGGAAACCTTTTACTTTAAAATCAACCAAATCTCTCTTCTTTGTTCTTTCAGTCCTTTTCCTTTTCCTTTTTTCCTTTTTTTTTTTTTTTTCCTCTTTAACATTCTGTTCTCGAGTTTTTTTTTTTTTTTAAGGAAAGGAAAGGTATGGAAGGGAAACTAAAAATATAGGTGTTCTTGAGTTTTTTTTAAGAAGGAACAGTAAAAGGGAAGGGAGGGAAGCTTTTTTTTTTTTATTAATATTGTTCCGTCCAATATTGGGGAGATTAGGAAGTGGGTCACTAACATCATTGGCCTGTGTAAAATTACAATTATATCCTCATTTTTTCACGCGCGTCCCATATATTTGACCTAGTTATCACACTTCACGACAGCTATTATCTGTAACAACGACCACAGAACAATCTGTATTTCTCTCATTATCTGGAAATCAACGGTAAGATTATCCCTTGAATCTTAATTGGAGTTGATTTTCAATAGTTTAAAACTGTTTAGCAGCTTATTGCGTCTTGTGTTTGGATATGGTATAGGAGTATAGGACTGATGATGGTGTTTGGGAATTATAATACACAATGGTTGTCTGGTTATTTGTGATTGAATTATGTAGGTATTTGGAATTGCTATGATTAATAAGCACTTTTGTGCTGATTTTTACATAATTGTTTGGACATAAGCTTTATACACAGATTTTTATAGTAGAAACAATGTTTGGATATGAAAAAAAGGGGTGTTTGGACATGTTTATAAGCACATTTGTGACGCCAGTTATTGTTATAACATTGGTACATCGACATTTGGTTTATTTTGTAAGTGTTTTCTTTAAAAGCGGTGTTATTTATTTCGTTTGTATATCTTTTCTTCTTGAAGTTCATAAGGTTTTCGAAATACGTTGATATAAGAGCCTTTCTTCATTTTATCATCCCTTCGTCTCCCTTCCCGTCCCTTCCCTTTCCAATCCTTCAAGTTTAAGCTCGAGAACAGAGTAGCGATAAAACTTATAAATTAAAAAAAAAAAAAAAAAAAAAAAAAAAAACTACTTACAAATCCTTGCAACATGAGCATCTTCAGGCTGAATGTCATCAGCAGCTTGTAACATGGAATTAATACTCGTCGATTGCCGTTCGTGACTTATTCCGGTTAACCGGAGCTGTTCTCGCCGTAGCGTACTTTTCACTAACCTCTCCCAGTTATCAAACACTTTCGTCATTTTTATTATCTCAAACTAACAAGCACTAAATTTCACTTCAAATCAGTTTACACTTCGTTTTCATATTTGAGATCAGTGGATATTGAGTTGACTTTATGCTCATTGTGTGTGCTGTGGTGTATGGTAAGTATTGTGGGCATGCGTTTTAAGACCACCCGCTCTAACTCTTTGTGAATGAAAGGGGTGACTTTGTAAATTTGGTTTTTTAAAAGTGCATTTGTTAGATCTTTTGATAGATTTTTTTTTTTTTTTTTTTTTTGGTATAGCCCTTGTAGTTTGTTACGAGTAGTACTTTGTTAGCTTAACAATTATGACAAAGTTGGCGGTCACCATGAAGATGTGATTGCAATTACTTAGGGCCCTTTGGTTTGAGAATTTTAACTTTTTATGCAAAAGATGTGGAATGAAAGTAAAAATTATCGTAGTGTTTGGTATGTTGTAATCAAAAGGTGAATGGAAAGAATGATTACGTTGAAATGATAAAATGTTGTTTGCTTACATATATAATGTAATGGTTCATTACAAGGAATGACCCATTACATCAAAATCATTCCCTAAGCCCCCTTGCTTTCTGTTCATTACATCCGTGATGAAATCAAAATTACATAAAACCCCATCAATGACTAACCATATTAAATAAACTTTCTATCATTAATGGGGGCATTTTAGTCTTTCTATTATGATTCTATTACGTCTTATCAAACAAACCAAACATAATTAATAATTGTAATGAATAATTACATTACATTATTTATTTCATTACATCCTTTATTCCATTCATTTGACATTTTATTACGTCCTACCAAACGTACCCTATATGTTTGTTTGAAAACACATGATTTAAACTTGGGAATACACTTTTGTCAGTGGGGATAAAAAAACCTCATATGAAAAGGTTGGTTTTCACTTTTCAGTAATGAATTAAGGAAAATAAGAGGGGAAAATTTTATGAATAAAAACTATGTTCACAAGCTTTTTTTAGTTCAAACTAAATCACAAACATCAATAATAGAATCTCATAATAGAACAATAGTGTCTTTGAATAAGACAGCTGAAACTTTGAATAAAATAGTAGAATCTCATAAAAAAAAAAATGGATGTTCAGAATCAGAAACTAGAATCACAAACTAATAAAGTTGAAGAGTTGCAAAACACTGTTGGTAGTTTAGAGAAGAACTTAAACTTTTTCAAACTATGTTCCAATGCGCACACAGTTGATCCGACATGTGTTTTCCGACCCAGACTGGTTCTCATGAAGATTACACAGGTTACTAACACTTGATTATATTATTTTGTAATTTTTTAAAGATTATTCTCATTTTTAATGATATGTTGTTTCTGCGTATTTCATAGGTTATGGCAAGGAGAAGAACATGCATAGCTCATGGAAGAATTAATCGTAAGTATTTTCGTAAAAGCTACTAAGGAGGTGTAAGACTAGGGATTGCCCATCTATATATCTTGATATGCCTCTGAAACTACCCTTCACCCTTATTTGCTTACATACATAACTTTTAGGATAGGTACTTGTGATTTCTGGTAGGTCCAAACTGTACAACAGCTATCTGTCAAAGAGAATCAACATAACTTTTGAGGTACCATTAGCGGTAAGTCTCCATTTTAGACAAACTTTAGAGCCTGGGACTGTAACCTTGGGGGCTAACTGAAACAAAATGCTGGAGCTGGAAGTGTTTAGTGGCTAATTATTTTAGACAACTTTAGTTCCGTGGTGGCTTTACTGGTATGTGCCTGTAAATTGTTCTACTGGAGTAGCGGTGAAAGAGGTTTATGTATAAGGTGGGGTACATGTTTTAGGGATGATATTGTCGTTTCATAATTTGAAATGAGTAGTTGTTTAAGATTTTAAGCTTAGTCTTAATCATTGGTTTGAAATAGGTAAAAATATATCTTTGGCTGTGATCTTGCAAATAAAGAGAAGAAGTTAACACTAACTGATTCAGCCTTGCTTAGCTACTATCATATTTGGTCTCTAATTGATGAAGTCAAATATATCCATGATTTGAGTGTTAATTTCCCCCTAAATAATCATTTTTTGTATTCATATGTTAGGATATATACTCTTATTTGTTTATATTCTGTTTTCAGGGTAAAGATGAGTAAAGGAACGAAGAAACGTGGAAATGAAATAACTAAAGGCAAAATATATGAAGTATGCAGATTCTACACTAACTATGACGTAGAGGTTCCATTTACCTATGCCGTAGCAAGAATATATGAAGACTACGGCGTAGCTCAGTCCATGACTACAATGTAGATGTTTATTAAAGGGCTTTACGGAGTAGTTACTCTCCACCTACGGCGTAGTCCCCAAAAGAAGGCAGTACGGAACTCAAGTGGCCAAGGAAGAAGTTACGGCGTAGTACCTCATCTAACTACGTTGTAGATACATCAAATGAAGAAACTACGCCTGTAGCACTTGATCAAGCTACGACGTAGTTAGTATTTACACAGGCTACGGCGTAGCCACTCATTCAGCAACTCCGTAGCAAAGTCGGGCCTATAAATACAAACCCTAAATTCCGACTTTAGATATCCTCATTCACCACACAGAAGTTGAGAAAAGCTCTGGGAGCAGGAGGCACGAAGTTCAATCCACATACAAGTCAATTCCAAGGGAGGATTCACACACCAATCATAAGTTTATCCATTCCTTTATCTTGTATTCGATTCATGTTTACATTTTTAATGACACATTCTTGTTTTACTGGAATTATGAACATGAGTGGCTAAACACCTCTTGGTGTTAGCCTAGTTATGAAATTGTTATTCTTGTGATTTAGTTTTATATGCATTCGTTGTAGTTTTGTTTGTATACTTTCATGGCGAGTCTTAGGACACTCTAGTTTTGGTAGTGTTGAGCATTGGTAGTTCCTTAGAGGCTTGGTGAATTAACCCTAGGACCCAAGTTGATAAGGATGTGACTTGGCGATAAGCGAATTAACCCTAGGACCACCTATCATTGCTATACCTTAAAGAAGTTAGAGGGGGTGTAAGATCTGACCATGCCGCATCCCGCTAGACTTGTCCATGTTAGTAGAGGTACTTAATGACTCTTGCATCTTCGTAGGTTCACGCCGCTCGATGACCTCTCGTCTTTACAATAGGCGGGAATAGGACAAGGTGCAAGATAGATTTAGGAGATTTAACCATTTGATCCTAAATGACCATAAACCCCAGACGAAACGATAGGATGCACTCATAGATAACTAATCACGATAATAACAAGAGTAGTAATTAGGTTAACACTTTCTCTCCTTACTGATTTTCTTCTATTTATTTACTTGCATTGTCATTGATTCGTTGTGTTTTGGTGTGTGCAAATAACAATTTTATCAAAATATCAACAATTTGTCGTGAGACAAATAATCGTGAAGTAATACGAGTAAACCGTTTAGGAAAACGATTACCTCGCAAAACTTGTGAAAGTGATATTCAAATTGTGAGACCGGGAAGTGATTTCCCAGGTCGTACCCCAACGAGGTGTGAATGGAAAGCTTCGAGTGAGATTGGGATTAAAATCTTGTATGATTGGAAGGTTATTTGGTTTTGTTGTACGTTAAATTAACGTAAATTACAAATTAACGAACGAAAATGGAATAAACGCAACCTAAGTGGGAAATTAAACTAAGGAATATTAAGTACTATTTAAAATAACCTAAATTACTACAGGAAACAAGAAATAGGTATCGGGAATCCTAAAAATCACAAATTTCACATAAACGTGACGTTTATTCTAAATAAACGTCAACGCGCAAATAAAAACGTGAATTTTGAGCTACGCGAGTCCTACGGGTTTCCAAATAATTTTCTTACTCACTAAATGACAAAAGAAAATTTTAGAAAAAAGAAAATTGAAAATTTAATTAAAATTCTAATTACTATGAATTAAATATTAATTACCACCAATTAAATCCTAACTAATTCTAAATTAATCAAATAAATCTGAAACTTTTTTTAATAAATTCTACAGATTAAAACTAATTTATGAAAAATATAAAAAGTTGGGGTACAATGCAAAATAAGCAGAAAATAAGCTAAAAAGCTAAAATAAGCAAAAGGGGTAAAAACAAGGGTTAAAAGGTTTAAACATGTAATACTAAACGAAAAAGTCCCAAGGGCGCTATGGTAGCAGGTATTGGTGTTGTGTTGCTCTGTGAAGGGTGAGGTCTGGGGTTCGAATCCCACCCCTTGCTTTTTTGCAGTTATTATTATTTATTTTTTTTTCAAATTCTCTTTTTTGCAAATTATTCTAACAACAACAACAATCAATTTTTGTGAAAGAATTTTCTCTGAAAAACTTTTAAACAGCTTATTCGAGCTTATAATTCAAACAGTTTCAAGTTTTGTTGCTCAAATGAACTTTTTGAAAATAAGCAAAACCAAATAAGCCAATAAGCAAAATGAGCAAACACAAATACAAAGATATCAATAACTAGCAACAAGCAGCAACAATTCTACAAGATTGATCAAGCAAAAACCAAAAATCAAACAAGCTTAGTGGACTGCTGGTTCACACCAGCAGACTTGGTCCAAAATGGGCAAGTTTAGGGGCAAAGTTAAGCAACCAAATAAGCAAGTGAGGGCAAACAAAAAGCACATTAAACAAGAAAGCCTATGTGGGTTTCCAAATTAACAAAAATCAAAGAAAATGGGCCAAGAACGACCAAGTTGTGCCCACTTGAAAAACGGGTCAAAAGTGGGTCTGCTGGGTGGAGGGCACAGATCAAGCCAAACAGGTCACTTTGGAGGCATATTCAAGTGACCAAAGGTAGACCAAACTGCAAATTTCTTTTTGATTCTAATAGACAAGCAAACAAAAATTTCAAAACAACAAAAACCTTATCATTTCAACCAGAATTGAACCCTAGGGATTCAATTGAAATCTGTCCCATTTTATTAGTTACAAAGCTTTTGACTTTCATAGATTTTTGTTAAATTTTGACTTTGTTCAAATTCTAATGAGCCTAAGCTACTGAAAGTGTTATATTATGGTAAACTGAAACTAACTTAAGCTACTTGAACTAGTTTGAAGCTAAAAAGAAGATTATGATTACTCAAACTTACAACCGTTATGCTGCTATAAAGATCTTTGGCTAATTTGACTTTGCTACTTAAAAACTACCACTGTGATGCTTGATGTGAACTACCTAACACCTAAGTATGCTATATTAACCAATCTAATCTACTGAAATTCACCAAAGCTCAGTCAAACAATCGTATCCAAACACCCCTTAAAACACAAATTACAAAGCAAGTGACAGATTTAAGGTGTGAAACTGAGTTTTGAGCTATTACTAATCACATATTAGAACAAACAAACAATAATAAACAACAATAAAGAACAGTAACTTAAGATCACAGATTAGGCAAAGAAATGTAAAGGTAAAATCTTACAAGAAGTCCAAAGCTTAAAAGATGATGAGAACCAGGACCAAACTACCAACCTACACTCCCCATGGAGTTCTAAACCAAGTTTATCGAGTTCCAGTTCCAGCTTCTTCTTTTTCTTCTTCTTTCTCGCCTTTTTTTATTTTATTATTTTATTTATTTATTTTTTTTAAGAGCTTATGAGGACTTCTGAAAAGGATTAAACAACAATGTATCTTGAATAAGAGTTTCATAGAAAATATTAACTTTATATTGGAACTGAGAATTTAAAACAAAGCTTTAAATTCGAAAACTGAAATACTTATATTAAAAATGAAAGGAAATTACAACTCAAATTAAACTACATAAGATTTTAAAACATAAAGAAAAGCATGCCTTCAAGGCTTACATAATGAACCTATTTATACTAAAAAAAACTAACTAGGGTTTCTTGATTCTTGGTCTTCCTCCCTCTTTTTGCTCCTCAGTTGTGCTTTCTTCATTCTTTCTTAGCCATTGGATGTGAGCAGAGATGATCACAACCATTAATCCCATTTTGGCGCCCATATGAGTTGTGGATTGGTGACCTGGCTATGTATCCCGTGACTTAATCTTGGGGGAGATGAGGGTGTTAGGTATGGATTGTGAGGGGTTTGGGATGATAGTGGGATTGGGGGTTGTGTTGAGGTGCTTTCGAGGTGGAGATGGAGTATGGCAGAGGTATGGCGTGGAGGTGGTGGTGTATTTGCTGGGTAAAGGAGAGGAGGTGTGGTGTTTTGTGTTTTCTGGGTAAAACAAAGGCGTGGGGATGAAAGGTTGTATCAGTTTGACTAGGTCAAAAGGTTGGGAGGGGGTATTGTTATACGTATAAGGTTTTAGGAGGTGGGCTTTGGGGAAATTGGGTTTGAGTGGAATGGGCCAAGGTAGGATTGGATCATGGGGTGGAATGGGTTTATTTTTAGATTGGGTTTTAATATTGATCCGTTTGGTTCATTGTTAAGTTAACACAAGGACCAAACATGTAAAGTCTAAATTCTTCAAGGACCAAATCTGCAAATATTCCAAACCCATCCAAGGACTAAATTTGACAATCTTTCATTTCCTGAGGACCTCAAATAATTTGTTCCATGAGTTAATCACCAGGGGCCAAAATTGACAATTTCTGAAAGTATAGGGACCAAAATTGCACAATCTCCAAACTTTTTCTCTTTGTTTATTTTTTTGAAAGTTTTTTACCCAAAGATCATTTTTTACTTCTTTTGACTTTAAAGAACGTGGGTTGACTTTTCATTTAAAATGACTGACTAGGGACTAGTTTTGATAATTTTTGAAAGTTGGGGGACTGAAACTGCCATTCATGCAAATTTTGTTTGTTTTTCATTTGTTTTTGATCATTTTGCATTTGAAACATATAAAACGCGATCTTTGGGATATTTTCATTATTTTGATGTATTCTTGAATGTTTTCACGCGTTTTGGCAGTTAAAATACGGTAAAAATGATGAGTATTTACACACTCATCAATCCCCCACACTTGAGTATTGCTAGTCCCTAACAATCTTTTGTGAAAAACTTGATGGATTTGAAAATCTCTTTACCAAAAGCCATCACTTCTGGAGTAGCCAGGTGTAAGAACTGTGGCACACATGATAACCGTGTGATTTTGAGCAAACCACCAGCTGTCAACGGATTTGATTTGTCTTTACCAAAAGCCGTTTGCTTCTGGACTAGCCAGCTCTTGATGGAATAGTCAACATCTTGGTGAGCTGATTACCAATTATGGTTTTTCCACGGCCTTTACCAAAAGCCATAATCTTGCGGGCTAGCCAACTCATTAGCTTTTGAGGATAATGGGGAGTTGAGGAACCATACAATTTTTAGCAAACTGCAAGCCATAAACGGGTTTGAGTTATCTTTACCAAGAGCCGTTTGCTCCTGGATTAGCCAATCCTTTTTGTCATTTAGACTTGGCGGACTGATTACCACAAAAATTTTGAAATAAAGTGAAAAAAAAATTTAAAATTTTGGCCAAAAACGGGGGTACTAGACGATATAGTTTGATAAAATTCGCTAGAATTTTCCCTTCCCCCACACTTAGAGTTGAATATTGTCCTCAATATTCAAAGTCCCGGCTATTATGCCAAAATTTTGAACGTAAGAAGAAAATATTAAAAGCTAATTGTGGAAGTGTCATTTTGCATTTTTCACTTTATTTATACAATAACACATATTTTTTGTCATTTTCAATTTTTTTTTTTTTTGTTGTTGCTTGTTTTTGTTTGTCGAGTCGCTAGTTTGACTCGATCCCCGAATTCATTGGTCCTTGGGGAAGCAATATGTGGAAGAAACAATCTCCATCGGACTTTCATTCACGATATTTGGATAAACATATGAAGCACGAGAAAGTTCAACTCCAATGAGATAACCGCAGGTATTCAAATAATAAAAACTAGTAGCAAGAATACCGGGGTCAAAGATAGTGTTCTCACTCCCGAAGGAATGAGAAAGAAGAGAGATCACACAAAATGTGATGAGGGGAACAAAGACATTGGAATCTTTGTTCTTGAACTTGAGCTTTCTTTGCGAGATTGGAATTTTAACATGTAAGCTCATAGAAATCCCGGGAGGGAGTGTTGTTGTAAATTCATCATTAAGACATTTCTCATGATAAAATACATTTTCCCTCGGGTCATGATCAACATAATCATGAGTGAGATCATTGTTGAGACAAAATAGAGGGGATTCACTTTTCTCCAGAATTAAAAGTTTCTCGAATGAGATTTGTAACTTGAAATTCTTATCGGGAGTCTTTTTCATTGTAAAAGGAGTTTTTACATCATCGAGTATTCCTGGATTGAATACTTTGTTTTCACAAAAAAAATGATGCTCAATGGAAGATTCGGAAGGGGAGAGTGAATCACCCTCTAAAAGGGAGAAATTATGAGAAACAATTGACGGCTCATCAGTTACATTTTCCATTTTTGGTTTCTTATCATCAAATGTTTTGTCATCACAAGATTCGCCATACAAAAGATTTTTCCATTCATTTTGATTGGCTTCGAAGTCGAAGAGATCATCATCACTTTGAGAATCACTAAGGTCGGAGTTAGGATTAAGTGATGGATCAAGATACAAAAGACTTTCAATTTCTTTGAGATCGGATTCAAAGTCAAAGAAATCGTCATCACTTCCCGATGGAAGTGGATCGATGTGAGCGAGTTCATCGGAGAACTCCTCAAGAAGAAAGTCAATATTAGAAGTGGTACTGCCACTACTACGTTCTTTGGATTTGGGGAAAACAGAAGAATGACCATTGGAGGAGAAATCCATGACATCGATGCTTTTAACCGAAAGTTTCTTATGCTTGGAAGCATCGGTGTGAAAAATCATTTTTTCATTATCAATCCTCAAGTCAAAGTATTCTCATAATGATCAACTAGGGCTTTTGCTGTACGCAAAAATGGTCTCCCTAGGATGAGAGGAACTCTCGGGTCAGCTTCATAATCAACCACCACAAAGTCGGCAGGGAAGATAAACGTATTCACACGAACAAATACATCTTCAGCTATACCGACTGGGTGAGTAATAGAGCGATTAGCTAACTCTAAGGTCATACGAGTCGGTTTGAGTGTTCCCATTCCAAGTTGTTCATAAATTGACAAAGGCATGAGGTTTATGCTAGCCCCTGAATTGGCTAGAGCATTAGAAACCTCTTGATCATCTTTCAAAGAACAAGGAATGAGAAATTTTCCAGAATCTTCAAGCTTCTCGGGAAGCTCTTTGAGAAGAACTGCTGAACATTGAGCATTAATCGGTGTTTCAGCAAGTTCAAGCAATTTTTCTTTATTGCTAATGAGATTCTTGAATGTGGAAGCAAATTTCGGCATGTAAAGAAAAGCATCCGCAAAACTAATGTCGAAGTGAAGTTTTTGAAAGATTTCAAGAAACTTCTTCATTTGGATATCAGTTTTATCACGGAGTTTTTGATCATTAAGCCTCGAAGGATATGGAATTGAAGGCTTAGAAATGCTCTTTGGAAAAACAAACTCGGGAATTGACGTTTGGACGACCGAAGGTTGGACGTGTGCGGTACTTCGTGGGCTTGAGGATTGCACCTTGTCCTTTGTCGCCTTCGGTTCACGTTCCACTACCTCAGGAGGTGAAGAAGATGAGGTAGTAGAAATTGCGGGTCTATCATAAGAAACACCACTACGGGTTGTGATCGCCTTTACTTCGCCCTTCGGGTTGGCGATCGTGTTGCTAGGTAGCGTTCCCGATCCCGAAGGTTGATCATTTAAAGACTTCTTTAGTTCAGAAATCTGACCGATCAACAACCTGTTTGTTTCTTCTTGAGCTTTCATAAATTGTTTCAATAACTCATCGGTTGGTGATGGAGTTTGAACAACGGCTTGATTTTGAGAAAAATTTTGAGCTCGGTTGTTTTGATTGAAACCTTGATTTTGAAAATTTCCATGGTTTTGATTACCATGAAAATTGTTTCCTTGATTAAAATTACCATAACCTTGGTTTCTATTCAAGTTACCTTGGTTTTGAGAACCTTGGTTGTAATTTCCCCCTTGATTTTGAAATTGATTCATAGGGGCTTGAAATTGGTTTTGAACATTCGGGTTTCTTTGTTGTTGATTTTGATTGAATCGATTTGGATTATTGGGTTGAGAAAAACCGGGTGGACTACTTTGATTGTTAGCACGGTAATTTGGTTCCATTTGAGGACGGTATTGGTTACCTCCTTGGTTAGAACTACCGGCTATTGCATTGACTTCAAATGGATTGCCATCGGTGGCAGTACAATTGTAGTAAGCGTGTGGACCACCACAAGTAACACAAGTGTCAACCTTTTTGACTTCAGTAGGTTGAGAAGAAACTTTCTTTGTTTTGGTGAGAACCAAAGCATGAATAGCTTCCGTGAGCTTGTCAAGTCTAGCATCGGTGCTAGATTGAGCCACGGGTGATGAGGAAAAAGGACCAACATTAACTTGTGAAACAACCGATTTGCTTCGTGGAATGCGGACCTTAGATTTATTTTCAATGATTATCAAAGCATCTTTGGTGGTGCGATTCAAGAAATTACCTCCCGCGGAGGAATTAAGAGAGTCTTGATCGACTTGGCTCACACCATTATAGAAAGTGTCGAGTTGCATCAACTCGCAAAAACCGTGATGAGGACATTTACGAAGCATGTCCTTGTAACGATCCTATGCCTCACCGAATGATTCATCAAATTTTTGAGTGAATTTCATGATCTCATTCTTGAGGGCGGTGGTTTTAGATGGAGGAAAGAATTTATTCACAAACTTCTTGACTAAATCTTCCCACGTTTCAATCGATCGAGGGGGTTGTTTGTCTAGCCAAATTTTGGCAGCCCCATCGAGGGAAAACGGGAAGAGAAGAAGTTTGATAGCTTCCTCAGGGACATATTTGCATTTGATGGTAGACGCGATTTTGTTGAACCATCGAATGTGATCTTGAGGATCGTCCCTCTCGAAACCATAGAATTGACGCGAGGTGACTAAGTTAATCAACCCAGTCTTAAGCTCGAAATTGTCAGCCACGATGGCTAGAATGATGATAGCATCTCCGTAACCCTCGATGGGTGCTTGGAGAAGCTCATTCATAGTGGGCTCGGCCGCCATGATTGGAATAGCACGAAGCTCGGGTTCGGCTATTCGGTTGGTACGTCGTCGATTACGCCTTCTTCTCTGAATGTTATTTAGTGATTGCAAAGGACTTGTTGACGTAGACGAACGTGTGCGCATGCACCACAAAAATATCAATTAAAACAATACCACTATAAAGACAAGGGAACTTAAACCAATAATCAAGAACGCAAGGTTAACTTCTAAAAAAAAAAACGCACAAAGGAGCGAGAGAGAAGAATGGATCTCTCACTGGGCGAAGTTCATTGGATCGCCACATACCGTTTCGACTCCTCTTAAAGTGTGTTTCTCGTTTAAAAGTTTTCCAAAACGCAAATGATACAAAGGCAAGTTTTGATCTTTTGTTTGGGAACTTATTATGGTCACACCTCCAGTTGGTAGGTGTTCTGCCTTGGTTTGCGGTGGTAAGATTTTAACTTTGTATTTATTAAACAATGAAACGGGAAAATCTTTTTGTGTTTTTCTTTATCTTATATAGATATAATACATATACTAGAAACAAAAGAAAAATATTTTTGGTTTTTTATAAGTTTTATAAAAGCGTAACTTCTTGCGAAGGTTCTACAAGACTAATCTTCTAAACCTTATCGAGACTTTCGACACACAGCCTCCCCGGCAGCGGCGCCATTTGATTCGTTGTGTTTTGGTGTGTGCAAACAACAATTTTATCAAAATATCAACAATTTGTCGTGAGACAAATAATCGTGAAGTAATACGAGTAAACCGTTTAGGAAAACGATTACCTCGCAAAACTTGTGAAAGTGATATTCAAATTGTGAGACCGGGAAGTGATTTCCCGGGTCGTACCCCAACGAGGTGTGAATGGAAAGCTTCGAGTGAGATTGGGATTAAAATCTTGTATGATTGGAAGGTTATTTGGTTTTGTTGTACGTTAAATTAACGTAAATTACAAATTAACGAACAAAAATGGAATAAACGCAACCTAAGTGGGAAATTAAACTAAGGAATATTAAGTACTAATTACTACGGGAAACAAGAAATAGGTGTCGGGAATCCTAAAAATCACAAATTTCACATAAACGTGACGTTTATTCTAAATAAACGTCAACGCGCAAATAAAAATGTGAATTTTGAGCTACGCGAGTCCTACGGGTTTCCAAATAATTTTCTTACTCACTAAATGACAAAAGAAAATTTTAGAAAAAAGAAAATTGAAAATTTAATTAAAATTCTAATTACTATGAATTAAATATTAATTACCACCAATTAAATCCTAACTAATTCTAAATTAATCAAATAAATCTGAAACTTTTTTTAATAAATTCTACAGATTAAAACTAATTTATGAAAAATATAAAAAGTTGGGGTACAATGCAAAATAAGCAGAAAATAAGCTAAAAAGCTAAAATAAGCAAAAGGGGTAAAAACAAGGGTTAAAAGGTTTAAACATGTAATACTAAACGAAAAAGTCCCAAGGGCGCTATGGTAGCAGGTATTGGTGTTGTGTTGCTCTGTGAAGGGTGAGGTCTGGGGTCCGAATCCCACCCCTTGATTTTTTGCAGTTATTATTATTATTATTTTTTTCAAATTCTCTTTTTTGCAAATTATTCTAACAACAGCAACAATCAATTTTTGTGAAAGAATTTTCTCTGAAAAACTTTTAAACAACTTATTCGAGCTTATAATTCAAACAGTTTCAAGTTTTGTTGCTCAAATGAACTTTTTGAAAATAAGCAAAACCAAATAAGCCAATAAGCAAAATGAGCAAACACAAATACAAAGATATCAATAACTAGCAACAAGCAGCAACAATTCTACAAGATTGATCAAGCAAAAACCAAAAATCAAACAAGCTTAGTGGACTGCTGGTTCACACCAGCAGACTTGGTCCAAAATGGGCAAGTTTAGGGGCAAAGTTAAGCAATCAAATAAGCAAGTGAGGGCAAACAAAAAGCACATTAAACAAGAAAGCCTATGTGGGTTTCCAAATTAACAAAAATCAAAGAAAATGGGCCAAGAACGACCAAGTTGTGCCCACTTGAAAAACGGGTCAAAAGTGGGTCTGCTGGGTGGAGGGCACAGATCAAGCCAAACAGGTCACTTTGGAGACATATTCAAGTGACCAAATGTAGACCAAACTGCAAATTTCTTTTTGATTCTAATAGACAAGCAAACAAAAATTTCAAAACAACAAAAACCTTATCATTTCAACCAGAATTGAACCCTAGGGATTCAATTGAAATCTGTCCCATTTTATTAGTTACAAAGCTTTTGACTTTCAAAGATTTTTGTTAAATTTTGACTTTGTTCAAATTCTAATGAGCCTAAGCTACTGAAAGTGTTATATTATGGTAAACTGAAACTAACTTAAGCTACTTGAACTAGTTTGAAGCTAAAAAGAAGATTATGATTACTCAAACTTGGATCTTTGGCTAATTTGACTTTGCTACTTAAAAACTACCACTGTGATGCTTGATTTGAACTACCTAACACCTAAGTATGCTATATTAACCAATCTAATCTACAAAAATTCACCAAAGCTCAGTTAAACAATCGTATCCAAACACCCCTTAAAACACAAATTACAAAGCAAGTGACAGATTTAAGGTGTGAAACTGAGATTTGAGCTATTACTAATCACATATTAGAACAAACAAACAATAATAAACAACAATCTAATCTACTGAAATTCACCAAAGCTCAGTCAAACAATCGTATCCAAACACCCCTTAAAACACAAATTACAAAGCAAGTGACAGATTTAAGGTGTGAAACTGAGTTTTGAGCTATTACTAATCACATATTAGAACAAACAAACAATAATAAACAACAATAAAGAACAGTAACTTAAGATCACAGATTAGGCAAAGAAATGTAAAGGTAAAATCTTACAAGAAGTCCAAAGCTTAAAAGATGATGAGAACCAGGACCAAACTACCAACCTACACTCCCCATGGAGTTCTAAACCAAGTTTATCGAGTTCCAGTTCCAGCTTCTTCTTTTTCTTCTTCTTTCTCGCCTTTTTTTATTTTATTATTTTATTTATTTATTTTTTTTAAGAGCTTATGAGGACTTCTGAAAAGGATTAAACAACAATGTATCTTGAATAAGAGTTTCATAGAAAATATTAACTTTATATTGGAACTGAGAATTTAAAACAAAGCTTTAAATTCGAAAACTGAAATACTTATATTAAAAATGAAAGGAAATTACAACTCAAATTAAACTACATAAGATTTTAAAACATAAAGAAAAGCATGCCTTCAAGGCTTACATAATGAACCTATTTATACTAAAAAAAACTAACTAGGGTTTCTTGATTCTTGGTCTTCCTCCCTCTTTTTGCTCCTCAGTTGTGCTTTCTTCATTCTTTCTTAGCCATTGGATGTGAGCAGAGATGATCACAACCATTAATCCCATTTTGGCGCCCATATGAGTTGTGGATTGGTGACCTGGCTATGTATCCCGTGACTTAATCTTGGGGGAGATGAGGGTGTTAGGTATGGATTGTGAGGGGTTTGGGATGATAGTGGGATTGGGGGTTGTGTTGAGGTGCTTTCGAGGTGGAGATGGAGTATGGCAGAGGTATGGCGTGGAGGTGGTGGTGTATTTGCTGGGTAAAGGAGAGGAGGTGTGGTGTTTTGTGTTTTCTGGGTAAAACAAAGGCGTGGGGATGAAAGGTTGTATCAGTTTGACTAGGTCAAAAGGTTGGGAGGGGGTATTGTTATACGTATAAGGTTTTAGGAGGTGGGCTTTGGGGAAATTGGGTTTGAGTGGAATGGGCCAAGGTAGGATTGGATCATGGGGTGGAATGGGTTTATTTTTAGATTGGGTTTTAATATTGATCCGTTTGGTTCATTGTTAAGTTAACACAAGGACCAAACATGTAAAGTCTAAATTCTTCAAGGACCAAATCTGCAAATATTCCAAACCCATCCAAGGACTAAATTTGACAATCTTTCATTTCCTGAGGACCTCAAATAATTTGTTCCATGAGTTAATCACCAGGGGCCAAAATTGACAATTTCTGAAAGTATAGGGACCAAAATTGCACAATCTCCAAACTTTTTCTCTTTGTTTATTTTTTTGAAAGTTTTTTACCCAAAGATCATTTTTTACTTCTTTTGACTTTAAAGAACGTGGGTTGACTTTTCATTTAAAATGACTGACTAGGGACTAGTTTTGATAATTTTTGAAAGTTGGGGGACTGAAACTGCCATTCATGCAAATTTTGTTTGTTTTTGATCATTTTGCATTTGAAACATATAAAACGCGATCTTTGGGATATTTTCATTATTTTGATGTATTCTTGAATGTTTTCACGCGTTTTGGCAGTTAAAATACGGTAAAAATGATGAGTATTTACACACTTATCAGTCATTTACTTTTATTAATTTAATCAATCTCTTTATAAAACCCCGTTTTAAACTGACAGTAGACTTAGATAGATTCCACACGCTTAGCTCTTGGGACGACCTCGGCTTTACCATCTAGCTATACTTCACACGACAGGGTACATTGCCCGATAGTGCATTAGGTAGACCTTAGGTAAACGAGACACTTATGAATAATAAAACCTGGTCAGTAAAACCTACATCAAGTTTTTGGCGCCGTTGCCGGGGAGCTATTAGGATTTTATTTAAGTTTGCAATTTTTGTTTTATCTTCAGTTTCTCATGATCAATTTTAAGTTTCAGGTACCATGGAAGAAGTTGACATTGACACCCTCACGCTTGAGGAATATTTGGCTCTTACGCGGGAAGAGCAAGGGCCTTTTTTTGTTAGGCCTGCCATTGGGAATGACGTGCAGTTTGAAATCAAGAATCAAATCATAAGGGAACTGCGAAAAGACCCATTTTCGGGAAGCAAGACGGAAGATGCTCACGACCACATTGACAATGTTCTTTACATTGTTAGTTTGTTCAACATTCCAGGAGTATCTCATGATGCGATAATGCTTAGAGTATTCCCTATGACATTAACCGGAGGAGCGAAAAGATGGATCGATAGGTTACCAGCAGGTACAGTTAACACTTGGGCTCTCCTGAAGAAACATTTCATCCAAAGATATAAAACCCCCTTTTAAACGTGACAGTAGACTTAGATAGATTCTACACGCTTAGCTCTTGGGATGACCTCGGCTTTAGCATCTAGCTATACCTTACACGACCGGGTACACTGCCCGATAGTGCATTAGGTATACCCTAGGTGAATGAGACACTTATAAATATTAAAACCTGGCCGGTAAAACCTGCATCACTAATTCAGTTAAAGTTTATTGTCAGTGGGTTATGATCTTTAGTTAAATTATATGCATAACAGATGGACTTGATCCATTTTTGAAATTTTCATTTAACAGGTGAAAAATTGAATCAATTGTTATTTATCAGCTGTCTCCTGTTGTGGTAAGTGGTTCACTCTGATATTAGAGACGGATAATTTATGGAATACTCATCCTTTATCGATTGTGTTGCTTATGGTTTTGTTTGCTCGTCTTTTATAAAGTTAGTATTTGTTGCCTGCAGATGTCCACCTTTCAAGTGTCCTTAGCAATAAAGTTTTGTACTCATGGGGTGATAATGAGGATGTTGGAAGAAAAGTTATTTTTATAAGTTCATGTCTGTTGGAAGAAAAGTGTTGTAACAGATCAAGTTTGTGTTCTTTCAGTTACTTACCAGTAGTTTTGGATTCTAAAGCTCATGATGTTTCAAAATTTTGTTGTTCTTTTTTGTTGATTTGGATTAGAAATGACAGTTGGTGTGATTTTATAAAATTTACTTTATGTGTGTTTGAAACTGTATATCTGTTTTATGTAATATATGACTTTTTAAAATCCAGAAATTATTAAAATTTGTTTCTAGATAAATATATTTATTTGTTAAAAACATACATCTAAATTTCTCACTTTTAAAAGTGTGAGGAATTTTTTCAAAATCCTCACATTTCAATCCAAATAAGAGAACAAAGAAACCACTCTAAAATGAAAGTGAGATAAAATCAAAGAAGTTTTAGTAAGAACTAGCACTAGACTTCTTCCCCCCTTTCGACTTTTCCTCTCTCCTTTAGTTTGTGCTTCCACCCGGGCTTTTCCTTTTAAAAGAGTGAAGAATCCTTTAAAATCCTCACACTTGAAAGTGTAAAGAATTAATATCTCACACTTAAAAGTGTGAAGAATTATTTCAAAATACTCACACTTAAAACTGTGAAGAATTAATATATCATACTTGAAAATGTGAAGAATTGTTTCAAAACCATCACACTTTAAAGTGTGAAGTTTTTATAAATCTTCACATTTACACTATGTTCTTAACTTTTATTTTGGAAAGAAAACGAAGTGAAAGGGAAGGAACTAAAAAACAACCGCGTTCTCAAGATTCTTTTGTGAAAAGAAAGTGACAGAAAAGGAGTGGTAGGGGATGGAGATTCTTTGCTTTTTTCTCTCTTCATTTACATCCCATATTTGGGATGAAAACAAAAGGAAAGCACATTAGTACATAACAAAAAGATAAAACTAGTACATAATGATTCTTTTTTCTTTTCTTGTGACTGCTTACTTCAATCCCTAGCAAAATTTGGGGATTGTTTCAATCTTTCAATAAACAAAAGATAACTTGCCATCTTTATCTTCGATTATTTCAATCTTTCATTTATAGGTATTATTTTTATAACAATTGATAATTTAATCCTTTTTATATGTTTGTTGATGCTTATCCTCTTGGTTGCAGTTCAACCTTTATTTGATGTTGTTTACATTTTTTAAGATAGATTGTACTAAGCTTGGACTATGCATACATGGATTAGGGGTAGAATAACAGTAGTGTTTGATGATTCTTTACCAAGATTGGTCCAGTTTATTGTTTGATGTTTGTAAATAAAAGTTGTTTTCGGTTACAGTTATCACTTCCCTTCCTTAAGGTAAGAACTTAAGAACACAAAAAAAATTGGCATAATCTTTGACTTCCTCTCCCACCACTTCATATTCTCTCCTTCACTCTCCACTCCTTTCACTTTCACTCCAAAACAAATCTTGAGAACAGAGTGTTAAAAATGTGAAATTATTTGCTACACCAATATGGTTCACACACAAGCTAAGTGTGAACTTTTTAATTCCACACACTTTATAATGTGAAAATATGCTTTAATAAGTGTGAAAAGTTGGCTCTTTTGTTGTAGAGGTAGTTTGAGTTGGTTTTATCTCTTGATGATATGTGCCTAGTCTCGTGTTCCCATCCAGTGCTCTCAAACAAATCAATATTCGACTGTATTTGGAGCATGTTTTATCTCTTGAATGAATTAGAATTAACTCTGGGTTTGATCATGTTTATCTCTTAAATGAATTAGAATTAATCACTTGAAGAAACCATAAAAGCATTAGGTATGTTCATCTAGAGTTGAAGTTTCATCTAGTGGCGCGTTAGCGCCACATCAGCTTTAACTTTTTCACCTTTAACTTAAAAAAAACACCTCTTATCATAACTCAACATTTTGAGCCCCACTTTTATTATAACTCAACTAAAAATACCTGAGTTAAACTTTAACACGCCACACGGTATGGGAGTTAAACCTTAACTCAAAAAAAAAAAAAAAAAAAAAAAATCTTTAACGTAGAAGTGAAAGTTTGCCTTTAAAGCAAGGACACGGTATGGTTAACTTGAGTTTAATGCGAGAATGTCAAAGGTTTCACTCACTCCTCAAGTGATGACACATACACCTCCAAAACACACGTGTAATGAGGGATTAATTCCTTTTGATTTATTATGACTATCATAGAAGGGTACTTTGGTCGCTCCTTTATATTTCTCAACTTGACACATTGTTCTTGTAGTTACGACAAGCTTGTTCTATTACTAAAGCAAGTTGACTCTAGTACTAAAACAAGCTGATTCTAGTACATAAGTTAAATAGTTTTGTTAACTTTCTTTGCATTATAAGTCCAAACTAACCTTCTCATTTAACTCCGTTAAAATGAGACTTTATGATTTATTCCACCAAAATTATAGATATATCTGTTAAACTTTTCGTATATTTTTTGGGTGACAACAATTGTTAATTTTCATTGGAACGGAGTACGAGGAGCTTCAAACTATAACATTTTAATATAATACAATAGTATTTTTGGTAACAAGTTAGAGTTGTAGCTATAAAATATAAAATATGAATGCAATCCTATAAGAGCACCATGTGTCGAAAACATGCCAGAACTCAATTTTTGGTGCCGCATCATGGCACATAAACATTACACACAAACATCACATACACGCCAAAATCATCGTTCCTCATAACATGCCATAACACCTACTTTTAGCTTGACCATTATACCCTTCCATTAGTTTTTACATCACTGAGCATGCATTGGGGTTCTCGTCACTGAACATATGCGGTACGTACCCATATGACGATTCTGCTGTGTATCTTGTCGGATATACCTGCATTACCATTCTACTTGTTAAGTTACGAGGCAATGATGCATTTATGAAGCCAAGATCAAATGTTTCTTACCTATCTCAAAGTTATTGTCCATAAACATTAAGTAAACAGTTTGGAAACATGCATGGTTTGATAAAGCATGGTTTTTAAAACTGAACCGGTCATCAAATTGTTTTTTCTCGATTTTCACGGTTAAACTAATTCAGTCCGGTTTTCAAAACACTGTAATAAAGTGATAGTTTAAGATAAGAGTAAACTACATTTTTGGTCCTTGTGGTTGTATCAAAATTCCACTTTCAGTCCAATTTGCAAAAAGTGAGTCATTTTAGTCCAAAAGTCCACGTGGCTTTCAGTTTTGGTCCAATTTTCTAACGGGGTTAGTGTAGTCGTTAAGTTAGTTGCAACGTTAGTCCTTTAACCTAACGGTCGTTTGCAATGTTTGCACCGTTAGTCCTTTCACTTAGTTAGTTTTAAAAAAAATCGAAAAAAATTTCTAAAAAAATTATTTTTTTCCAAAAAAAAAAAATTTGAAAAATTCGAAAAAAATTCTAAAAAAAATTTTAATAAAAAATTTTCTTAAAAATTACTAAAAAATTATTTTTTTAGAAATTTTTTCGAATTTTTTATTTCCAAAAAAAAAATTTGAAAAAAAAAATTTCTAATAAAAAATTTTCTTAAAAATTACTAAAAAAATTATTTTTTTTGAAAAAGATTTGAAAAATTCAAAAAAAATTCTAAAAATTTTTTTGACGAAATTTTTTTTCCAAAAAAAAATTTTTTCTTAAAAAATTACTAAAAAAACTATTTTTTTTTGGAAAAATTTTTTTTATTGGAAATTCGAAAAATTTCTAAAAAAATTATTTTTTTTTGGAAATTTTTTTCAAAATATTTTTTTTGGAAAAAAAAATTTCGACAATTTTTTTTTTTTTGAATTTTTCAAATTATTTTTCTTGGAAAAAAATAATTTTTTAAGAAAATTTTTTATTAGAATTTTTTTTTCAAATTTTTTTTTTAGAATATTTTTCGAATTTTTCAAAATTTTTTTTTGAAAAAAAAAAATTTCCAAAAAAATTTTTTATTAGAATTTTTTTTTTCAAATTATTTTTTTTGGAAATAAAAAATTCGAAAAAATTTCTAAAAAAAATAATTTTTTTTAGTAATTTTTAAGAATATTTTTTATTAAAATTTTTTTTAGAATTTTTTTCGAATTTTTCAATTTTTTTTTTGGAAAAAAAAACATTTTCCAAAGAAAAATATTTTTTTTTGATATTTTTTTCGATTTTTTTTTAAACTAACTATGTGAAAGGACTAACGGTGCAAACATTGCAAACGACCGTTAGGTTAAAGGACTAACGTTGCAACTAACTTAACGACTCCACTAACCCTGTTAGAAAATTGGACCAAAACTGAAAGCCACGTGAACTTTTGGACTAAAATGACTCACTTTTTGCAAATTGGACTGAAAGTGGAATTTTGATACAACCACAAGGACCAAGAATGTAGTTTACTCTTAAGATAATTGGCGTTGAATTTTGCAAGATATGATAACAAAGTTAGAATGGTTTGATATAGAGAGATTAATTAATTGTTAGTAAATTTAATGCTTTTATGGTAATAAGTAATACAGTAACACTTTAAAATATAGACAAAACTTGGTGTTAAATATAGAATGTGTCACAAACTAAGGTGGGCAATAGTTTTGTATTAAACTTTAAAGAATAATTTGTGTCACAAAAGTATAAAAGCAGACTTTAAATGATAATTTTGTATAAAAAGAATAAATTTATAGACGAATTTAATGTTTTTGATAAACTTTGTTGTTGAACATGCTTTCATTTTATAGTTTGTTACTGTATCATACCTGGTGATTTTGTGGAGGGTAATAATAAAATTCTTTCTTCCGTGGCTCAACCACCGTAATATCATCGCCACCAGCAGGCAGACCGCCTTCGGGTTTTGCTGCTTCTTTACCGCCAGCATCCTTCTTCTCCTCCTTTTCTTTGTCTTTGTCTTTATCTTTTTCTTCAGTGCCACCTGCAGGGGTGTCCTTTGTCTCTTCTTTTTTTTCGCCACCGTCATCATTTTTCTCTTCTTTAGGCTTCTCTTCTTCTTTTTTAGGCTCGGGGTCTTGTTTCACGATGACGTCTTGTTTTCCGGTTAGCTTGTGTACGTAATCCACTAGGGCGGATGCCGTAAATGTTCCTTTAACGGATACTTCTGAGGCTTTTAGATCTGGTTCCGCACTTTCCACCCCTAGTGTACAAAAAAAATATATATATACAAATTGTTAAAAAAATATGTGAATAAATATACAATATGATTCATTATTAGGTAGTTTGGATTTAGAATCTTAAAATGAGATTTAGAATCTTAAAATGAATTTTTATAGACGCAAATCAAGGGAATATACAAATTGTGATAGATTGGTATTAAGAAAATAACGTATACATATAAATTCAATTCTCTAAATTTGATGGTTTAAAACGAAAGCAATAGAAAAGCAAGTCAAACAAGATTCAATATTGGTTTAAAAAAATGAATTAATTACTCAAAAAAGGAAGAAATGAAAACCTTTCATTCTAAGAATACGTTTTCTGATCCCTTGAGCACAAGCTTCACAATGCATGTTCATTTTCAGAACAACGGTAATCACCTGAGGAGGCTGTTGAACATCACAAGCTACATGATTAACAAACTTTTGAATGAAATCACAAATTTTATATGGCTAAAATCAAATAACTTCTGGCAACATGAGCATCTTCACATGTCTCCAACGAGACTTGAACTCACAACCTCTAGGTTGATGGGTCACTCACATACTGCAAGGCCAAGAAGCCTTTTTGTTTCAGCAGAACTACTATAGGTGTTGTGACTATCAGCATTAAGAATTCATACTTCCATTTCGAGCAAGTCTTCAAGCTCTTTCACGACAAGATCCATAGGAGGCCGTTGCTTTCGATCATAATGTAAGCATCGATACGCAATTTCTGAAAATTTATTCACAGAGTCTGAACTGAAATGTTCCTTCAAACTAGGATCAATAATCTCCTCCAATCTCTTCCTTTCATAGAACTCTTTAACCAAAGCGCCTGATAATAAGATACCATCGTTGTCTTTTATACCGCACAATCTTCCACATAATACTTCAAATAGTACAATGCCGAAAGAATATACATCCGACTCTTTCGTCAAGATGCCAGTAATCATGTATTCTGGTTCACAGTAGCCCATTGTGCCACATGGATGGGAAATAACAGCGCTTCTATCTAATCCAGCCAAACTTAACTTAGATAATCCGAAATCAGAAATTTTTGCTACCCAATTTTTACCTAATAATATATTCGCACTTTTAATATCACGGTGGATTATGCGGATATTCTTTCCAACATGATTATGGAGATGAGCCAACCCACGAGCCGCACCAGCACATATTTTGAGTCTTTGGTGCCATGTAAGAGTATAATTAGTCGTATTGTCACGCCTCAAATATTGATCCAGACTTCCATGCTGTGCATATTCATAAACTAAAATTTTCTCTTTATCTTCTTCACAATAGCCAAGAAGAGATATCAAGTTTGGATGTTTGTTACCAGTAAGTAACTGAATCTCGGTTAAAAACTCCTTTAACCCTTGTCCAAACTGCTCGTTTAACCGTTTTATTGCCACCGGGATAGGTTTACCTAACTTGTAGAGTTTTCCTTTGTATACAAGACCATATCCACCTTTTCAAATACAATATTGGAAATTTTTGGCTGCCTGTTTTATCTCTTCAATTGATATTTCGAGGTACTGCCACTCTTTTGGTCTTGACGTCGACCCTTTATGACGTATATTTTTTCTACTCAACTGCTTCCCCGCACCTTCTTCTTTACCCAGTTTACCCACATCCTCCAACTTTACTTCCTTACCATCTGTCTTACTACCATACTCCAACTTTAACCTTTTTAACTAAAATTAAACAAATAAAAAATAAGTTGAAAAGAAAAAAAGATCAACACCAAAACAGTTACTGACATCTATGGTGTCAATGAATTCAAATTTTTAAGAGCCCTAAGCGGAGTTACTCTTTGCCCAAATAAATACGGAGTATCACATTTATCAAAAAGCGTTTAAGTTGCTCGTATAAGTTAAAGAGGGTATATTTTAAATAGATACAGAAAAAACTGATTTTCAACCTTAAAAGCAACGATGTAGAATATTAGCAAACCAACTAATTTAACATTAAGTCAATGTCAACAAATTGATCATTGCAACTTTTGAACCAAATATCAATCTAAACATCATGTTATCAGCAGCAAATATGTAGAATATTTTTATGTATAACTTAACAATCTTTTAGATGGTAATACCTCTTCTGCTATCTCTCTTCCAACTCCATCAGGTGCAGCTTCTTTAACAAGGACCTCCATCACCTCAACAAGAGCTTTCAATGTGGTAAAAACTTTTTTAGTTTCTTGAGATCTGAGTACCATATCAGCGCTGAAAGTTCTGGGTTCAAGCATTTTCTGTTCCTCTTTCAGGATTTCATCAACTCTGTGCTTTCTCTTGTAATTCTGATAAAAGTTCCACAGGTGTTGAACATCACACTTTCGATCTATTGTCCTTCCATCCTTTTTGGCAAGTTGTTGCTGCAACATATTCAAAATTGTATTTATTAATAATGAATCAAATAAGATTCTTAAATTTGAGAGCATTGGTGCTACAGTATTGCAATTTTCACACATGCACTTAATAAAAACTCAAATCTTAGCGTTACCTTAATCACAGACGCTACAGCAGTCCTAAACTGAAGAAGTCCTCTTCCTTCACTATTGGGATCCAAACTCTGAGCCATGAAATATGCCTGCTCACACACTAGAAAAACAAAGAGTATATTTTGAATTATTTATAGTCTTGTCATTCTAAAAATGATTATAACTATTTGATTATCTTTAATTTTGCTAATTTGCTAGTATTTTTGAGTCAAGATATTTAGTATATAACATGTCTTTATTTCTTTCAAAACTCAGGTTTTAGCATACCGTGTATCCAATAGAACTTTGTTGTGGTTTCATAGCTAGCCATCTAGGCTCGCATGCTTCTGTGCAACAATACATATATGTTGATCCCTTTGGTGAATTATTTTTTTGTCACATTTATTTGGCCACTAATGACTAAACAACAAGTTTACTTTGTAATGAGTAAGTGTTATTAGAGGAGTTAAATTAATTATGAGAATATTTAATTCTTAATGGAACTAAATGATTTTAGTGGTATACATATAAAAAGTTTTGTTAAACACAACCCTTTAGGCAGGGCCGTCTCGTGAATTTTGGAGGCCCTTGCCATTTTAGCTATATAAGCCTCCCAAACTAGATGAAAAATTTTAATGTGTAAAAATATTTAGCAAAAGGTAAGTATCCGAAAACATACAAGCAACGTTGTATAACATGTGTATATTTATCACATTAGTAATTAGGCTATATTTAAAACTTTTGTATTTAATGAAAAATGTATTAAAGAAGTTCATTTGAAAACAAGTTGGACTAGTTTGAGCAATTTTTACAAGTTTGTGTTATAAGTATAACTTTTGTACGGAAAAAAGCAACAGACTAAAATAGAAGTGTAAGTCCTTAAACTTTAGGGTGCAAAGTGAATATTGCATTAGTCATCATCTTCCTCAACCTGCTACCTACATGCTTGTATATATTTTTTGTTTTCCTGCTACCTACCTGCTTGTATATATTTTTTGTTTTCTTTCCAGCACCTGAAACTAAAGTACCATTCACTTCTATAGAATTCTTAATTTTAGAGTACATGTTCATCAATTGTTCCCTAAACCCTAATTAAAACAGCCACTGCGTTATAACGTCGGAGGCCCCAAAAATATTGGGGACTCTGTGCGGTTGCACACTCTGCGCACCTTAAAATCCGGCCAAACCTTTAGGGTTGTGTATAAGCATTCTATAAATACATAATTAACGTTTAATGAACATTTAAAGAACACTAAACATTTTATAGTTAACATCACTTACCTTTTTTATAATGAGTAAAAGTATATAGTTATGGAATATATGAGCTTATTAATTGTCATTTTCATAAATTTGGAATACTCACACAACCTTATGAGTTGTGTTTAACAAAACCCACATATAAAAATGAAATGTTTTAATGACAGAATCAGTAACTTGTGTAAACATAATATTTTTAAGATATCTAAAAACAGAATGATCCAAATGCATTATTGTAGATATATAGTAGATGTAGAGATAATAAACCTTAAAATTTATAAACAAAAAAAAACTTACAAATCCTAGAAACATGAGCGTCTTCAGGTTGAATCTCATCAGCAGCTTGTAAGATGGCATTTATATTCGTCGATTTCCGTTCATGACTTTTTCTGGTTAACAGGAGCTGTTCTCGCCGTAGCGCACCTCTCACTAACCTCTCCCAGTTATTAAAAACTCTCGTCATTTTTTTATAAAAAATAAGCCCTAGCTAATTTTCACTTAAAATCAGTTTATATTTCGATATGGAATGAGTGTAGCGTTTCGTTTTCAGATGTTTTGAGATCAGCTGATATTGAGTTGACTTGTGCTGTGCTGTGATTGTGGGTATGCGTGCCTTTTTTTGTGTTTATATCTGTGTATTTTGTAAAAGAAATTTTTATAAAGTTTGAATATGTAGTTCAAAATAAATAAATAAATAAATAAAGTTTGAATATGTGTTGAGATTCTTTTGAAATTTAAAGGAAAGTGCACTTGACAACTACTGCATGCCACTTGACAACTGATGATGCATGCTTTCATTGCAATTATCACTTAATTTTTTTACTAATCTCACAATACGCGTGGACCAATCTATTTAAGCATGTATGTTACGCCATATTAGTATATTACACATCTTACACATCATCGGAGCAGTTGAACTACAATATTTTAACATAATATTAGTATTTTTGGTAATAGTTTAGAGCTAATAATTATAAAGTATAAAATGAGAATATAACTTTAAAGCTAAAACTTGTCGTCAAATAAATATACAGTTCTAAAAGCTAAACGCTTCAAAATGCTCATTGTGAAACACGGCTACATACCACTTTACTTCAATGCTTATATAACTTCTTCGTTTCTTACATGTTAAGAAAGATTAATCTTGTACATTGTCATTTAGCTAGATTGGTACTGTTTTGAAACATGAGAATTGATTTCCATCTCTGATTGCACCTCTTTGCTTGTGTCCTCTTCAGGTTCCATTTGTTCTAAAAATGCATTGAATGGCACAATGATTATATATGTCCTGCCACAATATATATATATAAGGTGGATGATCAAGAATTCAAGATGCAGTAGTCTAATCATGTCTGGTAAAAGAAGAAACTCTTGATGCATGTACTTACCCTTGTACACTTGTACTACCTTCAAGGAAATCTTTGTTGTTGTTTGTCAACCCACTGCTAGAAAAATACTAGATTGTCATGTTGAAAGACCTAGGTCAGGTTGTAGTTGGGTGATCAGAGATGAAGGGGGTGGGTATCATCAATGGTGGCAAATCCAATCCATATACATAATGAAGGGGTCAATTTGGGTTATTATATCTCTAACATGTTTAATTGACGAATGAAAATAATTTGCCAAAACGTGTAGAAAATGGCCTTAAGTGTGTATCTTTATTGCATAATGATAATACTACTACCTCCTAAATTACTTTATGTCATAAGTTTAGATCAATAATGTAATATCTAGTTTTTGTAAACATGTTTAACAAAACAAATTTTATTAAAATTTGGAAAGATTTAGACCTAAAAAAGAAGAAGGTGTTTTGCATCAGACCACCTCAAGCAAAACTCACCCGTATTGACCATTAGACAGCTCATTGACTGCCCATTTTCCACCTTTAAGTTGTTGATATTGAAAACCTTCTTGAGTAAACCACAATCCATAGATCATCTCTAGTGATTTGTAAGCTCTACAGCTTTATGGGCTAAATCAAGCTCCAAGCTTCCAAGATATTAGTAAACTAAAATGAGTAAACCACAATCAATAGATCGTCCGTTTTATTCTCTTTCATTCGTTTTTATACGTTTTTATATGTTTGTGTACGTTTTTTTATGTTCTTATAGGTTTTCATCCATTCTACTGTATATGTTTTCTTCCATTTTTATACGTTTTCATACGTTTTTATACATTTTCGTCCATTTTTATACATTTTCATACGCTTTTCTATATATGAAAGCAGATAAAAATATATGAAAACGTAATAAAAATGTATATAATCGCATAAAAGGTAAGAAAACGTATAAAGACATATAAAAAACGCATAAAAACGTTTTTTTTCTCGGATGAAAATGTTTTTTTTTTACTTTTTGGTACGTTTTTATGCATTTTCATACATATAAAAACGGCCGAAAATATATAAAAATGAACAAAAACGTATGAAACCATAAAAAAAGGACGGAAACATAAAAACGCATACAAACATATAAAAACAAATAAAAACGGACAAAAACATATAAAAATGGATAGAAACATAAGATAAACTTATAAAGACGAATAGAAACATAAGAAAAACTTATAAAAACATATAAAAACGACCGAAAACATATAACAACGAACAAAAACATATGAAAACGGGTGAAAACGGGAAAAACGTATAAAAACCAATAAAAACATATGAAAAAATTAGAAAACGGACGAAAATGTATAAAAACAGATTAAAACAGATAAAACGTATGAAAACGCAAGAAAACTGACAAAAAGTATAAAAAAGGGACAAAACTGTATAAAAATCGATAAAACGCAAGAAAAAAAACACAAGAAAAACTTATAAAAACATATAAAATGCAGAAAAATATATAAACAAAAAAAACTGTTTGAAAACGGGCAAAAACAGATAAAAACCTATTAAAACAGATAAACTTGTAAGAAGAACCTATAAAAACGTATAAAACCAGCCGAAAACGTAAGAAAATATATGAAAACATTTGAAAACGGGTGAAAACATAAGACAACGGGCTAAAACGTCGAAAAACGCACAGTAACGTATAAAAACGTACACAGAAGTATGTGGTGTGTATATTGTGAGATATTTAGTTGTCGTTCTTAAATTATTATTATTATTATTATTATTATTATTATTATTATTATTATTATTATTATTATTATTATTATGGACTGACAATGCAATATGAATCCACTAGGACGTTAGATGCAATTTGGGACAAACTAGAAGGGCGATCAATGCAATTTACTCAAGTATTAAATATGCCACGTAGAAATCGTTTCCGGTTTTCATGCTTTTTAACCGGTAGCTAGTAACTTTTGGGTAGATTGGAACAAAAATGAAAGTTCGTAACATTAAGTGCAACGAAAAATAGTATGCATACTAAAATGGTACATTTGAAAAAGTACATTGCTATTTTATGGCCAAAACCCTTAACTATTTACTAACATTACTTTATGCTTATATAATTGTTTGAAGGATGAACAATGATCCTCTAAATATGAAGGATATTACTCAATGCTTTAAATTTATTCAAATATGGAGCATGGTTAGAGATAGTCTTGTATGCTCCATGTTTCAAATATGGAGAAAAATGTGGTTTGTAGGTTATGATTGGAGATGGCCTTAGGTTGTTTTTAGAGTTTACAAGAGTTTCTATTTCATAACCTCTTAACATAGCTTTTGATAGTATAAAAGATTTAGGTAAGTTTGACAAAATTAGTTAAAACTTAAAAGTAGAACTTATATTAGAAGTTGAAGGCAAGTGTTTTATTTTGATAGAGGTGCTTGAAAGATTATTTGATGATGGAGCTTTTTACATTAAAATGACTGTGATAATTGGTACTTAGGGAGCCATTTTTATGAATGCCGTGACATAATTTAAATTAAACCGTTAATTAACTTTAAACTGATTTTAGATATGTTTGGATATTATTCGTATTGATGTTTTGGTTATTTGAATGATCATTATATGTGTTTTAATTATGGTAAAGTTGGTTTGATGACTTTCTTAAGCACTACGTGAGTCGGCACTAGAAAACCTAATAAAATGAAAAACCGATAAGATTAGACGGGTTTATAAAAAATAGACGTATTTATAATCAAATTTCGTGGAAAGACTATTTTAGAATTAATGGCGCGAACTAGAAAATAATTTGGGTAATCCTAGTATAAGTTTTGAGCTCGTAAATGTGTTTCGGGGAAGTTTAAGAAAAATACACTAATGGTCCTTGTGGTTAGAAACCGGCGCCCCTAGAGATTTTAGAAATTTCAATATTGGTCCTTGTTAGAATAAATAACCAAACACACCCTCTCCACTCTCATTTTATCATCATCATCATCAAAATTTATCTCTCTCTCTCTCTCCAAAACCCTAGCCGCCAACCACCACCTCTGCCACCCCTCACCGCCGCACCACCGCTACCTCTACCATCTTACCACCACCACCAAAAAACTCCCCACATTCTCCTCATCACTATTACCTACCACACGCGCCACTGTACACCTTTCCACCGCCTTTTATCACCTCCACGCGCCTCCACTTTTAGATCTAGTCACCACCGTCTCTTGCACTATTGAAGAAGAAGGTAAGGACCGAGTCACGAGCCGTAGTGACTCGGTGTTGAGTCAACTCGTGACATCTGAGTCACGAGTTGTTATTGAATTGCTTGGGTTAGCTAGAAAAACCATGGGAAACTAAAGATTTATTAATAAAAACATGAAATAAAAATGGTTTGGTATCCGTGTCGTGTGTTTTACGTGTCGAGTCGCGTAAGCCATGAGCTTAAGCTTCCGGCATTAGTGATGTTCTTAATGTTGTTGTTTTTATTTTATATGTGTTCGAATTTGAATTGATGGTACTTGGGACATGGTTTCTGGAAATTGGAGTATTTTGGACGTTTTTGGGCTCAAATGTGAAGAAAACAACAAAGCCAAGGAAATTTGTCAAGAAATACACCTGACGGCGTCAGGCATTAATAGCTGACGCCGTCACTTGAAGATCAAGGAGCTGGAAAATATTACACATGACGACCCAGTGAACCTTTGGAAGATTTACATCTGACAACGTCAGGTGTATTTGGGAGTAGGTCGTTTGGTGTTATACTAAAGAGAGACGGCCCAGAAGACATTTACACGTAACGACGTCAGAAGGTTGGATTGCAGAAGACAAAACCCTAAAAGCGGCCTTCTGGCGGTGTCAGAATTATAACCTGACGCCGTCAGCCTTGTAATTCTATATATAGTTTTCGATTTTTCATTCATTAGTGTGCAACTTTGAAGACATAAACCCTAGTATGAATTTCATAGATTTTTAAGGGTTTTCATACCCTCTTTTCTTCTATATTCAATTGAAGATAAGTTTTTTTTAAGCATTCAATATGTCTATGTGTTGTTTGATTATTTGTTTATCTTTTTTTCTTTTTAACATGCTAGCTTAAGTTTATTAGTGTTTGTTTAGATATAATGAAACCTAGTTATTGATTGTTGAAAAAAAAAAAAAAAAAGTTATTGATTGTTGATAAATTGTCTATTGTTTAGTTGATTGCTTCACCTTAGGCTAAGAAAATTGCTGACCTCTTTATGTAACTAGCTTGAACGTTTTGGAACATGCAATCGTATGTACACCCTTGTGGTTTTTCTCGTTGTATTTAATGCGTGAATTGATGTTAGTGATTCTATGATTTGGGTACTAAATGTGCCGTTATAGGAGAAATTGATATTCATAGAGTTAGGAAAACAATTGCACTTTGACACTCAAAAAATCAACAAAAAATAACTAAGGAGTAATTAAATCTAAGTAAACACATTTGTCACATTATAAGAAGTCCACCACTTTTCCTTTTATTGTTATTTTATTTCTGTTTATTAGTTTAATTAGTAGTTTTGGGTTAGTTGACTAGCAACTAATTCCGACCATTCCGACCTCACCCTTAGACTTAAATTGACATACATTATACATCTCAACCTAACGACACTATTCCCCTAGAGAACGATCAATCCCTCGGACATACCTATAATATACTACAACGACCAGATACACTACCTAATTGGAGATTGAAGATTCAATTTTATTATAAGAACCCTAACAATTCAAATCACGATCTTCCTGTTGGTGTGTCATCACAATCAACATTAGAATCGAATCAAACAATCATAAACAGTCATTGTTAAGGGATTTTTTTTTTATTTTTATTTTTATTTTATTTTTTTTTATAAAAAGAAAAGGGATGATTACCAAAATGGCCCGTTGCCCTGCAGTCTAGGCATTTTTAGCCCGATTTTTGCAATATTCTCGATTTTGCCCGGGTTGCCCTGGGCAACTAGCGTATAGCCAACAACAGGATGACACATGTCCGACCAACCACTATTGGTACGAGGTACGTGGAACGTATTGTATTTTGGGCAACTTTTGTTTTTGGGCAACCAATACATGAGCAACCGGGTATTTTGGTAATTTAACATGGATTAAAATAATGAACCTTATATTGATCTATGTACGACTAGAAGGCTACACTCATAGATACAAAAATGGTGAACCACTCAACGTCTCCTGCTAGCCATCGTTGTCGCGCAAAGCCGTCGTCTCCATTGTGCACCATCTCGTTGTATCCACCTTGATCCATCGTCTCCATCGGAAACTCAAGGCGTCTCACTCCACCGCTCCGTCGACCTCTCTTCTTCACTCCATCACCGCCTCACGGTGGCTCCGCCCCACTCCACAACCATTGGTTTTGTGAATCTTTTTTCAGCTTTTGAGAGATCTGATTGGATTTGATTATACCCTTTTCAGATTAGGTGTTGTAATCTTCTTGCAGCTTTTGAGGGATCCGATTGAATCTGATTATACGCTTTTCAGATTAGGTGTTATAATCCTTGTTTAAGTAACATTAAGGTACTTTTTTTTTTATATATATATTTTATGTTGGTTTGATCTGTATTTTCACTATATGTAGTTTGTTAATTTTGCTTATTTATTATTATCTTTTTGTTTGTAAATTGTTGCTTTTTTTGAAATATAGATTGGTATGTTTTGATCATAATTTGTGTGAAAAGAAAGGATCTTATCGACACTCTTTATGCTGCACTTCATCCAGCAACAGTCAAGTTCAGCTGTCAATTAGAATCAACAAAAATCGACCCGAATACCACTAAGCCAGTTCTTCGGTCCATTGATGGAAGCTCCATTATGGCCAAGGTATGAGCTTGATTAAGTACAAGCTGATCAACAGATCGATCATATTTATTAGCATTTCTGAATTATTCAAGTTCACTATCTTTGCACCTTACTCCATTGTTTTATTAGACTAAGTATAGGGTGAAAATATATTATTATGAAATCAACTTACAGACTAAGTATAGTTCTTAATGCTTGCTGGTTGCAATTGATTGTGATGGTGGCAAGTCAATCACTGGCAACTTTCTTAACCTCAAGGCTACAAAGATGTTTCCCTTATGTGGAGTTAGAGGTTTTACGAACTATTCATATGGTCATTTATTTGACCACGAGTTTGCTCGTTTCAGGAAGAACAACGTTCTTGTTGGAAGGATTCCGATCAATGGTAACTTGGACTACTGGCTTATTGCAGAACCCTACGTTACTACATGTTTGTTTATCAACATATGTTTGTACATTTCATGTACTTTATTGTTGTTCCTTTATAAAGCTTCTTTTGTTACTAATTATGATATATACGATAAATAGATAAAAGAATTTGGGAAGATCCTGAGGAGATTCGACGATCAAGTCTAGAGTTCTTAAGTGATTTTCCCCAAGATGTTCAAGAAATGAATTGAATTCTGAGCCTTCTAACTGTGTTTACAACCGTGGTCGCATTACTGGAATTTTCGCAGAAATCCAGCTCTGTTGATTGAATGGCATGTCATACATGGACTCATCCAATCAGTTATCGGCTGTCTGACATCCATTCAATCAACAATGCCTGATTACAGCTAAACACGTGATCTCTGCTGAGCCCATTGTTAGACCAGGTTATTGACAAGCATGATAAGCGCGTGTGAATCAAGGAGGAAGGTCAAGTTGACATTCTATTTTTATTTATGTTGAAAACTTTGTCATAATAGATACTTGAATTAACCAAAACATTTTTATCATAGGAACAAGGCTGGTGGGCACCAGATATATCTAAACCCAAGGCTCTTAGTGCTTGATGTTACTACAGTTAAGGTAAAATTTACAAGCAGCAATATATTATCTTTTTTTTAAGCAATGCCATAACTTACCATTAACAGTCACCTTATTCTAACAGGTGCACTATTCACCAAAAACTTAATACCAACGGTATTGAAACAAACCAACAGATGAGCAGAGCAAACAAGCAACACATGACGACAACACCACCAGAACAATTAAAAAAAGAAAAAAAAAAGCACAGGTATGTTCCAACATAAAGCTTTCATGCCATAAATCTTACATTAGTTAAGTAGTAACACAAAAACTTTTCCACATCTAAAACAACTACCAACTTGAACCTTTACATTTTTATCAAAATATCCTCAGAACCCTACACATTCCCACCAACCCCTAAACCCAAAACACATCTTCAAAAAGACAAAAACAAAATGCATCAGTATGGCATGGCCTTGAGCTTCTGAATGAACGACAAAAGCTCCGTTGCTCGCTTTTGTTTCTTCATAACATTCACCAAGATAATTGACACCTCTGTCAAATCTTGGGTTTGCAGATTCGTGAGCTCTAAATAGAGGAGTCAAAAGCAAACACCATCCCCAGCTGTCCAAGCACAAAGTCCCTCTCAGCCACACGACTCATTATCTCTTTAGCTTTTTTTCTTAGCTCCCATTCATCAACCAATGTGACAGTGACCTCCCTCTCGAACCTTACAACCATCATGTCTCTAACCAAGGTTGACCCAGCAGCAACACCTAACTCCTTGAAAAATGGCATAGGTGTTGTCATATTTTTCTTTGTTATAAAAAAGTTGATTTTTAGGGTGTATATGTGTGTGTTTAGATTTAGATTTTGCTTTGTTAGTGATTAAGTTTTTCTGTTTGTATGTCACTTATAGGCACAGTGGATTTAATTATCACCCTTGAGCCACACAAACTAATAATTACTCATGCTTCATTTCACTTTCACATGCATGAACAAATATTAATTGTCCATCCCTTCATATACTAACCAGGTTGACCAACACACCTCCAACATAACCAAACAAAAGCTGGACAAAAAAAAATTAACAAAAGAAAAGAAAAGAAAAGAAAAGAAAAGAAAAACCAATATTTGTTTTTTTATTGCACCATTTAATTATTTTTACATTCTTTTTTTTCACGTTCTTATGCATGGCGGTTATCCATCTTTCACTCAACGAATTGAAGTAAAAAACATGACTTCTAGTTGATAAGCAAAATAACAATATTTTTTCACTAAACACTCAGTTTTGACCTGCTTTCGCTTTATTTTTATCCGTTTGAAGACTGAACCAAACACCCCATTTGAGTTTTGACCCGCTTAAAGAGCAACAATATATTGTAGTAGCCAAACTGAGTGTAAGTAGCAGTATTATTATGTAATTGACCCATTTCAGCAGATGAATATATGGCAGTAACCAAATTGTAGTTGCCAAAATTGAGTTTTAACTAGCTTCAAATTTTACCCATTTAAACGTCAGTCATTAAATAATTGACCCGTTTCAGCAAGTTAAATGTAAGTAGCAGTATCATTATTTTTGCGAATTTGAGATGAAACTAAGAAATGCAATCGCAATTGCAAAGAGATGAAACTGGAATACAAGTTAGCACTAAGCGTGTCAATGTACAATATTTTTTCACCAAAAAAGAAAACCAAACATTCGATAACTAAATAAGCATCATTACTTTTCTTGCATGCTAAGAGCCTTCCTTTTCTTACACCCACTGATGTTGTGACCTGGTTCATGACAGAAAGAACATGTTACTGTCCTTTTTTGCTTCACCTCATAAGGAGGTTTGGCTCTCATTGCCAAGATTGGTTGTTGTCACTTGTAACACCCAATTAAACTGGTTGCAATATCAACATCAAAAAGTGATTCACTTCCAACTGCTATCTCTCTCTTGCATAAAATGGATGTAACCTTCTCAAGACCATTTCCAACAAACTGAACATGAAAGTTTGATCCCAACAAATTAGAATTTTATGAAAATTTACAAGCTAACCTCCTTCTGCAGAGGCAAATATATTTCATCAAGCATCTTGTATTAAATTAGATTCAAATATATTTGAACTTAACAATAAAATGCCTAAATCAAACTCAACATAAAATGAATAACATATACTTGTATCTAATTGCTAGAAAATCGATTAGTAAAAACTATTTACTTGGATAGTAAATAAAATCGAGCCTATACCTCCTAATTAGTAATTATGGTGGCGAGACGGCGGTGGTGATGCGCGACGTCATCGCGGTGGTGGGGCAAGAGGGTGGAGGCAGTGGTGGTGTGTGGTTATGGAGATGATATATAGTTTGAAGTGGTTGAGTTGGACATGGCTTTAATAGGGGGGCTCTATTCTAAAATTTGTAGTAGTGGTGGAGGGTTACGGCGGCGGTGGAGGGTTAAGACAATGGTGGGGATTGAGTGGTTATGGAGTTTCTGCTATGGAGGGATTCCGGTGGGGAGGGAGTTGTAGTGGTGGTGTTAGATTGAATTGGTGATATAAAGAGAGAGATATAGATAAATAGTATATAATATGTAAAATGACCAAAAAACCAGTTGCCTATATATGGTTGCCCAACTACTAATAGTTGCCCAAAATACAATACGTGACACATGTCACCCTTTGATGGAAGCTGCCCAATTTTAAAAGTTGCCCCGGGCTAAAACGGGAATATTTTTAAATCGGGCTAAATATGCCTAGACCCAGGGCAACCGGCTATTTAACTATTTATCCCAAAAGAAAATGCTAAAATTTTTAATTTTTAAGGAATCAAAACTAAAATTACAACAACATTACAATCGAATAGGAAAATCATGGATTTTCTTTTAAAAAAAACCTAAAATTCAGTAATTCAATTTACCTTATGGATCGCCAAATCGTTAATTAGTTGTTGACAATGGAATGATCAATCTGATCAAAGCAATATAAACATGAAATCAATAATAGAACTTGTTATCGGTTAAAAAAACACGTAAACAGATTTTTTTATAAATTGACGTTTGATTTACCAAAGAACAAAAATTAAGAATGATAGTAATTTGTGGGGATAAGGTATTGAGAAGGAGAAATTGTGTGTGTTTTTTTATGTGGGGATACACTGAATCCGAATGAGGGATGTTAAAGGAATTCTGCCCAAAAATCGATCGAATCTAATGTTTTAAGGGTGAAAAGCATCACAACCGTTAGACCAGATTTAATTTTCAGGTGACAGGTTTTAAGTAATTTTGAGAGTGAGATTTCTTTCAAAACCATGTTTTATTAATATAGTATTTGGTAAAGCTACCAAAATAATAATAATAATAATAATAATAATAATAATAATAATAGGTGTGAAACATAAAATAACATTTAGCTCATGTAAACTAGTGTAAAAGAGAGTATTAGTGGTATGAGTGATAATGTACTCATTTAAATAAATAATAATAACAATAAAAAAATTCACATTTAGATCAATGGGAGTGATAACGCCTCCCTTGCGTTATTCTTATGTGGCAACCATGAAACGCCTCAACGCATGTTAAGCCCATTTCCTACCTCCTCGCGTTATTATTGCGTTGATGGACAAGTTAACGCAGCAACGTGCGTTGAACGTCCATATGTAGAATCAAAAGTTTGCAAAACAAACCCTTGCCTTGTGTTTTGTATGTAACGACTAGTTTTGGGAAAAAGAAAAAAAATATATATCAAGGGACCGTTTGATTGCAACGGCTAGTTGCTTTTAAAAAAATACAACTTTTTATAAATCAACAACAACAAGAATTCTATACAACATTATATCAAAAAAAAAAAAAAAAAAAAAAAAAAAAAAAAAAAAAAAAAAACTCATACACTCATATTCTTTCACAATGGATCCACATAATCCAACTTAAGCCGCACATGTGAGCCTTTCCGATATCGAAGATGAAGCAGACGCTTTAGCAATCTTTGCCGCTTATGAGTACACGAGAATATAAGAAGAAGAAGCCGAACCATCTCTCCGGTTGACCCGTAACCCAATTTTCCGTGAACGTGAGGTTGCACAGGAGCGTTTGAAGGCCGACAACTTTAATGAAAATTGTAAGTATCCTCTTAGAGACTTTCGTAGAAGATTTTGTATGAGCCGGGAACTATTTCTTCAAATAGTTTCCGCTATTGAATCATATACTGCCGATTCTCTTCCGGATAATTTTGCATACTTTAACCAAGTACCCGATGCTACTGGTCGGATGGGTATTAGTGTTCTAATGAAATGCACTATGGCCATACGCCAATTGGCATATGGCAGCTGACCGGATGCGTTCGATGAGTATTTGCAAATGAGTGCACGTACCGGACGTGATTGTCTAGATAATTTCAATAAGTGCATTATTGATTTGTTTAAGGGAGAGTTTTTAAGAAAACCAAATATGCATGACGTTCAAAACCTATATGCATAACATGAGAAGGAACTTGGTTTTCCGGGAATGCTTGGTAGCATCAACTGTATGCATTGGCAATGGAGAAATTGTCCGGTGTCACGACAAGGGCAATATGTTAGTGGTCATAAAAAATATCCGACTATATTGCTTGAAGCTGTTGCGTCGCAGGATTTGTGGATTTGGCATGCATTTTTTGGTGTAGCGAGTGCGAATAATGATATCAATGTTTTAGATAATTCGCCGTTGTTCGATGACTTGCTAAATGATGATTCCTCTGTAGCTCCGTTTGAGGTAAATGGAATTGTGTTTGAAAAAGGGTACTACTTAGCCGATGGGATTTACCCACAGTGGGCTACTTTCGTCAAATCATTCACTAATACCATTGATGATAAACACACTTTATTTAAACGGCGTCAAGAAAGTGCACGAAAGGATATTGAACGTGCTTTTGGTATTCTCCAAAAACGATGGGGAATAATACAACAACTAGCACGTGCTTACCAGGTTACCAAGATAAGTAGAATCATGTATTCTTGCATCATATTGCATAAGATGATTCTAAAAGATCAAAAGTTTCATGTAAGTGAATACAGAGAAATTTTCCGGGATCCGGCTAGACAAATGCAAGACAGATGGATTGATAGATGTGATAGGCGTCGTCAAAAGGCAAAAGAAATCCGTGACAAAGATGTTCATGTTGATCTCCAACTCAATCTTATGGAGCATATTTGGCGTAACCGTGAGGATTTTGTGGAAGAAGATGACGACTAGTTTTACTTATTTACTTATCGTATTTTTCAATTCGTATTTTAATTCGTAATTTTATTATGTCGTTTTTTTTTTTAATTGTAATGTTTTAATTTTGTGTTGTAATGTTTAGTTTTTATTAATAAAATGTTTGAATGTTTAATAAATGAATTTATTGAGGGTAGAATTTATAAATTTGTAAAAAGTGGTGTTAAGATTTTATGGTATTTTTTGATGTTATGTTATTTGGTACTTAGATAATGTGGCGCTCGGTATTATTTCATAAGTTATCACTCCCTCTTAGCTATGTAAACTACTGTACATATACGTACCTTTCTCATATAATGTTGGAAGAAGCTTGAAAACATCTCTTGCTCACCACAAATCCACTCTGTATTTCCACACACACACTAACAATCCACCATGTCAAACCCCGACACCATAAACGCACAAAACGGATTCAACCCAACCACCAAAACCTTCCACAGCCTCCGTCCACCCGCACCACTCCCAGCACCATCCCAACCACTCTCCATCACCGACTACACTCTCTCACTCCTCCGCTCAAATCCTTCATATTCACCTTCAACTCCTTTCCTCATAGACTCCAATTCTTCTAACAACACTCTCACCTACTCATCCTTCATAAACCAATTCCAATCACTCGCCACGTCACTCCTCACAACCTACCCCACACTCTCCAAAAACGACGTCGCCTTAATAATCTCCCCTACTTCACTCCACATTCCGGTTTTATATTTCGCTCTTTTATCTATTGGCGTAACCGTTTCCCCGGTTAATCCGCTCTCCACCCAAACTGAATTAACTGATTTAATTAAATTAACTAATCCTGTCATCGCATTTGCCACGTCAGCAAATTCTAAAAACCTCACCTCCTCATTCCCGTTAGGTTTAATCATTATTGATTCCCCTGAGTTTCAACTCATGCTACAATATAAAAGTTATAAAAGTAGTAAAAGTTATGAGCATGTTAAAGTTAAACAGTCTGATACTGCTGCCATACTGTATTCGTCTGGTACGACTGGTAGGATCAAAGGAGTTGAGTTGACTCACCGGAATTTTGTATCCGTAACGGCTGCCGGTAGCCAGAGTAGATTCAAGAAAGATGAGAGTGATGATGATATACATCTGATATTGTTATTTCCGTTACCGTTATTTCATGTGTTTGGATTCTTTGTGTTGATAAGGTCGTTTGCGTTAGGTGATACGCTGGTGTTAATGGAGAGATTTGATTTTGAGCATATGTTGAAGGCGGTTGAGAGGTTTAAGGTGACGTATATGCCGGTAAGTCCGCCGTTGGTGGTGGCGATGGCGAAGAGTGAGGTGGTGGTGAGGTATGATTTGAGTTCGTTACGGTTGATTAGTTGCGGTGGTGCGCCGTTGGGGAAGGAGGTCGCTGGGAGGTTTAAGGCTAGGTTTCCTGATGTTGAGATTGTGCAGGTATTGGTTTTGGTTTTACACGCGCTGCCAATGGCAGCGCGTGTTATTGTTTAAAAGTCTTATTTTATAATGTTTCAAATAAAGTGTTCATTTTGTATTTACAAAAAAATAAAAGAGTTTTTAACAAAAAAAAAAAGATATTTGATTGATGAAAGGTATAGTCGGCAAAATTTTTTTAATGTCTATGCATATTAGAAGTAGACGTTTATTATGAGACGGACGGATGCATTTGTTTTGATATGAGATATTTAAATAATTATTTTTGTTTGGACTTGTGATAGCTTGTGTGGCTTGATGTGTGTTGAAAAAATTTTATACACTATACTAACTTTTAGATCGGATTTAGTTATAGTAATTTTATTTTAATCTATAACTTTATGATAAAGTTATTTTAGAAGTCGGCTGCATATGTGGTTTAGAATTAAAAGTTCGTTTATAGTTATAGTTAAATCCAAACGGTTATGTTAGACGAGTGATTTTCAAACATTTTAGTTGTAGTTTTTAATGCCCTATGTGTTGAAATTATAACATCATGACAATCATATAAAATAAACTAAGCACATCAAGTAAATGTAGCGGAAACAATTATAACAAAATTATATAACATGTAATTAATTAATCAATAATAAATAGTAAACATATTTTTGTGATTCTAACCCGAATAAGAATCAATTGTAATCTTCAAATCAAGAACCCTAATTAGGGTTTATGTGGATTATAAGAATTACCCCTTACCTCTTTTGTAATTCAATTCAAGAATCAAACAATAGTATGTTTGAATCACGTTCTTGTACACACGTACTAAAACAAGTTAAAGTAATGCTAGTTTTTGGAACACAAAATTAAACCAAAACCTTTTGTTTAATGGAGAAAATCGATCAACCCTTTAAGGGTGTTTGTTTGATCGACTACAAGAAAACAAGGAGAAGAAAAACAAGTTTAGGGTTTGTGTGTGTGCACAAGAGATACAAACCTTTAACCCTTAGCCTTGTATATATAGTGTATGAAACTTGGAGCTCAAGAAAACAAAGGAGGTGCCCTCCTTTTGGGTTGGCCGATCGGATCTAGGCCCAAGGGGGCTTCTGGATGCTTCTTGACTTACCAATTAATCATACACATTCTTTCCTTATATTCATCTAATGATCATTAGTCATTTATCTTAAATACTAAATAATCATTATATATATTTGTGTAATAAATAATTAAATATAAACTTTTACATTTAATTATTAAACTTTAACTCTCATACGTAAAGTGTGCAATCCCGTGATCTCGAGTTCGATCCCAACATACGACTACTAAAATAATGTCCATAATCTAACAGCTCCCACTTGGACATATTTTAATAGTGTAATCACATCGGTTAGCGTCTAGCAACACGCCAATGCCTCTAGTACGATCTCGAGTAAGGCTCCTGGAAAATCTTTTAATGATTTCTCATTATTATTATCCTTTTGTTTCTAATACCATGTTAATAAGGATATGGATTAAAGTTATTCCTTAATTAACCATTCTGTTTCTCGTTGTTTGTGATTAATCAAGATTACCAAATCTTCTGAACATATTCAGGGGAGATCTTGGGTGTGGCCACACATACATCTTACCAACCCTACGAGGGGCCCAACAGTATTAAACTCCAAAAATAAATTTGAAGGAACAAATTCTATCTTGACTACAAGCAAAACCCACAAACTTTGTAACACTTCCGAAAACAACCCTTATGACTACCAGTTACGTATAGCGTTAAGTTGTTCCACAAAAATGTACTACATTCATGACACTTATCTTGCATCTCAAGTCTGAGGATAACTTCTCATGATTTACTTAATAACAAAATTCATAAAGTAACATCGTGTAGTTGGGATAAGTCCTATATTCGGTATCATTGAATATCATCTGAAATGGCATGACTACGCATCAATATACTTTAAGTATATTATACCAACCTTCAGATTTGTCTTGATTTAATAATATTCCCATATTTTTAACTGACAACGGACAATTTAGAATAACATTTATTCATGGATTAAAACATACAAATATAGGATACAATATATTATAAATTAAACATACCATGTATTTAAATTTATAATAATTGTTTAACATCCCTTATCCAAATACTAAATAGATCAATGCATGAAAAATCTTGTTGATGAATTATGTCTCAAGTAATGACATTCCTACTTATTGACAAAACATAAAAATTCCAACTTTAATCTATCGGAATTTTAAGAATATTTATTTCAAGAATTCAACTAGTGAAGTTCTTGTATGTGCATACTTAACTATTTTGACAATGCCATATAATATTTCATAAAATGTGTGACATCCTTAACCACCAATTTATGATAATTAAACTTTCAAACATTTTAAAGTTTAAAGTATTCTTATTCTCTTAATGTATAATGCAACTATGCTTTTAATAAGCATAACTAGTAACAGCCAAGGATGAAATCCTTACCATAACTATTATTGAGTGTCATCTCAATTTCATTAGCATCATTGTATGCAACAACAATATGCTATTAAAACTTCCTATAAACATTAATATCTATTGTGTAATGTTTGATGCCCTTCAAACTTTCAAGTTTGTTGGCTATGACAATTTTCACAATAATTGAAAAATTGTTCATCTATAGAATTTGGAAGTTGTTCCAGATTAAGGATGTAATTCTATAAGCAAACATATTCCTTTTAGAATATTACATAAGTTATCTAATAACTTTTAATTAGATATTAATATTGTCAAATCATCTTGTAATCAAGCATGATACAACAAAACATGATCTACATGAAAAATCTTTGAGTCATACTTAGATTTCATTCATGTCATACATATCTATTTAGACTTTCTAAATAATATATCATGTTATATTAGATTTATTTACCGCACATGTTTCAACAATAAACATTGATTCCAAGGTTATATGTCTTATTTTCTAAATCTTACAAGTAAAGTTTCATTCCAAACTAATAGTTAACTTTTAACTTATATGAAATGTTACTTTTATATGTTCCACAACATATATGATTTAAGAATTTAAACATAATACTCCCACTAGCTTTTAGGAATACTTAAAAATTATCTTATTTTAATTATAAATCAAAATATGGATTTAATAATTAAACACAAGAGTAATCTTCTAGATGCATGCATTTATCCATCCATGGATTATTGCACTTTGTACACTTTCAAAGATTTATTTGAATTAATAAACTCCTTTTGATTACTTATCGTCCTCGCTCAAGTAATCACTCAAGAAAGAGTTTTGATATTCCATTGTCAATTTCATAAATATGAAAATTATAATCTTTATATATTTAATGTATTTAGAAAAGAATATTCAATCACAGTTAATTGCTTAAGTGAGATTAATAATCTTGTCATAAGACATGCATTAAATACGTGTACAATATTGTGCATATGATTTCTATACAAAGATTTAAACCACAATGGTTACCTTATCTTTGAACAAACTCATCTTCATTTTATAGTCTAACTATTAAGATAAAACAAGTTTCTAAAATTGATTATCTTTATGGACAGCATCATGATCATTCATATCATGTATATTTTACCCAATTTCATATTTGGTAATATATCATAATGATTATTAGGTTTACAATAATCCTGTAAATCATAGACCTCAGCATATTAATCAAATATCTGAGATATATTGCTATTCTATGAATGATAATTCCATCATCTTGAGATTTAACATTTAAATGTCAAACTTTATTATCATGTTGAGATTTAACATTCAAATGTCAAACTTCATCATGATATTTACTAGTGTATTTTAGAAGATTATGTATCTTGTAATTTTATCTTTTAAAGATCAAAACTCCCACTTGCTTTTAGCAATTTAATGAATATCTTTAAATACTTAGCAAATAAAGCAATAATACAATATTCTCTTTTGGGATATTACAAATACATATTGACAGTTCCTGACTTTACTTTGTTAATAACCTCTTCATAAGCAGTTAAACAATTTAGAACTTCAATTTAAGACTTAATGTGATTCATCATATTCATCACATTCCATCATATGATAATGTCTTATTAATCTTCTATGTTGGAGTTCACTTAAATATGTCCAAGTCATACTCAACATTCTAACATTGATAACTTTTGGAAGAAAAGAAGTCATAGTTATCTTTAATCAAACAATATAACTAGAGTTTGATTTTTCTAACTGAACATACCATAAACATTTGGCATTTCATTAAGATTAATATTGTAAGACTATCTAACAATATTTAAGATAACCATATTCCTTTTGACTTGTCTATTTACCAACTAATTCATTTTAATGGTATAATAATTTTCAAGCTAATTGCATGCTTTATAACACAAGTACTTTTAATAAAGTCACTTCATGTCCATGTCTCTACAAGAAAACATAAACTGTTATAATCCCACTATACGTTATAAGTCATTTAACAATTTAATGGCTTCATGTATATGTCTTAGTTAAAACACATAACAAGATAACGTCTTACTTTATTATAAGTCTTGTAACAATTAAAAGACTTTATGTTTATATCTTTACAATGAAACATAAACATGTTTAACTAAAGTAATTATGAACACCATCTTTTGGTTTCAATCTTAATTTCAAGTTAATTTATTACTTCACAATAATGTAAATAACATTATTTTTTCATTTATTTATGTCATTCCAAGAACATATAAATATTCAGATTGAAGTAACATTAGATTACTTAATTAATTTATGTCATTCCATGAATTCATAAATATACTAATTAAAGTAGTCTTGATATCATATTGACACATGTTCTAATATGTATCTAATTTAGAAACTGCAAATTCTCATAGTTCAATTACATCAGTTGATCTGCTAGTAATGAAAATATGAAATTCACCTTGTTGTTGCAATCTAGCTAAGCTCTCACATAACATAAATTGTAACACAAAGTGTTTCTTGAATTAGATTAGTATAATTCATATTAGAACATTATTATCTTACCTTGCAGTCAAGAGAATCCATTAAATCATATCTTTATGAGTTGTTTCTTGCACACATTAAAGATAACATTTCTCCCACTTATGCATGGAACAACCTCATATAGTTGATAAACAACATGCCATGCATTTGTTTATGTGATCAATATGATTGTGTCATAGATTTTAGCATAACAAGTAGATGTAGAACAACAATGTCTAGTAAGGAAACGTACAAGACTATCCTTAAAAGTATGAATGTCTACACTTGGAAAGTAATTTTCTCTAGCTACCAAGATGTCAAAGCTTGTAACTCCTACTGAATTAAAGATCATTACAATAATTCCTTATTCAGTAATAAGCACACAATACTCCCACTGAATTTGACAACATTGTAAATGTTTCATATCCGGTGAAAACAAATATTGTGCTTTTAACTTTCCTACACCTTTAAATGTCCATACGTAACAATTACTTATGCACTAAAGAGTGTATTCTACTACGTAAATGATGGACTATCCACCAAATGCTATTAACTTGAAAAATTGGGCATGCAATTTCTTCCTTAATAGGTCTACCATCTCACAATGTATGTAGCACCTCTAGAATAGTTAAAATAACTAGTTTGTCTTTAACCATTTTGCGGTAATTAGTCTAGCTTCTAATTATAATAACTCATAAAATGTCATACATAATTTTCTGTTAACCAAATATCATATTTGTTACTAAGAATTTAATCACCGAATGAGGATGATAAAATCTCTATGGAAAATATTCGCAATTTTCTTAACTATTAAATTTTTTGCTATGGGTTATATTAGAATTTAGACATATCTAATATTCCTATTATCCTTTCTCATTCATGAAAAGGAACAGGATTGTGTCTCACTCTTCTTTCATAGAAAGGAGACTTCTTTTGTCTTTTAAGTAAATTATTCTTAATCAAATATTTGTTTGAAAACAGAACGAGATGAATTTACCAAAGCCCAAAGTGCGTTTACGGTTTTAACGTTGCATTAATACATTAAAACGAATTACAAAATTCAATTTTAGTATTTTTGATAATTAGATCTTTAAAAAAATAAAATACCCATTGGTAAATATATTCATATAAACCATAGTATTTTCTTAAAGCTAGGATCCAAATTGACATAGTACCATTACATCAGTTGATTTGCTAGTAATGATAGTATTCAACAAGGTAATTGTCGAACAATAATTGCCAATATCATATTGCAATTCCTAGATCATTATGGGATTTACATTCACAAAAACTTTGTAATGTAAGCATGTTTCATCCCCATCTTAATGCCTTGAGTCCAAGTTCTCACTTCCTACTCAATTTAAGTCGTCTAACTTAAAAACTGCAAACTCATAAATCCATTTCATCAGTTGATCTGCTAGCAATGAATTTATGAAATTTACCTCTCCATTGCAATCTCGCCAAGTTCTCATATGACGTAAATTACAACTTCAAGTGTTCTTAATTAGATGGCATTTGACTTAATTTTATAAAGGTATTAATTTTGATGTGCGTAATCAAAATAATGTATGGAGAAGCATGCATACAACTTCATAACATTGGTTTTATAAAACATTTTTATTGCCAATTTACTAAGAGTAAAATAGCAAAGTTTTGATTGAGGTATCGGGTTCACCAATTAAAGAATTACCAACAATTATCGTCCACTATATCGTACTTTTGCATAAGCCCTAAGGCTTAGTGTTTCAGATAATCATTATGGAATTGTGGTTAATTCACCCTTAAGATGACAGTGTACATGTAATGGTTGTTCGGTAAGTCTAATTTACACACAAACGAGCGTTAAGACAGAATGTTGTCTATCTAAGACCACAATTTAAAGCGAAGCCAACCTTATACCCATGTTGTAGTGGGTAAACTTCGGTCGAGCCTAGTTAACCAATACGTACAAAAACATCAATCAACAAACCTTTGAAATTTTGACCCTTAAAACCAAAACAATTTCGCCATTTATTTAGTCCATATTATTTTTCTATTCAAAAATTACCCTTTTTCGTTTATAAACATGTCTAACATAATAATAAACAAAAACAAGTAATATATATGATAAAAAAAATAAACAACCAAATAAACATATACATAACTTTAACAATTAAATATGTATAAAATATGTAGCCACATGTAAATCTTATTCAATAGTCCTATTAATAATAAAGTCTAGGTGTATAATGCATTTATTCAATTAAGGCTTTCTTCTTCAAAGGAAAAAGAGCCACATACATCGATAAATCGATTGCGTAAGCCAAAACTAAGCAAATACCATATAGCACATAATTGATTACTTAATATTGGAGTCTTCCCCAATTCGACATCTATTAATAAATTTACATGTTTTGATATAACTTAACATTTAATTAATATATACAATTTAAACAATTTAAATTATCACACAATTAAATCCATGCAAATATGCACTTTTCATGGATTATGTTTAACAATTAACATATTGCACCAAGATTGTTTACTAAAACGCATAACCAATTACATGGCATCCTAGGGTTTTTAATCATATTAAAAAATTCAAAAAACAAAACCCTAAAAACCCTAATAGGTCAATCGACCTAATAAAAAAATTAGGGTTAGGAATCGAAAAACCCTAAAAACATGTAATTAAACGAATCAAGATTCAATTTTTATGCGTTTCGATAATTAATTACTCATTATAACGGCTCTAGATGCCACTGTTGGAATTATAACATCATGACAATCATATAAAATAAACCAAACACATCAAGTAAGCATAGCGGAAGCAATTATAACAAGATCATATAACATGTAATTAATTAATTAATAATAAATAGTAAACATACCTTTGTGAGTCTAGCCCGAACAAGAATCAATTGCAATCTTCAAATCAAGAACCCTAATTAGAGTTTATGTGGATTATAAGAATTACCCCTTACCTCTTTTGTAATTCAATTCAAGAATCAAACAATAGTATGTTTGAATCACGTTCTTGTACACACGTACTAAAACAAGTTAAAGTAATGCTAGTTTTTAGAACACAAAATTAAACCAAAACCTTTTGTTTAATGGAGAAAATCGATTAACCCTTTAAGGGTGTTTGTTTGATCGACTACAAGAAAACAAGGAGAAGAAAAACAAGTTTAGGGTTTGTGTGTGTGCACAAGAGATACAAACCTTTAACTCTTAGCCTTGTATATATAGTGTATGAAACTTGGAGCTCAAGAAAACAAAGGAGGTGCCCTCCTTTTGGGTTGGCCAATCGGATCTAGGCCCAAGGGGGCTTCCGGATGCTTCTTGACTTACCAATTAATCATACACATTCTTTCCTTATATTCATCTAATGATCATTAGTCATTTATCTTAAATACTAAATAATCATTATATATATTTGTGTAATAAATAATTAAATATAAACTTTTACATTTAATTATTAAACTTTAACTCTCATACGTAAAATGTGCAATCCCGTGATCTCGAGTTCGATCCTAACATACGACTACTAAAATAATGTCCATAATCTAACACTATGACCTTTACAAGTTGAATAAAATAGCTGTGCACAAATCATGGCTACACAAAAGTAAAAGCATGAAGATCCTTTTTTTGGCTTAGTAATCGGCGGAAGAATTGTGCACAAAACCTCGCCATTACTTGTAATATGTAACTTTTTCTAGCTGCTTGCTAGTTTTATTTATCTTTGCTGTTAAAAAAAATAGTTGTGCACAAATATGTAATCATGTACAGATACGTGATCACACAGACACGCAACAATCATGGCTACGCAAAAGTAAAAGCATGAAACTATGTACAAATTTAACTATAGCTTATTTAAGGCTTTGAAAGTATTGTATGAACTACATATAACTAATTAGTATCTAACTAATGCTTTGATGATTCTCAACTTATATATTTGGGTTCAAATTTGAATTTGATTTAGTAGTGGGGTTGAATATATAACTGTATAAGGAATTGACCTTTATGAGAAGTTATTTATACATGTGAATAAATATAAAGTTAGTAGGGTGACATCTAAACAAAGACATATATGTAGGAAAATTTATAGGGATGTATAACTTCTACAGCATTTAAATAATGATCAAACTTTGATTATGCAGCAGTCCATAATTTTATAATGAAGGTAAACATTACTAAACAATGATTAGAGACCCTTTCAGTGTCGTTGTATATGTGTATTCCCGATATATTAAAGAGAAAAATCAACACAATATAACTAGTGTATTCTTTTTAATTAAGGTCCGGGTGGGTAATTCTTAAGTGTTAGATTTAAACTCATGACCATTAATTTATATCATATATATAGACATAATACCCGCTTGGTATTCCTTTGATAATGTCTTTTACATGATTTTGATATAGCTTTGGATCTTAGTTTGTCATGCTATGTTAATTCTTTTGGCTACATCATCATCATTTTTGATTGTTAATTTACACATGTTAACACTTGAAATATGGTAAAATATGTTATTCAAATGAAAGATGCAAAACATGCTTAAAAAACATACAATATATATAAAACAAATTAGTGTCTTGTGTAGTCGACTAGTCGTCCATAAAAAAGTATCACGCTTTACTTATCTTGCAAAAACTTTTGTAACGGCTAACAATCTGACAATCTGGCTGGTCATGGCAGAATAAGTTTGTGATGTATACTTGCGAACTGTTTGTGGAAAAACTTGAAATGTGAGAAATGTGGTGAATATTTTTGAACATTATTGATAACTGATTCTATGCATATGATTATATTTTCAAGGGATTCGGTATGACTGAGACGGGAGGAGCGGTTACAGGAATGAAAAGCCCAGACGAGTGTGATCGTTATGGATCTGCAGGTCGTTTATCATGTAATATAGAGGCCAAAATATTTGATCCCGAAACTGGTGAGGCTTTATCTCCCATGCAACAAGGGGAACTGTGGTTAAGAGGTCCCATGATCATGAAAGGTGATGCATCTTCTGCTTTTTAGTTTCTAAAAGTTATTGGTGTGATTCTTTTTTAGTGTTTGACTTTTTGAAACATTATAAGTGGTTTGGGTGTGGAATGAGCCATAATCCTTGTGACAATGCCAAACTATATATTATATTTCTCTAAGAATAAGCTATTTTAGAAAAATTAAGGAAATATAAGTGCAAACAAAATCATTGCACACAGCACTTGCTGTCTAGGATGGGGCATTCTTGGAAAATACAGAGTTCTACTCTTCTACTGTTCAGATTTTTGAAGCTTTTTTCTTTTGGTGGAATGAATGGTTTAAGAACAATGTGATGGTGTCCACAATGGTTTAATTGTTTAGAAAGTCAGATCACGGTGGATACAATAAAGAAAAACCTCACAGGTGATAGTAAAGTAAATAGTTATGCCAACATGAATCTGATATGGATTAGTATCTTTAAAAAAAACATTTCGTGCATCATGCTATTTTATCTTGTCAAAAATGAGTTATGTCTGTTTTAGCTGGCATAGGTTTCATATTGGTAATTCGTTTATAATTAAAGAGCATGATCTGGTACACTTAAAATTTAAAACTTTTGCACTTTACTAGATGGCAGCCATATATCCATATAAACAACAGAGAGTGACCCACCTACAATATGCAACCAAAAAAGGGAGATGCTATAGGTTAAGTATTCAGATGAAGTGACCACTACTTGATTGCATTCATTCTGATTTTACGTTTGCAGTTGTTTCAACCTTCCACATATAAAAGAGGCACCTTTTATGTATCTGATAATATCCCTACCGTCCAACAACGTCGTAAAGACTTTAAGTCCAAAACAAAAATTAAAGATGTTCTCAATCTGATTCTCAAAAATAATTTGTGCATTTTGCCGCAGGTTATGTTAGAAACAAGGAAGCAACTGTTGCAACCTTGGACACTGAAGGATGGTTAAAGACTGGTGACCTTTGTTATTTTGATTCTGATGGCTTCCTTTACATTGTTGATCGTCTGAAAGAACTAATCAAATACAAGGCTTATCAAGTGAGGTTCTAGCTATGCATACTTTTTGTTTCGTGGCATCTATGTAGTTACAATTGTCATTTCCCCACAAGTTATTCTCCTCTATATTAGTTATTAACTTCAAACTTCTACTTTTTCCCCTTGACTTATACCGACATATTGAAAGTATTGCAGGTCCCGCCAGCTGAATTGGAGCGGTATCTTCAATCAATTCCAGAAGTTGCAGATGCTGCTGTGATTCCGTAAGTGCTTAATATTTCTCACTAGATCTGTATATTATAGGTGCGTGGGGCAACATATCAAAATGGATAGTTTGATGCACAGGGGAAACGAAAAGGCTTGGAGTTAGGTTGACTTGAAACACTTTTTGCCTAAACCTCTTAATTTTTTTACATAGTTAAGTATTGGGAAAATTCTTTCAAAATGTACCATACTTGTCAAAAAATCTCTTTTGAGTAACGTACTTTTAATTTTCGTTATTGTGGTGCTAAACTTTCATTTATAGCCTCTTTTACGCACTTTGGGACTTTTTTTGACATTTTTGCCCCTGGATTTCAAAAAATTTGAGGGGCAAAAACGTCCCAAAGTGCGTAAAAGAGGCCAAAAATGAAAGTTTAGTAATCCAATAAGGAAAAAAAGAAGTTCGATACTCAAAAGTGATTTTTTGGACAAGTATGGTACGTTTTAAAAGAATTTTCCCTTAAGTATTACTCCGTATATTATTTTATCTCAATAGTAATATAGTGTTTTGAATTGATTAGGAGGTTTTATGAATTAAAACTAAGTTTTGGCGAGCTTCTGCCTTTTTGTTCGAAGCTAATTCTTATATCTTCCCATTTGATCCGTTAAAGATCAAAGCATACTTGGAAGGAAATGGGTCAAAACTGCTATTTTTAGTCTGAAGTTCTGAACAATATTATAGGATAAGATGAAGCCATTTTAAATTGTGATATATTGTAACTTGGCCAAGGGGTAATCTGTATCTAACATCTCTTTGTGACATTGAAATCTTAAATCAGATATCCAGATGAAGACGCCGGGCAGATTCCCATGGCTTACATAGTGAGAAGACCTGGAAGCAAAATCAACGAGGCTCAAATCATGGAGATAATTGCAAAAAAGGCATGTCTACGTCTATGTATATATTGTGCATATTTTGAGAAATCCATCATCAGTCCCATAATTGAACACTAAGCTTAGACATCATTAGTACTTTAGGAGTGTCTAGGACACTGAGTTCTTTACCTGCAAGTTCAGTTATTTACTCTTTGTTGATCTAGTAGAGTTTTTAAGTTAGTATGGCATTAATGTTTGTAGGTATCACCATACAAAAAGATTCGAAGAGTTGCATTTATTAACGCAATCCCGAAAACTCCAGCAGGAAAGATTTTGAGAAGGGAGTTGGTTAAGCATGCTCTATCTGGAGCTTCATCTAAGCTGTGAGTATAAATGTATGATAATCCATTTTCTCGAGTTCTTGTTTCATGGAAACACATGTTCAGTTGATAGTTCATCAATGATAGCTTGTTGTATATATCCGGCTTGATGAGGTCGTTTTGTCTCGTTCTAAACTTGTGCTCCTGCACATTTTGAACCTTGAATATTCAACTCTTTCTCGAAACATATATGAGATTCATAATAGGATGTAAGTTATATGTATAGTGTACTTTTATTCTTTTTCGAACACATCCCATCTGGGTAATCAGACACCACATCAAGGGCGTTTTTTTTAATACCCTTGACATTCCCATACGTAGTTTGTGAAAAAAGTATAGAGCCGAAGTTATGGTCACTCATGTTCTATAACATTGCTTGCGGTTGAACACTAATGATGCTTTTATGAGCCCGTCATATGAAGTGCAATAGTGAAATACTACTTTACTCGAACTGTCAACTTGCTGTAGCTGTAGATGATACAATTGTGACATTGTCGTATCAAACTCAAATAAAATTATTCCCTAAATCATTGGGGGATTGCATACTTCAAAAATATGCATATGAGTGTAACACGCAGACAAGATTGTCCACACCCTAGCTGGATCAACCATAAGACATTACAGCGCATACTCACTCATATCATGCATTATATACTCATATCATGCATTATGTACTCATAGCATGCCAAAATTTATGGTACAAGATGTAGCACATTACATTGTGCACCAGCCATTTCACATAGCCTGGTATATGCTCAGTACTCAAATTTTCAACTAATATAGGATAAGTGGATAACATTCAAAAAACGAAATCGGTATCAAAATGCTCCACTTACTCAAATCGAGCTCAAAGAAAACTTTAATAATACAAGAAAACCATTCTATATTTTATTAGTAGCAGCATATGTATGATGTCAAAATAAAAGGCTAATATGTGATCAACTTCTTCAACGGACAAACCATCAGGTCGTTCCACGCCATCTTAATTATCCTTAGGGATATCTTTCTTCAGCATTTCCTTGGGTTTTGCCTTCTCAATTTCCCTATAATACCATACATGTTCAAGTAAGTGACTGAGAAGAATACTATCACATACAAATTAAGTAAAGAATAATAATTAAAATTTTAAAATTGCTAGCAGTCATACATATCAACCACCTAGATAATGCAAGTTTTCATTTTGATACCATTGACACAAGGATCTCAGCAGCACTACTGTATCATAATGTTTATGTTCTAAAATCAACCCGTTAAGCCACAAATACATAAGCTTCCCTCAGAGGTCAGTTTGGCTGTTATTCAAGCCAAAATTTTGTTTGCATTATCTTAGCAGAGAAAAGGTGAAAACCTTGCAGTTGTTAGAACTTGTTATACCATAAACAAAAAATTATAATTTATTCATAACTTAAATTGATTTATATTACGCTTCTTGTGTTTTTCACGATACTTGTTTGAACGAAAAAACAGTTGGTTTTACTCTGTTTCTGGAACAGAGGAGGGAGTAAGACGCAAAAGAATTTCCTTGTTAACTGTCATCGAATCTATAGCTTATAGGATGCTTACGTGGCTAGGAGTATTTTAACATGAATTGTTTGTACTACAATTTAGGGATCTAGAATGCATAATTTGCAAGTTACAACCATGTAGCTACTATCATTCCCTTCATTTACAATACTGTCTAGTCACACCTTATCATCGAATAAAAAGACTTAAAATAATGAACATATTCTCCAGATTGTCGACACTCACATTCTGCACAATCATTTTTAGTGAATTGCGAGGGACCTGTGTGAGCTTCTAAAACACAGCAGTTCAAATATTAGCAAAGACCGTTTCAAACTCTTCCAAAACATCAATCTTAGCAAATACACTTCGCAACTATAGCTCCTGAGTCAACGCTAATTCTATAAATCCAACTGCGAGTTCTGAGGAACCTCTATATTAACAGTTAATTAAACAAGTGCCCTTGCTGCAATAGTTTAGCCATAATATCTAAAAAATTACCTGATGACTAACTACACACCAACAAATTACACAATCTAAACATGATAACCTGACCATATCAGAATAATACCACTAAAATAAACATACACTCCGAGTATTATTCTTAATTATATCAGCCTCTACCCAACACGAGAGTGAAACAATAATCCTCAAAAATATAATGATCACATTACAATCTTTACTTCTTCCACTTCGTGGAGCTGTAGTATAGAGAATTACAGTGGCATTAGCATTTTTTTTTTCCTAAACGCTACTTTTTAAATACTACTTGAAAGCTTTTTTGCCTTTTTACATTTTATAATAAAAACAACATTTACGTTACCAAACGGGGCAACGCTTAAATAAAATACATTGCCAAACACTTTAATAAAAACTATAGCTACATTGCCGAACACTTAATAAACAAAACGGGCAAAATTAACCCGGGTTTATGATTTTTGAAACCCAGTTAGACCCGCCAGGTTTAAGGTTACCCGGGTCACCCAGTTCTCGAGACCCGCCGGCCGGGATTTGTTTTTTACATGTTACTATTTTCTTGATAAAAGTTTTTCTAGGCTCAATATATAGATTAATAGGATTTATATATATACACTTTTCTTATTGTTGGAAACCGGGTTGAACCGGTTTTGAAAACATTGCTGGTAACTGCAATAACATAGTAGAAAAATGATTACTTGGCAGCAGAAGCAGATTCTTGTTCAAGCCAATGACGAATTTGACGAACATTTCTTTTCAATATCGAAGCTGATTGTTTGACGTCACTTCTCGTTAACAATATCACTGCACTTACTCCTGCTACCGTTAATATCAAGTTTGTTAACGCCATTTTATTACAGTATTATTAAACCTAAGAAATATTTGTCTTAGAATATTCGAATGTTAATTGGGTTGTATTTGTTTAGGAAAAAGAAAAGGGATGTCTCATTTTGGTCCATGGAGTATTAATATATTTGCAATGTACAAAGGGTTTAATCGAACCGAGTAGTGCCAAGCAAGGCTGTTAAGATCGAGATCTTATGGATCGTTTTTTTCTTTGCAAGATAGGAATCGTAAGATCGGATCTAGATCGGAAGATCTTACTTAAATGTTTAAAAGTCTTATTTTTCTAGTAATTCGTATTCAAAAATGATTGTATAACAAATTAGAGAAGAAAAAAGAGTTCTAAAAGTTATAGTAATTTGAGAATGTGAGCGTAATGATCTCAAATACAAAAATATCTAAATCGGTGATTAAGGACGCTGAATCTTTTAATTTAAAATATATATTTTTTACTCTTATTAAATATTTACAGTAATCAACGCTTGCTATATTGTTTTAATTTAACAATATTAATTCATTTATAGTTTATTAGTTAGTTAAATTAAGGGAAGTAGGATCGAATCGGATCCAGATCTTACGATCCTATGGTAAGATCGAGATCGTACTTAAGATCCTACGCCTTTTAAGATCCTACGAAGGATCGACTCATTTTTTCTTAACGGAATCGTATGATCGGAAAATCTTAAGTGCTAGATCGAGATCTTAACATCAAGGTTGAGCTTGACTCAAGTATTAAACCATGGCTCAAGCATGATCGAGCTTCAAAGTTAAGCTTGAGCTCAATAAATACTTGATATGTTTTTCTCGGCAACTTGCTTAGTAACGATGATTAAGTAATCATACACACATAAATGGGTAAATACGTAATATAATCAAAGCATGATAAAGCTCACGAGCTGAGTACCCTAAAGTTCAAACTCGATTTGGGTTTTTACTTGAGTAGCTAGACTCGTTTAAAGTTGGGTTGATTTCAAATATTTTTTAAGCCAATAATCTTGATTAGCTCATGAGCTGTCTTATCTCGTTACATCTCTAAATGTACCCATAATTTGTTTCTATGTGTTTTGAGGGAGCTTATGAGGAAAGTTACACGTAAACGAAGAATGATCCATGTTTATCTATGATTTTGAGTCTTTTTCCGCTTTGATATACACGACTTAACTGATATTTCCGTGATCATTACAAAATGTTAACCCAAATAAGGTGCAAATGCCGATCACTTGTTACTTTGTTAGAACTTTAGGTCACTTACCACTAGACTACTTTTTGCATAGTTGTTTTTATTTTTCATAACATAACAAGTACGTATAAAATTAAGTTTTATTTCCTCACACGTCTCTAGCCAAAAAACTTTTTGACGTGCTTTTAGATCACTAGCTGCCCATGAGTCATAAAGCTTATTTTATAGCAAAAAATGTTGTCACCTCAACATTTTTCCCTTGTAACTCAGAACCTATAATTTAATCCAAAAATACAAACCTTCCATCAATCAACTTATAGGACACCAATTCGCCCACACTTTAACCCAATAAAACACATATTAAAAAAATAAAAAAATAAAAATAAAATAAAATAACTCGGCTAGTATATTTGGTGCAAGACCTTATAACTCAAGGGGGTGTGGTGTCAAACCGTAAGACTGAGTTAAAGGGCTATAGCTTACCACTATAACTCAACGTACTGTGTGCTCTTAGAGCACAATATGAGGTTGGTATCATATGCAAAAGTGGTGTCATATCAGCATTTTTTCTTATAACACTATAATCTATCACACCACAAACCCCCCCCCCCCCCCCCCCCCCATATAAAACCAGTTTCTCGTGCCATAGTTTTTCATTATTCATAATTTTTCATTAATTAAAAAAAAACATTAAAAGGTGTACATAAAAATAAAAACAAGACATAAAAATAAAGTACATAAACTAAACTCGTTTAAGGGAAAATATTGGGTCTGGATTCGGTCTTTAAGCTGCTCTATCATAGCTACATTTGCACGATTCATCTTGCTGGTATCCATTGCAAGCATCTTCAAGTCCTCGTTCTTTTTTTGAAAGTTAATCAATTCAACTCTCACCGAAGTCTCGCGGTCCAAACGCTCCATCTTCGCCTCACGGTCTAAAACGTATTGTTGTTGCATCATTTCCTGAAACATTGCCAGGTTTGAACCAGAAGTGCGGATGAGCTTGAAGACCGTTGAATTTTAGACTTTCGTTCTTTGTCGGGCGGACACGGCAAATTATCATCTCCAAAAAGCTCGGGTTCAAAGTCGGTTGGTCGTCCTCAGTTTTGTCTTGCTTGTGTCGAATTGGTATTTTTCCATTTTGTAGAAAACTAGAAGGGGGGGGGGGGTTGAATAGTTTTGCGTCTTTTTCGTTTAATAAAAGTTTGCTTTCAAAGAATTAATGGTAATCGTAAAAACCTTTGAAGCTAAAGTATAGATACAAATTAATTTACCTATATCAAATAGATACTACTTATTTAAAGTGTTGAATAGAAATTATAATTTCATATATCTCACTTAATTATAAGTAAGTATTTATATATGTATATGTGTTTTAATAATTGTATATACTTATATTTTACAAATGTATAATTAAGGTTTTAAATGGAACCTAGTTTGATCTTTATGTGAAATTAATATATGCACAACACACAATAATAATAATGTACGAGAAGCAAGTAACTAAATAAGTAAAGAATGAGAGATGGAAAGATCAGACCGAGAGACAAAGGATTTATAGTGGTTCGGCTACAAGGACACCTTCCTTGCCCTACTCCACTCCCCGAGCACCGAACTCGAGAGTTTTTTTCACTAAGTCAATAACCTCCCTTATGGCGGAGAAAACCGTACACACCAAAAGCTTACACCAATTAACGACACAAAGCAAAATGTCGAGTTCTAATCGTAGCTAGAACCAATCTCACACCAAATATCACTGATTGGCTCCAAACAGTCAACCTTAAATTGACCAAGGAAATGGTCAACAAGGTCAAACTCCCTAGATCAATGCTTCGGGTAATATAAGGTATCATCAGGTCGTTAAGTCCCGTTGAAGTGTGAATTGTAACTTTAGCGTATTCGTGATCGGGTGATTATTCACAGAAAAGGGTTATGATCAGAATTATTTGGAAATTATTAACAAATATAACTTAGGAAAGCTACGTGATTGATTACGGGAATTTAGATTACAAGGATTTGAGCTAAAACCTAAAAACGTACGTTTTAATTAAAAATGTACACAGACGAACGAAACGAAAAGTACAACTGATAGACGGAAAGGGTTACAAGTGTAAAATTAATATTTTTACAATCCTAATTATTAAAAAAAATTTTAAGAAAAATAAAAACTATTTTTACACTATTTAATTATTAATTAATTACTAATTATCTATTTATTAACTAATTAAAATTATTAAAAATACTAAAAAGACTTAGAAAATTAAGAAAAATTTTACAAATCTAATTAACCATCATGGGAATCCTAAAAAATTATAAAAAAGTTTATTTTATGTATTTTAAAACTAATTAACTAATTATTAATCTAATTACTTACTAATTTCTAATTAAACTAATTATATTATAAAAAATAGAAAATGAGTAAGATAAATTCTAGAAAAATTTGTAAAAATGTTTTAACTTAAATAAAAGCTATAAAAATTATAAAAACTAGGTTATACTTTGTAAAATCTAATTATGCTATTTAATTAATTAATATTAATTAAAACTAAATTAAACTAAAATTAATTATAAAAACCACTAAAAGACAAAATAAAAATCTGGGAAAATTTCTAAAATTATTTTAACCTAAAATAGAATTTATAAAAATATAAAAATGATATATTGCTTATAAATAAGCTAAAAAGAAAATTAAAATGATAAATCATATTAAATAGAAGCTATCACTATAATTAAAGTTGATTTTTTTTGTTTTTTCTTTCTCCAAACTGATTAACTACTAAAAACAAAAACTTTTAATAAAAACACTTTTAATATAACCCAAGAAATAAGCACTTGGAGTGCTTATTGATCCCACAGTTGACTTTTGTTGACTGTGGAAGATTTTTAGCTCAAATGGAATGATGTGGGGTCCACAATGATAAATATGGTTTCTCTGAGATGGTTTGAACAAGAATAAGCAAGTTTTAAGCAATTAAGTGGCTGGGATAAGCCAATAATCATAAATAAGCTTGTTGCTTATTAGATTTTGAGACAGGTTTTGGGATAGACTTTAGGAGCCAATCTAGGTGGGACCCAGTGGTCAAAAGGTCAAACAAAGGGTCAACAGGTCAACTATGGTATGAGGGGGGTTGTAAGGACCAACTTATGGGGTGTGGGACCCACTGGGTTAACCACAATGGACCACCAAAGTGGGGTGGTGAGCAATGGTCTGCTGAGACAGGGCAATTTCCTTGCCCTGCAGTTCACTTCCAAGGCCAATTTGGTCCAAGTAAAAATTTCACAAAATTATGAAAATTGTGGAAATCTAAAGTTTAAGTGGTAGAGTCTAAACACAAGAAATTTCAAACCCCAATTCTCAATACACAAATCAGATTAAATGTTGCTATTTTTGTGAAAATCTGAGAGTAAACTTTTGACTTTTTATAAGAACATGCAAGCTTTGACTAAAATTAATTTCTATTGGTCCTAGATGATTACTACTGTTATATCAATCCTAAAAGAAGCCAGTTTAAGCAACCTTAACAAGTTTTAAGCTGAATTCAAGATTATGCCATGCTAAAACTTAAACAGACAAGTAGAATTAATCTTAGACCTGGGATTTGACTTTCTTGCTTAAGAACTGCCTAAACAAAAGGTTATCTGAGCTATGTTACTACTAGTAATGAAATCTAAGCAGACCAATATCTCCAATGACAACCAATGCATAGCATAACAACTTAAACCAAACACCCCTATATTATGACTGATTTGAGATTTTTGTACCAAATGGTAACACAGATCTATGAAAGCAACTCTAAACCATTTTTTATAGTTGCAATGCTTATAATAGCTTAGAAACAAAGACTTACACAACTACTTCTTGCTTATGCTAAGTTGCTACAATTAACAATGGATATAGAAATTTTTTAGAACAACAACAACAAATGAGCAAGTTAACTACTCAAAGCAATATTTCTACTGATTATCACACAAGAAGCCTACAAAAGCAAGTATATGCAATACCACAATACTTAATCAATCAAAGAAAAACACAAGATTATAGCTCACAGTGTGCATCAGCTGAGAAATTTTGAAACCAAGGAACCATTTTTACCAGCCTATTGAATCCCCATGGATTCACTAACCCAGGGCCATCCCATATCCACCCTGCTCCATGCTTATCTTCCCTCTCATATATTTCTTTTAATTTTATGGTTATTTATTTATTTATTTTTTTTATATTATGGAATGAAACTCAAAATGGAAAATACAACTCAAATTTCTGAAACAACACTTTTATTAGTACTGAAAGAGTGAATTTACAACTGATAATTGGATTGAGAATTAAAAGTACAATGCTTGAAAAAAAATTACATTAAAAAAAATAACTAAAAAAAACTCCACTACTGCTCCACTCTCTCTATCTCTTTTATAATTCCCAATTAGGGTTTCTGGGCATCCCTTGGATTCTTCCCAGCTCATCTTCTTGGCCCTTGGATCAAAAGAAACAATCCTAGCCGTTGTTTGAATTTTGGCGCCCAATTGGTTTTGGCGTTTTTCCCTTTGATTATTGATGCCAGAGGGGAGTGTTTGGACTGGGGTGTTTGGAGGGTTCGGCAGAGGAGTTGGAGTGTTGCAGGAGTGATAGTAGGGGTGATGATGAGGGGGGGGGGTTTGGCTGGTAGCAGGGAGTGAGTGGGGTGAGGTGGATGGTGATGGTTGACCGGGTCAACGTTGGGGAGTAGTATTATTTATTTAAAACGGGGGTGAGTGGTGGATTGGGCTAGAGGTGGGCCTGGATTGGGTGTGGGCTGGATTAGGTGTGGGCTGGAGGGATAAGGTTGTGTTGGGTTTGTTTTGGGGTTAATAAAACTAAGGGGTCCGGTTGGTTTTTGTAGAAATTTCACACAAGGACCAATTTTGTCATTCTTGAAACTTTGAGGGTCTGATTTTGCACTTTTCCAAATTTGTTATGATGGACCAAAGTTGCCAAATTCTAATTATACAAGAACCACAAAAGTTAAATTTCCATAATATTAAATCCCGGGGACCAAAAATGACAAGTTTCCAAACTTGAGGGACCAATATTGTAATTTCCTCAAACTTCACACCAAAGGATCATTTTTGATAATTTATGATTTTTAAGGACCAAAAATGATTTTTTCTTTCAAAATTATCCCACCAGGGACCAAATCTGCCAAATACTGAAACTCTAGGGACCTTTTATTGCAATTTTGGATTTTGAGGGGTAAAAGTGTAATTTTCTCAAACTTTTTCACCCAAGGACTTATTTTGAAAATTTTTGACTTTTCTTTGCCTTGGGTTGACTTTTCTTTCATTTTAAACTTTCAGGGACTAGTTTTGCCAAATTTTGAAACTTGAGGGACTGAAACTGCCAATTGTGCAAAATTTGTTCATTTTTCATTTGTTTTTAAACATTTTGCATCTAAAACATATAAAACACACTTTTGGGATAAATTGTGTATTTTGATGCGTTTTTTGGTGTTTTTGGATGTTTTGGCAGTCCAGATACGATAAAAATGATAAGTGTTTGAGCACTCATCAATCCCCCACACTAAACTATTGCTAGTCCCTAGCAATATTTTGAGAAAAACTTGATGGATTTGAAACTCTTTACCAAAAGCCATCACTTCTGGAGTAGCCAGGTGTAAGAACTGTGGCACACCTGATAACCGTGTGATTTTGAGCAAACCACCAGCTGTCAACGGATTTGATTTGTCTTTACCAAGAGCCGTTTGCTCCTGGACTAGCCAACTCTTGATGGAATAGTCAACATCTTGGTGAGCTTATTACCAATTATGGTTTTTCCACGGCCTTTACCACAAGCCATAATCTTGCGGGCTAGCCAACTCATTAGCTTTTGAGGATGATGGGGAGTTGAGGAACCATACAATTTTGGGCAAATTGCAAGCCATGAACGGATTTGAGATATCTTTACCAAGAGCCGTTTGCTCCTGGATTAGCCAATCCCTTTTGTCGTTTAGACACGGCGGACTGATTACCACAAAAAATTTTGAAATAAAGTGATTTTTTTTTTTTTTTTTTAAATTTGGGCCAAAATGGGGGTACTTGAAAGTATTTTGCGATAAAATTCGCTAGAATTCCCCCCCCCCCCACACTTAGAAGTGAATATTGTCCTCAATATTCAAAGTCCCGGCTATTATGCTGAATCTATGAACGTAAAAAGATAATATTCGAAGCTAACTGTGGAATTTTGTTTTGTATTTTTCACTTTATTTATCTGTACATACAATCACACATTTTTTTTTGAAACATATATACATATATACATTTTCAAATTAGCGGGGGGTTGGCCATTCCCCCACACTAGGGTGGTAGAAAGTAGAAAGAAGTCAAAAATACGGGTGAAAACCCATATATGTTGCTAATTTTTGTTCATCGAGTCGCTAGCTTGACTCGATCCCTGAATTTAATTGTCCTTGGGGAAAGTTTGGAGATCCGGGACAACCATAGATGGTATGTCCTCTCCAAAGTAGTGCTTTAAATGATGTCCATTCACTTTGAAATTAGGACCGTCATTTTGTGATAACTCGACGGTGCCATAAGGATAAACCTTAACGATAGTGAATGGACCAGTCCATCGGGTTTTTAGCTTTCCCGAGAAGATCTTAAGTCTAGAGTTGAAAAGAAGGACTCGATCACCAACGTTGAAAACGCGGTTTTTGATTTTGGAGTCATGAATGTTCTTTGTCTTTTCCTTATAGATCAAAGAGTTCTCGTAAGCTTGATCACGAAGTTCGTTTAATTCGTTTAGTTGAACTTTTCTATGATCACCCGCAGTTTTGAGGTCAAAATTGGCATGCTTGAGAGCCCAATAGGCTTTATGCTCAAGCTCGATCGGAAGATGGCACGCTTTCCCGTACACAAGTTTGTATGGCGTACACCCAATGGGTGTTTTATACGCCGTACGGAAAGCCCAAAGTGCATCATCTAATTTATCCGACCAAGATGCACGATTTTCCCCAACGGTTCTTTCCAATATTCTCTTAATGCCTCGATTGGAAACTTCTACTTGTCCACTTGTTTGAGGGTAGTACGCAGTAGAAAATCGGTGAGTTACACCATACTTTTGCATGACTTTATCGAATTTGTCATTGCAAAAATGCGTACCACGATCACTAATTATAGCACGTGGAGTTCCAAATCGAGCAAAGAGAGCTTTCAAAAATTTCACGACTACTCGGGCATCATTTGTGGGTAAAGCTTTTGCTTTAACCCATTTTGACAAATAGTCAACTGCCACGAGTATATACTTGTTTCCATGAGATGATGGAAATGGCCCCATAAAGTCGATGCCCCAAACGTCAAATATTTCACAAACTTGGATTGCATTTTGTGGCATTTCATTCTTTTGTGAAATATTCCCGTGACGTTGACAAGCGTCACAGGATTTGACCAATTCATGGGCATCCTTGTAAATCGTGGGCCAAAAGAAACCGGAGTCAAACACCTTTTTGGCGGTGTAATTTGGATTGTGGTGGCCCCCCGTGGGACCAGCATGGCAAGCCTTAAGAATTTTAGTGGCTTCTTGACCATATACACACCGCCGGATGACTTGATCCGCACAGAATTTGAACAAGTAGGGGTCGTCCCAGAAATAATGTTTCACATCTTTAAAGAATTTATTTTTCTGTTGGGACGACATCCCTTTCACAATGAAGTTACCCGCAAGGTAGTTTGCAAAATCGGCAAACCATGGGGTAACAGAATCTCCACGAAAAGCAACCGCATTGAGTGTCTCGAGAGGGAATGTTTCATTAATTTCTTTCCTCTCGAAAACATCTTGATGGGGGTTTTCCAAACGGGAGAGATGATCAGCAGCTAGGTTCTCAGCTCCTTTTTTTATCACGAATAATGATATCAAATTCCTGAAGGAGGAGAACCCAACGAAGAAGTCTCGGCTTTGCATCTTGTTTTGCAAAAAGGTACTTCAAAGCCGAGTGATCCGTATACACTATGCTTTTAGTCAGTATCAAGTATGGCCGGAATTTTTCAAAAGCATACACCACAGCTAATAATTCTTTTTCGGTGGTGGTGTAATGGCTTTGAGCCTCGGTCATAGTTTTGCTGGCATAGTGTATAGGCTGAAAATGTTTTGTTTGTCTTTGCCCCAAAACTGCCCCTATAGCATAATCACTAGCATCACACATGAGCTCAAAGGGCAAGTCCCAATCGGGGGCAACAAGAATCGGTGCCTCGGTAAGCCTTTTCTTTAATGTTTCAAAGGCTTCGACGCACTCGGGGGAGAAGATAAAAGGAGCATCCTTTTCGAGGAGATGGGTCATAGGCCGGGCGATTTTAGAAAAATCTTGAATAAACCTACGATAGAAACCGGCGTGACCCAAAAAGCTCCTAACACCTTTCACAGTTGTGGGATGAGGTAATTTTGCAATGACGTCCACTTTGGCTCTGTCAACCTCAATCCCGTTTTTTGAAATTTTATGGCCGAGGACAATGCCCTCTTTAACCATAAAGTGACTCTTCTCCCAATTTAGACATAACTTTGTGTCTTCACAACGTTTTAGCATGTTGTCTAAATGGGAGAGGCATGACTGAAACGAATCCCCAATGACTGAAAAATCGTCCATGAAGACCTCCATAGTTTTTTCGATCATGTCGGAAAAAATGGCCATCATACATCTTTGAAACGTGCCCGGAGCATTACATAAGCCAAATGGCATACGTTTATATGCGAAAGTTCCATAGGGGCACGTGAACGTGGTCTTTTCTTGATCTTGCAGATCAATGGGAATCTGAAAGTAACCCGAGAAACCATCGAGGAAGCAATAATACTCATTCCCCGCTAATCTCTCGAGCATCTGATCCATAAAGGGCAGAGGAAAATGATCCTTACGGGTGGCGTCATTTAACTTACGATAGTCAATGCAGACGCGCCAACCCGTAACCAAACGAGTTGGAATTAACTCATTCTCCTCATTTGTGACAACAGTAATGCCACCCTTTTTTGGAACACAATGAATTGGGCTGACCCAAGGACTGTCCGAGATAGGGTAAATCAATCCGGCATCAAGAAGTTTTAAAACCTCTTGTTTGATAACATCGTGAATTTTTGGATTCACCCTTCTTTGTTGTTGGACTGCAGGTTTGAAGTCGTCTTCCATTAAAATTTTATGAGTACAGAATTCAGGGTCAATGCCCTTGATGTCGGAGAGTCGCCAAGCAATTGCTTGTTTATGAGACTTCAAAACCTTTATGAGAGCAGCCTTTTCCTCATCACTTAAGTCTTTGGCAATTATGACGGGTAATTTATCCTCACCCTCCAGAAATGCATATTCAAGATGAGGCGGCAAGTCCTTAAGTTCAACCTCAGGGAAGTCATCAGTTTTCTCAACATTTTTGACCTCCTCTTTATGAAGTTGTTGTGGTAGAACAGGAAGATGAGAGGGATCTTCGTTTAACAATTTTTCAAGCAGGAGAATATCCCTCTCGAGGTCGATCTCCTGGTTATCAATTCCATCGGGAATCGAATCACTTTTGAGAAACGCCTCCATTTCTTCTAAGATGAAGTCACTTCCCTCAAACAGAGTGAGGGAAGGAGAAGAATTGGCAATGATGGGGTGAGAAGATTGAGTGAGATTTTCACTCGAAGAATCATCAATGAAACCTAAAATCTCTTGAGCATACTCCTCAGCAGCAACATCGATGACATCTATTTTGTTCACCGATTCACAGTCATAATTGGAGGAGTATCTCGAAGTTTGATTTAGGTTGAAGGTTATGGCTTCCGTTCCAACACGTAATGTGATCTCATGCTCAAATACATCGATAAGAGCTCGCCCAGTTCTAAGAAATCCCCGCCCAAGAATGAGAGGGACCCTAGAATCGGCATCAAAGTCAACAATCACAAAATCTGTCGGAAAATGGAACTTCCCCACCTTAACGAATACGTCCTCGGCAATGCCAATGGGACGAGAAATCGAATGATCGGCAAGCTCTAAAGTCATGCACGTGGGGGTAAGTTCGGGAAGAGAGAGTTTCTTCCACACGGAATATGGCATTAGGTTAATGCTAGCACCTAGATCGGCCAAGGCGAAGCAATCAACCATACCCGGGAAAGTACAAGGAATTAGAAATTTCCCGGGATCTCCAAGCTTTTCAGGAAGCTTTTTTCAAAAGAACTGCAGAGCAGTTCTCATTCAGAGGAGTTTTTGCCATCTCAAAGAGTTTCTCTTTATTACTCAACAGATTTTTGATTGTCGATGCAAACTTGGGCATCAAGAGAATAGCATCCGCGAAGCTAATGTCAAAGTGCAAATCTTGGAAGATTTGGAAAAACTTGTCCATTTGGTGATTAGCTTTTTCGCGGAGCTTTTGTTCACTGAGACGTGATGGATAGGGAATAGAAGTTTTGGATTTAAGGTTGTCCACTGGAGTTTCTGGTGGTTCAAAGACAACTCCAGGATTACATCTGGTTTCAGGAATAACCTAAGGTTGGACGTGTGTTGTACTTCGTGAGCTAGGATTTTGCACTTTGTCCTTTGTCACCTCAGGTTCACGATTTACTACCTTTGGAGGAGAGGAAGAAGAGGTAGTAGGAATCGCGGGTTCATCATATGAAGCACCACTTCGTGTTGTGATCGCCTTAGCATCGCCCCTCGGGTTAGCGATCGTGTTGCTCGGTAAAGTAGTACCTGAGCCCGAGGGTCGATCATTTAAAGACTTCTTGATGTCAAAAATCTGGCTGACCATCAACTTGTTCAACTCTTCTTGGGACTTCATGAATTGTTTCAAAAACTCGTCAGATGAAGGCCCGGTTGGAACAATGGCTTGATTCGGATTAGGAATATTTGGAGCTCGATTGTTCGGATTGGAACCTTGATTTTGAAAATTACCCTGATTAGGGTTGTTGTTTCCATGAAAATATCCCTGACTGAAATTACCCTGACCTTGGTTCCGATTAAAGTTTCCTTGATTTTGCTGTTGGAAACCTTGATTTTGGAACCCTTGGTTTTGATTGTGAAAACCGTGACCCTGATTGAAGTTACATTGGTTTTGATAACCTTGGTTCGCTCTACTTTGATTTTGGCCACGGTTTTGGACATTTTGGTTTTGATTAAAACCAGGAGGTCCAGGATAATGATGTTGAGGACGATAGCTAGGGTCCATAGGAGGGCGATATTGATTGCCTCCTTGATTTTGGGACCCGGCTACAGCATGAGCTTCGTATGGAGTACCATCAGTAGCTGTGCAATTGTAGTAGGCATGCGGCCCACCACAAGTTACACAGACTTCCACTTTTTTAACCTCAGCAGGTGGAGGATGTTGTGGAAATGAAACTTTCTTTGTTTGGGCGAGAACCAAAGCTTGGATCGCTTCAGTGAGCTTGTCAATCTTAGCATCCGTGCTAGATTGACTCACAGAAGATGAAGTGGAAGGACCCGCATTAATTTGGGAAACAATCTGTTTGCTTCGTGTAGAGCGGACCTTAGACTTGTTTTCTATGATTTGCAAAGCTTCTTTTGTGGTTCTACTCAAAAAGTTACCTCCCGTGGAGGCATTGAGAGAATCCTGATCAGCTTGGCTCACGCCATTGTAAAAAGTATCGAGTTGCATCAACTCAGAGAAACCATGATGTGGACACTTGCGAAGTAATTCTTTGAAACGATCCCACGCTTCACCAAAAGATTCATCGTATTTTTGAGTGAACTTGGTGATTTCGTTCTTAAGACTCGTGGTCTTGGAAGGTGGGAAGAATTCATTCACAAACTTTTTGACAAGATCTTCCCAAGTCTCAATAGATCGTGGAGGTTGTTTTTCAAGCCAAATCCGGGCTTGTCCCTCCAAGGAGAATGGGAAGAGAAGAAGTTTTATTGCTTCACACGGGACATTTTTGTACTTGATGGTCGATGTGATTTTATTGAACCATCGAATATGAGCATGAGGATCGTCCCTCTAAAAACCGTAGAATTGACTTGAGGTTACAAGATTGAGTAACCCGATTTTGAGCTCAAAACTATCAGCCACGATGGCTGGGACAATAATGGCATCTCCGTAACCCTCGATGGGTGCTTGGAGAAGCTCACACATGGGGCGGTCTTCCGCCATGGTGACAGTGGGTGTGGCAGCAGTACGGATCTCAGATCCGACTGTTGGTGCTGAACGTCTACGAGGTCTTCTAGGTTTTCGTACAAGCTCACGTAATGGGCTAGTAGACCTAGAAGAACGAGTGCGCATGCACTAGGAACAAAAACCAATCAAAACAAAATCGAGGCAAATCAACAGTGAACTTAAACCAATAATCACAAGCAAGTGGCTTCTTTAAGAAAGGTACACCACTTACAAGGATACAAAGGCAAGTTTTTATCTTTTGTTTGGGAACTTATTATGTTCACACCCCCAGTTGGTAGGTGTTCTGTCTTGGTTTGCGACGGTTGGTTTTTATGTAATTATTATTATTCACAAGAAAAGACGGATGTTTTTGTGTTTTGTGTATGGGTTTAAAAACTTTTGGAAAATATTTTTGGTATCGTTTCGTTTACCAAGATCGTTTCTCTTTAAGAATCACCTTAAAAGAAAACCGATTCAGAAAACGTTACGATCTGTTTTGTTGTTTTTAATTTTTTTGGTGTTTTAACACTTTAGGAAAAGTGTTTATTTGTACAGTGAATGAGGTGAGATAACACTAATCTCAAATAACGCTATAGAAACGCGCACACTTCTCCGGCAGCGGCGCCAAAATTTGATTGGCTCCAAACAGTCAACCTTAAATTGAATAAGGAAATGGTCAACAAGGTTAAACTCTCTAGATCAATGCTCTGGGTAATATAAGGTATCACCAGGTCGTTAAGTCCCGTTGAAGTGTGAATTGTAACTTTAGCGTATTCGTGATCGGGTGATTATTCACAGAAAAGGGTTATGATCAGAATTATTTGGAAATTATTAACAAATATAGCTTAGGAAAGCTACGTGATTGATTACGGGAATTTAGATTACAAGGATTTGAGCTAAAACCTAAAAACGTACGTTTTAATTAAAAACGTACACAGACGAACGAAACGAAAAGTACAACTGATAGACGGAAAGGGTTACAAGTGTAAAATTAATATTTTTACAATCCTAATTATTAAAGAAAATTTTAAGAAAAATAAAAACTATTTTTACACTATTTAATTATTAATTAATTACTAATTATCTATTTATTAACTAATTAACTAATTAAAATTATTAAAAATACTAAAAAGACTTAGAAAATTAAGAAAAATTTTACAAATCTAATTAACCATCATGGGAATCCTAAAAAATTATAAAAACGTTTATTTTATGTATTTTTAAACTAATTAACTAATTATTAATCTAATTACTTACTAATTTCTAATTAAACGAATTATATTATAAAAAATAGAAAATGAGTGAGATAAATTCTAGAAAAATTTGTAAAAATGTTTTAACTTAAATAAAAGCTATAAAAATTATAAAAACTAGGTTATACTTTGTAAAATCTAATTATGCTATTTAATTAATTAAAACTAAATTAAACTAAAATTAATTATAAAAACCACTAAAAGACAAAATAAAAATCTGGGAAAATTTCTAAAATTATTTTAACTTAAAATAGAATTTCTAAAAATATAAAAATGATATATTGCTTATAAATAAGCTAAAAAGAAAATTAAAATGATAAATCCTATTAAATAGAAGCTATCACTATAATTAAAGTTGATTTTTTTTTTTGTTTTTTCTTTTTCCAAACTGATTAACTACTAAAAACGAAAACTTTTAATAAAAACACTTTTAATATAACCCAAGAAATAAGCACTTGGAGTGCTTATTGATCCCACAGTTGACTTTTGTTGACTGTGGAAGATTTTTAGCTCAAATGGAATGATGTGGGGTCCACAATGATAAATATGATTTCTCTGAGATGGTTTGAACAAGAATAAGCAAGTTTTAAGCAATTAAGTGGCTGGGATAAGCCAATAATCACAAATAAGCTTGTTGCTTATTAGATTCTGAGACAGGTTTTGGGACAGACTTTAGGAGCCAATCTAGGTGGGACCCAGTGGTCAAAAGGTCAAACAAAGGGTCAACAGGTCAACTATGGTAGGAGGGGGGTTGTAAGGACCAACTTATGGGGTGTGGGACCCACTGGGTTAACCACAATGGACCACCAAAGTTGGGTGGTGAGCAATGGTCTGCTGAGACAGGGCAATTTCCTTGCCCTGCAGTTCACTTCCAAGGCCAATTTGGTCCAAGTAAAAATTTCACAAAATTATGAAAATTGTGGAAATATAAATTTTAAGTGGTAGAGTCTAAATACAAGAAATTTCAAACCCCAATTCTCAATACACAAATCAGATTAAATGTTGCTATTTTTGTGAAAATCTGAGAGTAAACTTTTGACTTTTTATAAGAACATGCAAGCTTTGACTAAAATTAATTTCTATTGGTCCTAGATGATTACTACTGTTATATCAATCCTAAAAGAAGCCAGTTTAAGCAACCTTAACAAGTTTTAAGCTGAATTCAAGATTATGCCATGCTAAAACTTAAACAGACAAGTAGAATTAATCTTAGACCTGGGATTTGACTTTCTTGCTTAAGAACTGCCTAAACAAAAGGTTATCTGAGCTATGTTACTACTAGTAATGAAATCTAAGCAGACCAATATCTCCAATGACAACCAATGCACAACATAACAACTTAAACCAAACACCCCTATATTATGACTGATTTGAGATTTTTGTACCAAATGGTAACACAGATCTATGAAAGCAACTCTAAACCATTTTTTATAGTTGCAATGCTTATAATAGCTTAGAAACAAAGACTTACACAACTACTTCTTGCTTATGCTAAGTTGCTACAATTAACAATGGATATAGAAATTTTTTAGAACAACAACAACAAATGAGCAAGTTAACTACTCAAAGCAATATTTCTACTGATTATCACACAAGAAGCCTACGAAAGCAAGTATATGCAATACCACAATACTTAATCAATCAAATAAAAACACAAGATTATAGCTCACAGTGTGCATCAGCTGAGAAAAGGAACCATTTTTACCATCCTATTGAATCCCCATGGATTCACTAACCCAGGGCCATTCCATATCCACCCTGCTCCATGCTTATCTTCCCTCTCATATATATTTTTTATTTTCTGGTTATTTATTTATTTTTTATATTATGGAATGAAACTCAAAATGGAAAATACAACTCAAATTTCTGAAACAACACTTTTATTAGTACTGAAAGAGTGAAATTACAACTGATAATTGGATTGAGAATTAAAAGTACAATGCTTGAAAAAAAATTATATTAAAAAAAATAACTAAAAAAAACTCCACTGCTGCTCCACTCTCCCTATCTCTTTTATAATGCCCAATTAGGGTTTCTGGGCATCCCTTGGATTCTTCCCAGCTCATCTTCTTGGCCCTTGGATCAAAAGAAACAATCCTAGCCGTTGTTTGAATTTTGGCGCCCAATTGGTTTTGGCGTTTTTCCCTTTGATTATTGATGCCAGAGGGGAGTGTTTGGAGGGTTAGGCAGAGGAGTTGGAGTGTTGCAGGAGTGATAGTAGGGGTGATGATGAGGGGGGGGGGTTGGCTGGTAGCAGGGAGTGAGTGGGGTGAGGTGGATGGTGATGGTTGACCGGGTCAACGTTGGGGAGTAGTATTATTTATTTAAAACGGGGGTGAGTGGTGGATTGGGCTAGAGGTGGGCCTGGATTGGGTGTGGGCTGGAGGGATAAGGTTGTGTTGGGTTTGTTTTGGGGTTAATAAAACTAAGGGGTCCGGTTCGTTTTTGTAGAAATTTCACACAAGGACCAATTTTGTCATTCTTGAAACTTTGAGGGTCTGATTTTGCACATTTCCAAATTTGTTATGATGGACCAAAGTTGCCAAACTCTAATTATACAAGAACCACAAAAGTTAAATTTCCATAATATTAAATCCCAGGGACCAAAAATGACAAGTTTCCAAACTTGAGGGACCAATATTGTAATTTCCTCAAACTTCACACCAAAGGATCATTTTTGATAATTTATGATTTTTAAGGACCAAAAATGATTTTTTCTTTCAAAATTATCCCACCAGGGACCAAATCTGCCAAATACTGAAACTCCAGGGACCTTTTATTGCAATTTTGGATTTTGAGGGGTAAAAGTTTAATTTTCTCAAACTTTTTCACCCAATGACTTATTTTGACGATTTTTGACTTTTCTTTGCCTTGGGTTGACTTTTCTTTCATTTTAAACTTCCAGGGACTAGTTTTGCCAAATTTTGAAACTTGAGGGACTGAAACTGCCAATTGTGCAAACTTTGTTCTTTTTTAATTTGTTTTTAAACATTTTGCATCTAAAACATATAAAACACACTTTTGGGATAAATTTTGTATTTTGATGCGTTTTTGGGTGTTTTTGGATGTTTTGGCAGTCCAGATACGATAAAAATGATGAGTGTTTGAGCACTCATCAATCACACCACAACTTCTTCACACCTTTTACTTCTTCTATACTTCTTCACACCACAAGTATCTTCACGCCTTCACAAAATACTTCACGACTTCAATGTCTTGCAACTTCACAACTTCAAAGCACCAATGTCTTCACAACTTCAAATCAATAATATCTTTGCACCTTCAAGCCACAAGTGTCTTCACAACTTTAATCTACTAATGTCTTCTAGTCTTCTCCACTTGGATGCTTCAATTACTTCACTACTAGTCACTATTGCTACTCTCTCCTATCTTCACTACTATCCAACACTACTTCTTCACTTCAAGTTCCACTTCACACTTACAACAATTCTAGATTCTATAACTAAATCTAGCTAACTAATACATACACCTTATTCACCAAAATATGAAAGATCAACAAGATGAAACAAACAAATAACTTAGATAGCAAGATGATACTAAGTTGTAATACATCTAATAGAAGTATTCTTCTCTTTGCACTTGAGTGTTGAGGCTTGAATCACTTTGAAACAAAGATCAAAGTATATAAGATCAAAGGATTTTTAGAGGATGGAAAAGGATGTTTAGATCAGAAAGTTTATAGTGCAAAAAGGTGAGAAAAATATGTGGAATGATCCAATATTTATAGGGCCAGAAAATACTGTTCTGGAGCATGCCGGTCCCCTTAATTAGGGGGCGGTCCCCTTAATGATTAAGGGGGCCGCCTAGTAAAATTAAGGGGGCCGCCCTCCTGAACGTTGGATTTTCTTGTCCTTTTGTGAGGGAAATTTTTCTGGATTAGATTTGCCATTTTTGGTTGAAAATTTGAATTCACAAATTTATAATGAATTAAACATATTCTTTTAATTCCAAAAATGTTTTACAAAAGATATAAAATGTTTTGTGACATTTTATAAATATATAGTGATTAACAAAAGTGTTCCTTTGATCTTGTAATACATTAGACACTTTGTTTATTCATACCTTAAGTGATTAAATGGTAAAGATGAGTATTTACTACTAAATACTTGTTTATGTCATAATCTTTGGTTTGATGAGTTTTCGTTTTGTGATTATCAAAACATAGAGATATCGAAAGATATGAATAACGTTTTTAGTCATTTATTTATATCAACACATTTGTTTTTGTCTTTTAAAAAAGACCAAGCGCTTTTGTGCGTAAAGTCTTTACCCTGAATGGTTTTATACAAAATTTCAATTTGGGTCGTTAAATCTTCATAATTTTCGCTACTAAGAGCCTTGGTTTCGTTGACAAAAGAATTAAACTTCCCGATTTCTCGGTTTATCAGATCCCACTTTTCCGTCAATATGTTCTTGGTACGCTCCGGGTATTTGTTTTTCTTGGCTTGCCCATTGTATTGGTCGAGAACTTTGTACCAAAACGTGTCATTTTTTTGGTCCGAGCCGACATTAGGATCTTCGGATACTTGTATGTAACATTCCGCAAAAAAGTAACTCTTTATCTTGGGTCCAAAAGTGTCGAGATGAGGATCCCCCGACTTTCTTATCTCAGGGTTTCTTGGCTCTCGACTTGACACGTTTTTGGGTTATGACGACCTCGTGTCTTCGGGTTATTGCTAGGAAAATTGTGGTTTGAATAGTGATGCGTAGGGATTGCACCAGGCTTTACCTCTCGAGGGATCTCGAGAAGCTTACAACCCCCACCAGGTAGTGTACCTGATCGATGTAGTATAGTATAATGACAAGTACCGGGGGATTGATCGTTCAGCTAGGAATAGTGTCGCTAGGATTAAAAAACCTAAAGACTAAGTCTAGAGATGAGGGATGATTCTTTTTGTATTTTTATATTTTTTTTGAAAGCAAATTAAAATCTCGGGTTTGAAGGATTTGGGCAGAATTAGTTGCTAGTCAACTAACCCAATACTAAAGACGCAATCAAAATAAAATACTAGAAATGAAAATAAACTAATTTAAACTAAGATTGTGAGCAATATGTGGGAGAAATGTGTTTACTAAGATTTCACTACTCCCTAGATATCTTTTACACGTTAATTACTTGTTATAGTTGCGCAGATGACGGATTGTATTCCTTAATACCATTCATGGGGTGGCGTACTTACTTCCCCAATCCTATGAATGCCTACTTCACTCCTATGTCGAGCCGGCTAAGAAGCTCCTAACATGGGATCATTAGAATTTACTCATGCATTAAATACAACCAATGAAACCTAGTACACATCGGTTCATGTTTCCTAAGACGTTCAAGCATGTTACACAATGGAGATCTGCCAGTTTTCTTAAGCCTAACAATGAAATCATTCATCCAATACAACCATAAACAAGTAATCAACACATAATTAACATCTAGGTTTCATTAGATCTAAGCAAACACAAGATAAATCTAGCCTAGCATGTTGAAATCAAGACAAGCACAAGATATAGACAACCAACACATAGACATATTGATTGAATTAAGAGAAGACTTATCTCAATAGCACATGAAAGGATTCAAGGGGTAAAAACCCTTGAATTTACTGTAAAATACGAGCTAGGGTTCACAAAGTTCGGCCCTAGGGTTTCTCCACACAAGTTCCTCTCAATGAATGAAAAATAGAAAACTATATATAGATTTTAGAAGGTGACGGCGTCAAGAACAAATGTCTGACGCCGTCATCTCGCCGCCAAATAGTTCCTCGGACTGCCTAGATCTGGATCTGACGCCGTCATGTGTACACCTTATGAAGGCCGTCATGATTTTAACTCTTGACGCTCTTGTTGTGACGCCGTCAGGTTTGTACTGGGTCGTCACCAAATTAACTCTTGACGCCGTCATGAATTTCCTCTTGACGCCGTCATACACTGTTCTCAGCTTGGAAAATTAAGTCTTTGGCGTTTTCTTCACTTTTATGCTCCAAAAACATCCGAATTGCTTCCTTTTCCAGATTTCACTCCCAAAATACCTAAAATCACAAAAGGAACGATTTAGGGTAATATTTGATCAAATAAATTCAATTCCGGGCTTAAATGACCCCCTAAAAGTGGTTCATTTTTCGCCTCATCATACACCCTTACACTTGAGATTTGCTTGTCCTCAAGCAAATGCGCTTTTATTCTAATCAAAATGCAAGTTAGGGGTCATTTAACACTAATATAAAAGTAATTACAACAAATAATCGTTCCTCTTACCAAAGACAAGCACGGAGGTCATACACTAGCACCTCACAAATAGTGTTTAGATACTCACATCTCTCGGGTGTAATAAAGTAATATCACAATATGGAAACGGAAAATATCTCTCACTACCTGTCATAGCAAAATAGATTACCATAGGCTTGGGAAATGATCAAACCTCCACCACATGGCGTAAGCACCTAGGATAAACTATTAAAGAGGTCTTTTAAAGGGTTGTAATGTTAGGTGTAGGGATATGAAATACACGGTTTTGTTGGATATAGACAGTCTTTACTGGTGGCGAGTTAACAATCTTGGTTAATTACATGTATAATATGGCGTTGCTAAGCCAAGACTAGACTCGACTTAAGCTAATAAATAAAAAAAATAACAAAAACATAAAATAAACATAGAATGAAAAGGGATGGAAGTCCGTATGTTTTTTTCTTTTTCTATATATATATATATATATATATATATTTATTTTTTTTCTTTTTCTTGATTTTTTTTTTTTTTTTTTTTTTTTTTTTTTTTTTTTTTGCATACACTCTTACCCTACCATCCAAAATAATACATCATAGAGGATGAACATTCCCCTTACGCTTGAATTTTTACATACTTTACAAATAACTAATCTAATGACTCGAATTAAGATAATCAAAACACTTGGAGTACTTTTAAGATTAACGTACATATGGGGGTAATATATGATGTTCTTCCCCATTACTCCATAAAATTAGTACTTTACCCATGAGTCCCAATCGTCCCAAAACAATATGTACAAGGATATGACTCGACTTAGCAACCATGTAATCAATTAGATAATTAACTTAGGGTTTAACAAATAACAATAATGCACAAAAGATGAGTGCATACACGGAAGGCTAAGGCGATTTGGTTGTACATTTAAGTGGGGTGTAACAAATTCTTCCTTTAAGTAAAATGCTTAAAGTTAGAAACTAAAAATGAGTACAACGCTAAGGGTGTGGGAAAAATTAGTTGACATAACTAGCCAAATAATATGACTTAAATGGTCAAGTAATTATGATACGGATTTAACACAAGGGTGATCCTAATGCCTCTTATCATGTAGTAAATCCTACTACACGAATGTAGTCTCACTAGCGGTCTCGGGATGCATCACTAACGCAAGTTCTAGAATCTAAATGCTACCGGTACACTCATAAGCACTAATAGTAAATGCTTTTCCTTATCAAATCTAAAGGCGAACCTCACATATTTGGGTGGAAAATTTTTCTGAATGATACGGTTATGTGCTAGTCATACAATCTCCTATCCATTAGACGCTTGCTATGGCTAAAGTTTCACTCCTAAATGTTGTAAAAAATTTTAAATTTGGCGCTAAAATTGCACTAACAAGTATTTCTCATAGTTTTATTACACATCTACTATTAAACAAACAGACTCAAGCGAAAGTGTATCTGTAAGATATCATCATTTTACCATCCCCTTACACTTAGGATGAACATTGTCCCCAATGTTCAAGTAAAGAATGTAAAAGTGAAATAAGTAAAAAGAATGAAATCAAATACTCCCCTGATTCGCTCGGTATGGATAATAAGGTGGCCAGGTTAAATCTTCCTCCAAGAAAATGAACAATCAAATCTTCCCTTCTAGAATATAAATCATCTTCTTGTCATACATAACCTGTAAAAACCTGAGAAAACAGACAAGGCAACCTCGCATAAAATCGGCGGCAATCTACATATGTTACTAAATCCTAGAAAATAAAATAAGATATAATGCTTGTGGAATGATGTTTGCAGATTTCTTGGAGATTATAAAACTAATAATTCAACAAAAACTTTAAAACTCCGTTAGAAAAACAAAACCGGTAAAATTTCCAGATTTTTACACGTGACGCCGTCAAGAGTAAACTCATGACGCCTTCAGAAGTGGCCTGCAGAAATTCTTATGTTAAGTTTCCAGAAAATTTCTAGAAAAACTTGGTCCTACTTCCTGGAAAATCCTGCAAAACATCATTATGACTCGATACAAGCATTTGACTCTAACAAATACGAATATACATGTTCACTTAATATTGTGGAGAATCATGATCGGTTTTGTTTTTTAAAAACATATTTGGGGTTTCCCCTTACACTTATCTTTTGCAAAAATACCTTTAGGTGAAGTTAAGACTAGGCCAAACAACAAAGTAAAGTATTTCCGCTATTAAGGTTAGAAACATGATCTACCAACAATAAAAATAAAGCATGCATACGGAAGCAAATAACAAACAAACAAAATAAAAATCACACAAAACATGGGTTGCCTCCCAAGAAGCACTTTTCTTTATTTACGAGTCTTGTAGCTAGACTCAAGGTCATGGGTTACTACGTGATCTCATCGTTGGTTCCACTCTCTGATTGTAAATGTTCTTTGTAGAAACCAATCACCTTTTTCTCAATCGCTCCTATAATCCTATGGGCAAATTCCTTATCGACTTTATACTTTGGTCCTAGAGTCAAACAATCTTTGTAGAAAAGACTCCTCTTTTCCCACACATAATCCATGCCCTTTTTCTTATCCTCTTCATTGATGTCCTCAAAAGCACCAATGTTATCCTTGTCAAATCGGGATATAAAGCGAAATTCTTTCATTCTATTAGGCATCCTATAAGTGATCCTATCGGTGTTACTTGCAAATCGGATTGTCCCTTCTATCTCATCATATTCTAACTTGGACTCCTCAACAAACGGTTTACCAAACACAACATTGGATAATCGACAATCAATAACATTAGCAAGATCTTCCACAATCATAAAGTCGGTGGTATAAGTGAAATTCCCAACAAAGACATGTAGACCTTTAACTCTCCCGACAAAGTTACAAACTCCACCGGGGTATTTGGGGTCTCTTCTAGGTTCAAGTCTTGTTCTCACTATATCATTATAAACACTTGAGGACATAATGTTGATTGGGGATTTAAAGTCAATGTAAGCATTGTCAACGTGTCTATACCCAATCATACATGGTATCTTAGCATTCTTAGGATCGCCTCTCTTTATCTTAGGTTCGATTCTAGTAAAAGGAGATCTAGGGTCATCAATAAGATTATTATAATATGCAATCTCCTCCTTAGTGGGGTATAGATTAAAATAATCATTTAGCTTCGGATCTATTTTCCCCTCTTCAAGTTCCTCACCAACATTCACAAAATCATTAGGTCCTAGGTCCTTATTTGAATACAAGGCGGTCACTAGGTCACTAAATGCATGGTCGAGCTCAACCTTAATCAACCTATTAAGCTCCCTAAGTTCCCTAATCTCACTCTCAATTTGTCCACGTAACATAGCCACTTCTCTAGGGGAAAGGGGTGGATTTGCGTTTTCCATAATGGTCAACGGAATAGTCAATGAATTTAATTTACTAACAAAGGCATGAAGTAAAAGATAGACTAAACAGAACCTAAAAAATAAAATAAAATCTTACTAGAAAGGAATCTAGCAAGTAGACCTAATAAAAAGAGATTCTAACCTAGACAATAACTATTCCCCGAGCTGCGGCGCCAAAAACTTGATGCGTAGGGATTGCACCAGGCTTTACCTCTCGAGGGATCTCGAGAAGCTTACAACCCCCACCAGGTAGTGTACCTGATCGATGTAGTATAGTATAATGACAAGTACCGGGGGATTGATCGTTCAGCTAGGAATAGTGTCGCTAGGATTAGAAATCCTAAAGACTAGGTCTAGAGATGAGGGATGATTCTTTTTGTATTTTTATATTTTTTTTGAAAGCAAATTAAAATCTCGGGTTTGAAGGATTTGGGCAGAATTAGTTGCTAGTCAACTAACCCAATACTAAAGACGCAATCAAAATAAAATACTAGAAATGAAAATAAACTAATTTAAACTAAGATTGTGAGCAATATGTGGGAGAAATGTGTTTACTAAGATTTCACTACTCCCTAGATATCTTTTACACGTTAATTACTTGTTATAGTTGCGCGGATGACGGATTGTATTCCTTAATACCATTCATGGGGTGGCGTACTTACTTCCCCAATCCTATGAATGCCTACTTCACTCCTATGTCGAGCCGGCTAAGAAGCTCCTAACATGGGATCATTAGAATTTACTCATGCAATAAATACAACCAATGAAACCTAGTACACATCGGTTCATGTTTCCTAAGACGTTCAAGCATGTTACACAATGGAGATCTGCCAGTTTTCTTAAGCCTAACAATGAAATCATTCATCCAATACAACCATAAACAAGTAATCAACACATAATTAACATCTAGGTTTCATTAGATCTAAGCAAACACAAGATAAATCTAGCCTAGCATGTTGAAATCAAGACAAGCACAAGATATAGACAACCAACACATAGACATATTGATTGAATTAAGAGAAGACTTATCTCAATAGCACATGAAAGGATTCAAGGGGTAAAAACCCTTGAATTTACTGTAAAATAAGAGCTAGGGTTCACAAAGTTCGGCCCTAGGGTTTCTCCACACAAGTTCCTCTCAATGAATGAAAAATAGAAAACTATATATAAATTTTAGATGGTGACGGTGTCAAGAACAAATGTCTGACGCCGTCATCTCGCCGCCAAATAGTTCCTCGGACTGCCTAGATCTGGATCTGACGCCGTCATGTGTACACCTTATGAAGGCCGTCATGATTTTAACTCTTGACGCTCTTGTTGTGACGCCGTCAGGTTTGTACTGGGTCATCACCAAATTAATTCTTGACGCCGTCATGAATTTCCTCTTGACGCCGTCATACACTGTTCTCAGCTTGGAAAATTAAGTCTTTGGCTTTTTCTTCACTTTTATGCTCCAAAAACGTCCGAATTGCTTCCTTTTCCAGATTTCACTCCCAAAGTACCTAAAATCACAAAAGGAACGATTTAGGGTAATATTTGATCAAATAAATTCAATTCCGGGCTTAAATGACCCCCTAAAAGTGGTTCATTTTTCGCCTCATCAAATAGTTTTTGTTGGGAAATTTAGGTTTGTGAGAGTTGTTGTTGAAGGTGAAATTATGGCCACAGTATTTGTTGCTCGGTTGTAAATTGGTTGGAAAATTGTTTAAAGTTGGGGAATTGGTATGCCATGCCGAATGATGAAAGTTAGTTGGTGTTTGAGATGATGGAATTTGCGGATTATGGTGTGTTTGGATTAGAAGACGATGATGAATTCGGTATTTGGCTTTGTGGGTCGTTGAGCATGGAGTTGATCGATTGTTGATTAGGATTCAATTTTGTTAGTTTAGATGTAGAATTAATTGTTGAGTTTAGAGGTAAAAATGATACTGGAAGTATGTGTAAAAATTATTTATGAGATTTTTAAAGGGTAAAAAATTGAGAAAAGTGAGATTTTAATTCAAAACAAGGGCTATTTTCAGCCCCAACGTCCATATTTTTCTTTTACCTGACCGTTATATAACGTTACAAATTGAAAAAAAAGAAAAAAATTATATAAAATATTTTATATAAAACAAACTTAGCTATACCCCAAACTTATCTTCCTCACCCTCTCCAAGTTTTCATGGCAAGTCCACACACACTCACTTCCAAGTATTCATGGCATATGTTCCATCCTCATCAACAACATTTTCACATCTATAAAACACTTAAAAATAATAATAATAATAATAATAATAATAATAATAATAATAATAATAATAATAATAATAATAATAATAATAATAATAAATTATTTTGGCTCTACCGTGTGGGTTGGTCCCCATGGCACCAAGGCCGATGGCACCAACCTCGACGTGGTTCTTGCGGCGTGGGGCTGGGCGAGTGGCATGGCACAAAGCCATCAGCTCACCTACCGTGAGCTCTTAGAGTTTACACAAGTTAAAGTCATTACACTTATACATGATACTTGTAATTGTTGATTTCTCACATCACAAAGAATATGTTGGTCGGACTGTTAATTGCTATTGACGATTAATAATAAACCCTTATTTGTCATACCAAACTCTAAGTACCTTGCAATACTAGATGAAGTGTTCGAAGTGCGTCCACAATGTCTAGTTTAATATAGTACTGTTATGTGAATATAATTCCCATGACTATCTCTATTGAAAACCTTTAAGATTTGACACATGCTTACAAAAGTAAACATTTGTTTGATACATTCACTTCGCTAACTAATCTTATCAAATGTGTTCACGAAGAAATATATATACACTCACTTTGTCCTCTTGATCAGCAGCATATCTAAATCACAATGCAATACATTTACTTTGTTATTTTTCTCATATGGAATCAAAATGCAATACATTTACATGTATAATTCGTGAATTTTGGTCACAGTGATATCTTCCAATCCGGTGTAACATCAACGTGTGAAGCACATCGAGATTAACATTCATTTTTTTTTAGATCAGTTAGCTACCGGACATGTTCGTGTTTTGCATGTTCTCCCATGTTATCGGTATGCAGATATTTCCACTAAAGGACTTTCGTCTGCATTGTTTGATGAATTTTGGACCAGTTTTAGAGTTTTGTGTCTTCCCTCTCCAACTACGCGAGGGGTGGGGGGTGGTTGGGGGTTAGTGGACTATTATTAGTGATTAGCATTGTTTGTATTAGGTCAAGTCTCTATAGCTCTTTAGCATGTTGTATTGTATTTATATTGTAAACATTCTAATTAATAAGATTATGGGAAAATAACCCTACTTAAATCCACAACACATGCACTTGAGTTCATGACCGCTAAAAATAGGAGTAGCAACATTATTAGTGCATTGTGTCATTTGTAGATAAACAAAAATGTAACTATATGAATTAGATATTCAATGCCGATGAGCATGAAAGGTTTATTTTTGCCAAGCTTCCTGTTACAATCAAACAATCAATTCTTTACATTGAATCACATAATTTTGTAACCACAAACAAAAAAAATACAAAGTAAAGGCGTCTAAAATCCTTAAACAATGATTGAGACCCAAGACTAACAGAACACAACCCCTGCACATTGTGGAATTTACAAAAGAAAAAAAGAAAATGACAATACAAAACAAAAGGACTAACTTGAAACCTAGGAAAAAAAGGGAAATTATGCCCTAGGACCACTATGACAAAACCCAAAGTGACCCAAGACCCATCACTTTCAATCCCATGTGAAAAATGTTAGAAAGAAAAACGAAGGGAGTTGATAAGCACACACGGCTCCATTTTATAAATCCACTGCAAGTGAATGTGAGATTACGTTTCTAGCCTTGTGTTTCATATTTACATATCCCGGTTTCTCTGCATATAATATTTTCGTACCCAACATTTTTGACATCATGTCATCATCACTACGGTACTCCAATTGTATCCCTCTTCATCTTCTCTGATTTTGACTACCACAGCTAATGTAGCCTATCAAGAGGTGTTTGCAAGTTCACATTCAAAGTATATTCTTAATTATACCTAGTCATCAGGCTAGAAAGACTATCAAGATGAAAGTACGGCAAGTCGGCAACTATATGATGATGTAAAACTTGATGGGAACAGATATAAGAGAAGAAAGGGGTGCATTGAAAAAAAGAGGTAGATGAAGGGCAAGTGTATAGATGTACATTTACACTCAATTGCCGTGAAGTTATAAATTTGTGCCGTGGCTTTATCAGCTCCCAAAAAGGAACCGTGATGGACAATCTCATGAGTTGGAAATGTCAAGCTACAATGTTGTCCTCTTTTCTTCAAAATTATGATGATCAAGAATAAGAATGAATTATATCATATGATATTCTTGAATTGAAAATAGTCAATAAATTAGGAAATTATTTAGTTAGTCATTCATAAATGGCACTAATAATTAAACCGATTGTTTCCATGTAATTATTAATGTTTTAAGGGTTTTTCTACCCTTAAACACATATTAAGTTGCACTAATAATTAAACAGATTGTTTCCATGTAAATATGCAATTAATGCATATTAATCAAACTAAAAATTACTATAATTACATATAAAGTTTAATTAAATGAACTAAAACTTCACCTTTTTATTCATTCAAACATGTGCTTTAGGAGCAAATTTTAGAAAATCCCATGTTTTAAAAGCTGGTTCATAAAAACTTTTTAAAAATGATTCAAAGCTATTATTTAAAAAGTTGCCTAATACAGGACTTAACCACGTTACGAAACGTGGACAAAATTACAATTAAACACTAAAACTGTTGGAATTATTATATTATGACATTCATATATTATAAACCAAACACATCAAGTGAGCATAGCGGAAGCAATTATAACAAGATCATATAACATGTAATTAATTAATCAATATAAAAGTAAATATACCTTTGTGATTCTAGCCCGAACAAGAATCAAAAGCAATCTTCCGGAACAAGAACCCTAATTAGGGTTTATATGAATTACAAGAATTACCCCTTACCTCTTTTGTAATTCAATCCAAGAATCAAACAATAGTGTGTTTGAATCACGTTCTTGTACACACGTACTAATTCAAGAAAAAGTTTATGTAAGTAATTAAACACAAAACTTTGTTTAGATCAAGAAAATCGAAACCTTTATGGGTTTGTTTTATGGATCGACTAGAACAAGAAAGAGGAGAGAAAAACACCAAGATGTGTGTGTACAAGTTATGAGAAAAACATGCATCTTGGGTTTGCTTATATACTAATCAATACTTGGAGCACAAGGCACAAAGGAGGTGGGATAACCCCCCTTGGTCGATCGGTTTGGGTCCCCTAGGGGATTCCGGAACCTTCTCTTGTTTCCAAAATTTCCTTAGTATTACTTTCCTAATCTTCGTTTAATAGGTCATTAGTCATTTATCATTAAATACTAATTACTTTTATTAGTTTTGTGTTTATTAATAATTACTTATAACATTTATAAATAATTATTTCTTTTTCTCTTCATACGTATTGTGTGCAATCCCGTGATCTCGAGTTCGATCCTAACATACGACTACCAAAATAATGTCCATAATCTAACAGCTCCCACTTGGACATATTTTAATAGTGTAATCACATCGGTTAGCGTCTTGCAACACGCCGATGCCTCTAGTACGATCTCGAGTAAGATTCCTGGAAAACCTTTTAATGATTTCTCATTATTATAATCCTTTCGTTTCTAATACTATGTTAATAAGGATATGGATCAAAATCATTCCTTAATTAACCATTCTGTTTCTCGTTGTTTGTGATTGATCAAGTTTACCAAATCTTCTGAACATATTCAGGGGAGATCTTGGGTGTGGCCACACATACATCTTACCAACCCTACGAGGGGCCCAGCAGTATTAAACTCCAAAACTAAATTTGAAGGAACAAATTCTATCTTGACTACAAGCAAAACCCACAAACTTTGTAACACTTCCGGAAACAACCCTTATGACTACCAGTTACGTATAGCGTTAAGTTGTTCCACAAAAATGTACTACATTCATGACACTTATCTTGCATCTCAAGTCTGAGGATAACTTCTCATGATTTACTTAATAACAAAATCCATAAATTAACATCATGTAGTTGGGATAAGTCCTATATTCAGTATCATTAATATCATCTGAAATAGCATGACTACGCATCAATATACTTAAGTATATTATACCAACCTTCAGATTTGTCTTGATTTAATAATATTCCCATATTATTAACTGACAACGGACAATTTAAAATAACCTTTGTTCATGGATTTAAACATACAAATATAGGATACAATTTATTAAAAATTAAACATACCATGTATTTAAATTTATTATAATAATTGGTTAACATCCCTTATCCAAATACTAAATAGATCAATACATGAAAATCTTGTTGATGAATTATGTCTCAAGTATTGACATTCCTACTTGTTGACAAAACATAAATCATCCAACTTTGATCTATCAGAATTTTAAGAATACTTATTTTAAGAATTCAACTAGTGAAGTTCTTGTATGTGCATACTCAACTATTTTGATAATGCCATATAATATTTCATAAAATGTATGACATCCTTAACCACCAATTTATGATAATCAAACTCCCAAACATTTTAAAGTTTAAAGTATTCTTATTCTTTTAATGTATAATGCAACTATGCTTTTAGTAAGCATAACTAGTAATAGCCAAGAATGAAATCCTTACCATAACTAGTATTGAGTGTCATCTCAATTTCAATAACATCATTGTATGCAACAACAATATGTTATTAAACTTCCCGTAAACCTTAATATCTATTATGTAATGTTTGATGCCCTTCAAACTTTCAAGTTTGTTGGATATGACAATTTTCACAACAATTGAAAAATTGTTCATCTATAGAATTTGGAAGCTGTTCCTGATTTAGGATATGATTCTATAATCAAACATATATTACACAAGTTATCTAATAACTTTTTAATTAGATATTAATATTGCCAAATCATCTTGTAATCAAGCATGATACAACAAAACATGATGTTCATGAAAAATCTTTGAGTCATACTTAGATTTTATTCATGTTATGCCTATACATTTAGACTTTCTAAATGATATATCATGTTATATTAGATTTATTTACCGCACATGTTTCAACAATAAACATTCATTCCAAGGTTGTATGTCTTATTTTCTAAATCTTACAAGTAATGTTTCATTCCAAACTAAGACTTAAATTTTAACTTATATGGAATGTTACCTTTTATATGTTCTACAATATATATGATTTAAGAAATTAAACATAATACTCCCACTAGCTTTTAGGAATACTTAGAAATTATCTTATTTCAATTATAAATCAAAACATGAATTTAATAATTAAACATAAGAGTAATCTTCTAGATGCATGCATTTATCCATCCATGGATTATTGCACTTTGTACACTTCCAAAGATTTATTTGAATTCATAAACTCCTTTTGATTACTTATCGTCCTCGCTCAAGTAATCACTCATGAAAGAGTTTTGATATTCTATTGTCAATTTCATAAATATGACAATCATAATCTTTATATATATTTAATAAATTTAGGAAAGAATATTCAGTCACAGTTAATCGCTTAAATGTGATTAATAATCTTGTCATAAAACATGCATTAAATACGTGCACAATATTGTCCATATGATTTCTATACAAAGATTTAAACCACAAGGTTACCTTATCTTTGAAGAAACTCATCTTTATTTTCTAGTCTAACTATTAAGATAAATCACATTTCTAAAATTGATTATCTTTATAGACAACATCTTAATCATTCATATCATGTATACTTTACCCAATTACGTATTTGATAATATATCATAATGATTATCAGGTTTACAATAATCCTGTAAATCATAGCCCTCAGCATATTAATCAAATATCTGAGATATATTACTATTCTATGAATGATAATTCCATCATTTTGAGATTTAACATTTAACATTTAAATGTCAAACTTTATTATCATGTTGAGATTTAACATTCAAATGTCAAACTTCATCATGATATTTACTAGTGTATTTTAGAAGATTATATATCTTGTAATTTTATCTTTTAAAGATCAAAACTCCCACTTGCTTTCAGCAATTTAAAGACTATCTTTAAATACTTAGCAAATAAAGTAACAATACAATATTCTTTTTTTAGATATTACAAATACATATTGACAGTTCCTGACTTAACTTTGTTAATAACCTCTTCATAAGCAGTTAAACAAATTTAGAACTTCAATTTAAGACTTAATGTGATTCATCACATTCCATCATATGATAATGTCTTATTAATCTTCTATGTTGGAGTTTTATTAAATATGTCCAAGTCATACTCAACATTATAACCTTGATAACTTTTGAAAGAAAAGTAGTCATAGTTATCTTTACTCAAACAATATAACAAGAGTTTGATTTTCCTAACTGAACATACCATAAACATTTGATATTTCATTAGTATTAATATTGTAAGACAATCTAATAATATTTAAGATAACCATATTCCTCTTGACTTGTCTATTTACCAACTAAGTCATTTTAATGGTATAATAGTATTTTCAAGCCAATTACATACTTTATAACACAAGTACTTTTTACAAAGTTACTTCATGTTCATGTCTTTACAAGAAAACATAAACTGTTATAATCTCACTATACGTTATATGTCATTTAACAATTTAATAACTTCATGTATATGTCTTAATTAAAAAACATAACAAGATAACGTCTTACTTTATTATAAGTCTTGTAACAATTAAAAGACTTTATGTTTATATCTTTACAATGAAACATAAACATGTTTAACTAAAGTAATTATGAACACCATCTCTTGGTTTCAATAGTAATTTCAAGTTAATATAGTACTTCACAATAACGTAAACAACATTATTTATTCATTTATTTATGTCATTCCAAGAACACATAAATGTTCAGATTGAAGCGACATTAGATTACTTTATTAATTTATTTCATTCCATGAATTCATAAATATACAAATTAAAGTAGTCTTGATATCATATTGACACATGTTCTAATAGGTATCTAATTTAGAAACTGCAAATTCTCATAGTTCAATTACATCAGTTGATCTGCTAGTAATGAAAATATGAAATTCACCTTGTTGTTGCAATCTAGTTAAGCTCTCACATAACATAAATTGTAACACCAAGTGTTTCTTTAATTAATATTAGAACATTATTCTCTTACCTTGTAGTCAAGAGAATCCATTAAATCATATCTTTATGAGTTGTTTCTTGCACACATTAAAGATAACATTTCTCCCACTTGTGCATGGAACAACCTTATATAGTTGATAAACAACATGTCATGCATTTGTTTATGTGTTCAATATGATTGTGTCATAGATTTTAGCATAACAAGTATATGTAAAACAACAATGTCTAGTAAGGAAACGTACAAGACTATCCTTAAAAGTATGAGTGTCTACACTTGGAAAGTAATTATCTTTAGCTACCAAGATATCAAAGCTTATAACTCCCACTGAATTAAAGATCATTACAATAATTCCTTATTCAGTAATAAGTACACAATACTCCCACTGAATTTGACAACATTGTAAATGTTTCATATTCAGTGAAAACAAATATTGTGCTTTTAACTTTCCTACACCTTTAAATGTCCATACGTAACAATTACTTATGCACTAAAGAGTGTATTCTACTACGTGAATGATGGACTATCCACCAAATGCTATTAACTTGAAAAATTGGGCATGCAATTTCTTCCTTAACAGGTCTACCGTCTTTCAATGTATGTAGTACCTTTAAAATAGTCAAAACAACTAGTTTGTCTTTAAACATTTTGCAGTAATTAGTCTAGCTTCTAATTATAATAACTCATAAAATGTCATACATAATTTTCTGTTAACCAAATATCATATTTGTTACTAAGAACTTGATCACTGAATGAGGATGATAAAATCCATATGAAAAATATTCGCAATTTTCTTAACTATTAAAAAATTTGCTATGAGTTATATATTAGAATTTAGACATATCTAATATTCCTATTATCCTTTCTCATTCATGAAAAGGAATAGGATTGTGTCTCACTCTTCCTTCATAGAAAGGAGACTTCTTTTGTCTTTTAAATAAATATTTCTTAATCAAACATTTGTTTGAAAACAGAACTAGATCAATTTACCAAAGCCTAAAATACGTTTACGGTTTGAACGTTGCATTAATACATTAAAACGAATTACAAAATTCAATTTCAGTATTTTCGATAATTAGATCTTTAAGAAAATAAAATACCCATTGGTAAATATTCATATAAACCATAGTATTTTCTTAAAGCTAGGATCCTAATTGACATAGTACCATTACATCAGTTGATCTGCTAGTAACGATCGTATTCAACAAGGTAATTGTCGAACAATAATTGCCAATATCATATTGCAATTCCTAGATTTATGGGATTTACAATCACAAAACTTTTGTAATGTAAGCATGTTTGATCCCCATCTTAATGCCTTGAGTCCAAGATCTCACTTCCTACTCAATTTAAGTCGTCTAACTTAAAAACTGCAAACTCACAAATCCATCACATCAGTTGATCTGCTAGCATGAATTTATGAAATTTACCTCTCCATTGCAATCTCGCCAAGTTCTCACATGACGTAAATTACAACTTCAAGTGTTCTTAATTAGATGGCATTCGACTTAATTTTATAAGGGTATTAATATTTTGATGTGATCAAAATAATGTATGAAAAAGCATGCATACAACTTCATAACATTGGTTTTACAAAACATTTTTATTACCAATTTGCTAAGAATAAAATAACAAAGTTTTGATTGAGGTATCGGGTTCACCAATTAAAGAATTACCATCAATTATCGTCCACTATATCGTACTTTTGCATAAGCCCGAAAGCTTAGTGTTTCGGATAATCATTGTGGAATTGTGGTTAATTCACCCTTAAGATGACAATGTACATGTAATGGTTGTTCGGTAAGTCTAATTTACACACAAACGAGCGTTAAGACAGAATGTTGTCTCTCAATTTAATGCGAAGCCATCCTTATACCTATCTTATAGTGTGTAAACTTCGGTCGGGCCTAGTTAACCATTACGTACAAAAACATCAATCAACCAATTCTTTGAAATTTAAACTCTTAAAAACCAAAACAATTTCGCCATTATTTAGTCCGTATTATTTTTCTATTCAAAATTACCCTTTTCGTTTATAAACATGTCTAACACAATAATAAACAAAAAACAAGTAATACATAATAAAAAAATAAAACAACCAAATAAACATATACATAATCATAACAATTAAATATGTATAAATATGTAGCCATATGCAAATCTTATTCAATAGTCATATTAATAATCAAATCTAGGTGTATAACATATTTATTCAATTAAAGCTTTCTTCTTCTAGGAAAAAGAGTCACATACATCGATAAATCGATTGCGTAAGCCAAAACTAAACAAATACCACATAGCACATAATTGATTATTTAATATTGGAGTCTTCCCCAATTCGACATCTATTAATAAATTTACATGTTTCGATATAACTTAACAATTAATACACATATACAATTTAAACCATTTAAATTATCACAAAATTAAAAATCCATGCAAATATGCACTTTTTCATGGATTTAGCTTAACAATTAACATATTGCACCAAGATCGTTTACTAAAACGCATAACAATTACATGACATCCTTGGGTTTCTAATCATATTAAAAAATCAAAAACCAAAACCCTAAAACCCTTAAGGTCAAATCGACCAAAAAAAAATTTAGGGTTAGGAATCTAACAAATAAACCCTAAAAACATGTAACTAAACGAATCAAGATCCAATTTTTATGCGTTTCGATAATTAATTACACATTATAACGGCTCTAGATGCCACTGTTGTAATTATTATATCATGACATTCATATATTATAAACCAAACACAACAAGTGAGCATAGCGGAAGCAATTATAACAAGATCATATAACATGTAATTAATTAATCAATATAAAAGTAAACATACCTTTGTGGTTCTAGCCCGAACAAGAATCAAAAGCAATCTTCCGGAACAAGAACCCTAATTAGGGTTTATATGGATTATAAGAATTACCCCTTACCTCTTTTGTAATTCAATCCAAGAATCAAACAATAGTGTGTTTGAATCACGTTCTTGTACACACGTACTAATTCAAGAAAAAGTTTATGCAAGTAATTAAACACAAAACTTTGTTTAGATCAAGAAAATCGAAACCCTTATGGGTTTGTTTTATGGATTGACTAGAACAAGAAAGAGGAGAGAAAAACACCAAGATGTCTGTGTACAAGTTATGAGAAAAACATGCATCTTGGGTTTGCTTATATACTAATCAATACTTGGAGCACAAGGCACAAAGGAGGTGGGATAACCCCCCTTGGCCGATCGGTTTGGGTCCCCTAGGGGATTCCGGAACCTTCTCTTGTTTCCAAAATTTCCTTAGTATTACTTTCCTAATCTTCGTTTAATAGGTCATTAGTCATTTATCATTAAATACTAATTACCAATGTTGCAATAATCGTGAATCGGTAGTCGGGCGGTCGACCACCCTGCAGCGATTAATTGGTCAAGGCGGGATTAATCGGTGATTAATCGGATTGGAATTTCCTGCAAGTTTTGGGTATTTCTGGAGAGCAAACTAAAGATCTTAACTAATTTCAAGCCTACTATGTTTCCAAACCTTATTAAAAGGCTCCAATTCTGATTACGAGGCCCATTGTGCGTTATAAGTGAAAAAAACGATCCCCAAAATAAGTACAATGCCTAAATTTTTATTTTTTAAATATGACCGATTCGGCCGATTAATGGCCGATTTGACCGATTTTTGGCCGATTCAGCCGATTTTTGACTGATTCGACCGATTTTTGACCCATTTTTTCTGATTTTTTTGCCTAGGCCGATTTTTTCACCGATTTTCAAAAATCAACAAGGTGTATGATCGATTAACGATTAATCGGCCGATTCGGCCGAGTTTTGCAACATTGCTAATTACTATTATTAGTTTTGTGTTTATTAATAATTACTTATAACATTTATAAATAATTATTTCTTTTTCTCTTCATACGTATTGTGTGCAATCCCGTGATCTCGAGTTCGATCCTAACATACGACTACTAAAATAATGTCCATAATCTAACAAAAACTGCGTTTTATTAGAGATACTAATATAATAGATAATAGATACAGTAATAGAAAAAAAAAGAAAAAAAAAAAAAAAAAAAAAAAAAAAAGACTTCGCAGTATAATAAACACGCATTTGAAGCTATCAAACACCAAAGGACTTAAGATTTGCCACAACCAACCATTTGAAGATGAGAGAAAGTTGAGTGTATCGAACGCTAAAAACGACATGAAGTTTCGAAACTTATATAGATATAGGATGAACGAGCAAAGATTTAATATGACCCTTGAGTTCTTCTCCCACATTAGTGAAACCGTCTTTATGTTTATATAAAACATCCATCACCCGTGCCAAGTTAATCACTCGCATCATCAGAGGCATCGGAATATCTTTACACACAAGGGATTCTCGGGTTATTTCTTTCCACGCATCCTCGATTTTCTTGTGAAATACTTTACGGACATGCTCCTCTGTCACATCATATTGCTTCATGTAACTTTCAACACTGGATGCAACATGTATTCTTTCTTTCTCCTCCTGCAATAATTTTAGTAAAAAAAAGTTTTATTAGCAAGATAGTAGGTGAACTTAAATAATTCTAAGTGGCAACAAGGTACGATGAGTTTTAATGAAAAAAATAAGCTAGTGCAAAGCTTTTGGTTTGACATACTTTGTTAGCTAGCAATGAAGGTAACAATATTCAACAGTCGACATTATTGTTGGAACAAGACTGGGTTCAAATTCTTTGGTTGTAAGCTTCGAACAATGGCATCTATTCCAGTTACAAAGGTTGAAGAACCCATCTAAATATATATGATATATATATCTCTAGAGTCTGTTTGAAGATTCAAATTTAGAAGTTTGTGTTTTTTAAATCAAATCACTTGGCAAGTTTCTCTATTCAATATATGTTTATAGTTTTTTCCTAAGAAAACATTTCATAAGTAGCAATAAGTCAAAAAAACTAAAAAATCAACTGGAATTTCATTGTAAATAAATGATATTTATGATAATGTAAAGCAACAACAAACATAATCTTAGTAGTGAATATCAAAACTCAGTATACCTTTTGAGAGTGAATATCATCCATGAGTCTAGCAATTGCACATGAAGCTTTGACAATAGGAGGCTTTGTCAGAGCCCATTCGAATGCTTCATCTGTAACAATATCACCCATGCCAACAAAACATGTTGTTGCAAGCATGCTATATCCGCTGCTCACAAACGCAACCGACATATGCTCCTCTGCTGTTGGTACGTACCCCTCATTTGCCCATTTTGCTTCGGTCATATAGCTTCTAATAAACTCTTTCATCTATACATGACAACATGGATATTTAGTCTGGCAGTTTTACACCTTTACATGCATGTGGGTGTTTTTATCATATAAATTATAACCAAATAATGATATCACAACTTACAGATTCTTTGGCGTAGTAAAGATGATGTGTTTTTCCCTCTTTTCCCATTATTTCTTCCATTTCTTTGTAGATATCCAAGACTCCTTGGTATAATAGTTTCATGTATTCTGGAAGCATATCTATGCATGTAATCGACCACCTATAATTATTTATGCAAGGGTTGATAATGATTAGCTTATTAAAGATTTTGTTTGAAGGACGTAAGTCGAAGTTCATGTTTGTATAGCAAATGCACATAAATTAATACCTTTGAATTGCTTCAGTAAAGATCTTAAGCTCTTCATAGGTTCCATAAGCATCATAAGTGTCGTCAAGAACAGTTGCCAGCGAAATTACTTTTGCTAAAAAGATCCTAGCTCGAGAATATATTGGCTCAAAATAGACACCGAGTGCCCAAAAGTAACATTCAACCATTCTATCTCTTGCATAAGGTAGATTGTTTGGGACATCAAGACCTTTCCACCACCTATAGTAATTTAACATACATGTATGCACTAGTAATTCTATGAAAAAACTTAAAAATCATCAAAACAACGAAGAAGCAAAAGCAATAAAAGAGCAACGACTGCCTGAAATTATTATAAGATAATTTGATATATTATTGACGCATGCAACTGGAAATTAAAACGGGGAGGATGGGATGTACGGGGGTATATATGTGTATACCTGGAAACTTCGCTAAGCTCCTTTCGATGCAATGATTGAAGTAAGTTGAAACCTAGCTTCGCAAGTTTGAGTAAAGACTCATTATGAGATGCTAGTTGTTCGTACATAGGAATATAACGCAATGCCTCTAGTCTTGTCAACCTTTTATGTAACGGCTGTTTTAGTGCTTCTTGTATGTGGAAAGATAGTGTAGGGTTGCTGGGAACAAGATCCTTTGCTACTTTGTCAAGACAAGTCCTTGTGAAAACAAGAGCATCATCTAGAACGCCTTCGCCTTGCACCCTCAAATACGTTGCCTCATACAGCTCAAGCAAGCCTTCTACATCGTTGGTGAGGGATTCCTTATATGAACCATCCTCTTCTTTATAGTTTTTAAAAATATCTGTCTCGGTCACAGAAACAATCATTAGCTTCTTTCGTATGATTACCATATTAAAGTCATGCATTCATACTCACCACAAGAAACATAAAAACCTTGTTGCCGAAGGATCCGAAACCAAACGGAAGGGTTTCTGCCTTTCCAGTCATCACCATATGTGTCATAAATATGTTGCAAGGCTTGCTCAATCTCCTCTTCAAAATGATACGCTATACCAAGACGTTGGATAGCATCAATAAGTTTTAGCAAATTTGTGTGCTCCGCTTGAACATCTAACGATGACACTATATCTTTTCTCACATCTTCTCTTAACTCGTTGATTACTTGTTCTAGATTGGCTTGCTCTGCTTGCTACATTGATACATGAATCACCATCAATGTTATCGTTCATATATGCACACACAAAAAAACTACTGTTACTCCCTCCGTCCCAAATTTATTGTCCACTTTGAATTTTCAAAGTCTAACTAGTTCAACTTTGACCATAAATATATATTTTTTGTTATATAATACTCCCTCCGTCCCATTTTAATTGTCCGCGGGCCCGAATTTGACCGTAAATATTTTTGTTTGTATTATATAACACTTGATGAAATTTATATCATTAAAAAGTTCGTTTAACGAACTTTTCAATGATATAAATTTCATCAAGTGTTATATAATACAAACAAAAATATTTACGGTCAAATTCGGGCCCGCGGACAATTAAAATGGGACGGAGGGAGTACTTGATGAAAAATTATACCATTGAAAAGTACACTTAAAACCCAATCTATTTATATATTTTGCATCAAATATTATATAACACCCACAAAAATATTTAAGGTCAAATTTGAAGAAAAAAGACTAAAAAAGTCAATAGTGGACAATAAATTTGGGACGGAGGTAGTATAATTTTATTGAGTTATAATAATTAACTTGTGTACCTCGTCGTCGAAGATGAGAAGCTGGTCTGCCCAAACGCTAGGAGGAAAGTTGACAACGGGACGAGTTACTTTCTCTTCTTTAGCAGACATGTCTATGAGAAGTTTGGATTTATGTGTTCAAACCAATTGCTACTTACGAATAAAGGATGTTATGCTACTATTTATAGCAACAAAAAAGTTATCACTATTCTAAAAAACAAAAAGCGGGCATCCTTAAATGTTTCGAGTATTGAAGTGTTTTATAACGACCCCCTTAAATATCCACGTCATAAATACTTTCACTTCGAAAAGGCAGTAATTGGCCTCGCTTTCTTTGCATGTTTATCTTGTCTTGTAATTTTCTCAACACAAAAAATGTTCAGTATTTGTGATCAGAGCCGTATATAAGGCATATAAGGGTGTGCGAGGTGTACTATCGCACAGAGCTTCCAAATTTTAGGAGCCTCAAATTTTTATATGATTGTATATATATCCAATAAAAGTGACTTTATGTATCTGATTTAGAATGTTGCATTAAAAAAATGTTGGTCGGGCATATTAAAAACGATTATTTCTCATTTTATCTTTTAATTAAATTATTTAATTTCTATTTTAAGTATCGTATTTATCTTTAAACTGAATTCAGCATTAAGCATCCATAAACTCAGAGACGGCACTCCTTGTGATTGTTGTAACACTTGATTAAAATATATAATACGAGTTGAGATCAATATAAATATCGTATTTGTCATAAATTCAATAAATCAATCTTAGAGTGCGTTTGGTATTATACTATGGGAATGAATCTATGACTTTGAAAGTCATAGATGTTGTTTGGTTGGTTATGGGCCCTACCACAATGGAATGAGGATACTCATGATATTTGGGTTTACTCATAGGAGTATGATGTTGTGGGTATGTGGATACCCATGAAAAATGATATCTACATACACATTTTCATTCCACTTTGTTCTCAAACCTATACCTATAGTGATTCCATCAAGCATACCAAACGCACCATAGTCATTTATTTTTTATTAAAATTAATAAAAAACCATTTTCCACCTTAAAAAGAATTAAAAATAATAATAAAAAAAAAATCTTGAAAACGGTAAATCCTCAAGTTAAAAAAAAAACATCGCGACGAGAATTAAATAATCTTTCTATAGATATACACTTCTATATACTTACAACGTTTTTTTTAATCAAAATTTCTACTCAGAAAAATCACATGTGATTCGTAAAAATCAAATTACATGTGATTTTTCTGGGCGAAAATTTTGAAAAAAAAAAAAAATCGTTGAAAGTATATAGAAGTCGATATCTATAGAAATATAATTTAATTCTCGTTGCGATAGTATGATTTTTTTTCCGTAATAATTAATGGTTTGTGAGATATTTAATTTTTAAAAAATGAGTGAAAGTTTTTTTTTTTTTTTTTTCCCTTTATTTATTTATTTATTTTGATTAAAAAAAATGAATCTCTATACAATACTAACACTTATAAAAAACATAAATAGTACAGTACTAAGTAGTCAGTAATAAGCTGCTGTTTGCTCGTTTATTAATTCAATAATGCAAAAGGATCTACGGTTTTATATATATTTATAGTCAAACAAAAAACTCTTCTTTTGAAACCATAAACAAAACCCATCTTGGATCAGTCAAGTAAATAAATTTATAAGATAGAACGCCGGCTTTCTTCTTTTGACATTTTTACACGAAACGATGTTTCTAAAAGGTATTTTCAAGCAGATCTATCGTTACAATCGAACAATACATTACGCCACCTATATATGCTACTCACAAGATATATACCTAATTACGATGGTATTATTTAACATTTAGCTCTATGGCCCCTTACTAGGCCTCCATACACACCAACATTAGTTGACTATCCTCGGTATACAACACATCTACTACAGTAATACTCCCTCCGTCCCATAATTATTGTTCATATTTGACTTTTTTAGTCTTTAGCTTTCAACTTTAACCGTATATATTTTTCTTTGTGATATATATTACGTGATGCAAAATATATAAACGGATTGAGTTTTAAATGTATTTTTATTGGTATAATTTTCATCAAGTATTATATAACACAAATACAAATATTTAAGGTTAAAGTTGCAAAATAAAGACTTTAAAAGTCAACAGTGGATAATAATTATGGGACCGAGGTAGTATATTACATGCTTTATCGTTTAGTAACGTCATAAATGACATGTCCCTTGTATACGGCCACTTTTAGATTATTAAAGTATGTTACATACATATTAGTTATACGAAATGAATACTCGCACAAAACAACGATGAATGGCGGTAAATAATTATATTTACGAATTTATAATTTTGATGCGACTTTTGATGCAATACTTACGGGTTTAGTTTGTAGTTATTGCGAGAAAATAGTTTAGAGGTTATAAACGAAAAATAATAAAAAAAAATGAGGATTAAACAATATTTAAAATGTTAATTTAATGGTTAATGTTCTTACCATTTTTAATTAAGGATATTATAGGGTTTACACATTAATCAAATTTAAAAACTTTTAAGTTTAAAGAAAAATCATATATACATTATAAGTAGTGTAGATAATATATGCACGTATGAGATTTTGACATAAATCTTACATAATGTGTTTTAATACAAGTCACAATATATTTAAATTTTAATTATTTCATTATTTGTGCATAAAGAATTGTATATTGTCTAATTTCATAATATAATTAGTTAATAATAGCAATTTCTATCTTGGCATGCTAAAGTCTGGTGCATACAAAGGGTTGTTAAGTAAGATTTATCTATAAAATTACATAAAATCTTTTATACTTATATAGTTATAACACCCGTGCACGTGTGGGTTTTTACATAAAATTTTCGTTATGTATTAATATCGATTAATATCTTGTATAGATTTTATTAGACGAAAGATTTGACATTGTTTAATTGGCATGGTGTCGATGTCGATGTTGTTTAATTTTAGACATTATGCATGTTTAAAAGGACGGAATGGCCTTTGAAAATTTGCTTTTCCGGATATCATTATTTAAACTCTAAAAAATAATTACTTGCGTTCTTGTAACCCGTGGGGTAGTGCCGTCATTTTAATATTTATATATTGTTAATAATAATTCTACATATTTAATTTTTAAACCCTTGTATGTGGCGAGTTAAACTTATAAAGACGAATAACATGAGTCATTATTGAACATGGATAGTAAAAAAGAAATATTTTTCTGAAAAACCTTACGTAATGTCATAAAGGGAATAATATAAGTCATTCATATATGTACAATCTCGTATATTCATTACGTATCACAATAACTCGTGCTTTTATTTTGAAATTAATAAATAAAATCTATAAAAAACAAGATATAAGTTTTTTTTTTATTTTTTATTTTATTTATTTATTTATTTATTTATTTTTTAATCTATAAAGACTATGGGTATAAAATATATGAGATATTTATTAAATTTATAAATTTATTAAAAAAACACGAAACTCATAATTTAATTAAGTAAATTATTTAAAATTTAACAATTGAAGTTTTATCAATTAATCTCTCATTTTGTCAATTTTTTATTCACAAAAGCAACATATGTGTTTTTATACATTTTTTTTACTCGATAAAATTTACATAGGTTTGACCAAATAGTTTCAGTTTAACTTGCTATTGTCGAATAGGATGGCTTCATTTTTTCTACATGGCAAAATCGAGCCATCTTATTGGCCCATTTGGAAAATCCTTAGAGATTTTATTGTTGATGTGAGTTGCAACCCCGAAGTTTTACAACCCCGTAGGCATGATATCTAACCGTTTATAGTATAATAATATAGGTGAGACCGGGCCTGACTTATTAACCATGTGAGCCTCAATAATACCCTCTTACAAACTTAAATATATTATCTTTAATTTATAAATTCAAAACTCTGCTTTAATGAAATAGATATTTCTTATCAAAGGACTTGTGGTCTAGAGGGTAGGGCTTAACTTGTTAAGCGAGCCACAAGTGGGAGTAGTACCGGGTGGGTGACTACCCGGGAAGTCCTCACTTGTGGTCCACTTGTAGACCATATTGTTCCGGAGATATATTGCAATGATAGATTTGAACCTTCAAGCCACTCGTTGCGGGGGTTCAAATCTTGAGCATGGCTCGGTTTTCATCCGGCTGTTTCTCAAGCAAGGTAAAACTTGTGTGGAGGCAGTACGGTTTCCGGGGGAAACCTGTTACCACCTGAGATCAGCGTGGACCCGGTTAAGACAACATAGTCTGGCGGGGTGGCGATGGGGCCTTCGCTGTCCGCGAAGGTGGTCGTTTCTAAGTTGAAATTTACCTTTCAAAAAAAAAAAAAAAAAAATGAAATAGATATTTCTTAACAAAATAGTGTGATTTTAAACAAATTTAATTGGAAGAAAGTAAGGTTGTAAAAATCGCTAGGCGCTAGTGAGGCGGTTGGGTAGGGCCTAGCGATTAATCGGTTAGGCGAGGATTAATCGGGGATTAATCGGATTGTAATTTTATGCACAAAATTGTAATTTTAGATATTATATTATATTATATGTATGAGATAAGCATAATGCATTAAAGTTCAAATATTTTAAGTGTTCAAATATACAAATAATACACAATTCTTCAAAGTTCAAAGTCGAACATAGATATTACTCAGTTTGTTGACTATTTTTAAGTGATCTTTAACTGACTTTGTCCGATTAATCGGTTTGTTGATCAATTTTTAAGAGATTTTGACTGATTTTTAAGCGATTTTGTTGACCATTTTTAAGCGATTTTGTACGATTAGATCGATTTTCTACGATTAATCGGTTTGTTGACCGATTTTTAAGCGATCTTTGACCAAAACGATTAAATAGATCGATTATGATAAATCAAGGCGCTTAGTGAGCGATCAGCGATTATGCGGGGATTAATCGGCCGCCTGGGCCGATTTTTACAACAGAGGAAGAAACTAAGATCATAATAATAAAATTCTAATTATCAAAAAAAATAATGAAATAAATATTTCTTACAAAAATTTTATTATTTTAGCTCTACAAACAAATTATATTAGAAACTTGTGAAGTACAGGTTGGATTAAAAGAAAAAAAGAATGCAGGTTGGATTAAAAAGATATCTTTAAGGTTTGAACTTGGATTGTGTAACTACAGAATAATTGCAACTTGATTTACACAACACATATGTTTATTTCATCATATGATATAATAATAAAATTACCAGTTACTTGAATATTATGCTGTTACTTATGAATAATAAATGCAAATCCACATAGGTAACTAAAGGAAGAACCAATTTGTTAATAAAATGAATTCATATTTGATTTTTAGTAAGTGAAATACATCCATTTAGAAAAGAATTCAAGAAAATCTTATGGTTATTATACCATTTCCTTATAAGATAAGGGATTTGTGATGAAGGTGAAAAAAAAAGACTAATGAAACAAGATGTTATTAAAAAAAATGGCAACCAATACAAATTTTCCTCGTAATCTCTTATAAAATAAATTAAAACGTCACCTCAAAGCATTAAAGAACATCAAGTATTTGATCAAAAGTAATCTGGACTAGAAAAGCTCAATTTTGTCAAGTGGTAATTTGAGCCACCAGATTTGTCAGTTTAAGTAAAAATTGGACACTTAATAGGTTAGCAAATGTAAAAAAGAATGCAAGTTAAATAAAAAAGATATCAATAAAGTTGTAACTTGGCTTGTGCACCTGTAAAACTGTTTGCAATTTGATTTACACAACACACATGTTTATTTTCACCATATGGTATATTAATAAATTTATCACATAACACATATGTTTATTTTCACCATATGATGTATTAATAAATTTATTAGTTAGATGAATATTATATTATTAAATGTAACTAAAGGAAGAACCTATTTGTTGACAAAAGGAATTTTTATTTCATTTTTAGTAAGTGAAGTATATATCTATCCATTAAAGAACTCAAGAAAATCTTGTGGTTATTACACCATTTTCTTATGAGATAAGGGATTTGTGGTGAAGGTGCAATTAAAAAATGGCCAATCAAAAATGATGGTAATTGTACGGCATCATAAGCTTTAGTATAATAAAAGATAACGTCATTTTAAAGTATTTAAGAAAATCAAATATTCGATTAAAATAACTTGACTTAGGGGTGAGAAAAAAAAACCGAAAAAACCGAAACCAAACCAAAAACCAAAAAAACCGAAACGAAATAACTGACCGAAACTAAAAACCGATGGTTCAAAAACCGAAAAATTTGGTTTTTACTTTTTCAAAAACCGAAAAATTTGGTTTGGTTTCGGTTTTTGTCCAAAAACCGAACCGTAAAAACGAACCGAAACGCTTCTATTATATAATAGTATATAACTAATATAATGTAAATAAATAACTAAGCAAATCTAATTTAAATTTATATTAATTTTGTAGGTGGATTTATAATATATTTATCTTAACGTTTATATGTTTGTTTTTCGTATGCGTGTGTTTACTTTACAATATATCAGTATTTATATGACAATGATCATATTATGTGTAAATTCACTTGCATGTGTGTATCTCATCTATACGTGTGTAATTGTAGAATTATGAGATAAGCATTATTAGGATTATCTTGACAAAAAAGTAAAGAAAAATAACCAATTTTCTATGAAAGTCAACTTTGTTGGCATAAATTGGCTACACACAAATATAAGCGGTTACAAACCGAAAAAACCGAACCGCGAAAAACCGAACCGCCGAAAATGGAACCGCCAAAAACCGAATGGTTTCGGTTTTGGATTTTATAAAAACCGAATGTTTCGGTTCGGTTTCAGTTTTAGCCAAAAACCGACCCAAACCAAACCGTGCACACCCCTAATTGACTAATAGAAAAGCTCAATTTCGTCAAGTGGTAATTTGAGCTACCTGATTTGTCAGTAAAAGTAAAAAATGGACACTTAATTGGCTCAAATTCATTTTTAAGAATTTGCTTTAAATAAAAACACATGTGTATAAGTTGCAAAAAGAAAATAAAATAAAGTAAAAGAGGTGTGATTTATAAAATTTTAGTTACAAAATGTAAAATAATGTTATTTTCTTATTACCCAACTAAATTTCAGATCAAGTTCAAATTTGTATAAAATAATTTTTATTTAAATTTGATTCTTTGGAGTTAAGTATAAACTTCTTACATAATGTAGATCGGTTGACCCAAGGATCCAGAAGAAAGAAGAAGGTTGTGCATGTAGCATATTATTTGGAGCTTACAGTTTGCATGAACAAGTAAGTAATCCTATAAACACTTTATATATGTGTTTAGGTTTGAGTTACATCACATGAGATCTTGGTATTAGTTTCCTAGATGATTCTAATTATATTATATTTTTTATTGTGCATGTTTTATTAACCACGTGAACCTCATCCACACCCTAAACTGTAATTCTTACAAACTGAAATATACAATGTTTTATTTATAAATTGAAAACTCTACTTTAATAAAATAGATATTTCTTAACAAAATAGTGTGATTTTAATCAAATTTAATTATAAGAAACTAAGATCATAATAATAAGATTCTTAACATTAAAAAAAGACATAGTTAGTTGAATATTTCAAATATAAAACTCTGCTTTAATGAAATAAATGTTTCTTACAAAAATTTTGTTATTTTTGCTCTACAAACAGGATTTTATTGTATAAACAAAAAAGTATAATCATAGAGTACTAAATATAAAAAAGAATGGAAGTTGAATAAAAATGATATCTTTAAGGTTTAAACTTGGCTTGTGTAAGTGCAAAACTACTGCAATTTGATTTACACAACATATAAGTTTATTTTCAACATATGATATAATAACAAAATTATCAATTAGATGAATATTATGTTATTACTTATTAATAGTAAATGCAAGTATACAAATGTAACTAAAGGAAGAACCTATTTGTTGACAAAATGAATTCTTATTTGATTTTTAGTAAGTGCAATATATATCCATCTAGAAAAGAATTTAAAAAACCTTATGGTTAATATATCATTTCTTTATGAGATAAGGGATATGTGGTGAAGGTGCAAATAAAAGAATGACAAATCAATCATGTGTTATTAAAAAAAACTTGTTTGATGTTTTTAAAAAACACATGGCAACCGACACTAATTTTCCTCGTACTCTTTTACTTAATAAAAGAAAATGTCACTTCAAAACATTTGAGAAAATCAAGTATTTTGTAGAAACGTAGAGGGGGTGAATACGTTCCTCTTTAAAACCTTAAAACTTTCATTTCAAATTTCCGATCAAGTGTGACTAAATATGAATAGTAGTTATGTTACTCATAACAAATATATATGTCATTTAATCACACAGACATAAGCATCACACAAGATTAAAAAGTATTTAGCCATTTCGGATGCACTGGGAACGGTCCCTAATATACATCGATGGTCCCTTAAATGTTTGGGAACCGTCCCTATATAAAGGACCGCCGCCAGTGGGCATTATTACGTGTGATTAAGTTTTCTTACGTTTTTGCGTTTCTAAGTTAACTAGTTAATATCACAAGCATACACATAACAAGCCACACAAACTTAAATGTAATGCAAGCATAGAAAGGAAAGAGATGAGAAGAAAAAAGGCAAACCGGACACGATGATTTATAGTGGTTCGGCACGAAGCACCTCTTCGTCCTACTCCACTCCCCGAGTACCACACTCGAGAGTTACTTCACTAATCAACACGCTCCTTTATGATGGAACAAACCGTACACAAGCTTACATCAAGTTTAACGATACTAAGCGGAATGTCGAGTCCTAATCCTAGCTAGAACCAATCTACTCCAAGGCCCACGTGGCCATACGAACAAGCACTCTTGTCCCACTTAGATCGACACACAATCCAAGCCTTCACACGAACGAGCATTCCCCGTTCACTATTGACCTTCACCCGATTCAAGCCTTCACACTAAGACACACTTGGATCTTCACCCCCAATCCAAGCCTTCACACAAAGACACACTTTCATCACCCGATCCAAGCCTTCACACAATGACTCAACTAAGTCCTAACCTACACACTAGGACATCACTCTCTTCACAACAAATACATGAACTAATCTAGTTACAACACCTCTTGGATCTTCATCTTCGTCCAAGTCTAATCTAACAACTCCATCCTCGACTCACACACAAGTCAGAAATATTTACAATAAGACAATACAAGGATTAATAGATTCGTAACACTTGTTACATTTGTATGTGAACTCAATAACACTTCAATTCTTGAAGAGTTCGAGTGTTCTTCCCTTGCACACGATGTAGTGGGTGATAGGATCACTTATAAACAAATACCAAAGAGTTATAGTGATCAAAGAAGGAAAAGGAAAGACCAGGAAATTTTTGTGCAAAGAGGATCAGTTTTTCTGATGAAAATGGGTCAGTATTTATAGCCTGCTCGAGGAGCGTGGGACGGTGCCTTAAACCTTGGACGATCATTTATCAATAAGGGACCGCCACCTATTTAAGGGACCTTCCCGACAGTTTTTGTCCTTTTGTGGTGAAATGTTATCTGGTGAAATTTTATCTGATTTGGGCAGGAAATGAGGCCGTTTGGATAGTTTGAAATTCAATTTTCAATTTTTTTTCTTATTAAAACATTTCTTTATAAATACAAAAGTAATTTGTCTAGTTTATTTTTGTAAAAATATTTTGTGACATTTATAAAATATAAGGATTAAGGACAAAAGGTTTTTCTTTGATCACTTAACAAAGTTGGTAAAGTGTTTGTTCATACCTGAAGTGATGTCGAGAGACGTTGATGTGTGAACGAGTAACTTTTGCACTTTACGTTATGTATTACAAGTTACGTGTTTGTCATCATTAAAACATGAAAATACTGTATAGATTAAGTGTCGTAACGTTTGCACTAACATATTTGATTCAAAAATAAACTTGACTAATAAAAAAGCTCAATTTTGTCAAGTGGTAATATGCGCCACCATATTTGTCAGTAAAAGTCAAAATTGGACACTCAATTGGCTCAAATACGTTTTCAAAAAGTTTTTTATTTTTATTATTATTTTTTTTAATAAAAATACATGTGTCTAAGATGCAAAAAAAAAAAAAAAAAAAAAAAAAAAAAAAAAAAAACGATGTGTGTTTTATAAAGTTTTAGTTACAAAATGTAAAATAATGTTATATTCTTATTACACATAGAATGTACGATTAAGTCCAAATTTTATAAAGTACTATTATTTTAAATTCAATTCTACGGAGTTAAGCGTAAACTTCTCATATAATGTAGACCAATTGACCCAGCGTTCCAGAAGAAAGAAGAAGGTCGTGTCTGTAGCATATTACTCGGAGCTTACGGTTTGCATGAGCAAGTAAGTAATCCCATAAACGCTCTATATACGTGTTTAGGTTTGAGTTACATCTCTGTCCATGAGATCTTGGTATTAGAGTTTTCTCTCATGATTTTATTAATGTTATATTGTTCGTTGTGAATGTTTTATTAATCATGTAAACCTCATCAAAACCCAACATTGTAATTCCTACAAATATAGATAATACAATGTTTTATTTATAAATTCAAAACTCTACTTTAATAAAAGAGGAATAGTACACTCATAAAAATTATCCACAAAATGGTTCACCAAAGAGAGAAACTATAATAAAATACACCAATCACTCCTGACACCTCATTTTGTGAATCATTTGTAGATGTTTTTCTTGTGAATGTAGCATTCTTCTTAATAAAATAGGTATTTCTTAACGAAATAGTGCTTTTTTAAACAAATTTAACTGGAAGAAACTAAGATGATAGTAATAACATTTTAATTATTAGAAAAAAGGCATAGGTAGTTGAATATTTCAAATATTAATTTAAAACTCTACTTTAATAAAATAAATATTTCTTACAAAAATTTCGTTGTTTTAGCACTAAAAACAAATTATATTGGAAAAACGTAAAAGCATAATTATAAGGTTCTAAATATAAAAAGGAATGCAAGTCGAATAAAAATGATATCTTTAGGGTTTGAACTTGGCGTGTGTAACTGCAAAACTATTATGCAATTTCATTTACACAACATGTTGATGCAATGATTATCAAAGCATTTGAATTTTTTTATGATGACAAATATACATTCGGAACATTTAAAATTACAAGTGTGATAAAGATTTATTTGATATCTTTTTAAGGGGCCATTTAAGCCCAAAATCGTGTTTATATGATCAAATATTGCCCTAAATCGCTTCTTTATGTATTTTAGGTATTTGGGACGAGAAATTCGTAAATCGGCGCTTTTTGGTTGTATTTGAACAATAAAGTGAAGAAAACGACGAAATCGAGAAAAACCCGTTGAAACGGAGGCCCGACGGCTTCACGTTCTATTTGGTGACGTCGTCACTTGTTATTTTGGAGCTAGAAGAATTAACACACGTCACTTTAGAAACAATTTGAGTATTTACACCTGACGGCGTTAAGTGTATTTTGAAGTAAGGCGTCACACTTTAAGATTACAAGAGATGGCTCAGAAGACTTATAAAGGGATGACGTCAGCACAAGCTGACGACGTCAGCACAAGCTGACGGCGTCAGAGTATAAAGAGTGACGGCGTCAGAGCGACGACTTGCACAAGACGAAACCCTAAACACAGCGGGCTGACGGTGTCAGAAACCATAAGCTGTCGCCTTCTAACATTGTAAATCTATATGTACTTTTTGTTTTATTTTCATTAAGTGTGACATCTTGTGGTACAAAACCTAAACGAGTTCCAGACTTATTGTAGGGCTTTTTCAGCCTTTTCCATCCGTGTTTTATTGAAGATAAGTTATTCTTTTAATCATTGAATATGTCTATGCATTGTTTGATTCTTTGTTAATCTTTTCTTCATTTTAACATGCTAGTTTAAGTTTATTTGTGTTTGCTTAGATCTAATGAAATCTAGTTGTTGCTAATTGGTTTGTTTTCTACTTTAGTTGATTGTTTCACGTTAGGCTAAGAAAACTGGCTGACATTTTTTTATGTAACTAGCTTGAAAGTCTTAGAAAACATAGTAATAACATGCACTATTCGTTTTTCTTGTTGTATTTATTATATGAATTGATGTTTATGATCCTAGGATTATAATAGACTTTAAGGTTTTAGGTGAAATTAATATTCATAGAGTTAGGGAAGGTAGCACACCCCCACGACCGGTATTAAGTAATACAACGCTTCAACTAAAACAAGGACGTGACAATTCAACAAATCAGTAAAAGATAACTAGGGAGTAGTGAAATATAAGTAAACACGTTTGTCTCACCATAAGAAGTTCACCAAATTTATTTTTCTTGTTATTTTAACTTTAAATTTTTTAAAAGTAGTTTTTGGGTTAGTTGAGTAGCAACTAATTCCGCCCTTACCTTCAAAACCGAGATTTTAATTGCTTTATAAAAGAACATAAAAACGCAAAAAGAATCATTCCTCACATTTAGACTTATCTCGACATACACTTCAACCTAACAACACTATTCCCCTAGAGAACCACCAATCCCCCAGATTTACCGATACTACAATATAACGATCAAGTACACTGCCTGGAGGATTGCAAAACTTCTTGAGATCTCTCGAGAAGTAAAACTCCTTGTGAGGTTGCAATATCTTGCATCAAAGCGATAGCCAAAAACCGAAAACACGGAAATGTTGGAACTCGCGCGCCAACTGACACGTCAGCACATGCCCAATACACCATTCACGGCTAACTTTATGTTTCCCGTTTTTTCAAGTCGACTTTCCTCTTACTCGACTAAGGTGCATCTTTCAATACAGGTTCGTAAATGATATTTAAGATATTAGGTAAAATCGCATTGAGATATAGACTTAGAGAAATGCCCAAACAAGTCATCTCGTTTTTAAAAAACGCCAACTCATAATTTTTTTTCTAAATGCCTCTAGACGAGGCCAAAATGTTTTCTCCTAATCCTATGACATTCATACTTTCATTAGAACTTCAAATGAAAGTATTCAAGTGACCATAATCCTTACGTTTATCTTTACTAATCACATAACATGTTTACTCCCTTATTGGTCATTTATGGCGATGTTACCTTGCGTAAATCCAACTTTTTCATTTACGAGATATTGCTTTACCTTGATTAAAAGCACTTTTCTTACTTGCATAAAGATGATTAGTGAATTATTTAAATGTGAGAACACTAAGGATTATCAAATTTGAAATATTTGAATTTGAATTCTTGAAATAAGAATATTCTATGGAAATACCTTCTACACAAACATTCCCTTACACACCATTGTACTTGTGTTCCTCACATTCTAACACAATCTTCTAACATTCTCTTTACCATTTATTAATCCACCAACACAATTCATACACATCACCATCCTTCTTCTCCAAGCTTTCACATGTGATCTTAAATTGGCCACATCATCATCTTCCTCTTCTACATCTTCCTCACACCCTCTCAACATTCAAATTTGAATTTGAATTTAGATAAACCTCCATCACTCTCAACCTTCCTCACATTATGTACAACCATTGCCAACCAACGCTACCCTATACTTTACTCCCTACTCTTATATTTACAACTCACACAACATTTGAATTTCAAATGTCTCCCCTCAAAACATTCACACTTCCTTTCCAAGTTTGGAATATGCCAACCATCGCCAACTCATATCCTTCGCACACTCTTACACACTATCATAACCTTCCTTCCTATCCACTCAACCCTCTAACACAACATTGAATTTGAATTTCAAATGCTCTTGCCAACTCACTCAAAGCTTCCCCATCGCACAATCTATGACACGCCTTTCATATCCTATAACTCATTCTATAATAACTAGTTTTTGAATTTGAAATTTGATTTTTGAATATGGGAGACAAACTTTTATCTAATGCACAATGTCCAATGGTTATTCTCTCTCTCTCTCTCTCGAAATTGGACTAAACCCCTAATTATATAGTTAACACTTCATTTAATGTTTTAAACACTTAATCCTTGGCTAAATGAGTTGGTTGACCTTATCCCACTTTGAGTGTTGGAATGATATTGAAAAAGTATAAGGTGAAGTATACTTGGGGGTTTAACATGAGTTGAGTATCAATAAGCAAAAACCGAGAAATCTTCCCAGTAGCATCTGACGTGCTGGTTAGCGCTCCAGCATATAGCTAGCGCTCTAGTCTCGTCAAGGGATGATCTTTGCTTTTGCCTATAAATATCGATCTCTTGTATTGGTATTTCTCACCTCTTGCCAAACATTCTTTCTCTCTATTCTATTTCTCTTAACCCTCCAAGTCTACTATCTCATTGTGTTCTAATCTTTTAACTTATCATTTATGAAAGAACACTTATCTTCCACAAGAGAGATTCACAAGAACCTAATCCACTCTTGTGAATTATATCGAGGTCTTCTTCTCTATACCCTTTCTACTAGAATCAAGTCTCAAGGTTAGGTTAGGTTCTATCAAACAAACAAACACTTGTAAGGTTGTTAAGTCTTGTATCTTGGTGATCAAGGTCTAGTTAGGGTTTGATTATTCCAATGGGGAACTTTTTTTGGTCTTAGTGGTTAAGTCGAATCACGAGATTCTTGTAGGTGGTTTTCGAGGGCGGAATACCGTTGGAGTAGCTCTTCTTAGTGAGCCCCGATCTTATTGCATATCAGTAGAGTGAAGTTGTAAGGGTTTGTAATCCACCATAAGGATTATACCCAGTGAATAGTATCATTCGTAGTTGGACGTACGAATGGTCTAAACCCCCAACCCAAACCAGTATATATCGTGGTCTGTCTCTCCCTCCCCCTCCCTCTTCTACATATTGTATTGTATTGTTTGGTTGTTTTGGTTGCACACACATATACACACTTGGAGACTTGAAGTTTCTAAGTTTCATATGAGTCAAAAAGAGCTTGCGAATTTGTGGCACTGTAGTAGAATCATTACCAATGGCACGCAGTGCGCCTAAGTGCACCGTATTCAACCCCTCTACGGTTCTACATAACACATATGTTATTTTCACCATATGAGATACTAATAAAATTATCAATTAGTCGGATATTATATTATTACTTAACATCATTTTTTGTATTTTGATAGTGTATGTTAGAAAAACTGAGGGGGTGTTTGATTGGGAATTAATTGACTTAATATGAAAAAAACTGAATTAATTAAGTCATATGAAAACTGTTTGTTTGTGACTTAATAGAGAAAGATGACTGAAAATATTAAGTAATAAAACTAAGGTTGTCTGCATTAAGTCATTTGTTAATTAAACATGACTTAATAAAAAAAATTAACAAACAACCCCTGAGTATACTAGATAGGAGCTTGGTGGTAGTTAACGGTTATATACGTATAACTGTATAAGTTATACATGAAGTAAAATAATGTTGGGAAATATAATATCAGTGGAAACTCATTACCACTGATAGGCTAAGCTGATGACTACTGCTGAAGAATTGTACTAACAATGGAAACGTATTACCACTGCTAGCACAATATATTACCACTGCTTAGTTTGTCTGTTAAGTGTACGGGTAGTATATAAGTATAGAAAATATTTAGTGAATATCTTATTTGTTTAGCATAATACTTATCTTGTACAGGACTCCTTGTCCTATAAAAGGAGATCCTAGGTTTAGAGTTGTATACGTATTCATTAGCTAAAGCTTCAAGGTTGTAACCCTAGTGATAAGCAAATATCACTCGTATTATTATCTTGAATAATATTGAAGCTAAACGTTTGTTTAATTCTTTGTTCATTACTGCTACACATTCATATAACCCATACACATTACTAAAACACATCTTCTAAATACTTTATAGTAAATTCCGCGTGCTACAAAGTATACATTCAAAGTATCTATATAACACAAGGTGTGTGTTTAGATCCATCAAGTGGTATCAGAGCCAGGCTTTGATACTTTGATTTAGAAGATCCGAAGTTTTCTCACTTTAGCAAAATCCAATGGAGATGGAGAACAGTCAGTCCAACATAGCTGCTAAGCTTCCTAAGCTCAAACTTAATGACTATGAGATGTGGAGGATAATGATTGAACAGTTCTTTTTTGGTGCAATATTATGCACTCTGGGAAATCATCATGTATGGTGATTCCTTCAAACTAGGCACTTCCTTAGAGACTAGTGATGCCAAGGTTGTACAGACCTTAAATACTGGACCAATTACTAGTGAAGAGCGACTCCCAAAGAAGAATGACCTGAAAGCAAGAAGTTTATTACTGATGACCCTTCCTAGGGATCAAATCTTAGCCTTCAGCAAGTAGAAGGCTGCTAAGACCTTGTTTGAAGAGATTTGCTCTATTTTTGGTGACAATGATGCTACCAAGAAGACATAGAAGACCTTGTTGAAACAAACCTATGAAAACTTCTCTTCAACAAGTAATGAATCAATTGATAGCATCTTCACTAGACTTTAGAAGATTGTAACACAACTCACTGTGTTTGGAATTGAGGTAGAAAGGGAAGACCTCAACTTGAAGTTTCTAAGAAGTCTACCTTCTGAGTTTCACACCAATGTAATTGTCTGGGAGGATAAAGCTGAACTGGAAACTATGAAGCTCAATTATCTTTACAATAACTTTAAAGTTATTGAACAAAGATTGAAGAAGGCAGGGAAGCTAAGTACAAGTTCTGGGAACTTAGCTCTTATGTCATCATCTGTAGATGATAGTTCTGATGATGAAAGTGAAGATGAAGAAGATGCTGCTCATATTGCTGTTTCCACTGGTAGTGCAAGTGTTTCCACTGTTAGTTCTAAAAAGCAGATTGCTGGTCTTGGAGATCCTACTTTTTATGATTGTCTCTCATGTCAAGTAAATGGTTCAATTCTAACACATGAAGATTTGGATCAAGTTGATGATGATGATATGGAAGAGATGGATATCAAGTGGCAGATTGCACTGTTAAGTATGAAGGTAAAGAAGTTCTGGCAAAGGACAAGGAGGAAAATCGTTATTAATGGTAATGAGACTGCAGGCTTTGAAAAGAAAAAGGTGGAGTGTTACAACTGTCACAAGATGGGACACTTTGCCAAGGAATGTAGGAAACCAAAGAAGCCATATAATAGATCCACTTGGTTCAAGCAAGATAAGAAGAAGGAGCCTACTGTGGAAGAACCAAAGGTATTATTGGCCATTGATGGGGTCAACTATGACTGGAGTTACATGGCTGATGAAGAAGAAGCATCTCCAGAATCTGCATTGGTGGCAACAGAACTAGCTCTCATGGCCTTCTCTGATTCTGAGGTACACTCTAATGAAAGTTGCTCTAAATCATGTATATAACACCCCCATTTTATGATCGCAGCAGAAAGGGACATGGGGTACTATTTAGTCACATAGTACAAGTATAGTAAACAACTTTAAAACAAAGTCATTTTTAAAACTTCACATTCGATAATTTATTAGAGTCAACAAGGCCCCAAAAGTTTTTAACATAGTTAAAAGATACATAAGTTTTGAAAGTTTAAAACATTATCGAATGAAAACTTTTATTTAAACATGAGCCATCAAGTAGATATCCATCTCTTTACGCCGCCCATCCAAGCATAAGCCACTTACAGACCTGAGATAAAACATGCTAAAAAGTTAACATAAAGTTGAGTGAATTCATAGAGTTTAATAAGCAATAAATTGAATACAAGTATTATTCATCGGGCGACAAGTATGATCGGTACTTGTCGGGTTATCTGATTATAGTATAGAGCTCATGAAACCGAACCTTAACCAAGATTTAATAATTGACCCGGTAGGGTAATATTTGCCATTTACCACATATCTCTCAATATTATGTGACCGTTAAAAGATGAGAGCTACTCATTCGGCCAGGCTAGTCAATGCCTAATATGCATATTCATAATACTAGCGTTCACACAAAATTAACGGTTCATGATGGGGATTTAATTGGTAAGAAATACTCAATATCTATAATCATGTAATCGGGTCCAGCATACCAAAAACTACTTGTATTCAGTTTGTAAAAACTAGCATGTATCCCCCTCGCGAAGTTTATAAAACATTTAAATGAGTAAAGGCGAGGCTATAAACTCACCGTGAGCAACGAGAATAGCAAAGAACAAGTAAGTGAAGAATGAGCCGCGAAATTCTACGAGCAACCTAAACAGATATACGTTTGTCTTAGTTTAAAATAATTATTGATGCAATAATGTTTATACACTATTTAAATTATAATCTCAATTATGTTTGGTACATAATTTCTAAATAATTATCAAGATTTAATTTGACACTTTAAAATAATTTATAAGTATGAAGTATATATATCTTACAAAATTTCAAGTATTAATTCTTTCTTAGTTCATAAGTCCAAAATAAGTCCTAAAAGTTAAGTCCAATGGTTAAATTTTAGTCAAAAGATTCAATTTTAGTTAAAAGGTTCAATTTATATTAAGTGGTTCAAAATAAAGCTTAAAGGTCCAATTATATAAGTTATTACTTTTACATGTTTAAATTTTATAAAAGCTGATGGAATTTTTAGTAACTTGTTCACTTTCAAAAATTCGCTACTCGCAAACCGTAAGCCCAAAAATTATGTTATTTATATCCCCGGAAAGGTATTCATCTGTACTAACAAGTTTTGTGGGTCCCTATAAGTCAAAAATTACTTAACAGTAGCAAAATTATCCATTTACTCATAGTATTCAGTCCAACAGTTTTCAATATCACAACAGTCCCACGAAAAATGCGATATCTAGAATTCTACAAGTCCGTTTGATTCCCCGTTTTCGGCTACGTTTAAGTTAAGATGTTATCTAAAACTTTTATGTTTTGAGTAACAGTGGGTTATTCACAAAAAAAAATGACTTTTATACATTTCAAATCTGTTACTCAGAATGTAACATGTTTCACGAAAACATTTCTAGTTTAATCATCGTAATGAGTTATTCAATGAAATACCCGTCAAAACGACCACAGGACATTGATCTAAAACTAAATATTTTTATTTATGTCCAAAGTTCACTGATAAAATCAGTGTGTTACGTTTTTACCCCTGATCAGAAACAACAGGTGCATGTCTAGTCCTTTAGTGTTTTTATTGTTTTCTAAGCTATGTACCAAGCCTAACCAAGCATAATAACTTATATAATAGTCAAATACATCAAGATATAATAAAAGTACAGAGGTGAAATGAAAATGGAAGTGATTTGTATCCTTACAAAATTTGAAGAACAAGAAGGAACAACAAGAACAAGACACTAAACCTATGTTAACCCATGAACTCTTGCACCATTTCTTTACCCCATATCAACCCAAATTTTTAACCATCAAAACCCTTTGAAAACCTTTAGAATCTCAGCCCTTAAACACCTTGGGAAAACTTCTAAATAACCCTCGAAAACGAAGTCTTTGAAGAGGAAAAGAATCAAGAACCAAACTAGCACCAAAGGACCTTCATTCTTGCACCAATTCTTTAATAATAAAATCAAAACACCAAAGGTGTTTGTTGTTGAAACTCACGACCAAAATAAGAGGAATGAGCAGATTTTAAGTGAAAATTAGCTTGGTGATATGTTCTATGTGATAATTTAGGTTCTTATATATGTTAGGATTTAAGTGGAAGACACATAGTAACTAGCTGATTCATCAAGCCAAGTGGCTTGGTGTGTTCTCAAATTCAGCCACATAGGAGTGGGATTAGAGTGAGTGGGATATTTATGATTTAATTTGGTTAAAGATGTGTTATAGAGTGTATTTTTGCTCCCGGTAATTAAAACGTGGAGTTTTTAAGACGCGTAACGTAAAACTGGGTAGTAATAAAATATAAAACTTTTAAAAATATTAAAACTTGTTTTCATAATCTATTTTAGTAATTTAGATGAGTGATGAATTCATTGGAGGGTTTAAACTAGGGGTGGCAATTTCCGACACGACCCGAAACCCGACCTGAGACCAACACGAAAATTAGCAGGTTAGGGTTGAGACTAAATAGGTTTCAGGTCGTTTTTGGGTCGACCTGATTGACCCGTTTATTAAATGGGTCAGGTTCGGGTTGAGGATAATTTAAACGGGTCGACCCGACAACCCGTTTAACTTTTTAGAAATATTAAAAAGTAAATACACATGTCATAATATCTAGTTCAAAATTGAAGCATAGTTAAAAAAAAACTAAAAAGAAGTTTCATGGAAAGTTGAAATCTTTTATATAATAAAAGAATTACATCATTTCAGAGTATTTTTATAAATCCCTTCTTATTGAAAAAAAAAATAGACCAATATGAGAGCTTGATTTTGCCACGTAGGCGAAATCGAGCAATATGATTGGTCAATAGAAAGTCAAAATTAAATTGATTTTGGTTAAACTTAATAAATTTGGTGGAGAAATTTGGTTAAGAAAAAAATTGCATAAAAATATAGGTGTCAAATTTATAAAAACAAAAACTTAAAAAAAGAGTAAGTAATTAATAAAACTTTGGTGGTTGAATTTAAAATAAATTATATAAAGCTAAGTGTAAAATTACAAGTTTTCATGTTTTTTAATAACTTTAGAAAAAAACCAAATAAGCCCTTACACTTTATACCCCCTATACTTTATAATATTAAATTTGTTTAAAATTAAATGAGTATTAGAATTTGTTTTTAAACTTTCATCCATTAAAATTACAAAATTTGGTAAATATGCGAATTAGTTTTAATACCATTTTTTTTATATTTTTAAACTAATGTTAGTTTTAGACTTTTCTAGATTATTTTTTTAAATAAGGACTTATGTTATTCTATTTATAAGTTTAATTTATGCGTACACGGGTTTCAATATTATATATAGCTAAATTATTTTTAACGTGAATATAAATATGAAATGGTAAGCACGAGTTAGTGTGATATGAAAATAGACATACGCGATTCTCTTATAACAACGACTCATGAAATTGTTATTTGAAATTTATATATGGATATCCATAAAACATTTTAAGTGTGCGTTTGGTATCCCACTATGGGAATGAATCTATAACTTTGAAATTCATTAATGTTGTTTGGTTGGTTATGGGGCCCACCACAATGGAATGAGGATACCCATTATATGTGGGTTTCCTCATAGGAGTATGATTTGGTGGGTATGTGGATAACCATGAAAAGTGATATCTACATACCCATTTCCATTCCATTCTATTCTCAAACTTATACCTATAGTGATTCCATCAAGCATACCAAACGCACCCTAAAACTTTATAGAGCATATTTTAACTTTATCAACGCTCATTACATGCTACTAAACTCGCACATTTTGAAAAACATGATATTAATAGTTAAAGTTAAAAAAACAACATCAACCTCAACCTCAGCATGTCTGTCAGTTAAATACGTTATACAAAGCTAATTAAAAAAAAAATTAGATAGTCATTATTTAATTTAGAAGTTGTTCTCCTTAAAATAAAAAATAAATAAATAATGCACGCATCACCCAATCCTTATTTCAGAACAATCACCTACTAAAAAAAAAAAAAAAAAAAAAAACAACTATGTAGGTGATAACCTAACTTTATTCATTGACATGAATAGTAAGTTTAGGGCTACACCTTCCTCTGCATTCCTCAATCGTTTGACAGAGATAGCATATAAGCACTCAAGTGTACATGATAATTATTAAGCAAGTATATAGAGTTTTTAATCGGGTTATTACGTTACTAAACTACGATAATGTTATTGAGTTGATAATCATGGATGTGAGATACAACCATTCTTCTATACTTATGATTTATGTATTAACCTCTTTTTGCTTCTGAATAGAATCCGAAAGATACCTCGATAGAACTTTGACTTATGCCTTATCAAGCTAATAGTTTTTAGAAACTTTTTTTTTTTTTTTTTTTTTTTTACACACCAACTTTTATAACTTTTTTTTTTTAAAATGTTTTATTGGAAACTTCTACATTTAATATTTGTGTTTTTACTATAAACACACTAAGCTATGATAGAATTAGTTGTGAGTTCAAGGGTTTTTTTTTATTAAGATTCTCAAAAAAGCTTAAAGCTTTATCATAAACTTACTGTGTTATGGTAATTGAATAAGCCAATAAGCACCTATACTAAGCATAACCTAAACACCCCTTTAGTTCTAATATGAAGTTATTATTTGATGTTATTACTAACTTTGTTGTTATACTCACTATAATGCTACATGTTAGTAGTGTTTGCAGTTTTATGATCTTATCGCACACATTAAAATGTAATGCAATTTGTTGTGTGCGTTTTTAAGAGGAGGATTAAGTATCAACACATGATTGTCATGGAAGGATTTTCTATGCCTTCTCAAGTTGTGAATGTTTAATTAAGTTGAGTTGTTGATTTAGATAATACATGAACGTATTTTAATGTACCAAAGATGTGTTTTAGTGCCTATTGAGGAATTTTATGGTAGAAATGCTTAACAGGTGTTTTTGAATGAGTTATTGAAACTTAGTAAGTGTTTGCTGTCATTGATAACACTATGGGTGTCAACCAACGGTCTAAAATATGGGTGTCTTTAACCTTGATGATTTAGGCCAGTTGTGAAGAAAGTTACACTAAAGTGAAAGGTCGGTAAGGATTCAAACAATCCTAAAAGACTTCTGAATGTACTCTTTGTCATTGTTTGCATACATTTATAATTTACTTATGCAAGTAATAATAATTTCATTATATAGTTCGGTCTTAGAGAAAAATTATTCTTATACATTATACATAAACGTATTCTACCATTATGATGTGTGGGGATTGCACCTGGCTTTACCTCTCGAGGGATCTCGAGAAGCTTACAACCCCCACCAGGCAGTGTACCTGATCGGTGTAGTATAGTATAATGACAAGTACCGGGGGATTGATCATTCAGCTAAGAATAGTGTCGCTAGGATTAGAAAACCTAAAGACTAGGTCTAGAGATGAGGGATGATTCTTTTTGTATTTTTTATATTTTTATGAAAGCAAGTAAAAATCTCGGGTTTTAAGGATTTGGGCGGAATTAGTTGCTAGTCAACTAACCCAATACTAAGATGCAATCAAAATAAAATACTAGAAATGAAAATAAACTAAATTAAACTAAGGTTGTGAGCAATAAGTGGGAGAAATGTGTTTACTTAGATTTCACTACTCTCTAGATATCTTTTACACGTTAATTACTTGTTATAGTTGCGTGGATGGCGGATTGTATTCCTTAATACCATTCATGGGGTGGCGTACTGGTACGTGGGGTTTGCACCAGGCTTCACCTCTCAAGGGATCTTGAGAAGCTTACAACCCCCACCAGGCAGTGTACCTGATCGATGTAGTATAGTATAATGACAAGTACCGGGGGATTGATCGTTCAGCTAGGAATAGTGTCGCTAGGATTAGAAAACCTAAATACCAGATCTAAAGATGAGGGATGATTCTTTTTGTATTTTTATGTTTTTAGGAAAGCAAGTAAAAATCTCAGGTTTGAAGGATTTGGGCGGAATTAGTTGCTAGTCAACTAACCCAATACTAAAATGCAATCAAAATAAAATACTAAAAATGAAAATAAACTATATTAAACTAAAGTTGTGAGCAATATGTGGGAGAAATGTGTTTACTTAGATTTCATTACTCCCTAGATATCTTTTACACGTTAATTACTTGTTATAGTTGCGTGGATGACGGATTGTATTCCTTAATACCATTCATGGGGTGGCGTACTTACTTCCCCAATCCTATGAGTGCCTACTTCACTCCTATGTCGAGTCTGCAAGAAGCTCCTAACATGGGATCATTAGAATTTACTCATGCATTAAATACAACCAATAAAACCTAGTACACATCGGTTCATGTTTCCTAAGACGTTCAAGCATGTTACACAATGGAGATCTGCCAGTTTTCTTAAGCCTAATATTGAAATCATTCATCCAATACAACCATAAACAAGTAATCAACACATAATCAACATCTAGGTTTCATTAGATCTAAGCAAACACAAGATAAATCTAGCCTAGCATGTTGAAATCAAGACAAGCACAAGATATAGACAACCAACACATAGACATATTGATTGAATTAAGAGAAGACTTATCTCAATAACACATGTAAGGATTCAAGGGTTGAAAACCCTTGAAAAGCTGTAAAATTCGTACAAGGTTCGGCCCTAGGGTTTCTCCACACAAGTCCCTCTTAATGAATGAAAATTAGAAAACTATATATAGATATTAGGAGGTGACGGCGTCAAGAACAAAGGTGTGACGCCGTCATCTCGCCGCCAAATAAATCCTCGGACTGCCTAGATCTACATCTGACGCCGTCATGTAGTCCTCTTTTGCAGGCCGTCACACATTTAACTCTTGACGCTATACTTGTGACGCCTTCATGTTTGTACTGGGTCGTCAAGGTTTTTACTCTTGTCGCCGTCAGGAATTCCTTCTTGACGCCGTCATACACTGTTTCCAGCATGAAAAATTAAGTCTTTGGCGTTTTCTTCACTTTTATGCTCCAAAAACGTCCGAATTGCTTCCTTTTCCAGATTTCACTCCCAAAGTACCTAAAATCACAAAAGGAACGATTTAGGGCAATATTTGATCAAATAAATTCAATTCCGGGCTTAAATGATCCCCTAAAAATGGATCATTTTTCGCTTCATCATATACCCTTACACTTGAGATTTGCTTGTCCTCAAGCAAATGCGCTTTTATTCTACTCAAAATACAAGTTAGGGGTCATTTAACACTAACATAAAAGTAATTACAACAAATAATCGTTCCTCTAAAGACCAAAGACAAGCACGGAGGTCATATACTAGCACCTCACAAATAGTGTTTAGATACTCACATCTCTTGGGTGTAATAAAGTATAAATTACAATATAGAAACGAAAGATATCTCTTACTGCCTGTCATAGCAAAATAGATTACCATAGGCTTGGGAAAGGATCAAACCTCCACCACATGGCGTAAGCACCTAGGATAAACTATCAAAGAGGTCTTTTAAAAGGGTTGTAACGTTAGGTGTAGGGATATCAAATACACGGTTTTGTTGGATATAGGCAGTCTTTACTGGTGGCGAGTTAACAATCTTGGTTAATTACATGTACAATATGGCGTTGCGAAGCCAAGACTAGACTCGACATAAGCTAATAAATGGAAAATAACAAAAACATAAAACAAACATAGAATGAAAAGGGATGGTAGTCCGTATGTTTTTTTCTTTTTTTCTTTTTCTATATTTTTTTTTTCTTTTTCTTGATTTTTCGAATTTTTTTTATTTTATTTTTTATTTTAGTTTTTTTGCATACACTCTTACCCTACCATCCAAAATAATACATCATAGGGAATGAACATTCCCCTTACTCTTGAATTTTTACATACTTTACAATAAACTAATCTAATGACTCGAATTAAGAAAATCAAAACATTTGGAGCACTTTTAAGATTAACGTACATATGGGGGTAATAAATGATGTTCTTCCCTATTACTCCATAAAATAAGTACTTTACCCATGAGTCCCAATCGTCCCAAAACAATATGTACAAGGATATGACTCGACTTAGCAACCATGTAATCAATTAGATAGTTAACTTAGGGTTTAACAAATAACAATAATGCACTAAAGATAAGTGCATACACGGAAGGCTAAGGCGATTTGGGTGTACATTTAAGTGGGGTGTAACAAATTCTTCCTTTAAGTAAGATGCTTAAAGTTAAAAACGAAAAGATAGGCTCGGAGGGGTGTACTAGGGGTTTCGTGTACTAAAAATGAGTACAACGCTAAGGTGTGGGAAAAATTAGTTGACTTAACTAGCCAAGTAATATGACTTAAATGGTCAAGCAATTATAATACGAGTTTAACACAAGGGTGATCCTAATGCCTCTTATCATGTAGTAAATCCTACTACACAAATGTAGTCTCACTAGCGGTCCCGGAATGCATCACTAACGCAAGTTCTAGAATCTAAATGCTACCGGTACACTCATAAGCACTAATAGTAAATGCTTTTCCTATCAAATCTAAAGGCGAACCTCACATATTTGGGTGGAAAATTTTTCTGAAAGTACGGTTATGTGCTAGTCATACAATCTCCTATCCATGAGACGCTTGTTATGGCTAAAGTTTCACTCCTAAATGTTGTAAAAAAATTTAAATTTGGCGCTAAAATTGCACTAACAAGTATTTCTCATAGTTTTATTACACGTCTACTATTAAACAAACAAACTCAAGCGAAAGTGTATTTGTAAGGTATCATCATTTTACCCTCCCCTTACACTTAGGATGAACATTGTCCCCAATGTTCAAGTAAAGAATGTAAAACTGAAAAAGTAAAGAGAATGAAATCAAATACTCCCCTGATTCGCTCGGTATGGATAATAAGGTGGATAGGTTAGATCTTCCTCCAAGAAAATGAACAATCAAAGCTTCCCTTCCAGAAAAATAAATCATCTTCTTGTCATACATAACCTGTAAATCCTGAGAAAACAAACAAGACAACCTCGCATAAAATCGGCGGAAATCTACATAAGTTACTAAATCCTAGAAAACAAAGTAAGATATAATGCTTGTGGAATGAAGTTTGCAGATTTCCTGGAGATTATAAAACTTAATAATTCAACAAAAACTTTAAGAATCCGTTAGAAAAAACAAAACTGGTAAAATTTCCAGATTTTTACACGTGACGCCGTCAAGAGCAAGTTCATGACGCCGTCAGAAGTGACTGCAGAAATTCTTATGTTAAGTTTCCGGAAAATTTCTGGAAAAACTTGGTTCTACTTCCTGGAAAATCCTGCAAAACTTCATTATGACTCGATACAAGCATTTGACTCTAACAAATACGAATATACATGTTCATTTAATATTGTGGAGAATCATGATCGGTTTGTTTCTTAAAAACATATTTGGGGTTTCCCCTTACACTTATCTTTTGCAAAAATACCTTAAGGTGAAGTTAAGACTAGGCCAAACAACAAAATAAAGTATTTCCACTTTTTAGTTTAGAAACATGATCTACCAACAATAAAAATAAAGCATGCATACGGAAGCAAATAACAAACAAACAAAATAAAAATCACACAAAATCCTGGGTTGCCTCCCAAGAAGCGCTTTTCTTTATTTACGAGTCTTTTAGCTAGACTCAAGGTCATGGGTTACGTTTTCCTTTCCCACTTTTGTGCCAACTCAAAACATCTAACCCAATTCTCATCACGCTTGTATTCCGGGCCTAGATTCATGCAACCTGAATAGTATGTTCGCCTCCTCTCATAATAGGCGTCATCAATAATTCCATCTTCCTTAACCTCATAGGGTCGAATCTCATTAATTTGTAGATTCTTGATGCCCTTTAATTCGTCCTTCATGTGAGGCATCATAAAAGTGACCTCCTTTATCCCATCAGTAAATTGAACTATCCCCTTCTCATGATCGTAATACATCTTAGTCTTCTCAAAAAAAGGTTGTCCTAGAACCATCTCTCCTAGGTGTGGATCTATAATGCCTCTAACATCTTCTAGGATTACAAAGTCGCATTGATAAGTAAAATTTCCTATAAAGATGTGTACCCCTTTAACTCTCCTGACGAAATTACATAGCCTATTAGAATTGTAAGGGTCTTTTCTAGGGCTTAACCTTTCGTTCATTATCCAATTGTAATAGAGCCTAGACATGACATTCATGGGTGCTTTTAAGTCAATGTATGTATGCTCTCTAGACATGTACCCAATCATGCAAGGAATTTTTATGTTCTTGAAGTTATGCCTCCTAATCCATGGTGTCTTTCTATATTTTGAGGGGCAAGGGTGTTGTAAAAGGAACCTATGGTAACTTAATTCATTCGGGGTTGGAGCGAAGTCTGTAAACTCAATTTTTATTTGGAGAGGCTTAATGAATTCCTTAAATGTGTTAACTTCTCTCTTTATTCTTTTATGTGCTATAAGCCTCTTGCTAACTTCTAAACGGCGACTCTCTAAATCCATGAAGACCAAACTAGTACAAACAAAAACATGAAGAAATAAGATAGACTAAAGAGAATCTAAAAATGAAAACAAAATCTTACTAGAAAGGAATCTAGCAAGTAGACCTAATAAAAAGAGATTCTAACCTCGACAATAACTATTCCCCGGGCTGCGGCGCCAAAAACTTGGTACATGGGGTTTGCACCAGGATTTACCTCTCAAGGGATCTTGAGAAGCTTACAACCCCCACCAGGCAGTGTACCTGATCGATGTAGTATAGTATAATGACAAGTACCGGGGGATTGATCGTTCAGCTAGGAATAGTGTCGCTAGGATTAGAAAACCTAAATACTAGATCTAAAGATGAGGGATGATTCTTTTTGCATTTTTATGTTTTTAGGAAAGAAAGTAAAAATCTCGGGTTTGAAGGATTTGGGCGGAATTAGTTGCTAGTCAACTAACCCAATACTAAGATGCAATCAAAATAAAATACTAAAAATGAAAATAAACTATATTAAACTAAAGTTGTGAGCAATATGTAGGAGAAATGTGTTTACTTAGATTTCACTACTCCCTAGATATCTTTTACACGTTAATTACTTGTTATAGTTGCGTGGATGACGGATTGTATTCCTTAATACCATTCATGGGGTGGCGTACTTACTTCCCCAATCCTATGAGTGCCTACTTCACTCCTATGTCGAGCCTGCAAGAAGCTCCTAACATGGGATCATTAGAATTTACTCATGCATTAAATACAACCAATAAAACCTAGTACATATCGGTTCATGTTTCCTAAGACGTTCAAGCATGTTACACAATGGAGATCTGCCAGTTTTCTTAAGCCTAACATTGAAATCATTCATCCAATACAACCATAAACAAGTAATCAACACATAATCAACATCTAGGTTTCATTAGATCTAAGCAAACACAAGATAAATCTAGCCTAGCATGTTGAAATCAAGACAAGCACAAGATATAGACAACCAACACATAGACATATTGATTGAATTAAGAGAAGACTTATCTCAATAACACATGTAAGGAATCAAGGGTTGAAAACCCTTGAAAAGCTGTAAAATTCGTACAAGGTTCAGCCCTAGGGTTTCTCCACACAAGTCCCTCTTAATGAATGAAAATTAGAAAACTATATATAGATATTAGGAGGTGACGGCGTCAAGAAGAAAGGTGTGACGCCGTCATCTCGCCGCCAAATAAATCCTCGGACTGCCTAGATCTACATCTGACGCCGTCATGTAGTCCTCTTTTGCAGGCCGTCACACATTTAACACTTGACGCTTTACTTGTGACGCCTTCATGTTTGTACTGGGTCGTCATGGTTTCTACTCTTGACGCCGTCAGGAATTCCTTCTTGACGCCGTTATACACTGTTTCCAGCATGAAAAATTAAGTCTTTGGTGTTTTCTTCACTTTTATGCTCCAAAAACGTCCGAATTGCTTCCTATTCCGGATTTCACTCCCAAAGTACCTAAAATCACAAAAGGAACGATTTAGGGCAATATTTGATCAAATAAATTCAATTCCGGGCTTAAATGACCCCCTAAAAATGGATCATTTTTCGCCTCATCACGTACTTACTTCCCCAATCCTATGAGTGCCTACTTCACTCCTATGTCGAGCCGGCTAAGAAGCTCCTAACATGGGATCATTAGAATTTACTCATGCATTAAATACAACCAATAAAACCTAGTACACATCGGTTCATGTTTCCTAAGACGTTCAAGCATGTTACACAATGGAGATCTGCCAGTTTTCTTTAGCCTAACATTGAAATCATTCATCCAATACAACCATAAACAAGTAATCAACACATAATTAACATCTAGGTTTCATTAGATCTAAGCAAACACAAGATAAATCTAGCCTAGCATGTTGAAATTAAGACAAGCACAAGATATAGACAACCAACACATAGACATATTGATTGAATTAAAGAGAAGACTTATCTTAATTGCACATCAAAGGATTCAAGGGGTAAAAACTCTTGAATTTACTGTAAAATAGGAGCTAGGGTTCACAAAGTTCAGCCCTACGGTTTCTCCACACAAGTTCCTCTTTAATGAATGAAAATTAGAAAACTATATATAGATTTTAGTAGGTGACGGCGTCAAGAACAAATGTTTGACGCTGTCATCTCGCCACCAAATAGTTCCTCGGACTGCCTAGATCTGGATCTAACGTCGTCATGTGTACACCTTATGTAGGCCGTCATGATTTTAACTCTTGACGCTCTAGTTGTGACGCCGTCAAGTTTCTTCTGGGTCGTCATGGATTTTACTCTTGACGCCGTCAGGAATTTCTCTTGACGCCGTCATACACTATTCTCAGCATGAAAAATTAAGTCTTCGGCATTTTCTTCACTTTTATGCTCCAAAAACGTCCGAATTGCTTCATTTTCCAGATTTCACTCCCAAAGTACCTAAAATCACAAAAGGAACAATTTAGGGTAATATTTGATCAAATAAATTCAATTCCGGGCTTAAATGACCCCCTAAAAGTGGTTCATTTTTCGGCTCATCATATACCCTTACACTTGAGATTTGCTTGTCCTCAAGCAAATGCGTTTTTATTCTAATCAAAATACAAGTTAGGGGTCATTTAACACTAATATAAAAGTAATTACAACAAATAATCATTCCACTAAAGACCAAAGGCAAGCACGGAGGTCATACACTAGAACCTCACAAATAGTGTTTAGATACTCACATCTCTCGGGTGTAATAAAGTATAAATTACAATATGGAAACGGAAGATATCTCTCACTACCTGTCATAGCAAAATAGATTACCATAGGCTTGGGAAAGGATCAAACCTCCACCACATGGCGTAAGCACCTAGGATAAACTATCAAAGAGGTCTTTTAAAGGGTTGTAACATTAGGTGTAGGGATATGAAATACACGATTTTGTTGGATATAGGAAGTCTTTACTGGTGGCGAGTTAACAATCTTGGTTAATTACATGTACAATATGGCGTTGCTAAGCCAAGACTAGACTCGACTTAAGCTAATAAATAAAAAAAAAATAACAAAAACATAAAATGAACATAGAATGAAAAGGGATGGTAGTCCGTATGTTTTTTTCTCTTTTTCTTTTTCTATTTTTTTTCTTTTTCTTGATTTTTTCAATTTTACTTTATTTTATTTAATTTTATTTTATTATTTTTTTTTGCATACACTCTTATCCTACCATCCAAAATAATATATCATAGGGGATGTAAATTCCCCTTACACTTGAATTTTTACATACTTTACAAATAACTAATCTAATGACTCGAATCAAGAAAATCAAAACACTTGGAGTACTTTTAAGATTAACGCACATACGGGGGTAATATATGATGTTCTTCCCCATTACTCCATAAAATAAGTACTTTACCCATGAGTCCTAATCGTCCCAAAACAATATGTACAAGGATATGACTCGACTTAGCAACCATGTAATCAATTAGATAATTAACTTAGGGTTTAACAAATAACAATAATGCACTAAAGATGAGTGCATACACGGAAGGCTAAGGCGATTTGGTTGTACATTTAAGTGGGGTGTAACAAATTCTTCCTTTAAGTAAAATGCTTAAAGTTAGAAACGAAAAGATAGGCTCGGAGGAGTGTACTAGGGGTTTCGTGTACTAAAAATGAGTACAATGCTAAGGGTGTAAGAAAAATTAATTGACTTAACTAGCCAAGTAATATGACTTAAATGGTCAAGTAATTATAATACGGGTTTAACACAAGGGTGATCCTAATGCCTCTTATCATGTAGTAAATCCTACTACACCAATGTAGTCTCACTAGCGGTCTCGGGATGCATCACTAACGCAAGTTCTAGAATCTAAATGCTACCGGTACGCTCATAAGCACTAATAGTAAATGCTTTTCCTATCAAATCTAAAGGCGAACCTCACATATTTGGGTGGAAAATTTTTCTGAAGTACGGTTATGTGCTAGTCATTCAATCTCCTATCCATGAGACGCTTGCTATGGCTAAAGTTTCACTCCTAAATGTTGTAAAAAATTTTAAATTTGGCGCTAAAATTACACTAACAAGTATTTCTCATAGTTTTATTACACATCTACTATTAAACAAACAAACTCAAGCGATAGTGTATCTGTAAGGTACCATCATTTTACCCTCCCCTTAAACTTAGGATGAACATTGTCCCCAATGTTCAAGTAAAGAATGTAAAAATATAATAAGTAAAACAAATGAAATCAAATACTCCCCGAATTCGCTCGGTATGGATAATAAGGTGGCCAGGTTAGATCTTCCTCCAAGAAATTGAACAATCAAAGCTTCCCTTCCAGAATAATAATCATCTTCTTGTCATACATAACCTGTAAATCCTGAGAAAATAGACAAGGCAACCTCGCATAAAATTGGCGGCAATCTACATATGTTACTAAATCCTATAAAACAAAATAAGATATAATGCTTGTGGAATGATGTTTGCATATTTCCTGGAGATTATAAAACTAATAATTCAACAAAAACTTTAAAACTCGGTTTGAAAAAAAAAAACTGGTAAAATTTCCAGATCTTTACACGTGACGCCGTCAAGAGTAAACTCATGACGCCGTCAGAAGTGACCTGCAGAAATTCTTATGTTAAGTTTCCGGAAAATTTCTGGAAAAACTTGGTTCTACTTCCTGGAAAATCCTGCAAAACATTACTATGACTCGATACAAGCATTTGACTCTAACAAATACGAATATACATGTTCATTTAATATTGTGGAGAATCATGATTGGTTTGTTTCTTAAAAACATATTTGGGGTTTCCCCTTACACTTATCTTTTGCAAAAATACCTTTGGGTGAAGTTAAGACTAGGCCAAAACAACAATGTAATGTATTTCCACTATTTAGTTTTGAAACATGATCTACCAACAATAAAAATAAAGCATGCATACGGAAGCAAATAACAAACAAACAAAAATAAAAAATCACACAAAGCATGGGTTGCCTCCCAAGAAGCGATTTTCTTTATTTACGAGTCTTGTAGCTAGACTCAAGATCATGGGTTACTACGTGACCTCATCCTCAAATGTTACATCTTCCTCACCAATCATTTCATTATTATTTTCTTGATAATGTTTTACACGTTGTATGTTAACAGTAAATTCTCTACCTTCATCGTCTAATAACACAACAGCTCCAGTTTTAGAGGAACTTTTCACCGTAAATGGTCCATACCATCTAGATTTAAGTTTCCCTGGAAATAATCTTAACCGAGAATTGTACAATAGGACTTTGTCCCCTTCTGAAAATTCCTTGGGTTTCTTAATTCTTTGGTCATGCCATCTTTTTGCCCTTTCTTTATATGTAATGGAAGACTCATAGGTTTCTAATCTAAGCTTATCAAGCTCGTGTAATTGCAAGAACCTGTTGGTTCCGGCAATTGTATAATCTAAGTTACATGCCTTAAGCGCCCAATAAGCATTATGTTCTAATTCTACTGGCAAGTGACATGCCTTACCATACACCATACGAAACGGGGTCGTTCCAATAGGTGTCTTGTAGGCGGTTCGGAATGCCCATAAGGCTTCGTCGAGTTTAAATGACCAGTCTTTTCTGTTTTGACAAACCGTTTTTTCAAGTATTCTTTTAATAGCCCTGTTTGTGTTTTCGACCTGGCCATTGGTTTGTGGATGATAGGCGGTGGAAAACTGATGGGACACCCTATACCTTCTCATGACCTTTTCCATTTGCGCATTGCAAAAGTGGGTCCCCTTATCACTGATGAGGGCTTTAGGAATCCCGAATCTAGCGAAAAGCTTTTTCAGGAAATGAATAACTACCCTGGCATCGTTGGTCCTAAGGGCTTGTGCCTCTACCCATTTTGAAACATAATCAATGGCAACTAAAATATATTCGTTCCCCCTGAAGATGGAAAGGGTCCCATGAAGTCAATTTCCTAGACATCAAAGACCTCACATACTTGTATAAAATTCTGAGGCGCTTCATCCCTATGTGATATGTTCCCGGCCCGTTGACATGCATCGCATGCCTGTACCATTTCTTTGACATCAGGGAAAATTGTGGGCCAATAGAATCCCGCGTCGAAAATATTTCGGGCGGTGGTGCTTATCCCATGATGCCCTCCAGCGGGACCAGAGTGACATTCCCTCATAATCTTTACTGCCTCACTTTCCGAAACACAACATCTTATTATTTGGTCAGGATACCTTCGGAATAAAAATGGTTCATCCCAGAAGTAGTATTTTAACTGAGAAAAGAACCTTTTTCTTTCGTACCTAGTCAGGTGCTCTGGAACGAGTCTACTTGCGAGATAGTTGGCAAAATCGGCGTACCAAGGCTCCGAATCAATCATTTCCATGAGTTGTTCGTCAGGAAATGAATCCCTAATCTCACTTCTATCGTGCTCATCCAAGGGGTTTTCAAGACGAGATAGATGATCTGCAGCCAGATTTTCTGCCCCCCTCTTATCACGAATCTCAACATTGAATTCTAGTAACAACAAGATCCACCGAATTAGTCGTGGCTTAGCATCCTGCTTAGGAAAAAGATATCGAAGAGCCGAGTGATCAGTGAAAACGACTATCTTTGAAAGGACAAGATATTGCCGGAATTTGTCGAATGCAAACACTATGGCTAATAATTCCTTTTCGGTGATGGAGTAATTCTCTTGAGCGGGATTCATGGTTTTGCTAGCGTAGTAAATAGGTTGGAATAGCTTGTCACGCCGTTGGCCCAATACAGCCCCGACAGCGAAATCGCTAGCGTCACACATGATTTCAAACGGTAACTCCCAGTTGGGTGTAATCATGATTGGAGCTTGTGTGAGCTCCTTTTTTAAGAGATCGAATGCATCCTTGCATTCTTGGGAGAAATTGAATGGAGCATCCTTCATGAGCAATTGAGTCATTGGCCGAGCTATTTTGGAGAAGTCTTTGATGAATCTCCGATAAAACCCGGCGTGCCCCAAGAAGCTGCGTATTGCTTTAACAGTCGTGGGGTATGGTAACTTAGATATAGATTCAACTTTAGCTTGGTCCACCTCTATCCCATTCCCTAAGATCTTATGCCCTAACACAATCCCTTCTTTCACCATGAAATGACACTTTTCCCAGTTTAACACCAAGTTGGTTTCCTCACAGCGTTTAAGCATTTTTTCAAGATTAGCAAGACAGCGGTCGAAGGAGTTCCCGAAGACCAAAAAGTCATCCATGAACACTTCCATGCTGTCTTCCATGAGTTCGTGAAAGATTGCGGTCATGCATCGTTGAAAAGTGGCGGGGGCATTACATAGCCCAAAAGGCATTCTTTTGTAGGCGAACGTTCCATAAGGGCAAGTAAACGTTGTCTTTTCCTGGTCTTCAGGTGCTATGGGAATTTGAAAATACCCTGAGAATCCATCCAAGAAGCAATAGTACTCGTGCCCAGGCAATCTCTCTAACATTTGGTCAATGAATGGTAAGGGAAAGTGATCTTTCCTCGTGGCATCATTGAGCTTTCTATAATCAATGCATACCCGCCATCCAGTAACTGTTCTCTGGGGTACCATCTCACCTTTGTCATTCTTAACTACAGTCATTCCACCCTTCTTAGGTACAACCTGTACAGGACTAACCCATGGGCTGTCCGAGATTGGGTAGATCAACCCTGCATCTAGAAGTTTGATGACTTCTTTCTTTACCACTTCCTTAATGTTGGGGTTCACCCGCCTCTGGGGTTGTACGGTAGGTTTATAATCTTCTTCCATGAGAATCTTATGTGTGCAAATAGTTGAGTCAATCCCCTTAATGTCGGCTACACTCCATGCAAGCACTCCCTTATATTTCTTTAGGACCTCTAAGAGTTTACCTTTTTGTTCATGTTCGAGGGAAGAGTTTATGATTACCGGCAGTTGGTCCTCTCCCTGAAGGAAGGCATACTCTAAATGGTTAGGAAGTTCCTTAAGATCTAGCTCAGGAGGTTCGATAATAGAAGGCTTAAGCTTGTTTTCGGGCTTTCGGAGCTCGAGATGCTCCGTGGCCTCTTGTCTAGGGTAGAAGGAGACTGCACCAACATCCTCCATCTTTTCCACCTCTAGCAAAGGTAGAAAACTCTCATCCTGTAACCAGCCTTCCTCGATTTGTTCATCAACACAGCTATCAATGACATCTGTGAGTTCATCGACCTCTCTAATGAAATAGAGCCGGTTAGCTGCTTCGAGAGAGAGATCCATAGAGTCCTTAATGTCGAAGGTTGTGCTATCGGTTCCCACTCGTAAGGTTAACTTGCCGTCGTAAACGTCAATGACTGCACGAGCGGTAGCAAGAAATGGTCTCCCTAAGATGATGGGTACCAAGTCATCCTCCTCCATCTCTAAGATTATGAAGTCGACCGGGAATTTGAACTTCCCAACTTTGACTAGCACATTCTCGCATATCCCTACGGGGTACTTGATTGATCTATCGGCTAGTTGGATGTTCATACGGGTAGGCTTTAATCCAGAGTATCCCAATTTAAGGAACATAGAGTGAGGCATGAGATTGACACTCGCCCCTAAATCGGCAAGAGCATTCTTAATTGATAGAGATCCTATGGAGCAAGGCAAGGTGAAGCTGCCTGGATCGTCTACCTTTTTTGGTAGCCCTCGATGGGTCACCACCGAACATTCTTCCCCCAGGGTCACAAGACCCTCGAGTTTCGTTCGGTTAGCGAGTAGTTTTTTAAAGTACACGCTATACTTCGGCATGTGATAACAAGCATCAAGGAGGGGTATGGTGACTATTGAGTCTTTTAGATATGACAAGAATCTTTTATTATCATTCTCAGTTTTTTGGTTTTTTAATCGGGATGGGAATGGGATTCTCACAGGTTGGTTAGGTGGGGTTGATGGGGAAGGGGTCGTCAAGGGAGGTTGGTTGGGAGTCTCGCTGCCCACATCCTCCTCCTCTTCGCGAGGCTTGTTTGGATCGGGAGTGATGGGGGACGAGCTCGGGTAAGGGGGTCCTTGGTTGTTGTTCCAGCTCGAGTGGTTATCGCGAGCATGGGGTCTTTTTGGCTTACTGACGGCATTTCAAGGTTATCGAGGGCTAAGTTAAGCTTGTTGAACCATTCTCCAATGTCATTCTGCTGCTCGTCAACAAGTTCATTAAGACCTTTTAATTGTAAGCCTTTTTCTTGAGTGAAGTGACCAAGGTCATCTTCAAAAGTGCTCCTGATTTCGAATTCAAGACCTTCCTCTCCTTCTTTTCTTTTTACCAGATTCCCCCAGAGGGTGTAATCGTCATTTTGGTAAAAAGGCAAAAGGGAGGGATCAGCATAGATGTCACCACCTGACAAGCATGCATGCTCAGTCATGGTTTCTCCTCCACATTCCTCTACCTCATGCGGGCCCCCACAGTAGTCGCAGATCAAGTAAGGATTTGAAAGTTGTTTAGGTAACTGTGACCCAACTATGTACTCCATTGTTTTGTGAATTTTTCTTAACCGATCTGAAGTGATTTCAGAAATGCTGACAGTCGACTCAGGCTTATCCCAAGTGTCATCCGGGTCTTGAGCATATTCTTCAATCCTATCCCATCCTTCTTCGGCACTAAGATTGGATAATCTCCCTTTTCTAGAATTGTTGATTCCGTTCCGATCATTTGAGGAGACATTGTCGTAGAAGATTTGGACCAAAAGCCAACGTTCGATGCCATGATGGGGAACTTGTCTTATGAAATCGTTGAATCTAGTCCACGATTTATGGAAGGGTTTGTCCTTCCCTTTTTGGAAACGGAGTATCCTATCTCTAAATGCTGAAGTTTTTCCAGGTGGAAAGAACTTCTCATAAAACTTGGATATGAGTTTCTCCCATGTGAAAATGGATTCAGAAGGGAGTTTATCATACCACTCTTGTGCTTTTTCATAAAGGGTGAAAGGGAAGAATCGTAATCGGGACGTGTCTCTAGTAGCCCCATCCATATGGAGGGTGTCTACTATTTTCAAGAAGTCTTTAATGTGTTGAATCGGGTCTTCCTCATCTAATCCACAAAACTTGCACACTTTGGACAAGCCAAACATCGGCCGCATGCAGGACCTCATTGGTGTGTTCGTTTGGGTAGACAATGGCATTTGAGAAGCCACGAGGGTTTGGGGAGGAGTAGTCCTTAAGGCGCTTAGGAGTAGGAGTTGCGGGGGTACTCATCTCGTTGTTGGGTTGGGAGCTAGTGGTTGTAAGGTAATTTTCTGAATTTTCTTCAGAAAGAGGTGCATCAAAATCGATGGCAATGCTAGATGGTTCAGGAGTTGAGTGAGATCGTCTTAACCTAAGCATTTCTCTTTCGGGTTCTGCATAAGGTAAGACAAGGTTTCTAGTGGAACTACGACTCCTAGTGATCCTAAGGTTAGAGAATTCGTCGGTTGCCATAATGGCGGATGGTAGAGAGGTACAAACAAAAACACGAAGAATTAAGATAGACTAAGGAAAACCTAAAAATAAAAATAAAATCTTACTAGAAAGGAATCTAGCAAGTAGACCTAATAAAAAGAGATTCTAACCTAGACAATAACTATTCCCCGGGCTGCGGCGCCAAAAACTTGATGCGTGGGGTTTGCACCAGGCTTTACCTCTCGAGGGATCTCGAGAAGCTTACAACCCCCACCAGGCAGTGTACCTGACCAATGTAGTATAGTATAATGACAAGTACCGGGGGATTGATCGTTCAGCTAGGAATAGTGTCGCTAGGATTAGAAAACCTAAAGACTAGGTCTAGAGATGAGGGATGATTCTTTTTGTATTTTTTATATTTTTAGGAAAGCAAGTAAAAATCTCGGGTTTTAAGGATTTGGGCAGAATTAGTTGCTAGTCAACTAACCCAATACTAAGATGCAATCAAAATAAAATACTAGAAATGAAAATAAACTAAATTAAACTAAGGTTGTGAGCAATAAGTGGGAGAAATGTGTTTACTTAGATGTCACTACTCCCTAGATATCTTTTACACGTTAATTACTTATTATAGTTGCGTGGATGACGGATTGTATTCCTTAATACCATTCATGGGGTGGCGTACTTACTTCCCCAATCCTATGAGTGACTACTTCACTCCTATGTCGAGCCGGCTAAGAAGCTCCTAGCATGGGATCATTAGAATTTACTCATGCATTAAATACAACCAATAAAACCTAGTACATATCGGTTCATGTTTCCTAAGACGTTCAAGCATGTTACACAATGGAGATCTGCCAGTTTTCTTAAGCCTAACATTGAAATCATTCATCCAATACAACCATAAACATGTAATCAACACATAATTAACATCTAGGTTTCATTAGATCTAAGCAAACACAAGATAAATCTAGCCTAGCATGTTGAAATTAAGACAAGCACAAGATATAGACAACCAACACATAGACATATTGATTGAATTAAAGAGAAGACTTATCTTAATAGCACATGAAAGGATTCAAGGGGTAAAAACCCTTGAATTTACTGTAAAATACGAGCTAGGGTTCACAAAGTTCGGCCCTAGGGTTTCTCCACACAAGTTCCTCTTTAATGAATGAAAATTGGAAAACTATATATAGATTTTAGAAGGTGACGGCGTCAAGAACAAATGTCTGACGCCGTCATCTCGCCGCCAAATAGTTCCTCAGACTGCCTAGATCTGGATCTGACGCCGTCATGTGTACACCTTATGCAGGCCGTCATGATTTTAACTCTCGACACTCTAGTTGTGACGCCGTCAGGTTTCTTCTGGGTCGTCATGGATTTTACTCTTGACGCCGTCAGGAATTTCCTCTTGACGCTGTCATACACTGTTCTCAGCATGGAAAATTAAGTCTTTGGCATTTTCTTCACTTTTATGCTCCAAAAACGTCCGAATTGCTTCATTTTCCTGATTTCACTCCCAAAGTACCTAAAATCACAAAAGGAACGATTTAGGGTAATATTTGATCAAATAAATTCAATTCTGGGCTTAAATGACCCCCTAAAAGTGGTTCATTTTTCGCCTCATCACATTACATCTTCTTTTGTTTCTCTTTATGTACTAATAAAGAAGCTATAGTGTAAGCATTTATGTTAATTTGGTAATTTTATAGTTAAACTTGAGAAGTAAATAGCACAAACTTATGAAAATACAAATTTTCAAGCAAAAATGTACATCGATAAACATGGTATGATGGTTACTAATAATCAAGGAAATAAATCAATCTTCAAAGCTATCTAAATATGCTACATATTTTAACAAAAATATAAGTAAAAGAAATACCACAATTACAAAACACATCATAAATTGATAGAACGGGTTTGCAAAACTAAAAGCATATATCACTAACCTCTTATGCAAGTCAAGTAGCATCATGTGATTTTGTTTGAATAATCAAATATTATTTTTAATCCAAAAGCATTCTCCTAAAATAATAGGTAGATTATAACATATATACAGGTGGTTTTTATTTTTAGTCCACCAAGTTACACCATTTAAAATATGTTAAGTGATTCATTTCTTAATCAATAATAATATATAATCAAAAAGAAATTTTAAAAACCCTGTGCGTGCACAGGTATTATAACTAGTATGTACTTTGAAAACTGAAAAGGCGATTCTTGATAAGTGAAAAGGCAATTCATCATTGCAATTGGTATTATCACCATCACAATATCCTCACGCCAGTATTTAATTCTTGCTTATAACTTTTAACTTCTAATCCTATATAATAAGACTTATTATATAATAGTGTAATAGTAGCTTCTCTATCTTTTCCACTCAATTCACGGATCACCATAATCGTCTTCGAATTCCAATAGCTACTTCACCAGCTTAGGTATGGCTCCCTCTATTCATATTGTTATATGTTATATATTGTTATCTATTTTGTTATGCCACATATGGGAATGTAAGTTACGTCAAAACATCAACTTATCGATCTTTAACCATATATGTTTTAATTAAAATGGCGTTTTCAAATGAAAAATATATCTACTTTGTAGACCAACTAGAATGACTCTGTATGCATGTTGAGTTTTTTTTACTTCCTATGTTATGGAGCACAATCAGAGACTTAATCGACTACCATAGATTTTATGATATCTAGATATAGTGCACTTGGTCCTATTTGTATTCATATAATTATCAATTGATCTTTTCACATTCATAGGTCCATAAAAATAAAAGGTACTAAATTTATTATTTTATGTTTCTTGTCTTTTTTGTAGCTAGAACATGGATAATGGTGATGCAAATCCGATGAATATCAATGATGAAAGTGATGATTCAGTTGAAGAAATAGGAAAGCCATCTCAATCGGAAGGTGTTGCAAGTACCTCGAGGCCAAAAAAACGTAAAAGAAAACTTATCTCCCGGTTTGGAATTATTTTGAGTTGATTAACCAAGATCCAAAAAAGCCCGACCAGCCTCTAGTTTGTAAGTGTAAAAAATGCAATAAGATTTATTTGACAGCACACTATGTTGATAAAAATTGGGTCTTACAAAAAAGAATTATAAACTTTTCTTTCTTCCCACCTCCACACACGAGTATTGCTTTAGCTGAAAAACTCACTTGTTTAGTTAAAAGTTGGGGAATTGAAAAGAAGTAATTTTCAATCACATTGGACAATGCTTCTGCCAATGATCTTTGCGTTGACTTACTAAAGAATCAGTTTCGTTTGACGAATTCATTGATATATGATGGTACATTGTTTCATTTAAGATGTTGTGCACATGTTCTTAACTTAATTGTCCAAGATGGTTTGAAGCAAATTGATGCCGCAGTAGATAAAATTAGAGTAAGTGTGAAATATATTAAGGGTTCTCATGGAAGAAAAGTAAAGTTTCATGAATGTCGTGCACAAACCGGTTTAGATTGCAAAAAAGCTTTGACACAAGATGTCCCTACTAGGTGGAATTCTACATATAAGATGCTTTCAAGTGCCATCTATTATCGTCCTGCCTTAGTTCACCTTAGCATGAGTGACTCAAATTATCAAAGTTGTCCCTCTATGGAAGAATGGGATAAGGTTGACACGATATGTGACTTACTTGGAGTTTTTTATGAAGCTACTCTTGCATTTTCCGGATCTCTTTATCCCACTGCGAATCTGTATTTTCCTAAAATATTTCTCATTCACTTGAAGTTGGTTAAAGAGTTGAAAAGTCCACATGCTTATATGAGGAAAATAGCTGATCAAATGTGGATTAAGTTTAAAAAGTATTGGGCCGAGTTTAACCTTTTGCTAGCAGTAGCCGTAGTATTTGATCCTCGATATAAGTATTCATTTCTTGGGTTTAGTTATGCTAAGCTTTATGGTACCGACTCACCACAATTGGCAAAGGTTAAAGAAGTACTTGATGGAGTTTTTGATGAATATAATCTTGCTTCAAAAAATGCTACAAGTTCGACATCAGGTGGTGGTAGTGACATGAACTCTCAAGTGGACGAAGGAGATGGAGGCACTAGTCAAAGTATTCTCAAGGTAATGTCTACAATATTTATTATAGTTTATACGTTTGTGTTGTACTAATTTGTATTTATTCTTGGTATATTAGGAGTTTGATTTATTTGATAAGACAGAATCTTCAAGATCAACTAAAAAGAAGCGTGAACTAGATTTTTATCTAGATGAACCAAGAGCTGCAACAACGTCTTCTATTTCTATACTTGACTTCTGGAAATCTCAACAATATAGATATCCTGTTTTGGCTAAGTTGGCAATGGATATCCTTTGTGTTCCTGTTTCAACAGTTGCATCTGAGTCGGCTTTTAGCCTTGGTGGAAGAATTTTGGATCAATATCGAAGTTCAATGAAGCCTCCTACTGTCGAAGCTTTGATATGCACTAGGGATTGGCTATTTTCGGAAAAAGGTAATATAACTAACTTTTTTGGTTTGTTGCATGAATCCTTTTAAACGCCTCTTTCATATAGCACCACACAACTTTATAAACAATGGCAAAGCTAAAGGATTAGTCTATTTTTACATTTTCTGAACCACATGTCTATTGTTACTTCATTTGCTTACATTGTAATTGAAAACTTATGCTTAATTCTTCAATTTTTTGCAATCACAGTCGTGTCACATGGTGACCTTGAAGAGGTAACTGAAAATATCATGACATTGGATATCAATAAAGATGAAGAATGATGGTCGAAGAAGTATGGCGAATTGGCGATATGGTGAACTGGTCTTTTGGATACTTTGGTTTGAGACCTGATATTTAATGTTTAATGTCTGTTGTGATGATGTCTTTTAAATTTATCGTGTTAATTTAAGAATGTTGGCAAGAACTTTTTACTTTTGTTGTGTGGTATTTTGCTAAAAACTTTGGGGTATTTCAGCTATTAATTAGTTTATGTACTTTGGTTACAGTATTGAGTATGCTCTTTGTAGCATGTTTTGAACCTTAAGTTTCATTTGTTGATGTAACATGATAATATTTGCAGTATGTTTTTTGATATCCTGCACTTTTGCATATACAGTTAAAAAAGTTGACCTGTTTACATGTTTGACCTGACTAACCCGTTTGACCTGTTTGACCCGTTTAATTAAATGGGTTATATGGGTCGGTTCAGGTTAAAACTAATCAGGTTAGGGTCAAGATTACTGACCCGTTTATATAAACAGGTCGGTTTTGGGTTGAAGGTTTCTGACCCGCGAACCCGAGAACCCGAACCCGCGAACCCGGACCCGACCCGAATTGCCACCCTAGTTTAAACATCGTTAAAACTGAAACCGTGAGTTGAAAACGCGTTTGGTGACACGGGTTCTTGATAAAAGTGACGCAAGCTATAAAAATGACACGACAAGTATAAAACTCATTTGTAAACATGAAATAGTTTAAAAATTCATAAAATATGTAAATTATCATAGTCTAGGGTTGGTTCACTTTGTTAAAATTTTAAAACGTAAATTTACATCGTGTAAAACGTAAAAGGTGCATGGTTTACATAAATTTTGAAAAAGTGAAAAATGACTTTTAAAATAGGATTGTAAGGAAACAATGGTGCATAGAAAGTGTAGAGTAGACGTAGTATAGTCGTGGTTGAATGAATTGAACGTGTTATGACGTACGCGGATAACTTCCGACGAAGTTAATTAGCTAAAAATAGAATAGTTGAATAATAAACTATTACAATAAATGACATGAAATTTTAGAAACGTCACAATGTAAATCATTAAAAGAGTGTAATAGACTTAGAGAAATTTTGGAAAAACAAACCACTGAATTAATAGACTCTAATTATACTTTCTCAAATAATAAAAGAGGTTTATCAGTTCTAGAAACACAAATAGAGCACTACAGAGCAAATGAGTATAAGTTTAATGATGATATTGCTGTATTAAAAAGAGACTTAGATTATAAGATTGCTGTGAATGAGGCACTTAGAGAAGAATTGGAAAAGCTTAAAAAGGCCCATGAAAATATTCAGATAACTTGTAATACTCTAGATCATCAGTCTAAGTGTATTGATAAAATTTGGGAAGCTCAGGTAGTGAATAAGGCCAAATCAGGTGTTGGTTATAAGTCTGTCCCTCCACCATTAAGAGGTGTCCCAACACCTCCAGGTATAGATCTAGCACATACAGGGATAGAAGAGTTTCAAGTACCAATTAGGTCTTATGGCCCTCAATTTGTGAAAGAAGCTATTGATGAAAAGGTTAAGGTTGAGACTGATGCATTTGAAAGTGCTAGTGATTCATCTCTTGTGGATGAAAGTGTGAAGGTTGAAGTTGAAACAAGTGTTCCTGAAGTTGTTAAAGTTGAAAAAAAATAGCCTAGGAAACAAGCTTATCAAACTAGGCCTACAATTAAATATGCTGAGATGTATAGAAATAGGTCACCAGCTCTTAGGGGAAACTAGAGGAACTGGAATAATCTTAAATCTCAACAATTTGGTAGTGATTTTGTGTTTAACAACAAAGCATGTCATATCTGTGGTAGTTTTGATCATCCACATGCTAACTGTAACTATCACAAGGGAAGAAGGGAAGTTTTGGAAACACAAGGGTGAATGAAAACAAGTTTCAAAAATTTACTCACCCCAATCCACTAAGTAATATGATTCCCAGGGCTGTTCAACTAAAATCTGGAATCAAACCTCTTACATCTGCTAGAAAAGTGAACAATGCTTACCCAAAGTCACCTGTCAAAAGTGCACAACCCATTACAACTTTTGTTAAATATGCACAAACAGGTAATAAGACCTTTTATGAGAAAAAGGTTGTTTACAACCACAAGTGGGTACCGAAAACTAAAATTTTAAAGCCATCAGGTTCCACTGCTAAGCCAGCAGTTGCCACTGCTAGACCAAAAGTTACCACTGGTGGTTCTGTAAACAATAAAGGGATAAAATTGGGAAATGTTGTGAAGGCCTCAGCACATTGGGAATGGAAACCTAAAGGAATCAACACCTCAAACAATCCAAATGGTGTATCAATGACCTTTGACAGATTCAACTATATAGATACACGAGGCAGATCCAAGTCAATTGTGGCTTGGGTCTCCAAAAGGAACTAATTCCTTTCTTTTATGTGCAGGAACATTCAAAGATTAAAGAAGATCAAGGTTATTCAGACAGTGGATGTTCTAGGCATATGATTGGCAACTAGTCCTATCTTATAGATTTCAAACCTTATGATGGATAATTTGTCAGCTTTGGAGGTGGTATTGGTGGTAAAGTTTCTGGCAAAGGCACTATCAAGGCTAGAAATTTGGATTTTGAGAATGTGTATTATGTGAAAGAACTCAAATATAATCTCTTCAGTGTGTCACAGATGTGTGACAAGAAACACAGAGTTCTTTTCTCAGAAGATGAATGCTTTGTCCTATCTAAGGATTATAAGTTACCTGATGAAAGTGAGGTTTTACTTAAAATTCCTAGAAAAGGTAATCTATATAGCATTGACATGAAGAGTATTGTGGCTAAAAATGATGTTACTTGCTTGCTTGTAAAAGCCACTTTGGATGAATCCATGTTATGGCACAGAAGACTTGGTCATGTTAACTTTAAAACCATCAACAAGATTGTGAAAGATGGCTTAGTCAGAGGATTACCAGAGAAGAGATTTGAGAATGACCAAACCTGTGTTACCTGTCTCAAAGGCAAGCAACATAGAGCTTCTTGCAAGACCAAGGCCTATAAATCTATTGCTCACCCTCTCTATATGTTGCATATGGACTTGTTTGGTCCTACATCTGTGAGCAGCATAAATTTGAAGAAGTATTGTTTTGTTGTAATTGATGATTTTAGCAGGTTTACATGGGTTTTCTTTCTAAGAACCTAGGATGAAACAACTGGTATTCTTAAAACTTTTATTACTGAAGTAGAAAACCAAGTTGATAAGAAGATCAAGATTATCAGGTGTGACAATGGGACAGAGTTCACGAATAGAGTTATGGATGATTTTTGCAGAGAGAAGGGTATTAAAAGAGAATTCAGTGTAGCAAGAACACCTCAGCAAAATGGTGTAGCTGAAAGAAGAAATAGAACACTGATTGAAACTGCTAGAACCATGTTAGCTGATTCCAAGTTACCATTGACTTTTTGGGCTGAAGCAGTTAACACTGCTTGTTATATTCAGAACAGGGTTTTAGTGGTGAAGACAAAGAACAAGACACCATATGAGTTATTTAGAGGTAGACCTCCTATCTTGGATTTCATGAGACCATTTGGATGTCAAGTTACTATTCTCAATACAATAGATCATCTAGGTAAATTTGAAGAAAAGTCAGATGAAGGCTTCTTTGTTGGGTACTCTATGGTTAGTAAAGCATTTAGAGTACACAATCTGAGAACAAAGAAGATTGAAGAGAATCTTCATGTAGAGTTTCTTGAAAATAAACCTAACATTGTAGGTGCAGGTCCAGAATGGCTATTTGACCTTGAGATATTATCAAATTCTATGAACTATGTACCTATTGTTCCAGGTACAGGGGTCAATGACTTTGCAGGTTCAGAAGAATTTATTGATGAAGATGAACCTAGCAATGGTTCTAAGGATGATAAAGATCAAATTGTTATGCCACTTTGGGACTTTGTAGATAATGATCATGTTTCAAAGAGTGAAGATCCACAACCTTCCAAAGATACTGATTGGTGCTAAACCGTCAGATAATTATTGGTCAACCACTTGTGAATGATCAACTATAATAGTCAAACAGCTTAAACCAATGCTCCGTGGAAGTATAGTGTTTCCCCGGGTCGTTAAAGTCCCAGCGAGATTGAAATGGTGCTTTGGGAATCGTTTATGAGAAAGTGGCACTGAGGACAGTAGCCCAGATGATGTGGAATTGATATTGCTAATGTTATTTTGGTATTTGTACACAAATATAATATTCACAAAAATCAGATAAAAGATATATGCACGTACTCACAATTCAGATTTACGCAATCGGACTGAAAAAAGTGGGATTTTGGTATTTAACAAACTACAGGAGGTGCTTTTGACACTTTTTGAAACTTAAAATTAAAAATGAAAATGAAATTATGAAAATGATTAAAATATTATTTAAATATTATTTAATTAATAAAACTATTTAAAATCTAAATTAAAACCTAATTTAAATTAACTAATAATTATAACTATTACAAACTAAACTAAAGATTTTCAAAAACAATTTTTAAAATTAAATTAGAACTTGAAGAAAGTATAAAAAATAAAAATAAATATTTTTGTCTTTTTATGGGTTTTTTATAAATTAAAAACTATTTAACTTAATTAAACTAATTAAACTACTTTTAATTAATATTAATACTAAATTAACTTAGAAAATTATAAGAAAATTTATAAAATTACTTAACCATCACTGGAATCCTAAAAAATTATAAAAACTCTAAAAATTATGTTTTAAGACTAATCCACTAATTATTTACCTTTTAATTACCTTAAGTCTAATTTAAATAATTAAAATATGAAAAATAAAAAATGAACTGTAGAAATCCAAAATTTATTTTTTAAAAGTCTATTATACTATATAAGAACTAGGAAAAATATAAAAACTAGATTATGATTGATAAAAACTAGAGATGCTATTTAAAACTTAATATTAATTAATAATTAAGAAAACTAGAATTAAATCTAATAAATACTAAATGGTAATATAAAAATCTGAAAATTTTACTAAAATTACTTTACTATATAAGGTAATTAATAAAAATATAAAATTGACAAGTACTTAACAAAAATTTAAAAATGAAAATTAAAATTAAATTGAATTAAATAGAAACTATCACTTATTTTAAAAACCTACTTAAATTACTTTTACAAACCTACTTAACCACTAAAAATGAGAAACTTTTATGAAAACACTTTGAAAAATAGCTTATAAATAAGCTATAAGCACCCCCTTTGCTTATTCAGTTGACTTTGGTTGACCAACAAGGCAAATAGGCTTAAATCAGATCAAGTGGGACCCACAATGGTGAAAATGAGTACAAATAAGCACAATGGACTAAAATAACCCAGAAACAATAAGCAAGAAGCACAAATAAGCTGTATGAAACAAAATAAGCACTTGGATTTCTAACTCTCAACTGAAAAAGGGGACAGAAACTAAGGGCTAAATAAGGTGGGTCCCAGGGGTCCTAAAGTCAAACAAATGGTCAATGGGGGGAGCCTGGTAGGAGGGGGTTGGGAGAACCAAATTCTAGGGTGTGGGGCCCATTGTGGTGGCCACAAACCACCACCCAAGGTGGTGGTGTGGCTGTGGTATCTGCTGCACAGAGCAGCCACTCAGCCCTGCACCCCTCTTTGGAGGGTTGTGGGGCCCACAACAAAAATGGCAAAAATAAGAGAACTATGGGACTTTTGAGATGAGGTGGGGGACTACTTATCCTAAAAATTACAAGGCTTGAAACCTAATCCTAAATTCTAAACAAATTCCCCAAGTTTGGTAAAAATCGGAGAATATAACAATTTGACTTTTTATCTTTTACTCCTAGGTTGACTTTTATGAAGTTCTAATAATCCCTACTAATTTAATAAGTGATACTAAGCTGTTTAGAAGCTAGATTAAGCTATACCAACTAGTTATGCATTGAAATGGTGAGTTACATATCCTAATATTGAAACAGTTAAGGAAATGAGTGAGATTGAGGTTGCTTTTGACTTTTTGTTCAAACAACAAACTGCTTTTATGTTACATATAGCCTATTAGGACCTAATATGGTATGTCTAAACAACACTTAACAACTAAACCCCATAAATGCACAGGGTATTCCCCTGTGCCAAACACCCCTATATACTAGGACTGTTTTGATTTTTTGAAGCTAGTGACCAAACTATACCTAGAAACCAACAATTAACACCCTACTGAGTTATAACTAACATAAATAAGCAAATATAAACAACATTTAACAGTTAAGAAAGCTTGAAACAGGTTATGCAATAATTTAAGAAAAATCTCACAATTCCACAGGCTGAGACCAATGATGAACCAGGAATCAACTCACATCCCTATTGCCTCCCCTGAGGTACTAAACCCAACTCCAATCAATTTCATCCTTGCTCCATGCTTGCATCATCATATAGACTGATTTTTATATTATGAACTAATTATACCTATTTTTTTGAGTAATTATGATTACTGAGCAAGACTAATCAGTGAGATTTGAGAACTTTTAAAAACTTAAAATAAAGCTTAATAGAACTGAAAAACACAAGAACAACAACTTATAACATTAATAAAGTAAATTTGTCAATTTTACTTTAAAAATGCCAAAATGAGAATTACCCAAGTAAACTTGAATTTGAGATTGTTGAAAGTTAAAATACACTGGAAATGTGAAGTACAAACTTTAAAAACTGGAAATTACAACTGAAATTGCTAAATTATGTTACCTACGATTACCTAAAACTAAACTACACTAACTAACTTTCTTCCACTGCTCCTTCTTCTCTTTTATACACCTCATTGTGTTGTGTGGGTCCCACTGGTCAAATCCCACCAATGATAGTAGCCAATGGATGCCTCTTGTTATCTCACTCAATTTGGCGGGAAAAGTCCTATCTTGAAATTTGGTCTGTTAACATACAATAGGGGTGGGGGGTGGGATGTGATTGGTGTTGGGGAAGTGTGATATAGAAGGATAAGGGTGGATGGGACAGAGGTGCAAGTGGTGATGGTGGAGGTGGTATTGCAGAGGGGGAAATGGTTTTGGGGGGGAAGAAAGTGGTATTGGATGTTTGACCAGGGAGGTGGGGTTTGACCCGTTTAAATATTTAAGGGGTGGGCTGGATTGCTTTGGGCCTAAGAGAAAACAAAAGGTGGGCTGGTTGTTTTATTTTTTTGGATTTGGTTTTTGTAATTCTAAGGATCCGTTTGGTTTTGTAGTAAAATAACACAAGGACCAATTTTGTGATTTCCTGAAAGTTGAGGGTGGAAAATGTTAACTTCTCAAAGTTATCAAAAGGGCTTATAATGTCAATTGTGATAAACCAAAGGACCAAAGATGTAATTCTTCCATTTTAAATGCCCAGGGACCTTTCCTGTCAAATTTCCAAACTTCAGGGACCTGATGTGAAAATTCACCAAACTTTCTAACCAAGGACCAAACCTACCATAAAAGATTAGTATAAGGACAAAATTCATATTTCTCAAAGTTTTAATATCCCAGGGACCATTTTTGACAATTTTCAAAGTTCAGGGACTAAACTTGACATTTTGTGAAACTTTGCACCAAAGGACTAAATGTGTAACTTTTTGATTTAAAAGGACCTTTGGTGACTTTTTCAAGTTTTTAGAACAACCAGGGACTAGATTTGATAATTTTTGAAAGTTGAGGGACTGAAACTGCCAATTATGCAAACTTTGTGCGTTTTTCATTTGTTTTTGATTGTTTTGCATTTGAAACATATAAAACACATTCCTGGGATATTTTCACTATTTTGATACAATATTGAGTGTTTTTAGATGTTTTGGCAGCTCAGAAATGGTAAAAATGATGAGTATTTACACACTCATCAATCCCCCACACTAAAACATTGCTAGTCCCTAGCAATCTTTTGAGAAAAACTTGATGGATTTTAAACTCTTTACCAAAAGCCATCACTTCTGGAGTAGCCAGGTGTAAGAACTGTGGCACACCTGATAACCGTGTGATTTTGAGCAAACCACCAGCTGTAAACGGATTTGATTAGTCTTTACCAAGAGCCGTTTGCTCCTGGACTAGCCAACTCTTGATGGAATAGTCAACATCTTGGTGAGCTGATTACCAATTATGGATTTTCCACGGCCTTTACCACAAGCCATAATCTTGTGGGCTAGCCAACTCATTTGTTTTTGGGGAGTTGAGGAACCATACAATTTTTGGCAAATTGCAAGCCATCAACGGGTTTGAGATGTCTTTACCAAGAGCCGTTTGCTCCTGGACTAGCCAATCCATTTGTCATTTAGACTTTGGCGGACTGATTACCACAAAAAATTTTGAACTTTAGTGAAAAATTTTTGAAAAATTTTGGTCAAAAACGGGGGTATAAGATAGTAGAATATGATAAAATTCGCTAGAATAGCAAATACCCCCCCACACTAAGCATGAATATTGTCCTCAATATTCAAAGTCCCGGCTATTATGCCGATTCTTTGAACGTAAAAGGGTAACATTACAAGCTAAGCATGGAAAACATGATTTTGTTTTTCACTTTTGTAATCATAGCATGGGGGACTCCCCCACACTTAGGGTGAAAACCCTATAAGCATGCTACTGTTTTTGTTTACCGAGTCGCTAGCTTGACTCGACCCCGAATTCATTTGTCCTTGCGGAAGCATGATGTGGAAAAGACAATCTCCATCGGACTTTCATTCAAGATGTTTGGATAAACATTTGAAGCACGTGAAAGTTCCACACCGATGAGACATAATCCCGGCTCAAGATAATGGTAAATGAAAATGCCGGGATCAAAGATGGTATCTTCATTCCCGAAGGAGTGAAGAACAGGAGAAGTTATCCTGTAGGTGAAGAAAAGGAAGAAAACCATGATGAAAATCATTATAGGATTTTCTTCCTCGAGAGCAGGCTCCGTAGCCTGAGTTTGGATTTCAAAGGGTAAGCTCGTAAACATCCCGGGAGGGTGGGTGGGAATTTGAAAATTCTCATGATTGAGAGCATCTCCCTCCGGGATATCAAACTCCGGAGGAGTCATGACATGATGAGTTAGTTCACCGGAGAACTCCTCATGAAGAGAATTATTCACAAGATGTGAATCTGTGAATTCATGTTCCGGAATAGACTCATCACAATCCTCGTTCTGAATATCAAAGAGTGGATTATCAGAAATCAAAGTGAATTCAGATTCGAATTCAAATAGAGGATTGGTGAGAGTAGTATTGAAAGTTTCGGGAACAATGTTCTCTATTGGACTGTTGGGATCAGAATTGAGTGACAGATCATGATTTAAGAGATTTTCAATTTCGGCTTCGGAGTTAAGGAGACCATTATCACTTCCTGTTGGAAGTGAATTGATTTTGGTGATCTCCTCAAGAATATGATCAGCATCAATATGTGGAATTGATGCCTCAACATACTCGATGTCTCCATAAGATGCACAATCTTCGCTACAATCGGAGAAAATCTCAAATTGAGCTTTTGGACACTCAAGAGGGGAAGGTAAATCACACATATGATCAGAAATTCCCTGTGACTCTCTTGGGATTGGGACAAGGTTCTCAACACTAGACTTTATGAATTCGTCCGATTCCTTATTAGGAACAGTGCTAAGATGCTCATCCCCCATATTCAGAGAGTGAATGGAAACCTCGGGTGTGATAGCAGTTGTTTGAGATAGAATCTCAACTGCTGGGATATCAACTGATGAACTTGATGAATCTTTTTGAATAATAACAATGTTATCTTCATCATCACTGTCATTGATGAGTGTGTAAATACTCATTATTTTTATCGTATCTGAACTGCCAAAACGTCCAAAAACACTCAGTAATGCATCAAAATACTAAAAATATTCCAAAATTGTGTTTTATACGTTTTATATGCAAAATGTTTAAAAACAAATGAAAAACGAACAAAGTTTGCACAATTGGCAGTTTCAGTCCCTCAAGTTTCAAAATTTGGCAAAACTAGTCCCTAGAAGTTTAAAACGAAAGAAAAGTCAACCCAAAGTTTTTAAAAGTCAAAAAATTATCAAATTTAGACTTTGGGTGAAAAAGTTTGAGAAAATTACACTTTTACCCCTCAGAATCCAAAATTAACAGATTTGGTCCCTGGGAAATATTTTTGAATTAAAAAGTCAACAAAAGTCTTTGAAAAATAAAAAGTTGACAATTATGGTCCTTGATTGCAAGTTTGGTGAAATTACAAGTTAGGTCCCTGAAGTTTGGTGTTTTGGCAGATTTAGTCCCCGGGTGTTTAAAAAGTAAAAAAATATCCAAAATGCCCTTGTACTATTTACACATGACAAATATGGTCTATTTTGATAACTTTGGGACATTCACATTTTCAGTCCCCAACTTTGCATAAATTACAAAATAGGTCCTTGTGATTTCTAAGTAAAAAACCAAACGGATCCTAATAAACTAAAACCAAATCCAACACAACCCACTAACCTTTCCCTGGCCCAAGTTTCCCAAGCCCAGTCCACCCTTGGTTGACCCGGTCAACACAACCAAAACCACCCCAGTCAACGCGGGTCAAACCCACCATCCCCTTCCTTTTACCTCCCAAACCAGAAACCAGGTAGTATTCCCCCCCCCCTCTTGCACCACTTCTCCCCACCACTTGCACCCTTATCCTTCCCCATTACACTTCCCAACATCATTAAATGCCACCCCCTATGGCTAATCCACAGACCCCCAATTGGCTTAAAAGCTCTTTCCCGCCAAAATTAGAGAGTGTGCAAAAGTGATCTAAAAGCCAAACAAGTTGCTGGGATTTGATGTGTGGGACCCACAAGACTTACTTGGATGCTATAAAGAGAGAAAAGAAGCAGATATGGGGGTGTATTAGTGTAGTTGTAGTGTAACTTATTCGTAAGTAGTGTAATTGACATTTTCAGTTGTAATCTTCACTCAATTAAGTTGTACTCAGTTTCTTTAATGCAATTTCATCTTTATTAAAGCTAAATTTCAAGTTTCCTTGTCAATTTCAGTTTTAGCAATTTTTAGTGAATTTGACAAATTCATTTAATTTTGTTAACTGTTGTTATTGTGTGTTCTTTTTAGCTCAATTAATCTTAATTACAAGTTATTAAAAAGTTTTCTAAGCTTATTACTCAGTTTCATTCAGTTTGCCAAGAAATTACTAATAATCTCAAAATAGCTTATAAATTTAGAAATCTTTGAAGAAGATGATTCAGGCTTGAAGCAAGGTACATAATGGATTACTATGGGTATTAGAACTCCCTGGGGAGGTGTTAAGTCAGTTATGGTTCCTTGATTCTTGTATCTCAGCTTGAATAAAATTGTAAGCCAAAATTCTAATTTAAGCTTTTTACTGTGTACTTGCTTATTAGTGCTTATCTATAATCTTTTGAGCTCATTTAGTTTACCTTAGTCATAATATAGCTTAAATTTTGTATGCTTTTCTTATTTAGATTTATAGTTGTTAGGATTATCATTTCAACTGCCAATTTTAGTATAACATAGTATCTTAGGTTATTGCAGTTCAAGCATGTGTTTCTGTGTTCATGTAAGCTTATTGGATCATAATAAGTTGTTTAGAAGCAATCTCAAAGTCTCAGGCAATCATTTGTTCTAAAAACCAAAAATCAAGTAGTGAATCAGGCTGTTTGGATTTGTGGATATCCAGGGGATATTCTGAGCCTTTGTTGAAATTCTTGCTTGATACATGTTACCATAGGCCTTAGTATACCAGAACAACCATAAAAACCAACCCTCACTCAGTTAAAAGTCAAAATCAATTGTAATCTTACCTAGTTAGATAACTGTTAGGATTTTAACTTAGCATACCCTTCAGATCTTTGTAATAATTGTTAATGTAGCCTAATTTAACCTTACAATAGCTTAAAATCACCTTTTCAGTTAATTAGAACCATCCAAAGTTCAACTAAGTCAACCTTAAGTGTTCATTTCAAAAGTCAAAGTTGCACTATTTCAATTTTTCCCAAAATGGCATCAATTTTCTTGATTTGTGTATTTGTTTCTAGGCCTTAAGCTTTTCAGAATAAGTAGTCTCCTACCTCAGCTTTACACTCCCATAATCATTATATTTTTAAGATTTTATCTGTGGGCCCCACAACCCTCAAAAGAGGGCTGCAGGGCTGAGTATCTGCTCTGTGCAGCAGTACACCACCACACCATCACCACTTTTGTGGTGGTTTGTGGCCATCCTAGTGGGTCCCAACACCATAATTTGGTCTCACTCAACCCTCCTCCTGGTAGGCTTGGGTTTTTGACCCCTTGTTTGACCTCTAATCCAGTGGACCCCACTTGGAATCAACCCCAAACTTTGTCCCAGTTCTGACTTGAAATTGGATTTGTCAAAGAGCTTATTTGGTCTTATATAGCTTATTTGTGTTCATTGCTTGTTATTTCTGGCTTATTATTGTTTGTTTAGCTTATTTACATCTGTTTTCATCATTGTGGGACCCACACAAGCTCAAGTGAGCTTACTTGCCTACTTGGTCAACAAAAGTCAACCTGATAAGCTAAAGGGGGTGTTCTCAGCTTATTTTTAAGTTGTAAAAATATTGTTTTCACAAAAAGTTTTTATTTTTAGGTATAAAACTAGTTTGTAAAAGAAAAACCAAGAAAAATCAAGTTTTAAAATAAGTGATAGTTTCTATTTAATTCAACTTAATTTTAATTTTCATTTTTAGATTTTAATTAAGTCACTAGTGTTTTTATATTTTTATTAAATACCTTATATAGTAAAGTAATTTTGATAATTTTTTCAGATTTTTATTTTGTCATTTAGTGTTAATTAGATTTAATTTTAGTTTTCTTTATTATTAATTAATATTAAGTATTAAATAGCTTATTTAGTTTTTATAAATTTAAACTTAGTTTTTATAATTTTTATAGTTCTAATATAGTATAATAAGTTTTTAGAAAATATATTTTGAGATTCTACTGTTCATTTTCTATTTTTCTTATTTTAATTGTTTAAAATAGACTTAAGTTAATTAAAAGGTAAATAATTAGTTGTTTAATCTTAAAACATAATTTTTAGAGTTTTTATAATTTTGTAGGATTCCTGTGATGGTTAAGTAATTTTATAAATTTTCTCTTAATTTTCTAAGTTAATTTAGTATTAATAATAATTAAAAGTAGTTTAATTAGTTTAATTAAGTTAAATAGTTTTTAATTAATAGAAAAATCATAAAAAGACAAAAATATTTATTTTTATTTTTTATACTTTCTTCAAGTTCTATTTTAAGTTTAGAAATTGTTTTTGCAACTTTTTAGTTTAATTTGTAATAGTTATAATTTTTAGTTAAATTAAATTAGATTTTAATTTAAATTTTAATTAGTTTAATTAATTAAATAATATTTAAATAGTATTTTAATCATTTTCATAATTTCATTTTCATTTTTAATTTTAAGTTTTAAAAAGTGTCAAAAGCACCCCTGTAGTTTGATAAATACCAAAATCCTACTTTTTCAGTCCGATTGCGTAAATCTGAATTGTGAATACGTGCATATATCTGTATATCTGATTTTTGTGAATATTATATCTGTGTACAAATACCAAAATAACAGTAGCAATATCATCTCCACATCATCTGGCTACTGTCCTCAGTGCCACTTTCTCACAAACGATTCTCAAAAGCACCATTGCAATCTCGCTGGGACTTTAACGACCCGGGAAAACACTACACTATTACCGGAGTATTGATTCTAGGCTGTCTTTGACTTGTTGACCTTGGTCAATAATAATCTGACGGTTCGGGTTCAATCAAAATTTGGCGCCGCTGCCGGGGAGGTTGTTGCGTGTTTTATAAAATCGTTTTAAGTTTAGTGGTTTTCAAAACCCTCCCTGTACAAATTTCACACAAATTTGTAAAAAGTTTTTGTAAAAACTCAATCATATCAGAAAAACGTTCATTAACACTTCTCCTGAAGTGTTGAAAAACACCAAAAAAATTAAAAACAATCAAAAACAAACTGTGAAGTTAAATTACTTCGTGTTCTTTAAGATTACAACATGAAACAGTTGGTTTAAGGTAAGTTCTGACATTAAATTGCGAACTGAAGAGGAAACCTATTTACTTCCTCCCGCCAGCCTGCGAGTAATCTTAAAGGGACGATTTCGGTTAACGAATCAGTTCGAAAAATATTTCCCAAGTTTTCTGCACACACACCCATAAGCCTAAAGCAGTTTTTCAAAAAATTAATTAATAAACCCATAATAAGTTCCCAAACTTAAGATTAAAACTTGCCTTTATATCCCTGTGAGTGGTGTACCTTTTTCAAAGAAGCCATTCACTTGTGATTTCTGGTTTAAGTTCACTGTGGTTTTGCCTCAAATTTGTTTTGAAAAATTGTTTTTGGTGCATGTGCACTAAACATGTTTCCCGAAAATACCAAAAATATTCACCTTTACCCTCTCACCTTTTTGATTCTTCATCCCTTTACCCTCTATCCTTTTGATTCTAACTTCTTTCATGTGTCCCGTAATTAATGGCATCTCTCGATGACGATTTCTTTGAACAAAGGGCCTATGAGAGCAACATTGAAAAACTTATGGCCTTGTCAAAGATATCGAGATGTCGTGTTGATTATGATGAACCTTCCATTCCTATTCCCTCTCCAATAAGGGAAATGGAACGAGAAACCGTGGTGACAAAGGACCCTGTACTTTCCTCTGACTATGAAAGTGCTAAATACGTCCAACCTACGGTTTTCCAAAAATCTAAGCTCCCAATTGCTCCCAACCTTTCACGATATACGGTTATACACAAAAACCAAGAGCTTAGAGCAGTGACTGAAAAGAACGACTTGCCCAATCTTCACGTTTATCAAGAACCAAAACACGAGACCATAACGGAAGTGGTGGATATTGCTAGCTCTAAGAGCACACAACTTGTCCCACCTCCGGCTTTTGTTCCTTGTGTAGGTTGTGGTGAGCCACTTTTCGGTTTTCCATGTCGTTGGTGTACATGTGTACAATGTGGTAACGATATTCGTAACGGGAGTTGTTTGTTTTGTGGTTCGAGGAATTCATTTGCTTATGATCCTAACCATAACTCATTCAACAACTCCTCAAATTTTTCCAACTACCCATCACATTCATACGAGCAAGAATCATATTATCCAAATCTCAATAATGCTTCGTATCAAAATACACCAAGTCATGCTCAACAGTTTTACTGTTGTGAGTATTGTGGTGGCCCTCACTACAGCTCTGATTGTCAAATTAGGGATCAGTTTGTCTATGAACAGGTTCCTTATAACAATCATGAATTTGGTTTTAACCAGCCCTCACAATACACAAACCCTCAACCACCACCTCATGACGAGTTAGCTAGAGCTGAATTGATTACTAAAATAATCACGAATCAAACTCAATTCAACAAGACCATTCAAGATAATATAAACTGTCTTAAGGATTTGATTCTTAGAAAACAAAAGCCTCCTGTTAACTCATTTTATTTTGAGGATGAAAGTGATGAGGATGAGCCATTTCAAGAGGTAAAACCTAAGAAAACTTCAGATATCTTGCCAATGGGGGACAAGGAAGTCAAAAGCAATCCTCTTGAGGAGATTGATGACCTTGTTCCAATCCCAAAGGTATCTGAGAAACCTCTTGAAACTGCTTCAGTAGAAATACAGGGAGAAAAGATTATGATTGAATCACTAGCAGTAGAAATCATGGAACTTGTAGAAACCATGACTGCTAGTCCTTCTCAACTCCCTCAGTCTGCTGTTATCACACCCGAAGTTCACACTCACTCTCTAATCATGGGGGATGAGCATCTTAGCACTGTTCCTAATAAGGAATTGGACGAATTAATAAAGTCTAGTGCTGAGATCCTTGTCCCAATCCCAAGAGAGTCACAGGGAACTTTTGATCATGTGTGTGATCTACCTGCTCACCCTGAAAATCCAAAAGATCATTTTGAGACTTTCTCCGACTTTAATGATGATTGCACATCTTATGGAGAAGTTGAGTATGAGGAGGCACCATTGCCTCATTCGGATGTTGACCCTCTTATTGAGGAGTTCACAAACGAACTTACCCACATCAATCCACTTCCTTTGGGAAATGATGATGGTCTCCTTGATCTCGAAGCCGATATGGGAGAAACTGAAAATCTTTTAAACTCTAATCCCAACATCGAGCTTAGTACTTCACATGCTGATGAAAATTCTTTATCTTCTGGAGACATCAGTCATGTGGAAGGATTGCCTTCTGAGCTAGTTAGCTTAGAAGAAGAGAATGATGAGATTAACAATGAAATCAAAGATGAAGCACTTCGTGCAACATTATTAAAAGTCAATCTCCTCATTTCTAAAATCGAGGCTTTCAAAGAGAAACCTATTTCATCTCCTATCCCCATAAAGGATAGTGACATTCTCTTTGATGACCCTATACCGGAATTTGAAGCCTTTACTTTTGATCCTATGGGAGAGAAGATTAGTGGTAGTACCACTTCTCATTCTCATAATTCTCTCCCTGATTATGAATCATTTACCTTCGATGAGTTCTCCTGTGAACTCACGCACATCAATCCAGAATATGATTCATTCACATTTGATGAGTTCTCTTGTGAACTCACTCATATCATGACTCCTCCGGAGTATGATGACCCGGGGGGAGATGCACTCAATCATGAGAATTTGCAAATTCCCACCCACCCTCCCGGGATGTTTTCGAGCTTAACCTTTGAAATCCAAAATCAGGCTAATGAGCCTGCCTTCGAGGAAGAAGATCTTATCATGATTTTCATCATGGTTTTCTTCCTTTTCTTCACCTATAAGGTGACTTCTCCTGTTCTTCACTCCTTCGGGAGTGAGGACACTATATTTGATCCTGGCATTTTCATATATCACTATCTTGAGCCGGGACTATGTCTCTTCGGTGTGGAACTTTCACGTGCTTCAAATGTTTATCCAAACATCTTGAATGAAAGTTCTTCCACATCATGCTTCCCCAAGGACAAATGAATTCGGGGTCGAGTCAAGCTAGTGACTCGGTAAACAAAAACAGTAGCATGTTTATAGGGTTTTCGCCCTAAGTGTGGGGGAGTCCCCCATGCTTTGATTACAAAAGTGAAAAACAAGATTGTGTTTCCACGCTTAGCTTGTAATGTTGCCCTTTTACGTTCAAAGAGTCAGCATAATAGCCGGGACTTTGAATATTGAGGACAATATTCATGATTAGTGTGGGGGGGTATTCGCTATTCTAGCGAAATTTTATCACATTTTACTATATAGTACCCCCGTTTTTGACCAAAATTTTCAAAAATTTTTCACTAAAGTTCAAAATTTTTGTGGTAATAAGTCCGCCAAAGTCTTAACGACAAAAGGGATTGGCTAGTCCAGGAGCAAACGGCTCTTGGTAAAGACATCTCAAATCCGT